>CM052713.1:26450979-26480089 GCA_028551405.1 Uromys caudimaculatus
AAAGTAGATGAGTTTTGAAAATTAAACGAGACCTTGACAAAGAGCTTGCTTGGTCTCCTTCTTCTCTCTCTCGCCCATTCTCTCCCACAGGTCATGGGGTCTCCTCGGGTTTCCCTCCAATAACTTGTCCCGCTGGTCGGGGCACATGTGCATGCAAGTGTGCATTCGTGCATGAGTTCTGTGCATGTGTGCATGTGCGTAGGCCAGAGGATGTCCCAATAGTGTCTTTCTCCCTCCCTCTCCAGCTCTTTGCTTTCTGTCTGCTCTTCCCTTTTCTGTTTTAAGGTAGGGTCTCACTTTGTCTTACTGACCCACCTGAAACACTATGTAGGCCACACGAGCTCGAACTTACACAGAATTTTCTGCCTCAGCCTCCTTAGTGCTAGGATCTCTAAGCATCTGACTGTTTCTGCCCAGCCCCCAACCCCTCTTTGCCTAGCCTATCCCCCACCACCCATCCCCCATCCCAGAACTGTGGTCAGTCTTTTAAAAATAGAATGTTTTTATTAATTAGAGAATTCCATACTGTGTTTTGATCATATTCATGCCCCTGGTCCCTTCTGATTCACCTCCAGTCTCCCGACCCGTCCTAATTTGGTGTCCTTTGTTCGCTTGCTTGTTTTAATAAACCAGATACAAATTGTGCTAATCCTAGGGTTCTGAGGATCTACACTCAGATTCCCATCCTCACATGGCAGGCGCTTCACCCACCGACTTATTTCCTTAGCCTCTTGATTATTGTTCTCAAGATCAAGTGAGCCACATTAGCTTGCATCTATCTATCTATCTATCTATCTATCTATCTATCTATCTATCTATCTATGTAAACTGGGGAGAAATGTATCTGTTAGCGTTTAAGGTAAAGGATGCTTGTAGTACCAAGTCATCATGGATCCTTAGTTTCTCCTAGAGCAGAATTGCTCATCTGTATACTTGCAGGGGGTGGAGAGACAGTGGACACACAGCTAAGCCTGCTTGCCTTCCTGACCAAAACTCACGTAACTGAAAAGGGCCCTTACACACTTGGGGAAACAGACCGAAAACAGAAACTGAGTCTCGGTAGCCTTGAGCATGATCCTAGAATTAAGAGGGAAATTTCACCCAGTAAAGTGTGTGGATTAGTAAACAGGTGGGAAGTTACAGATGGCACTGTAGTCATCAGTTGATGCAAAGTGACATCATTGTTGCATTGTTGCTCTTTAAAAAAAAAAAAGTGTGTACAGCCAAATAGTGGATGGAGCCTGGGGACTCTTATGGAAGAAGAGGAGGAAGGATTTTGGCCCCCAAGGGGATAGGAACTCCACAGGAAGACCTACAGAGTCAACTAACCTGGACCCTTGGGGCTCTCAGAGACTGAGACACCAACCAAAGAACATACCCAGGCTGGACCTAGGCCTCACACATATGTAGCAGATGTGCAGCTCTGTCTTCATGTGGGTCCTGAGCCAGGACTATCCCCAAAACGGTTGCCTATACATGGGATTTGTTGTTCTAGCTGGGCTGCCTTGTCTGGCCTCAGTGGGAGAGGAAGCACCTAGCCTCACAGAGACTTGAAGTGCCAGGGTGTGAGGGCCCCAGGGGGATCCCCACTCACTCAGAGGAAAAGGAGAGGGGGGAGAGGGGAAGGATTGTGGGAGGGGGTGACCATGAGCTGACTGTAAAATGAATAATTAAAAAATTAAATTTTAGAAAGAATGTGTGTGTGTGTGTGTGTGTGTGTGTGTGTGTGTGAGTTCTGTGATGGGGACAACTTGGGCTGTCGGTCCTGCCTTCCACCTGATTTTGTTACAGTCTAGGGATCTTGATGAGGTTTGTTTTCTCTGCCAGTTAAATAAAAAGCAAGAAAATTTCAAGTGCAACAAAGAAATCTCCAACACTACAAACAGTAACAGAATCAGCAGTGGAAGAAAGGCTTCTCCAAAGAGTGAGGAAACACACATGGCTAACACACAGAAAGACCCTCTGTTCATCAGAGGGCAGACTAGGGAAACAAGCCCAGTTTCTCCCTAAGATCTGGGGTTTGTTTTCATGTTGTTGTTTTGTTTTGTTTTGTTTTTGCTTGTTTTTTTTTTAAATCTTTGAAGGGTCTTCTTCTGCTAGCTTAGAGTTGGTCAGCAGGAAGAAAACTAGGATGGCTGGTTGGCCCATAACTGTAATGTAGACATATCCTGATCCCACCTAGAACTTGAGCCAGTCCATCAGCAGGGCCTATTGGCAGGAGAAGATGCCCACAAGGCCTTTGTTTTAAGCTGCCAAGCCTTTTTCTCAGCTCCAAGGGTGAGGAAGAAACCATCCATTTCAGAACTTCATCTTTATTAATCATGGCCCCTATTCTTGCTGGCCTGACAGGGACTCTGTCTTAATTCCTGGCCCCTCAGTTTGAAGGGGGGGAGTCTCTTGTTTGCTGCTAGGCTACCTGGCCCACGAGATTTTCCTTGACATGTCCTTCCCCTAATCTCTCTGTAGAAACACTGGGATTACAAATGCATGCAGTCTCATATAGCTTTATGTGGATTCTAGGTATTCATATTCAGGCCTTCACCTTTGTGTGACAGAAGATGGTTTACCCACTGAGCTGTCTCCCTAATGCTATGTTGTTGGTCAATTTCTTAGAGAACATTTGGGTATCTACTGTTTCCCTCCTATTCTCTCTACTGTTTATTTTGCTAAGCCAACAATATTCACCAGAATCATGTCCTCCAACAAATCTGAATCAGTCCCCATTAGCATTCACCTCAAGGGGCAATACAGCTTTAGCCTCCAGTGCTATGCCATCTGTATTAGTCACTTTCCTATTGCTGTGATAAAACACCATGGCCAAAGGCAACTTAAGGAAGCTGGTCCCCACTGATGTCCTTCTAGCAAAGCTGCACCACATCCAATAACCTCCCCAATGAGACCACCCCCTGGGGACTGTGAACAGATACGGTGAACCAAGATACCCCTTTCCTCCTCCAAGCTGCTTTTCCCAAGTGTTGGGTCACAATGACATAAAATTTTGAATACAACAATAACCAATATTTACTCAGCATTTACCACATACAAGAGCCTATAGGAAACACTTTTAAGTACAGTCCCAAATTTTTCTTTGAGTCAAACTGTACGAACTCTGTGCCATTATCCAATGTTATAGATGACAAAACTGTCTTAGAACAAGAAGGTTTTTTAAGGCCACTGAAAAATGATTTGAATCCAGGTCCATGTGACTCTTAAACGGTGCTGTCTTGCTCATACGCTCAGTGACTGACCACATATAGGACACCCTACCCCCAGAAAGGATTCCAAAATTCCCCTGGGTGTACTTAAGGGCAGAGTAGTGTATAAGGGAGACCATCCTAGGAAGCGTGAGAAGACAGAGTAAGGCGGCTGTGGAAGGAAAAGGTGTTATTAGCTCTTAGCCTTGGATTCCTGTCCTGCTGGGGACTTCCAGGAGACTGTAGAACGTATGCAGATACACTAGTCTGGAGCATGAAGAAGCTCTTTGTCCATTGTTGTCAAGAGCAGCTTCCTCACCAAATTTCTGTTATAATCTAAAACAGTGGTTCTCAATCTTCCCAACGCCATGACCCTTTAATCCAGTTCCTCATGTTGTGGTGACCCCCCAACTGTAAAATTATTTTCATTGCTACTTCATAACTGTAATTTTGCTACTGTTATGAACCCTAATGTAAATGTCTGATAGGCAGATATCTGATATTCGACCCCCAGTGGGGCCATAACCCATGGGGTTGAGAACCACGGGTCTTAAGGTTTAACTTTTTCCATGGTCTTTTGTCCAGACTTGTTCCTTTTATGACAGAAAACAGCTCTCAGGCAGGAAGTCACAGGTACACACGAGCGGCCACCAGGATCTATACTAGGCTTTTACAGAGACTTTAATGGATTAATATTTGATCACTATTACTGCTGCTCCATGGGTCTGATGCAAGTCCCTGGAGGCTGCCTGTAGGGCAAGGTGTGACTGACAAGTAAAATTCACACATGGCCCCGCCACACTCCACCCGAACTGCTTGTGTTGAGATTATTCCAAGAAAACTCTTGATCCTTGCTGCCAAGGCCCTTGTCAGACCCGTCCCTCAGGCTCCTTTCATACTCAGCAATTTCCGAATCCTAGCATGACCCCGGCCAAGCAGTCAAACAAAGATCCTCAGAGCAGATGGTATGTGCTTCTCCCCATAAAAAGGAAAAAAAAATTCAGGAAGCAATAAACTCAGGATTTTATAAAGAAAAAAGAAGTAGGTTCCTTTTTTTCCCCCTCTAAATTAAGCTATTTTGATTAAAGTGAAGGCTGAAGATACATTTAAAGCTTTGGTAGAACATGCAAAAATGTGGCTTAATTCTGTTTCACTGTTTCATGCCCTGCCATCTCCTCGAAGCCATTCTATTGGGGGATTCTCCCCCACCATCCCTAGTTAGCTAATAACTTCCAGGCTCACCTTGTTAAGCAACAGGAGCTGGACTCTTGAGTCTGCAGAGCTGGTTTTGAATGAGGTTAGAAGAATCTTAACCTGAAATTCTTGGAGTGTCTCCTGAATGCTTCCGGTGATATTCTGTGCAAATATGTTGCAGAAATGTACACATTAGCATTTTTTCCTGAGGGAAACACTTACAAAGCTTTTTAGTGAGTCTTAACGTTGTAAAGGTCAAAACCACTTTGGGTTGGAAATGGTTCTAGAAAGCACCAAATGCCTTGGGGGAAGGCAACAGAATAATTCTCAAGTCTTCCAAGCCCAACTGAGCCCACCATGCACCTAGCAAGTGACATTATGCACAGCCTCTTGGTTTTGGTTCTTACATCTGGCTTTCAACCTGTGTTTTAAATTTAGACCTTCATATACATGGAACTTTAGTTTTCTCTTGGAACATGGTCAAACATGAGCAGAAATGTATGACCTTTAGAGATGAATTATTTGGAAAATCATTGGTCCAATCAGCTGAGTTATAAAAACACTAAATAGAAAAGGTAGAGCTATACACTCAAATTAGTAGAGGAACTAAAACTTCCATGTCAGGCTCCCAGGACTAGCTCTGGGTGACCCTGAATCTTGGGCATTCAAGTAGCCGGCAGCCCCAGATTACTATAGCATGCCAAAAAAATAATTGGCTAACCTTACCTACTTGAATGTTTTTTTTAATATTCTTTCCACAGGCAAAGCATTTCACTAGACAACAGAGATTTTCACTGAATAAGGCAAAGTCTCTGCATTCACAGATAAATTCTACTTGAGGATACAGACATATAGCTAGCCATAAAATTATGACATGGGGCTGGAGAGACGGCTCAGCTGTTAAAGGCTAGGCTCACAACCCAAAATAAGATTATGACAGTGAGAACTGGTGTTGTTCCATCTTAGCCTGGGGGCACACAACCTGGTATTCAGGAGCAGGATAGAGATGGAAAGGCTACCCTGAGAGCAAACCGAGAAGCTTTCAGTTAAATGAGACAACTCATCCCACATCTTTGCCAAGTTCCAGATTCACACACCTACTAGTCACTGATCCAGTCCACAGTGGGATCACTACAAGGCTCTGCATAATTCAACATGCCCCTAGAGACATCCTGGTTTTTGTTTTTTTTTTTTTTTTTATTCTTTCACAACAAAATGTCTGGGGGTGGGGACAGTGAGCCTGTAAGCTTCCCTATTGTCAACTGTCCCTGAATAAAACACACAAAACAGGAGCAAGGAAAATATCCACCCCTCGCTTTCCCCAATCCTCAAGTCCTGACCATTTTACCTCCTATGCTCTTTCAAATGTATCCTTTTCATCCTTCCGGGTTAGACCTCTTCCCCAACCTTCTCAATGCCTTCACACTGAAGGTAGACTTCTGTCAGTCTTCTGGATAGGAACAGAAGATATCCCAGTTTTTAAATAGAAGAAGCTTTACAGAGCTGTGGGCAAAGGGAGCCATAAAGGAATGTTGAGGAACACAGGAACTAGCAAACCATTATCACCCTTACGACCAAGATAATATTTTATTAGAGTCTCGCGAGAACTGGAGCCCAGGAACTCGGAAGGATCCATACACCCTAACCTCACTTCTCTTGTGACTTCAGCTGGCTATTCTTGTTGACTAAACAAGACCTGAAGCTGGAGGGCAAAGTTGAGTGATATCATCCTTACGGGTTGGTCCCTGAGACAAGAAGGGCAGAAATTGGAGGCGGGGGAAGGACTCACATCCATCTTTGTCTCCTCCCACCCCACTCCACCCCCAACGCTGCATACACCATAGAAATTGAGGTACGAAATAGTTTAAGCTTTGAAGGACATGGAGTCTCTTCGACTACTTAGTTCATCTATGGTAGCAGGAAAGCAGCTATAGAAAATTGGAAAACCGATTCTCACTGCTCCAGCCCTGGGTGATGCCCGCCAATATTGAGCATGTGCCTTTCCTGGCCTCTCTACCCAGTCGCCCGCACTGAGCACCTCTGGAAACTCCGTCACTGATACACACAAGCAATGGTTCACAAGTTTCTAGGTATTTATTGCACCAGAAATGATCAATTATCCCATGTACAACTACAAATTCACTTATCCATTTCCCCAGAGCTGCACACCTCTCTTAAACAGCCTTTTCCCTGTCCCCAATGAGAATTACAGTTGGGGATTCCAGATTTTCAACCTTCAGGATTTGGGTCTTGGGGTTGTGTCTTTCAAACCTATCGCCGCCTCTCCCCCCCGCCCCCGCCAAAAAAAAATTGACAAACAAGCAAAAACCAAGCAACTGACAGGATTTGGCTTGGTGCTACAGACTGGAGACTCCTGTATCACACTGTCCCTGTCATCTTAGTAAACTACATTCAGTTTGAGGCATCCTGCAGAAACCCTCACGTGTCATCTTTGCCTTTGGAATAGTAAACTGAGTCCTTAACCTATGAGGACTTCACAGTCTGACCCTTACATCATCCTTCTCCATGTCTACATTCAGCCACAGGGCCTTTTCTAATTTCTTTCACTCAATACTATGCGATCTGTATGTTTAGAATATCCCTCTGTTTTGACCTGCCAGTGTAGTATTAGGAAGCATTTGTGAATCCTGAAAGATCAATCAGGAACTGATCCGATGCAACCATACAAGGGTCTTTATTCACAAGCTCGAGCTTCGGACTTGACTCACCACTCACTAACAGGATAGTTCCGGTAAATAAAAGGCCTGAATGAACACATATTGGGGCGAACACACATTGGGGCGAGGTTTTGTAGACAATGGCAAGTGAGGAGTGAGTGTTTCTAGCCTAGCAAGCATCTAATTGGGCGGAGGTACTGTGGCCTTTAGCCTAATTGGCTGGTGCTGAGAGCCAAACCATAAACTTAGCTTCTGCTTTCCTCCTGATTGGTGATTGTTAGGCAGGGGTGGGCTTGTAACCTGGGAGGTGCATATTTGTTGGGGGAGATAATCTAGAGGCTGGTGCTAGATGCTGGATTTGTTGTGGGGAGTAACCTGGAGACTCAGGTCTTGTCGGAAGGCAGCCTGGAAACTGGAGCTAGGCTCAGGTTTTGTTGGGGGGTGGGGGGTGGGGTGACCTGGCAACTGGAGTTAGGTACCCATCTCTAAGATGGAGTCTGAACCCAAAGAATTTGGTCTCTCACCAACAAGATTTGGCCACTGGCACAATAGACTGTAATGTGAATAACCAACCACTTTCTAATTGGATTTGAGGCCTACTGCACAGAAGGGAATTCAAAACTCGGTACTGTAAACCTGAAAAGCCCATGACCGAGAAGTTCATAAGCTGTAGGGGGGAAATCTACTGTTGTTTTGCTAAATGATTGTGTTGTCAAATTCTTCTGACTATTTATGTTTATTCCCAAAAGTCTGTGACATTCTCAACCTTGGTCAGAGAGGCTTCTTTTTGCAGTGGTTAATGGTAAGACTCATAACTAGTCAAAGTGTTTAGAATAAATGAGCTCAGGGATGCGTGCTCTGATGGGCACAGTACACCCTAACTGGAGACCCATATCAGACCTCCTCACTACTCTCCACACCCAGGGAATATCAGGAAGAGAAGGTATAAAGGGTGTGTTTTGGACCAAGCAGAACAGGGCCAAGCCAGTCAAAATTCCACTGTGGATAAAGGATGGGCTCACGGAGGCCCCACCTCTAGCTGAGAAGCAATGGTTGCTGGGAGAGGGAGAATCTTTCTTCTTTGAGGGTGTGGCCACTGGGAGGTTGCCTGTGCTCTGATGGATGGCCCTACATCTATGTGCATGCAGACAGCACTAATTGGACTAGGGGATATCTAGATATCTATATCTA
Source organism: Uromys caudimaculatus (assembly GCA_028551405.1). Taxonomy (NCBI): domain Eukaryota; kingdom Metazoa; phylum Chordata; class Mammalia; order Rodentia; family Muridae; genus Uromys; species Uromys caudimaculatus. Next base: position 26,459,237 of record CM052713.1, read on the forward strand.
TCAATATCTGATATGAAGCTGGGATGTATTGGGGGGAGTCCTGGGAGAGTTGGAAGGGGAAGTGGCAGATAGATATGATCAATATACATTGTATGTATCTATTACATTCTTAAACGATAAAAAATTAAAATCAAAGCATGAAACCTGGAAGAAAAATATTCTTCTCCCCTCTCCAAATTCACTTTCACGCCTCTCCCTACTGCTTTAATTATAATGTCAAGTAACAAACCAAAAATAGAAAAAGCAAAAAGAAAGACTAGTGGAACACCACACAACCATCTTATAATTGTGTATTAACAGGGAAACGCTAATGTGCTACTAAGAGAAAATGGTAATACATATCCAACGTGTATTTATAGATAAATATTCACGTAGAAAGAATCTGGAAGGAAACACACCAAAGAGTCATATGGATTTATAGATGACTTTTCTTTCTTTTTTTTTCTCTTCTTACAGATATTAAAAATATAAGTATGCACTAATCAAGAAAACAATGTTTAAGAAAATCAAATTTTAAAACCGTCTGTGGGGCTGGAGAGAGATGTCATTGTGATTAAGAGCACTTCTGGCCACAGCCACCGGTAAGGTAACTCCAGCTCCAGGAGGTCCTAAGAGGGTCCCTGAGGGATCACATGGGGAAGGAAGAGACAAGAATGAGAATCCAGTGCAGACTGACTTGGTCAACCTGGATCAGACTTCAGGGACTCTAATGCCAGGTGGCTCATTGTCAGCATATTTAAAACACAGTACAGTGTGGGAAAAGGTTTCCAGGTAACACTCAGTCCAATCAGTCCAATTCCAGGTGTGACTACGTAGAAACTCCTTTACAGAGTTATAAACCCATGAGGGTGGGTTCTATAGCTAAAAGGCCTAGATGTGGTCTCTGACTGACAGCATAGAGGTCAACAGGCCACAGAGTACATGTGCTCTCCCCCAAGGATGGAGAACGACCTAGGGTGGAGAAACTCTGGGAAAATCACTCTTGGGAATTTGGGTGAGAGCTTCTCCAGCAAAGAGCTCATCAGGTCATTAACAAAATCCACTCCTGGCTTTCTGGATGAAATAAATATTTGCTTTTTTCTTCTCCGTGGAGGAGATTAACATTCCTGGTTCTCCTATTGATTACAAGAAGCTCCATGCCCCCAACAGGATCCAATGCCCTCTTCTGGCTTCTGGAGGCATTGCACTCATGTGCACAAACCCATACAGGGACACACACACAAATACACATAATTATAAAGAAAGAGAAAGAGAAACATCTTGGTTTCAGGTGCACACTTACCAGAGGGATGGAAAAGGAAGGAGAGTCCCAAGGGTATTTAGGTATGTTCAGCCTTTTGAAATTTGAAATTGAGGCATAAGTTCACACTGGAGATCCCCAGTAGAGCTACTTAAAACAAATTACAAAATCTTCACTTCATCGTTGTAAGTAAGATTAAGATTTGGTGGGGTTTTTTTGTTTTTTTTTTTTGTTTTGTTTTTTTGGTTTTTTGGTTTTTCGAGACAGGGTTTCTCTGTGTAGTCCTGGCTGTCCTGGAACTCACTCTGTAGACCAGGCTGGCCTCGAACTCAGAAATCTGCCTGCCTCTGCCTCCCGAGTGCTGGGATTAAAGGCGTGCACCACCACTGCCCGGCAGATTAAGATTTGTTTAGGTGGCATTCATAAGCATCCTGGGGAACATGCTGCCTAGGGGCCAACACAATAAATACTAAAATCCCTCCACTTGGAGTGTTTAATATAGATAGGAAGGTTTTACTTGTGGAATATGTATGTATGTATATATATATGCATATAATATAATTTTATTTATATATAATGTGTATATAACTATATATTTTTATTTTCTTTATTTAAAATTTTTTTTACATGTATAGATGTTTTCCTTGTGTGTATGTCTGTATACTACATGCTGACGACCTGAGGCCAGAGAAGAGCATTGGATTCCCTGGAACTGAAGCTATAGACAGTTGTAAACTGCCATGTTGGTGCTAGGAATTGAACCCAGATCCTCTGCAATTGTAACTAGTGCTCTTATGAGCCATCTCTTCAGCTCCATTTTAATTCATTTTTTAAAGAATTATTTATTTATGTATGTATGTATGTATGTATGTATGTATGTATATGAGTACACTGTAGCTGTCTTCAGACACACACTAGAAGAGGGCATCTGATCCCATTACAGATGGTTGTGAGTCACCATGTGGTTGCTAGGAATTGAACTCAGGACCTCTGGAAGAGCAGTCAGTGCTCTTAACCACTGAGTCATCTCTCCAGCCCCATTTAAATTCATTTTTTAAAAAAGATTTATTTAAGTAGAGTGTGATAGCATACACCTTTAATACCAGCATTAGGCAGGTAGAAACAAGAGGGTCTTTGTGAATTCCAGTCCAGCATGGCCTACATAGTAAGTTTCAGGCCAGGCAAAGTTATGTGGTAAGAAATGCTGTCTCAAATGTGTGTGTGTGTGTGTGTGTGTGTGTGTGTGCGCGCGCGCGCGCGTGTGTGTGTGTGTTTGTGCGTGTACCCTTCTTAAAAATGTATGCATGTGTGAGTACCTCATGTATCTATGTGCACCACTCGAATGACTGGTGCCTGAGGAGCCAGAAGAGAGCACTAGATCTTCTGAAATTGGAGTCACGTGGTTGTCTGTGGGTACCCAACCTGGGTCCTTTGCAAGTACAAGAGTTGCTCTTATCCACTAAGTCATCTCTGTAGGTCCCAGGGTTTTAAAATCAACGCAACCCATTTTACAAAGGTAGTCATTTCACCATAGAAAGAAGAATCAACGGAGTTAATTTCTGTCCAACTTGATTTAAAACAATCCCAAATATAGTGTCTCAAACACCATTCTTTAGTTAGTGCGGCTCTGCCATTCTTCATGTACAGCAATTATCTCGATGGAAGAAGTAGACAGCCAAACCATGCACTTAATAAACCCAAAATCCCAACCATTGATCACTGTTCAGGTTTGATTTCTACTGACTCTCGAGAACGAATACATTTAAAACAGCACACAAAGCTTCTGAAATCCAGTGGTAGTCCTCTACCCCACCGGCTGGCGTTCCTCCTTTCCTCCGTTCCTCGCCCCGCCCCTCCCGCCAGGCCCCGCCCCGAGCCCCTCCCCCGTGTCCGCCCCGCCCCCCGTGCAGTCTGTTGTCCTCTCCCACTCTCCGCCCGGGTGTAAGCTGAAGCACGCGGAGTCTGCTGCGCACGCCCAGGGCTCCAGGTCCCAACCCGAAGGAAAAACTTTAGCGTCAAGGAGGCTATGAGGCGCGGCGTTCCGCAGGCTTCTTCCCGGAAGCGGAAGCTCGGGAGGCGGGACAAGGGTGGTCGGGACGTCTCGGCGGTTAATTCTTTTTTTCTCAAGTATTCGTTTCCCTACGTCTGGGCTCTGCTGAGACTGAGAGAAATGGTCAGGTCTGGATCTCAACCGGGCCAGGTGAGGGCTGCGGACCCGATGAGTCCATTGTGGGGTGGCGAGAGGTGAGGAAGGTGCCAGAAAAACTAAAACGAGTAACTGCGGTGCGCCCAAAGTGGTTGAGGACGTCCCTAGATGACAGTCTTCCAGAGCGCAGAGTTTGGTGTCAGACCCTGGGTTCGGAGCCCAGCCTTTATCACCGGTGCAATGACTTAGCTTTAGCTAATCCTCGCCCCAATTTCAGCATCTCGGCGCTTCCACCGGTGCTTCTTTTAACTGATCTTCTGCCTCTGTTGTTGAAGTCTCCCAGTAAGTGGTTGTACCCTACCGTTCTCAAACGCGTGACTCTTGATGTTCTCTAGTAACTGCCCAAAGTACGACAGGGGAACCCATTTTCAAAGTACATATTTGGCTTGGAACAGAGCCATTTTGGATCTACTTCAGTCCCGGCTCCCATCCAATCAGGTCCAGTAGAGCTAAACTAGTAATGGCCCTGCTGTGCTCTGGGTGCTATGCCCTATCGTGCTTCCATGTCTTTTCACATGATGGTTGGCCCGATAATTCCATTTTCCTTCTAAGCCCTCATGTCAAGAACCGTCTCTAGAATATTTGTCCAACACCCTCACATCTCCATTAGTTGGGTGTGCTTCGAGCCACTTTCCACATCTGGTTATCTTCCAAAAATCACTTCAGGTTGGACATAGTGCTAGTCTACTACTAGAATATTTCATCTCTGTCTTAGAGATTTAGAAAGCACTTGGCATATAGTAGATTTGGGTTTTACTTTGTTTCCCATCATTTATCAATAATGTCTTTTTTTCTAATGTATATTTTGCCCTTTTTTTTCCCCAAAACCTGTCATGAGACTTCCTCTTTTGAATGGTTGCATGTTGTCAATATGTCTAGGAAAATATGCTCTAGTCATCAAAGGAATGGAAATTAAAACCATGAGATATTTTCTATCACAAAATAAGTATTAGTGATGGCGTTGAGAAATTTATACTCTTGTATAGTCCTGGTGGGAATATAAATAGTATAGCTTCCTCAGAAAATAAGCGGGGCATGGCAATACACAACTGTAGTCCTAATACTTGGGAACCTGAGGTAGGAGGATCATGAGCTTGAGGCCAGCCTGAATAACAGTGAGATCCCGTCTCATCAAACCAGACCATTTGAAGTAGAGCTGAGGAGACCCAGCCAGCTCCATTATTGGTATTTATTCAAAGAAGCTGAAATCAAGATTTTAAAGAGCTGTTTGAGTTTACTTTCATTGCTGCATTATTCACAATAGCTAAGACATACAAACAACCTAAATATCAATGAGTGAGCGGGTAAAGAAATTACGGTCACATACATCTAATGGAATATGATTCAGCCTTAAGGAAAGTCGGCCGTATGCGATAGCAGCTGTGAAGCGTGAGGCTTACTTAGTGAACTCAGCTGTACCTAGAGGACAGATGCTGCATGATTTCACTAACATGTGTCTCAAGTAGACCAATTCAGAGACAGCAGAGCCGTGGCTGCAGAGGCTGCAGCTGGGGAGAACACAGGGTTGCTACTCAGTAGGTATATGAAATCTAGGAATCTGTGAAATATTGTATCTGAGGTAACACTTTATTTTGTTAAGGTAGATGAGATGTTAAACATTTTTATGACTTTTTAAAAAAGATCTAAAAAAGCTCTGGAGTTTCGTTAAAAATGTTAAAGCATCCAACTTGAAGGAGCTCCTTCTGATTGACTCTGAAACAATTTGAGCATCACATTTTTTTAAAAGATTTATTTACTTTTGTGTGCATTGGTGTTCTGCCTGCATGTCTGTGCAAGGGTGCCAGATCCTCTGGAACTGGAATTATAGGCAGTTGTGAGCTAGCTTCTGTGTTGGTGCTGAGAATTAACTCAGGACCTCTGGAAGAGCAGCCAGTGCCCTTAACCACTGAGCCATCTCTCCAACCCAAGCATTAAATTTTTTTTAAAGATTTTATTTATTTATTTTATATATGTGACAAGTACACTGTAGCTGTCTTCAGACACACCAGAAGAGGGCGTCAGATCCCATTACAGATGGTTGTGAGCCACCATGTGGTTGCTGGGAATTGAACTCAGGACCTCTAGAAGAGCAGTCAGTGCTCTTAACCGCTATCTCTATCTCTTTCCAGCCCTAATCATTAATTTTTTAAAACAAAATTTTAATAAACTTTATTATTAAAACTTATTAATAGAAAACATCACAACTGAAAATCACCCAGACCCAAAGTCTGTAGAACTCAGTGGACTTTTGTACAGTTAGAATAGCCACCCTGAAGGCGTGATGCTTCACACTGGATTTCATACTATCACTATTGAATATGTATTAATGTACTTTTCCATCACGAAAAAATGAGAACCCATGGCAAGGAATTGAACAGTTGCCTTTCTGTCCTCTTTCGTAACTCATGTTCACGACCTGCATTCTCCTTCCTTACCCCATAGTGTTTATTCTTTTTTGTCTTCTTTTTCCACTTTGTATAGTGTATCCACCTGTACATCTGTTTACATATGAGATTCACTGTTAATAATGAGTCATAGTCTTTTCACTAGAATAGGAATCAGTGTGTTCACACTCACCAATCAATAAGGAGGAAAGAAAGGTCCTATTCTATTAGCTGAAAGTCAGCTAATAAATGTAGAAGGAATTGTGTAGCTACATAAATAAGTCATCTTTTGATAAAACATTCACTTAAACAGGAACCATCAGTGGATGTTCAGACTACTGAGTTTGAGGATATCCGCATCGTGTCAGGGATCTTATAAAACACTTGCTTAGAAAGATAAAAATAGAGTGTTTGTTTGTTTGTTTGTTTGTTTTGAGACAGGGTTTCTCTGTGTGGCTGTCCTGGAACTTGCACTGTAGACCAGGCTAACCATGAACTCAGAGATCCGCCTGCCTCTACCTCTCCAGTGCAGGGATTAAAGGTGTGTACCACCATGCCTAGCAAAAATAGTAATCTCAATAATGAAAATCCTGGCAGACACCATCTTAAGTCATTGTATATCACCAGTAACAGGACAAACTAGTACCATTTGCCTTACTTGTATTGAGAATGGCATACCTCTTTCTGTATTCCTCCCAGAACTCTCCCACTGACACCTTTGTCCTGTCTTGAATTACATGTATCAGAAATTGGAGATTTTAGACCATGTTCAAGGATTGAGTATAGTCCAATTATAACAGTAATAGGCCCTTTTGCCTTAAAATAATAAGTTTTCATTACAGATGTAAGAAATAGACTAAAGGAACATGTGTTATACATGTGCTGCCTTCCCCATGCTGCATGTAGAACAGATTTATTATAGAAGAGTTAAATTATAATTGTGGATTTTAAAATACTTCTCATTCATAAAGAGTAAACGGCATGCTACATACATAGAATGGAATATTCGCCTCCTAGAAGAAAGGCAGTTCTGGTTTATGCTACAGTGTGGATGGCAGTTAAAGATCCGATGCTAGTCACAAAAGGACAGATGTTCCATTTAGAAGTGGTTTCTAACGTAGTCAGATGTTTGGAAAGTAGAAAGCAGTTGCCACAGCAGGAGAAGAGGGGATGAAAACTAATAACTGTGTTGCTTTGGATTTATGAAAACACACGAGTGCTATTGCAGGGATGTCGGGATGGCCATCTAAAGGACAATAATATATCTTCTGGAATATATTATGTCACAGGTGACATCTTCAGGAAGGCAGCCTGGAGCTAAGTTACCAAATGGAAAGAAAGGGTGAGTACTTCTCAAAGTTTCCAGGAAATCCGAACTTAAATTAAGATTAAGGCATATTTTCAGGTCTTAGGGCTTGACCATATTTTGCCTACCTCAGGAAAATAAGTGGGTTCTGCCTCCACAAGCAGTTGGGTATTATGCAGATTATAAATCATTAGTGATTAAGTCAGAGTCACCAACAACACATGAGTGGTACATTAAGGAAAGAAAAGCACTTCTCCTTGGAGTTGTGCTTAACCAAGAGTGAGTCCACACTTGAATTCTCCTCTTCATGCTCCCTCTGTCTTCTGGCCTCTCAGTCTGATTTATGAGTGTGAATCTGTGTGTGTCTATTCCTCTGTGTGTGTGTGTGTGTGTGTGTGTGTGTGTCAATACAGAGGACTTCATTCTGTCTTTATGGAACAGCACTAGAAGCTTCCCATGGGGAAGGAATGGGACGCTTTACAGAAATCTTTAATAGAGTTTTACAAGGGCTTATGTCACTCCAAGAGACCTAGACAACAAACACTGTTTATCAGCAAATATCCATAAAGGCTGCTTTCAACCTTAACATGATAGATTTTAGGAGTTGCTTTCAAGTCTGTGTTTGCTGTCTTTAGCAAGCGATGCCCATGCATTACTCTGGGTCAGGGACATGGCAGAATCACTTGGAGGTTGCAGCTGTGCGTTAGCTGAGACTATAAAATGTGATCACCTGGGAAATCGAAGGCAGGTGGGTTTGGTCGTTAACATTCTTCTCTTTAGGCAGATTAAGCAAACAGTTTGGGACAGCAAAAATGTGGGAGAGCAGCCTTGGCCTTATGTGACCTCAGGGTGTATTATTCTCTATGACTGTGAGGACCAGCTCAAGTTCCAGTCCCTTAGAATGTAAGAGACGGTCTCAGAATATTCTGTCACCACCTGGGTCATTCCAGCCTAGTCAGCGTTTAGTGCTTTGTAGTCTTCATAATCTCCGCAGTGTCCTACCCACATCGCATGTGAATAGATGAGCGTTCTTTTCCATCTTTGCTGGAAAGAAAATGATTGTTTACATATTTTAAAAAAAAATACTTGCAAATTTTTTTAAGGACATCAACTTTGTTTTCTAGGACCCACGTAAGAAAAATAGCACATTTTAATGTAGATCCCGCCTGTCCTGTTCATTCTGATTCAGAAAGTCAGGTAAGGTTAAAATGACTGGATACAATATGCTATTTTAATTGGTCCTCAGGTAAAGCGTAAGAAATAATAGACGACAGTGCCAAAGTAAAGTGTGATTTGCACCAAGGAAGTATATAGGCTGTCGTTGCTTTAAGACGTGTTTCTACAATGATAAAGTGCGTATAAAGAAATGTATTTGAGGAAGCATGGTATATTTTTCTTCCTACAGGCGGACACTATACAGGGACTTGACGGTTGTGCTTCTTTGCTGCAGGACATTTTGAAAAATGAAGATTCAGGTTTTATTTTTTACAGTTCTTTGCTGATCATCTTTTATCAATGAGTTAGTTCTTTTTCATGTTTACAGACCTTTCTTTTTATTATTAACAGGCTCAGAAATGGTATATTCGAAAAATAGATGCAATTCTAAACCTTTAGAAGGCAGAAAGAACAGACCTAAAAGGAAAGGGCCTGAAAAACCTGTTCCTTCAGTGGTCCGAAAGGAGATATGTAAGCATTTTCCCCATATTTACTTAAAGCTAATTGTGTGTGTGTGTGTGTGTGTGTGTGTGTGTGTGTGTGTGTGTGTGTGAGTGTGTCTATACATACCAGGGGTCAAGTCAGTGCCGGGTGTCTTTCACTGTTTGTTGAGTCAATGTCTCTTTACGGAACCTGAAGCTCACCAGTTCTACTAGAGTGGTGGCCAGGAAGCTCGGGGTCTGTCTGTCTCTGCTTCTCCAGTCCTGGGGATGCAGGCATGTACCACTGTGCTGAACTTTTTACATGCGTATTGGGGATTTGAATCATAATTATTTTTCTTTAAGATTTATTTATTTATGAGTATACTGTAGCTGTCTTCAGACACACAGAAGAGGGCATCGGATCCCATTACAGATGGTTTTGAGCCACCATGTTGTTGCCGGGAATTGAACTCATGACCTCTAGCAGAGCAGCCAATGCTCTTAACTGCTGAGCCATCTCTCCAGCCCCAAATCATAATTCTTTTAAAATTAACTTGTGTGTATATATTCTAAATTAGTTAATAAACTTGTTGAACTACAGTTAAGATATAGGACAAAAATGCCTGCCAATGGTTGACACTGATAGTATCCAAAACCATGATGTTGTATATTTTCATGGTTAACCTTGCTGAAAATTAAGTGTAGCAATTCAGGAAATACTTTAAAACACGTTTTGAGAATATTATCTTTTAAAGGTCTATCACACTAGACAGACAGTTCAAGATGTTGAAACAGTCTACACTATGAATTCCATTCTTAATTAACATGTACATATTTATGGGGTACAGTGTGATGTTTGCACACATACACAGTGCATAGCAATCAAATCAGATTACAATGGGAATTCTGGGTGGAATCAGCTAGTCCTACTCTTCAGATGGGCCAGAAATGTCAGTCAGTACTTAAGGGCATGCTTACATTTTATTTACACAAGGGGTACAGTTTTTGTGTTTGGTTTTTAAACAAACAAAAACATCTAAGACAGCCGGGCAGTGGTGGCGCACGCCTTTAATCCCAGCACTTGGGAGGCAGAGACAGGCGGATTTCTGAGTTCGAGGCCAGCCTGGTCTACAGAGTGAGTTCCAGGACAGCCAGGGCTACACAGAGAAACCCTGTCACGAAAAAAAAAAAAAAAAAAAAAACAACCAAAAACATCTTAGACAGTCCCCCTGGGTATTGAGAGATCAAGACGCAAGCACAGCCTAGAAAGTGGAGATGGAAGACTGGACACCGTCATTCCATAGGATCATTAGTTAACTAACGTATGAGGGTGGAGGCTAGAGAAACAGCTCCCTTCATTTCTCCATCTTGGAGACCAGTCACCTTCTGTTATGTTTGCTGCACTGCTCAGGAGGGTAGGCTCTAGCCCCCATGTGCCTACTGACCCCTTGAAATATGACTAGTGCACCTAGTGTGTAAAAATGTAAGTCCATTTTTCCTTTTTCCAGCCCCTGCTCCTGGAATGACAACTCTGAGACTAATTATTTATTAATTAATGCCTAGGCCATAAGCTTTGGTTCATTCCCCAACTAGCTCGTAACTTATGTAACCCATTCTAACTATTCTATGTCTTCCACATAGTTAGTTACCTCTCCTCAGCTTCATGCACCCAAGTCCAGGGCGAATTTCCTCCTAATTCTACCCTGAGTTCATCTTTCTGCTGGTTAGTTAGCTCTTCTTCAGTCCCCACCTGCTTCTTCCCCGGCATCTGGCTCCCGGATCTCAAGTGCCTCACTATTTCCCAGAATCCTCTGTCTTCTTGCCAGTGTCCCACCTCCTATTTCGTGCCTCAGCTCATTGGCCATAGGCCTTTTTATTGATAGGTGTTGCCTATAATTGATTGCCACACTCGTGGGCTGAATGTGTGTGTATTTTTGTGTGTATGTGTTCCATTAGTGTAGCTGTGTACCCATATGCACACACATGTTGTTTGCCTTTCCTTATTCACTCCCTACCTTTATTTTTCTTATTGAGCCTGAAGCTTATGGATTGACTAGGCGGGCGGGCTGGTAAACTCCGTAGATCCATTTATCCCTGCCTCCCCTTTGCTTGGGTGAAGGACCTTAGTGCCTGTCAGTCCTTGCCAGGTTCTTGTACTTGAGCCAGCAGGTACTTTACTAACCAGGCTATTTTTCTAACCCCTAGGCATAAATTTTAATTAATTTAGTAAATTTGAAAACTAATATCCAATTATAAAACTTTAAGATTTTTGGAATACTTTTGGTGTGTAAATCTACTCTTTTAACTATAAATTATATTCAGTTTAAATAGAGATGGAATGTTTCTGATAAAAATTTAGCAACTGTTTTGAGGTATACTTTAAATCTATGCTGGATTTTGAAGACTTAATACAAAAAGTGTTTTAGTTCTGGGCATTACACATTGAAATGTTAGTATTATTGCTATATTATTTATTTTTGCGGTGTTTGGGATCAAACTCAGAGCCTTCAATGTGCTAGGCAAGAACTATACTATTGAGCTGCAGCCCCAACTCTGGCTACATGTACATAAAGCATGAAAAGTAAGTCTTTGAACTTTTTGGTGTAACTACATAAAATTCTAAATTACATGTATTGCTTATATGATGTTCCTGTCGGACAGTACCAGTCTTATAGAACCATATAGCCAGTTGTGGTTTTAGAGACGGTGTTTAGTTTTCCTTTCTAACTGAAGTTTTGTTAGAACCTACTGTTCATATGTCGTCCATGGCTGCTTTTGTACTACAGTGGCACTGAGTAGTTGTGACAGAGACAAGTTAGCTCATAAACCTGGCCATTTAAGATAAAAACATGTTTGGAGTTTGTTAATTTCTGTGGGATGGGGACATCTGCTGGCAGAGGCAGGACTTTGTAGCTCAGCTTGATTAGAGACTGCAGAAAGAAGTCGGTGAGCTAGTGGATTGAGAACCTGGGCCTGTGAACATGGGCTCAGAACTCCTCAGATTAGACAGTTCTTCCGGAACCAGAAGAAGTCTAAAAACAGAGGCCTAGGATTCCGAAGGAGAGGACAAGATTATGTGCTATGGCTGGGGACTATGATCTCCTGTGGATCATCTTAGACTTCAAAGTTAAAATAGTTTTAGAGGATATTTTTCTATTTTATTTATTGTAAAATTATTTTTTATAAAAACTGGTACCTTATAGGAAGTTATTAGCTAGTTTTGTAGCTCATCTGATAGAGATGATCTGTTATTGCTATTAGTTTTCATCATCTCAGAGGGATCGTGTTTAGAAGTATATTTCTAGATAGCAAGATTTATTAAAATGAAATGTTTACTCATCTGGTCAGTTTGCAGCTATTCGATGATACAATGTTGCTGAGTTTTTACTTTGTGCTGCATACTGTTCCAAGAGGTGGCAGGTGTTACAGTTCCGCAGTCTTTAGAAGTTGGTAATTTTATTTGCATTTTACTCTGTCTTTGTATTAATAACAATGAGATTATGCGAAGTAAGAAGACAAGTACAGTATTACTGATTGACTTTAACTCTGTGACCAGTGTTGGGGGATGGACTGAAAGGATGACAGGAAATTGAAGGAGTGAGTTGGGGTACCTCTATGTGGCGCAGTGATTGGCAGCATCAAGCAAACTCACTTTTCCATTCTTAAAAACTAAAGGATACAGCAGTCTATCCTGGAGGTGTCCATATAGTGAAGAAACATTAGGAAGGGGGAGAGACGGATGATTAGCCTGCCCCTCATATAAAGGAGGAATGGCCTCTCCAAGCCTGTGTGCATGTGCACATGGCAGAGGCTGACATGGGTGTCTTCCTCCTCACGCCTCATCATTCATTTATTTGGTAGTCCTGGGGCTTGAACCCAGGGCTTCACACATGCAGCATAAATATTCCACACTATCCTTTTGATCTTGTTGAGACTCATCTTTTCACCGAGCCTAGAGTTTGCTCTTCTAGCTGGGCTGACCAGCTGATTGGTGAGCTCAGGAGAGCCTCTTGTCTCTTGCTCCCCTGGTCTGGGTTTACAGATGCCCATGGCTATGCCTGGCTTTTTAAGTGGGTGCTTGAGTGACAAACACCCCACCAAGCTATCACCCCGACCCTCAAGTTCTGTTTTAGAATCCTGTCAGCCTTCTAGAGTGTAGCCCTAAGAATCACATTCAACTTCCAGTAGTGTGTTCTAAAAATGAAACCTTGGGCTCTCCAGGCCCCCAGTAATGCCCATCAGAATTTAAAGATTCATTTTCAAGATCATGTCTAACCTTCAAATCCCTCACATTGTCAACCAGCTTATTGGGCTTGTTTAATTATTGAAGGGACTCTCCAATCTACCAGTTGATTGTTCTCCCCTCAGTAGACTTCTCTAGCTTTCTTGGATGTTGTCCCAGAAGTTCCCACTTAGTTTGATAGCTTTCCCATGGACTTCAGTGGGACAGTGGCTATGAGCTGTGTGTTTCTGAGAGTTGGATTAGAACAAACTGCATGTCCTTTTCACCTTCATAGAAAATTATCTTTGTCTCCTTGTGAGTAACACGGCCCTCCATGCTCAGGCATTGCCTGAGACTGGCTTTTCCAGCAGTACATACACTCTTCACAAGAAAACTGGTTTTGAAGACTCACTGCTGTGATAGTCTGCTGCATAGCACCCAATAGACAGTTTCTCAGGAAAGACAGGGACAGGGCCTGTAAAGGCTGTGCCTGCCTTCTGCGGTGCTTGAATCTATTGGGTAACTGGTGTCAGAATAGGAGTCAGGCCTCAGAGTCTCCCAGCCAGCCTTAAAACCACTCTGCTCCAAAGAAGCAGTATTCTTTAATCACCAATCTCTAATAAGAAAGAAGGTAAGGAAAGATTAGGCAAATCTTCAAGGTTACTCAGCTAATAAGTGAACATTCTAGTATATGTCCTTTAGTAGTCATAAATGCTCATGGAATTGTGTCATCTTGTATTGTTTTTTGTAGGTGCTACCCAAAGCCATTTTTCAAAGTCCATTTTGTAACCTGATAACTTATGATCTACCATATCCTCTCATTTCTCTTAATCCTGTTTAGCAAACATTCGGGGAGGGGAATCTTCTTAAACGGGGAATCGAATCTAGATGTTTTTATACCAGTTATAGAACAGTGCTGATCCAAACCCTTTTCATTCTTGAGCTTACTAACGCCAGGCTTATACTTCATGTATGCACTAATGAGGGTTTTAATAATGAAGCCTAAGACATACTCCTGCCTAGGGGCTGCTGATGCCCATGGGAGGCCTGCCCTTTTCTGAAAAGAAACAGAGGAGATGGTGGTGGAGGTAGGGGGAAGGGCTGGAGGGAGAGGAGTGCAGCCTTAGAGTTTTCAAAACCTACTTTAATAAGGGTTCTTAAACACTTCAGCCTCGATTTTTGGCCCACCTACCAGAAGTAGGGGAAAAGAAAGGTTAGTAGGAAACGGGGATGTGGACCTGCTTAGAAATAGTTCTTTGGGGCAATTACAATTTTCATTGTCAGGATATCAGCAGTCTAGTCCAAAACCCCAACCATGAATCCGTAGCAGTGGCTTGATCCAGAAGAAACTGTGAGGCTCTCTGAATGGCTTGAGTCCACAGAAGCAGCAAGAAGCAGCCGGGATGCCACAACAAGTCCTGTGGCTCGTGTCTACACTGGTTTAGGGTGGATGAACCATTTGAGTTGAGAGTAATAGCGAGTTGGAAAAGTAGATGGCGGTCAGATCTGGGGAAATGTTTAATACTAGATAAGATTGTTTTTTGCTTTTTGATTGTCCAGTGTTCTCACTGTTTGACCTTTTTTCTTTTTTTAACTATGAAAACATAGAAAATTACAAAGTGTTTTTCCTTTCGTATTCTGTTTTCCTCTGAGAAGAAGACAAGGGACCAGGTGAAAGAGTTAGTTAGTGAACTTTAGTGATAATGCAGTACCCATACAGGTGTTGTAACTGAAAGGGAGATTTTCCAAGTAGCACTTACTGGAGATTCTAATATGTACAGATCCATTTTGACTGGGGAAACTTAATTCATTACTTTCAAAAGAACTTGGGATGATTACAGTAAAGATATTAAGGTAAAAGTTGTTGAAGACTCATATTTAAGAACTCACTTCCTTTTTCCACATTAGTATCATCAGAAAATAAGAAATGGGTGTCTAATGAAGCTTCTGCTGGAAGTGACGGAGCACAGCACTGGCCATTACAGGATCATTATAGAATGTACTCACCGATAATATACCAAGCCCTCTGTGAGCATGTGCAGACTCAAATGTCACTGATGAATACCTTGGCTTCAAAAAATGGCCCCAATAGAATGCCTACTGTGTGTCATACTGTGTCTAATTCAGGTTAGTTTCTACCATAGTTTGGAAACGTTGAATGTGAACTATGATTAAATTCCTTTGTAATTGTATAAGCACTATAAGATGCGAATGATGCATGCTTGTTTCTTTTTAACTCCGTAGACTCTCAGGCAACACCACATCCTTCCGCTTCTGTCTGGCCACCTCAGCAGCCATCCTGCCCTCTAATGGTCCACTCTGTGGGTATATATAGTTTGTTACTAAAGTAATGGCTTGCTTAGAGAAATTGTCATCTTAGCAGTGTACTGAATTTATTGATCAAATATAGTAGGATATAAAACCAATTTCATAATTTTTTGTATTAAAAAGTTTTAACTCTTAAGAACAGTAGTGAGAGAGAAAGAGAAGAAATTATGAGAAAAGAGAAATCAAGCCTTCCGGCCACCCAAGCACAGCCAGCACCCTGGTAAAATGTGTTTTCACTCAGTTAACTCTGCATGTTTTACTCTCTGTTTGTAAGTGCTTTTTCTTTAAAATAAGAGCTTTGTTTTACACAGTTATAGGCTGCCTTTTGACTTAATACAGTAGTATGACTGTTTTCTTGATACATGCCCTTTATATAGTTAAGCTGTATTTTGTGGGTGTTTTTCTCTTAAGACCAATGTCTCTGAGCCAAGTTGTATAATGAAATCACTAGTCTCTGGTTTGACATTGAACTAACAGCTAGTTTTATTACGATAACATTCATATCCATTTTATATATGCACAAACTTCTGTGGTCCTAAAAATTGAACCCAGCACCTCACACGCTAGACAAGCACACTACCGCTGGGCTCCATCCCTAGCTGAATATTTTTTTATCAAAGCTCTGTGTGTGTTTTTTAAATAAAATACTTATTTTGTTTTTATTTGTATGGGGATTTTGCCTGCATGTGTGTCTGTGCACCACATGCATAACAACACTGGATCCCCAGGAACGAGTTGCGAGCAGCCATGTGGGTGCTGGAGACTGAACCCAGGTCCTCTGCAAGAGTAACAAGTCTTAACAGATGAGCCTTGTTCCAGCCCCTGAGCTTGCTTCTTAAGATGTTTCTCAAAATGAAAATGTTTGTTTGAGTCCAAATGTGGACTAATTTTTGATGCTTTTAAAGCATGTGTGGTATTTGTAAACAATCTATTTTCATCATGGCCCAATGTTCCCACATTGCAGAGTGATCTACTTAAGCTCTGAAAAACTAGTCTTTGTTGTGCAGTGAAGAAGTTCAGCTTGCTTGTAAGTGGAAAATATACAAAATTGGTTTGTAATGGTAGAAAATTATGTTCTGATATTAATTTATTTGTGTTTTTATGGTCTTACAAATGTCCTTCATACTTTTGAAGGCTTACTTTTGTTTCTTGCTTTAGGCAGTTCAGACTGATGATGCTAACCAGTTTGAATCACAAAGTGAAACAACCTCTGTGAAGCGCCATGATGTTCCCATGCATTCATTTGGTGTCCATCCTGGAGCTGCATGCGGCGTTCCCCACACTGACAGCACAGCTGTTTCAAAGATTCAGCAGCTGAACCTTGCGAATTGGATTCTGCCCCAACAGAGATCTCCTAAGGAAGCCGAGCTACTAAAGTGTTTCCAAACATACATGTCTCTGTTTCCAGCTCATGGAAAAGACGCTGTCTCAGACAGTCAGGCATACCAAAGTCCCTCTCAGTTACAGCCAGCCTTCTTGGCCACTAATGAAGAAAAGCATGCCAGCGAACAAATTGGAGAGGCCACAAATGAAAGAAAGCGTTTAAACATACATGTGCAAGATGCAAAAATAGCCAAGAATGTGCAGCAGGCAGAAAGTGCGACCCAGGCTGCTGAAAAAATCAGAATTGCCAAGTGCTTGTTGGGAGAGCTCAAGGCCCTGATCGCAGAACAAGGTAGATGAGAGCTTCATGTTTTTCTGTAGTCTATAATGCTTGATAGCAGTGTTGTGTCATGGAATAGGAGTTCTGGCGTTCTTCACAGAACTGTATCTTGACCCAGTAAGGAAAAGAGGTCTGTCTGTTGTCTGACGTTTTAGGGCTTTTGTTCGTTTCTTGAGACAGGCTTTCATGTAGTCTAGGATAGCTTCCAGTTTGCTGTGCAGCTGCTCCTGCTGCTGGATCCCTAGTCTTCCTCCCTAGATGACTTTTTTGTTTAACAAAGATGTAAATTTGCTTCTATAGTTTAATAACTAACTGTTACATTGTTCAAAGATTCCACTTTGTGTAACAACCCAAGCCACTTACTAGCTTCTTCTTAGTTGATAGTATTTTTCTCTTAAATCAAGGAAAAAAGTCTTTGAGTGAAGTTGTTGTTTCTGTGTGTGTGTGTGTGTGTGTGTGTGTGTGTGTGTGTATTTTAAAGTAGTGGCGTTTGCTTGGAATGAATTAGAAGTATGTCATCTTAGAAAGCACAGTAATTGATTGTGGAACTAACAGAATAGCTGCCATTTATAGGCTGGCATGTACACAGACTTCTAAAATCCTTGTAAATACAGCACAGTTAAGCCATAGGTTAAGTATTGAAATTGCTGTTTTAAGATCTTCAAATTAGACTGTTTGTTTGTTTGTTTGTTTGTTTTATTTTATTTTTTGAGTTAGGGACTCACTGTATAGCTCTGGCTAGCCCGGAACTTGCTTTGTAGATCAGGCTGGACTTGAACTACCTACTTCCATCTCCCAAGTACTAGAATTAAAGGCATACACCACCACACCTGGCTCTTTTCTTTTACCCAAATCTTTAGTCATAGCAGCAGCAATGGCAGCAGTGGCACCAGTGTCAGGTGTCCTGAGTGCTCATGTGGCCCAGCACTGTGCTATACTCTTGAGTGACCTTTCCTGAGTCTCACAGCACTCTTGTGATTGCCTCCATTTCAGGTAAGGAAAGTGAGTTTTGGAAAAGAGTATCTCATTCTAATCTCAACAATCCAAGGAGATACCTTTTTAAAGTTCTATTTAACTATGAAGAAACCTAGGCTAAAGAATGAAGTTATTGAAATGTTGGCCAAAGAATAAAAAATAAAAAGTCTCAGTTATAAAGGAGGGAGGACTAAAGTCAAAATGTACTGTGCAGGATGGTGGTAAATAACAATATAGCTTTCCTATTGCTAAGAGGTTAGGTTTCCAGCCTTCTCACCACAAAAAATACATGAGGCAGTGTGTGTCCATTCATTCATTTTAGCTATTATACTGTGCTTACATAATTCAAAACATGTTAGACACAATAAGTCATGCAATCTTTATGTAGTTTGACTAAGGTCAAAGCTCTAAAAACTGTTTGAGCCAGCTCTCCACCTGTGGAACCATGAGCAGAACTGCTCTAGAGAGAGAGGACCACGCAGTTGCTGGACATAGTTGTGCATGCACTTTTCATCAGTGTTCAAATACTGTGGAAGCGAATACACCTGTATATCCTTGATTATCTCCCATGCTTTGATGGGAGGGAGAGGACAAAGAAAAGATGGAATACTTGCTTGCTCCTTATGTGTGTTAACCACTTCCAGTCGTAGCTGCTCTCCGCAGTTAGTAACAAAAGATAGAGGTTGGCTGGGTCCCATTAGTTGAACTATATAAAGTTAAATAATGAAGTCATATCTTAGAAATTCCACATTCAATATTTTGCCAAATGAATCACCTTTTTGTTTTTCAAGACATGTTTTCTTTTTTTTTTTTTCTGTGTAGCCCTGGCTGACCTGGAACTCACTCTTTAAACCAGATTGGCCTCAAACTCAGAGATCCCCCTGCCTCTGCCCCATTCCCACCCCTCACTCCCCTACCCCACCCCCTGCGGAGTGCTGGGATTAAAGGCCTGTGCCACCATCAAGTGGTGATGAACTATTTTTAAATGCAGGATCAAAGTATTGTTGATGTTTATAGAGTAAGCAGTTATAGGAAACTTGCACAGCAATCATGGAGTCCACCATAGAGCTCTGATAAGTGCCAACTAGGAGACATGTGTACATCTGTTTCCCACTTAACTAAAAAAAAATCACTAAATATAATAAATTTGTGATTTAAGATTAATCTTTCTTTACTCAGTTTAACAATTCCTTAGAATTGTTCTGGGTAAGTAAATATAGACAGCAAGATAAAGAAAAATGGAATTTGTATAATAATCTTGAATAATGAAGTTGAAATCTATAATGAGTATATATTATCTATAAAGACTTTTAGTAATACATGCTAGTAATCTTGTCAATTTAAAATACTGATTTTACTCAGTTGCCTTTTATAGAGGACTCAGAAGTTCAGAGATTAGTGACAGAAGTAGAAGCATGCATATCTGGACTTTCAGCAGTGAGTGGCCACACAAATGTGGAAGCTGAAATAGCCCTGGCCCTGCAGCCCCTGAGAAGTGAGAACGCTCAGTTGCGGAGGTAAGACTTGCTCTGTGGATGTTTTTGTCTTTAGGTAAAGGTACTCCACAGCTGGAGTACAGATGCCAAGGAGACAGATTCCAGTCTCCCGTTTTCTGAAGGTTTCACATTCAATTTTCCACTACTTCTGCCCACTAGGAAGTATGTTCTCCCACCTGCTTTATGTCTGTTGTCACCTGTTCGCATGTATGTTGGAAGATGGGGCTGCCTCAGCTAGTCGCTGTGTTAATCGTTAAGTCATTTCACAATAACAAGCATTCTTAAGGAAAGTATATTCTTCCTTCCTCCAAGGTCATCATGAGTCACTGAAGCCTCTTTTTCATTCTGGCTCAAAATCTAGAAATCCTTTTACTTTAAGAAGCCACTGTTTCAGTGTGTTTTCTGGGAGTGATGGGGACAGGGAGTGTGCATGTAAGAATCTCATGTCTTTGCTGGCAGCCCTTCCGTACTTAGCCGTAGGACAGCACTTACTAAATTCCTACATTTCTTTTTAGTCATGAACTTGCTGGAGTTGTGTTCTTAACTTGTTTAAGAAAGCTTGACACCAGTGAGGTAAATCGTGAAATGTAAGGAAATCCATCTATTGTCAGTATTGCTTTAGTGTTGGGTGTTTCTGTGCTGACCACTGAAGGGTATCATCCAGGATCTGCCGGTGTACTTCACGCTGGAGTTTCAGGTGTTTCTCAGCTCTGCACTGTAATGTGCCCTGACAGTGTTCTCATGAGCGCGGGTGGGACTTGGAGGGATGTACACACATTTTTCAAGAAACTTGAAAACAGTAAAGAAGGATTCCTAGTTGGACAGTAGTTTAAACTGATGGATCTGTAGCCTACAGAGAAGACATCTAGTGAGACTTACGTGCTTCGGATCAAGAGATCTTGTTTGTGGATAGAGTTGTGGGCTTAACTTCCAATAATACTGTCATCAGTTCTAATCTGAGGGGTTCCTGGAACAGTATTGACTTTCCAAACACTAAAGTCAAGAGTAAGTAACGGAGCGAGCAGCAGCCACTCCTCACATTTACTGTAGGTCTGCAGTACTGTTATCCTATGGCCACCACTTAAATCCTCCCAGAAGTGCTTCAAGTATTACACCATCTTCGTGTGGGAAGGAGGGAACCAAGGCACAGCAAGGTTATCTGATTGGCTCAGAGTTGTCTATTTAGGAATTGAGGGAGTCAAGACTTAACTCCAAGGTGATTTGAATTTATTTATTTATTTTATTTATTTATTTTTTACTTTATTATTATTTTTTTTGATACTTTATTTACATTTCCGAGGTTTCCCCTTTTCTGGGTCTCCTCTTTGGAAACCCCCATCCCCTCCCCCTCCCCGCCTCTGTGAGGGAATTCCTCCTCCCACCTACCCGCCCACCC
>CM052713.1:26480589-26503761 GCA_028551405.1 Uromys caudimaculatus
GATCTCTTTCCTAGGTTTTCTAACTCCAGGGTTGTCTCCCTTTGTAATTTTTTTTATTGTTTCTATTTCTATTTTTATCTCCTGGATAGATTTGAGCATTTCCTTTGTCTGTTTGATTGTGTTTTCTTGCACTTCTGCCTGTTTGTTTGTGTTTTCCTGTAATTCTTTAATGTATTTTTGCATTTCCTCTTGAAAGACTTCTCGTTGTTTATCCCTGTTCTCTTGCATTTCTTTAAGGGTGTTATTCATTTCTTTCTTAAAGTCTTCTATCATCCTCATGAGAAATGATTTTAAATCTGCGTCTTGCTTTTCTGGTGTGTTGGGGTATCCAGGACCTGCTGTGGTGGGAGAGCTGGGTTCTGATGGTGCAGAGTACTCTTGGTTTCTGTTCCTCATGTTCTTGCCCTTGCCTTTTGCCATCTTGTTGACTCTGTTGTTAGCTGATCTTACTCTGTCTGGTTGTGGCTTGCCCCTCCTGCAGGTCTCTGTGTCAGTGTTCCTTGAAGACCAGCTCTCTCTGAGAGGTGTTTGGGTTTGGAGAGCTGTGGCACCGGGTCTGATTTCGGTCCCTGTGTCTCGTGGGTTCAGGGCAGTTCCTGGTGAGCTGTGGGGCGTGTCTTTGGCCCTCTCCCGGCTTTTCCGAGCTCCTGAGAGGGATCTTTGTCCCAGCGCTAATTTGCTATGGAGCCCGGTGGCCCAAGCTGAGGTTCGCGGCCGCCGCTGGAAATTGCTGTCCGTCAGTCTCTGTGGCCCATGGAAACCGGGTGGAATCAATGAGCTCTGGGGCTCGTGTTGCCCCTGCTAGGGGCTTTTCCGAGTTCCTGGGAGAGAAAATTTTCTCCCGGAGCTGCTTGACTATGGAATCCTAGTGTCCCAGGCAAAAGTTTCCTGCCTCAGCCGCCAGCTTTTGGGATCCAGGGGGGTTTCTAAGCCCGCCTACCTCAGTCCCTGTGTCTCGCAGGTTCGGGGCAGTTCCTGGTGAGCTGTGGGGCGTGTCTTTGGCCCTCTCCCGGCTTTTCCGAGCTCCTGAGAGGTATCTTTGTCCCAGTGCTAATTTGCTGTGGAGCCCTCGTGATTTGAATTTAAAGCCCCAAATTTTAGCTGCGGACTTCTACAGTAACTCCATGAGGAAGTAGAGACTTGACTTAAGGATGATTCTTCAGATATATTTGCAGCCTGTTTTTCAAAGGAATAATAATCAAATAATTGGCTAGGCGTACTGGAACCTGGTCTGAGACTGTTATCATCTTAGCACAGCCGGCATGGAGTCACCTGTGGCCCTCATCTCTGTTCCTCGGAATGTTTTAGATTGCTGGAGGAGTCCTTTATAAGCCACTCATGAAAAGGAGGCTTGCTCTTTAGTTTGTCACCAGTTGTTTTTCGTTTTTCTAAGGGCGTTAACTTAATTGATATCCACTTCTTTGGAATTGACAGTAGAGCTTTTTAGCTGTCTGTCCTTAGGGAGAAAGGATTGTATAACATTCTAGGCCGGGCAGTAGTGGCACACGCCTTTAATCCCAGCACTTGGGAGGCAGAGGCAGGCGGATTTCTGAGTTCGAGGCCAGCCTAGTCTACAGAGTGAGTTCCAGGACAGCCAGGGCTACACAGAGAAACCCTGTCTCGAAAAACAAAACAAACAAACAAACAAAAAACCATTCTATTGCCTCTGTTATTTACTTGACCTTTTAAAGGATAAAAATTACTGAAGGTTTGTTAGGTATGTCCCTTTGGATAGAATGGGGCTTCCAGTAGCAATGTGGGAATTTTGTGCTATTTTTTAATCTTTATTTGGAAAGAATCATTCATTAATTTCACTATAAATAAAAAACAGAATGGGTAGGCTTACTTAGAAGTGAGTTTCATTTTTGTTCTTTGTAGGCATTTGTAAACTACTTGTTTTAACTAAAAAGCTGATCCTTTTCCGTCACCCAACCCCCACACAGCTTGAAGTTTATTGCCATCTTGTGGCAAAGAGGAAAACTGCCAGGTGCATGACTTCTAATGTTCTTCCTGCATTTTGAAATGTCCATAACTTCTGTGATACTTGGGACACAGTAGACTCTGTTTAGTCTGCTTGTTCCCAGATCACAAGATATCTGTAATCTCTAATGCATTGTTGAATTTAACTACAGAAGCCCCTAGTATGTCCCAAAATATCCTGGATGTTGGTTCAGAATAGAGTATTATCTTGTAGTAAGAATCAGCAGTCTAGAGAATGCCTTAATTTATATAAAATAACTTAGAATTTATGACCACTTCCTGATGTCAGATTCAAATATAAGCTTAATAGAGTGCAGACGGCACAACAGTTTGTGAGCAAATGGGCACAGTTGAGGATGCCATTGAGATGTTTGTCTTGTCTTTTTGACAGATGGTAGAATAGTACCTCCTAGAGAAGAGATTTTTTTTTTTTATTGTCCTCTTCCACACTTTATTTTGTAGTTAGGAGAAGTGGTTGAAGAGCCAGTGAGTTAAAATTTAGATTTACTCTGTTGACTGGAAGTCTAGAACATAAGAACAAGATCCAAGCTAGAAATGCAGATTTGGGATATTTAAACACTTTTTACAGAGCTTTTACTATGGATCTGTCCTTGTCGACACTGGAGAAGGAGGCAGCTAAATATAAGTATTTGTTATTAGAATATAACTGATGAAATCACCAAGGAGGTGTAGAACATAAGCCTGGTACAAGGAAGAACTAAAGGAGGAGCAATAAAGGAAGTAGCAGGGAAACTAAGGTACAAGCCACAGACAGAGAAGATGTTAGGTGGGACTGTGTAACGTGGGGAACAGACAAATACGTAGCAAGGACAGAGGTGGGGGAGAGTCACCCTCCCCAGGGTTCCATAGTCTCTAGGAGGCTCGGAAGATTGAAGGAGAACCGGTAGCAATGACAGCCCCATTAGAAACACACAAGACCATTAACTAACAGGCAAATGTGAAGTCAAGAGTATTGCAGGCCACACAAACTTGGGTCATGTGAAGAGTGAATTGTTATATTGGTTTTGGGCTTTTGTTTTTTTTCTTTCCATTTTAGTTATTATTGAATTAATTGTTTAACATCTTCTGGCCTTATTTTTTTTCCCAAACACTTTACATTTTGTGTCCTAAAGTCATCCCCCTGCCTCTTGGTATGTATGTGGTAGGGGGGTCTGTGATGAATCCTGGGGTTTTACATATATTCTGCAAGCTCTCTAATTTACACACCAAGCTGAAAAATAATGTTTTGGGAGCTTGGGGAGGAGGCTTGGTGGTTAAAAGTACCTCCTGCATACATATGAGAATCTACATTTGTATCTCCAGCTTCTACATGGGCCTAGTGGCCCCAAGCCTTGGAGGCAGAAACAGGAGATGTCTGGAGCAAGCTGCTAGCTAGACTAGCTGAATCCATGAACTCTGAGTTCAGGGAGAGGCCCTTCCTTGTCAAAATTGAGAATGATAGGGGCCGATAGCCAACAGGAACCTCTAGCTTCAACACGTGCACTCACACTGTAGGTGCACAGGTGCGTATGCATTAGCCTTTGTACCTCCACATGCCCTCACACAGTAGGTGCACAGGTGCATATGCATTAGCCTTTGTACCTCCACATGCCCTCACACAGTAGGTGCACAGGTGCGTATGCATTAGCCTTTGTACCTCCACACGCACTCACACAGTAGGTGCACAGGTGCGTATGCATTAGCCTTTGTACCTCCACACATGTGAACATGTACGTCAGGCACACAAAGTACAGTCTTTTAAACAGTACTAAAAATGGATCTCATTCATTACATCACACCATATACAAGAGTTAACAACACATCTCAGTATACAGGACCTGGTTGGAGGTAGCAGAGGGAGAGCCCTAGTGCACTGGGGAAGAGTCTTTTTTTAACTATAACCCTAAAATATAAATTAAAAGTAAATACATTGAGAGTCAAAATTTTAAATTATTGTTTTTCAAAAGCCATTATTAACCCAAAATGAAGAGACAATGAACATACTGAGAAAAAAAAATGTGTGCAAAACGTATTTTACAAAGAACTTATTGATATTGATATAAAGAACTATCACAACTCTGTGTTAAGTGTTGTTTTAAAAATGGGGAAAATATTTGAAGAGAAACTTTATCACAGAGCACATAGACCCCGGCATTAGGTAATAACACCTGCACTTGGAAGGTGGAAGCAAAGCTAATTCTAAATTCAAGGTCAGCTATGTAGGAGACCCTGTCTCTAAATAAACAAATCAACAGATCATGCTGAGGTTGAGGATATGAGCTAGTAGTACCTCACACTTCATAGATGAAGCCTAGGGTTCTGATCGATGGGCATCAAATAAGAACACAGAAAGACAGTTGTCGTCATTAGCCAGTAGAAACCCACAAATTAAGAGCACAATGGAATACCAATGCATACTCACTGAAATAGCAGCAATCACCCCACCGGTGTTAGTGGTGTTCGTGAGCGTGTGGAGGAGCACCATCTTGGCTGGCTGGGATGTAGAATGGTAAGGGCACTTTGGAAATCAAAGTTCCTTTGGTAGTTTCTTAGAAACTATCACATAAGTCTGTCATTTGATCTAGCTAGTCCATTCCTCAGCATTTTCTCAGAATGAAAGCACATGTCGCCATAAAAATTTACAGAGTTTAAAAGAAACAACTTAAATGGCTGTTGACAGGTGTTTAGAGTGCTGGTCAGCAACAGAAAAGGAGGAGTTGTCGATAAATACGTGCTACAGAATGGGTGAGCCTCAGGATCACGGTGCTGGCTGGAAGAAGCCAGGATGTATATACTTCAGGATTCCATTTGTATAAAATTCTAGAAAATAAAAACAGTCTGAACTGTGGGCAGTGGTTGTCTGTCCAGGAAAGGAGGAGCATGGATTGGCCTGAGGAAACTCAGATTCTGTGCCTCTTACTGTGGTGAGGGTCTTATCACACCACATGAGAAAATTCGTAGACATTTGCACTTAAATAGATGTAGATTACTGTACATATGCCTTATCTTCGTATAGTTACATGATAGTAAACTAGTTAAAGAATATTTGCCTAAATATCAGCTGTTTTTATCTTTTGTTAAAATCAAATGTATTTAAACTGAATGCATTTAAAATAGTATGTGTAATATCCACTTCTGAAAGATTGTTCAATTAATTTTTAATATTTATTATAAAACAGCAAAAATGTAAAAGCAGGGATAAGGAAAGAGTGTCTATTGGTACAGTTAGGCTTGAAGTGTTGACTGTGGGAGGAGTTTCAGTGTGCTCCTCGGCTAAGGCTCAGGAGCCGCAAAAGAAGGACACACCCAAGGAACTTGGTGGACTCTGTTAAAATATCAGTTTCTCTATATGCCACATTTTAAGGTTGGGGGGAGAGAAAACAGAGAGAGAGAGAGAGAGAGAGAGAGAGAGAGAGAGAGAGAGAGAGAGAGAGAGAGAGAGAGGAAGAGGAAGAGGAAGAGGAAGAGGAAGAAGAAGAAGAAGAAGAAGAAGAAGAAGAAGAAGAAGAAGAAGAAGAAGAAGAAGAAGAAGAGAAGACAAAGATGTTGCTGTTGAGTGCCTTCCTCTGTGGCTTTTCCATCTTACTCCCTGAAGACAGGACCTCAGGTTGAATCAGAAGATTGCTGTTTGGTTAGGCTGGCTGGCTGGTAAGCACCCAGGACCCGCCTGTCTCCACCCCCAAGTGTTGGGGTTAAGGTCATGCATAGCCATACCCAACTTTTTTGCATGGTGAGGGTTCAAAATCAGGTCTGCATGCTTACCCAGCAAGCTCTGTCACCCAGAGAACCATCTCCCCAGCCCCTCCACTCTGTGTTTTTTAAAGGGCAAGTGTGAAAGTATCACACTTAGAGGACAGAGTGGGGTGGGAGGCTGGCAGTACGTCATAGGAGGTTCAAGTTGACTAATGTCTTAAAGAGGTGACTCTGAACAGCAGCATACAAAAGTTCGTAAAAAATCATTTTCTCATAGAAGGCAGTTGCTGTTTTTCTGGAAGATACCAGAAGAGGCATTCTGTTTTGTAATCTGGGTCGTCCCTCTGTGCTGCTTCTTCCAGATCTGCGTGTTTTGTTATTGAGGGAAACCCTTTATAAAATCAGAGTTCCATCTTCAGCTCATTCATTTTCACTTTATGTGTGCTTAGAGAATTTTTTTCCAGTAGTGGATAGTGAACCCAAGGCCTTGCACATGCCACATGAGTGCCCTATCACTGAGCTATCCCCCAAGTCCTTTTTCGTGCTTTTTCTATGTCAATATATGGATATCTTATTCATTTTAATATGTGTACATTTACTATTTCATCACATGGATGAATCGCCCTAATGAAGAGCTATTGCCTTTTATTTTATATTTTTGTATATGTGTGTGTGTGTGTGTGTGTATGTGTGTGCGTGTGTGTGCGTGTGTGTGTGTGTGTGTTATACATAAGTGTCTATGAGTACATGTGGAGGCTAGTGGTCAGTGTTGTGTCACTGTACCCAGCTTCTCACGTAAGCACTAGGAATCTAAACTCGGGCCCTCTATTTCCTGTGGTAAACCATCCCCCAGTCCCAAGCTAAACATTTTTTAAGTGCTTATAAATCATTTAGCTTTCTTAGAGGAATTGCTTATTATATCTTTTTTCAGGCCTTCAATTCTAAAGCAAGCTTCAAATTGTGATGTGTTTAAACTTTATATTCTTTACTTGATGGTTGTTGGATTTTGAGTCCTCCTTAGGGAGTCCTTTCGTAGTTAAAAGATTATTTGTATTTCTTCATAAAACTTGTGTTGCTGGATTATATTTTGTTGGTATATCTTGTGTTCTTAACTCTTTAATCTATCCAGAATTAATACTTAAGAATAGTATTTGGCAAGATATTGTCATTTTAGATTCAATTACTAGATCAAATACATTAGTATAGGAAGCTTCCAATTCTGGAAAGATACTAAATACCAAGGGGTTTTGTTTTGCCCTCATCAGTACCTACTTAACATATTGTTGTTTGTGAAGCGGGTGCACACTGTGAGGACGGGGTTAATACTAACATCCTCATGAAGCCATTAACTTCCATCCAATAATGAAATTACTAGAAGCACAGATTTATGTCTCCCAACTTTGTTAATGAATCACAAACATGAAATAGAAATATATCTATC
Source organism: Uromys caudimaculatus (assembly GCA_028551405.1). Lineage (NCBI taxonomy): Eukaryota > Metazoa > Chordata > Mammalia > Rodentia > Muridae > Uromys > Uromys caudimaculatus. The sequence goes on from CM052713.1 coordinate 26,487,704, forward strand.
TGGTAGTTGGCACCTTCAGGCGTTCTAGTTGCCAGAAATGGCAGTTATTTTAAAGGGTTAAACTACAGTAATAAGGTTATTGTATAAGTACACACACACACACACACACACACACACACACACACACATTATTCTGAAAGAGGAAATGTGAAGATAAAGAAATGGAAAACAAAGGTTACATGTACATGACGGTGCATGAGTACTGTCCCGGCACTTAAGAGGCTAAGGGAGGAGGATCCAAAGTTCCAGCCACTGTGAGCCGCCATACTGAGTTCCAGGCCAGTCTTGGAAATAGTGGGCCTCAGTTTATGGCGTCCCGAACAATTCTGCACATATCTGTCCTGGGCCTGGTAGTGCAGGCCTGGAGTCCCAGCTACTTCAAAAGAGACCAATGTAGGAAGATTACAAATTCAAAGGTAGTCCTTTAATCCCAGTACTCAGGAGGCAGGGTCAGGTGGATCTCTGTGAGTTCTAGAGCCTAGTCTACAGGGCTAGTTCTGGGACAGCCAGAGATCTACAGAGAAACCGTTTCTCCAAACAGACAAAAAGATCTATGGAAATAGAAGGCACTTGTCATGGGGTAGAAGGGTGCTGGGTTCAGAATGTGCCCCTGACAACAGTGGGTTTTGTGGTTTCATTCATTTAGATTTTGTGTTTGGTTTGTGTTTGGTTTGGTTTTTAGATGGACTGTTGGCTATAGTGTTTATCTTTTTTGGTAGATTTTTTTTTTGATACCCTATTTTAAAAATCTGAAATATCAAAATATCTGATGTATACTGTAAAATGGGCTTAGGATCCTTACCCATCTTTATTACTTTCTTTAGGCAACTGAGAATTTTGAATCAGCGCCTCCGAGAACAAGAGAAAACCGAAAAGGCACCTGGTAACCTTGAATGTAGGTTAAAAAAAAACCCAAAAACTTGAAGGGTTGAAATTGAAGTCTTTGTTACCCTGGAAATGTTGGTGCAGGCTTGTGCTTTATTTAAGTGTAGTTTCTCCCTGTATCAACTTTTTAGAATTAGGAGTGACTGTGTTATAATTTAAAACAGTTGTTGGGTATGTTTATAATCTCAATATTTGTGAAGTAGGAGGATTGCCACAAGTTTGAGGCCAGCCTGGGCAACGTATCGAGTCCCACCCCAGCCAGAACTGTATGTAGTAAGACCCTATCTTGAGAAACCAAGTTAATAAATATGCAGATATCTTAAATAACCATGTAAGTACTCTGCTTGTTGTCTCTAATATATTTAAGATCCTCTGAAAAATACTTGGCTACTTTCAGCCTTTCCCACTTTCCCACACTGTGAACAACAATGAAATGAAAATCTTTGTACCAGGATCTTTTTGCACATGCATCCGGGTTTTACAGGATGGATTTCTAGTAGAAGTTTGAGCCAGAGTGCATATGCATATATAGTTATTTTGACAGATATTGTCAAATGACCCTTTTTTTTCCTGCTATTTTTTTAAAATGGGAGTCTTACTGTGTTGCTCAGGCTACTCAATGGGCTTGGAGACTCAATTGGTCTCTCCCCCCATACTCACCTCAGTTGCTGCAACTACAGGTGAATATCAGATCCTCTTCATGGGTCACAGAGCTTCATGGAGAAAAACAAGAGTCTAAGAACAGATGAGATCTCTTTTCAATATTCTCAGAGGTTTTTCCTAGAGTCTAATGTGAATTTGATGTTGATGCCCTAGAATTTTTTTTTCAATTTTGATAAAATATATTCAGATAGCATGAATGAAATAGGGAAAAGTTTTTTGTAATACATAACAGAGGCATATTTCTTTTAATGTATGTATACCTACCTCTTACAAAGTGGGAAGAAAAATTTGAGCAACCGACAGAGCAAACACTTTACAAAGTGCTTAACTTCACCAGAGTAGTCTGGGATAGTTCATTCTGGTTCTGCTGTTGTAAGAAGGCCAGAGAGAAGGCCATAAAGGAAGTGGGAAGAAGGGAGGTTGCCTCTCTAAGCTTATTCTTTGTGTTCTCTTAATCATTTACCTTAGTGCACTTTCTTGGAGACTATTTATTACTGTTTACAATAATTTGTTTACTAACAGCCCCGTGAGGGACCTTGAGGTCTGTGCTGTTCACTGCTGCGTATCCAGATTCTAATAGCGATTCATTCATACCAGTAAGCGGCCACTTAAGACTTTTTTAGCCAATCAAAATGGTGCCCTGTGCTTTTTTGTCATTGTATATACTCTTTGAGAGTTTCATGCATGCACACAGTGCCTTTTCATCGTGTCCACCTCTCATGCCACACCCTGACTCCTCCAGCAGGCACCCAGCACGGCTGCTGCCCAGTTTCATGCCCTCCTTCTTCTTTAAACCCGCCAAGTTCCCTGGAGCATGGGCAACCTACCAGTGACATCCCCCCCCCCCCCCAAATGACTCATCCCTCGTGATCCTTCAACTGCACATAGCTCCTCCATTGGAGGTAGGGCCTCACGTGTCCCTCTACTCTTCAGGGCAGAGTTTTGACTTGTTTGATCTTGTGCGGGTCACCATAGCTACCGTGAGTTTGAGTGGCATGGCCAGGCTATGTCCAGAAGACAGCCTTCGGCACTCCTCCCCATCCTCTAGCTCTCCCACTGTTTGTGCCCAGAGCCTGGGGAGTGCTTTGGTAGAGATGTCCCACTTATGGCCTGGCACTCACAGTCTTCTGTTCCCAGAACTCAGGCCAGTTAAGAGTCTCTGCATCAGATGCTTCCCAATGTAAGAAGAGCCTTGGGGCCCACGACCTCTCCAGTCATAAGGTTTACGGTATGAATTCCTTCCTGTGCAGCAGGCCTCAAATCCAATCAGAAAGTTTGGTACTATTTAATGGGCACATCTTACCTAACAAATCAGTATTGTAGCATGCTAGGTCTTGTAGGTACAAGGATTTGTGTCTCCTCCCCTCCCCTCCCCTCCCCACCCAGTGTGCAGTCTGCATAGCTCCCTCCAGCACTATGAAACCTAGGTAGGTGGGTTCCTGGTCAGCTCCAGATTGATTTCTATACATTTTGAAACCAAAGTATCTTCAGCAATAGGCCATCCTTTTATGGTAGACAACCAAAAGCAATGGCAGAAGACTCTTGCTGGGGGCTTTAAGGGCCTCCCTGACCAATAAGTTACAGAGAGGTATTTCATGCTTTGCACTGAGAATTTCATTTAATAACCTATGTCTTCTGGGAGTAGCTTTGCCTTCCTGTGCAGGTAACCTCTGCTCAAAGTCCTCTTTTACAAAATTTATATTTTAAAATTTGTTAACATAGGATTGGGTTTCTATGCTTTTACTTTCACTCTTAGTTTTGAGTAGCCCGCTCTGACCCTCTCCTCTTCCGCATAGCCCCACTCCTGTCCCCGATTAAACCTGTAACCTCCAGTGTTCCTTCCCTCTTCTTTATGTCACACATTTCTACTATCCCTCCCGCTGTTCCTAGTCCATTCATCTTTTCATGGGCACTTCCTGGCTTCCTGAGCTCTATAGACCCTGCAAGTTGAACATAAAATCTAAAATTTCAGTCAAGGATCCACACGTGAAACACAAGCACACAGCACTCGCCTCTCAGGACTGGGCGGCCTTATTTGACACAGTGTTTTCTACTTCTACTCAGTTATCTGCAAATTTCATTTTCCTTAGTGGCTGAATCGTGCCCCATTGTGTATTTGTACCGCAGTGTCACTATCCATGCATCAGGTGGTGGACGGGTACAAGTGTCTCTGTAGTAGAGTAATGGAATCCTTTGAGTATATCCTCAGATGTAGGCCAGAGGGTGATTCTGTTTTTACCTTTTGGAGAGGTCTTTGCTGATTTCCACAGTGGGGGGACCCATTTATATTCCAACAGTGAGTAAATATTTCTGATTCTCTAAATCCTTGACTATCATTTGCCGTCATTTGTTTTCTTGATGATAGACATTCTGATTGGAGTAATATAGAATCTCAAACTAGTTTAATTTGCATTTTCCTGCTGGCTAATAGTGTTGAGCACTTTGAAAACCATTTCTTAACCATTTGTATTTCTTCTTTTGAGAACTCAGTTTAAGTCCATAGCCTATTTTTTATTGAATTTTTTATTTTCTTAGTGTTTATTTTCTTGAATTCTTTGTATATTCTAGGTATTAATCCTTTGTTAGAGGTATAGCTGACAAAGATTTTCTTCTATACTGTTGGCTGGCTTTTACTTGCTTGATAGTTTCCTTTGCTGTACAGAAGCTTTTTAATTGTCAGGAGTACCCATTTGTCAGACATTGGCTTCTGGCCTACTTTGCTTTCTGATGCTGTCATAAAACACCATGACAAAAAACAACTTGAGGAAGGAAAGGATTGATTTGGCTTATATTTCCATGTTGTAGTTCGTCATTGAGGGAGAGTCGGGGCAGGAACTCAAGGCAGGAACCTGGAGGCAGGAACTGATACAGAGACCATGGAAGAGTGCTCTTACATGAATTGCTCACCTTGCTTTTTTTATGTAACCCAGGATCACCTTGCCCAGGGATGGCACCTCCCACAGTGGGTTGGGCCTTCCCACATCAATCATAAGTCAAGAAAATGCCCATGAGTCAATCTAATGGAGGAAATTCCTCAATTGAGGTATTTTTTGTTTTGTTTTGTTTTGTTTTTTAATCCTAGATGACTCTGCTTTGTGTCAGGTTGAAAAAAAAAAACTAGCCAGCCTTATTTTCTGAGTGACTATGGCCCCACTCAGAAAGTCCTTCCCTATTCTAGTATCTTGAGGTATACCCCTTACTTTGTCCACTAGCAGTTTCAGTGGTTCAGGCTTTATGTTGAGTTCTTTGAATCATTTAGAACTGAGTTTTTGCAGGGTGAGAGCTATGGATCTAGTTTATCCTTCTACTTGTAGACAGTTTTACCAGCACTGTTTGTTAGAGGTGATCTTTTCCAATGTGATGTTGGCAGGTGTCTGTTGTGGAATGGCTTTGTATCTGGGTCTTCTCTTCTATTCCATTGATCTCTGTGTCTGTTTGTATGCCAGTACCATGTTATTTTTATTCCTATGCTTTTTAATTTTAAATTAAGTGTAGTGCTACCTCCAGCATTATTATTTTTGCTTGGGATTGTTTGGTTATCTGTAATCTTTTGTACTTCCATATGAATTTTAAAATATATATTTTTACTATTGGTGTAAAGAATGTCATTGGAAGTTTTTTAAAAAATTAAGTGTGTGTGTGGTTTGCCTGCATGTATGTATATGTGTGTACCATGTACATGCCTGGTACCAAAGAGGTCAGAAGAGAACATTGGATTCCCAGGGGTTGAAGGCAGAAACTGAAGCAGAGACCATGGAAAAATGCCCTTACACTTGAGCTACCATGTAGATACTGGGAATCAGACCTGAGTCCTTTGGTCTTAAAGGCTAAGCCATCTCTCCAGCCCCTAAAATCTCTTTTAAGTTGTTATTATGTATGTTGTGTTTGTGTATGTATGTGGGCATGCGCTTGCCATGATATAAGTGTGGAAGTCAAAGGACAACTTGTGAAAATCATTTCCTTTGTTTCACTATGTAAATTCTAGGGGTCCAATTCAAGGCATCAGGCTTGGTAGGGAGTGCCTTTGTCTGCTGAGCCATCTTGCCTGCCCATGGTGAATATGAATTGCATTGAATCTGTAAATAGATGGCCATTTTTATAACATTGATCCTACCACCTCTTAAGCATGAGCGATCTTTCCATTTCTAGTGTCTTCCTTAATTTCTTAATTGCATGTTTTAAAGTTTAGCTATAGAGAGCTTTCACAACCTGAGTTAGGGTTATTCTGTGTTTTGTTTTATTTGGGATTTTTGGTTTTTTGTGGCTATTGTGAATGAAATTATTTCTTTGGTTTCTTTCTCAGTGTCATTGTCATTGGGTATAAGAAGTCTCCTGGGCGTTTTGTATGTTAATCTTGTATTTAGCCACTTCCTGATTGTGTTTTTAATTCAGACTTTTCTGGTGGAGTATTTAGGATCTGTTATATATAAAAACATATTATCTGCAAATAGTAGTACTTTGATGTCTTACTTTCCTATTTGTAGCTTCTGTATTTGTTTCTCCTGTCTACGACCTCCAATATTGTATTAAATCAAACTGGAGAGAATGGATACCCTTTTCTTGTTCCTTGTTTTAGTGGAAATTCTTTGAACTTTTCCCTCTTTGATATGTTGGCTATAGGTTTGTCATATATGACCTATATTATGCCGAGGTGGGGAGCGTGATCTCGGAGCTAAGCCAAGAGCGCGGTCCTGGGCAAAGGAACCAGCGTGTTTTTACACTTACACGCAACATGGGATAGATGATTCTTTGTGTTTAAATATATATTTTATGTAAATCATTGTTTGCATAAGTATTTTCCAGAAAAGTAACCAAAGTTGATAGTGATTGGTTCTGGTTGGAAAGCTAGCATGGAGAAAGGGAGGCATATCACTGAGAACTTTTTGGCATCTTTGGAATTTTTTTGGAGTTTGAGACACTTACATTGCATATGTATTACTCATTTGCTTTAAAAGATAAAAATAATTTATGACTATCAATTGGAAAAGAAAGACTTTATATTATATTTACTTTTTAAAAATATAGGTAGTATTTATATTGCATTGTGCGTGTTACTACTGAGGGAAATCAGTGAACTTGGGCTTTTTTCTTTTTCTAAAAGAGGTGTTTTTTTAAAAATTGGAAAACAACTATTTGGTGCGTTTTATCTTCCAGTGTTTTCCCTTCAGTCACTGAACATGTCACTGCAGAATCAGCTACAGGAGTCACTGAAGAGCCAGGAGTTACTACAGAGTAAAAATGAGGAACTCCTAAACGTGATAGAGGACCAGAGGGAGGAAAACAAAAGGTTCACTATTTTATTTAAAGACAAAGAGCAAGCTCTCCTTCACAATAAGCAGCAGTTTGATATTGAGATGACGAGGGTGAAGATGGGTGTGTATCTGTCTCTAGCTACGTTATTTGGTTTTTGGTTTTAAGCAATATGGAAGCTAAGCAGGTTTTGTTGTGTTTGCTTTAGACTTGGAGGAAGCCTTGGCCAATGAGAAGAACTCTCGGTTTAAGTTAGAGACTGCAGAAAAGGAACACCAGATACTGGGAATAACACTCCGCCAGCGTGATGCTGAGGTTGCACGACTTAGAGAATTAACCAGGTAGCCTTACTGCCCTTGGGTAAGCTGGCCTTTAATAGATGCTCCAGGAGCCACACAGGCCTTCTGGATTCCTCCCTTTTCCCTCTTGGTTTGTCTTTTTTTTTCTCTCTCTCTCTCCTGTTTAAAGGCTGTTTACACCATGAGTTGTAGATTGTTGGTAACTAACGTCTCCGATGAAGAACTGGACAGTGTGTAGTGAAGTAGTTAAGCTCACTGGCTCTGAGACCAAAGAGACCTGAGGAGACTCGCAGATTAGCTGAGTCATTTTGTCCACATTACTTAACCCCTATAAACCTCAAGGTGTAAAGCTGGGACATGAGTAGAGTTGTCAGGGGACCACAGGATAGTCCATGATGTGCGTCCGATATGCTCTGTCCTCATCTCTTGCCGTGTGATGTTGGGGAGGTCACTTCATTTTATAAGTAAAGTGAGGATTGGGCCACAGCCCCCCAAAATGTCTTCATTTTTTACTCAGTCTCTTCCCAAATAAATAAACCTATCTTACTTTTTATACTTTTATAGGAACCTTACAAAAATCAGTTTTCTTTTGAGACATTTGTTAATCATTGGATTTTTGTCTACTTTTAAACATTTCAGAGAAGTTAATGTTTTTAATGTTTTATAAAACAGTAGATGTGACTGTGCCTTAATGATCCCGGATGCTGATCATTCCAGAGCCAGTTTTAACTACAAGCCTTTAAGGAAATAGATATCTATTATATATAAATTATGTGTTCTATATAATGTGCTTAGTTTTATAAATATGCTTGACAATAATAAGTTAATAGAGAAATTCTGCTTTGCTTTAGTAATACCACCTACTAGGATGACTGGTTTTTTTTTTTACTCAAAGGTTCAGTTTGCAACATTGCTCGACAATAAAATATCTCTATACCTTAAGAAAAAAATTATGAGCCTTTACTTTTACAAATGAGAATAGATTTGATATAAAGCAAGATCTTTTGCCATTTGCTATTTTATTTTTCTTTGCCAAAGCCTTCCAACACTAATTTTCACACTCGCCCTCCATCCTTCCTTTAAAGTATACAGGCGTATAGAAACGAGTTAAAGGACTGGGTAAAACAATCAGTAACACTAACTTCTTCTTGGCAGAACTTTACAGAACAGTATGGCCAAGCTGCTCTCAGATCTCAGTGTGGACACCGCCCGCTGCAGGATGGGGAGTAGCCTCACCAAGTCACTTCTCAATGTCTATGATCAACAACTTCAACAGGACCCAGCCCCTCCTCACACTTCCATAATGAGCTACCTCAATCAATTAGAAACAGATCATAGCTTGATACATTCAGAGCTACTTAACAATAAGGAAACCATAGAGTTAGACAGACTCTGTGAAAATGTGCTGTCCTCACAGCGGCCTCCCCATAGTGATGCCAGTGCAGTGGATGGGGGCTCTGCATCTGGGACTGCCTCTGCTGCTTTAGTGGAGGATTCTGATACGGACCGTGAAACCATCACTGTGATAGAAGATGACTGTAATGTGGACAGTACGGTTTATATTCCCTTTGCAAGAAGCACTTCTAAAAAACATTCGCCACTTTGTAAGAGAGTCTCCCCCCAGCCAAAGACAAGTGTTGCCGCAGCACAGCTAGTCAGCGGCAGCGCACATGCCTCTAAGAGAGAAAATAAACCATGTGCACCTGCAGTTTGTTCTTCACGAAATGAAGCAGAAGATGCACCTGGAAATCTTTCCAGCACATATGACACAGAGGACATGCAGCTCCTCAGGAAAATCAAAGAAGCAATTGGTAAGATCCCTGCTGCTGCTGAGCACCCTAAGGGCCAGGCCACACATCGTGGCCCATCAGCTCATCACCACCCTGGCGTTGCAGTGAAGAGCACTGTTGTCACTGACAGCAACTTGCTCAATTCTGACTTGATGTCAGACTGGAGCATCTCCTCTTTTTCAACGTTCACATCTCATGACGAACAGGACTTCAGAAATGGCCTGGCAGCGTTGGATGCCAATATTGCTCGGCTTCAGAAATCTTTAAAGACTGACCTTCTGGAGAAATGAGTTGGGGAGAAAGCTGATTGAGTGCTTTTTTTAAAGAGTAGAACTTGGCTACATTCATAGTATATTTTGGGTTTCCTTAGAGAACACTTTATATTATTAATTATGTATGAAATAATAAATGGAGTAAATTTACTGTTAGAATATTTTAACACCTCAAGCTTATAAAAAAAATTCTCTTAAAAAGCAACAGTTGCTGAGAGAAGAAAGTCACAGATCAGCAAGTATTGCAGTGCTTTACTTGACAGCTTCTGCTTCACAGAGGATTCTTCTCTGTGCAACTGCTGGGCCAGTGGTACGGGCGCCGAGGATTTCTGGCTGGCTGGGAGGAGAGTGGGAAAGGAGTCAGGATGTTTAAAGTTTCCTCTCTGCTTTGGACTATTTGTTGTTTGTTTCATGATAGTGTGCTCGTGTATGGGAATAGTCTGTGTTACAAGCCAGTGCGTCGCTGACGTGCATTAGCATTTCAGAGAGAAAAGATGCCAGTGCACCCACCTCATACAAAGCATTGATTTGTCCAGGGAAATACTGATGATTGGTTAACATATGGTCCTTAAGTCTTGGGCATTTTATTTATATTTGTACTGAATGCATGTTTTAAAACCTTTAAAAATAAAGTGAGACTGATAAGGTAATGCTAAATAACCAAGTTTTACCTTAGTAATTTTGTTTTTAGTAAGAATTATTGGGTTTTCCTTAATGTCTTTGGAAATGATGGAGTTTTGCAAATCTCAGCACTGGTGGTAATTCTGCCTTTCTGACCCAGGTTTCCCTATCATCTAGCTGAGAACGTTGTTCTGTAATTAACATGAACTATGTTGCCCTCTCTGCTTCCTAATACCAGCCCCTTGTCCTGTCGTGCCATATAGCCCAAGATGACTTCAGACATTAGACCTTTCTCCCTCAGGCTCCCGAGTGCATGCACTAGCAGTTCCTTCCCACCTGCTCTTACCTCTTTCATTGTAAACACAGATTAACTCTTAGACACTAAGTCCTGCCCTATTAGTAACTCTTGGCTCATGTTACCTGCCTGGTGTAGTTGAATTTGGTTCTTGGACAGCCTCTAGCATTCGAGTAGTCTGCTGGTTCCAAATTTTCTCCTGCTTCTACAACCTCTGAAGGACTCTGCTAGACTACTTAATATATCCAGACTTTATGGGGAGGGTTGGTTTGTTTGTTTGTTTTGGGTCTAAATGTATTAAAATGAATTATAAACTATTTTAAAGTCTTATTCATTAACATTTTAAATATACTTACTTCCAGGATTCATAAATCAATTTGTTTACTTATTTTGAGATATCAGGTCACTGCTCTTCACCATTTAAGTTCAGAAACACAAACTAATATAAAGAAGAAAACTGAGTCATCTTTCTGCTCTCCCATATCAACTGTCACTCAAAAACACAAGCAAATCTGGGCAGTTAGATGGCTCAGCAGATAAAAGTGCTTGTTGCATAACTCTGACACTCCAAGTTCAATCCCAGAACCATGTGAGGGCAGGAGAGAACTGACTCCTAGAGTTGTCCTCTGACCTGCATGTGTGCACCATGCTCAATCCATGCCCACACACTTAAATGTGTATAGTAATGAAAAAATAATCTTAAGTCAATTCTTAAGATTTTTCTAAAATATGGTAATTCTGAAGATACAGGAAGAATTTGTTTCTCTTACTATATGTTGGCAACAGTTCATTTCTGTGATACCAGGGTGCATTGGGGGTTTTACCTTACCAGCAACCAACTGGTTGTGCAGAAACACCAATCCAATTCCATTCAGATACTGTCTCCCTGAAGGTAGAGTCAAACAGGTTGTGGTCTCAGTGCCAGCAGACTGACACCTGCCTCGGATGTTAGTCACAAGTCCTCAGCTGACTGACCAGCTATGCATCAGGGTTCTTATGACCCTCTTAATAGACTAGATCAATATGCTGGTTAGTTTTGTCCATTTAACATAAACAGACCTATCTGGGAAGAGGGAGTTTGTTGGATTTTTTTTTTTTTTTTTTTTAAATAGAGTTTCTCTGTGTGGCCTGGCTGTCCTGGAACTTGCTTTGTAGATCAGGCTCACTTCAAGCTCAGAGATCCGCCTGCCTCTTCCTCCTGAGTATGGAATTAAAGGTATGTACCACCACACCTGGCTAGGAAGAAGGAATCTTAACTGAGAAAATTCCTCCATAAGATTACCAATACTATGTCCGATAGAGGGCTAATATCCAATATATACAAAGAACTCAAGAAGTTAGACTCCAGAGAACCAAATAACCCCATCAAAAATTGGGGAACAGAGCTAAACAGAGAATTCTCAACTGAGGAAATTTGTAGGACTGAGAAGCACCTAAAGAAATGTTCAACATCCTTAGTCATCAGGGAAATGCAAATCAAAACAACTCTGAGATTCCACCTCACGCCAGTCAGAATGGCTAAGATCAAAAACTCAGGTGACAGCAGATGCTAGCAAGAAAGAGGAACACTCCTCCATGTTTAGTGGGATTGCAAGCTGGTACAACCACTCTGGAAATCAGTTTGGTGGACCCTCAGAGAAGATGCTCCAACATATAGTAAAGAAACATGCTCCACTATGTTCATAGCAGCCATATTTATAATAGCCAGAAGCTGGAAGCAACCCAGATGTCCCTCAACAGAGGAATGGATACAGAAAATGTGGTACATTTACACAGTGGAATACTACTCAGCTATTAAAAACAATGACTTCATGAAATTCGCAGGCAAATGGATGGAACTTGAAAATATCATCCTGAGTGAGGTAACTCAGTCACAAAAGAACGAACGTGGTATGTACTCACTGATAAGCGGATATTAGCCCAAAAGTTCAGAATGCCCAAGTTTCACTTCACAGTAACCGCTGGACTGAGAGTGAGGTCTCAGATGGAGGAGTTGGAGAAGGGACTGAAGGAGCTGAGGGAGTTTGCAGCCCCATGGAGGAAGCAACAGTGTCAACTGACCTAACCCCCTGGTGCTCCTGGAGACTGGACCACCAACCAAAGAATACACATGGAGGGACCCATGTTTTGGACCACATATGTGGCAGAGGAGGGCCTTGTTGGCCATCAGGGGGAGGAGAGGCCCTTGGGCCTGAGAGTATTAGAGGCCCCAGTATAGGGGAATGCCAAGGTGGGAAGACGCAGTGGGTGGGTGGGTAGGTGGGGGAATAATCTCATAGAGTCAGGGGAGGGAGGAAGGGGATAGGGAGTTTCCAAAGTGGAGACCTGGAAAGGGGGAAACATTTGAAATGTAAATAAAATATCAAAAAATAAAATAAAAAACCGATTAGCCTCTTTACAAGTCTATAGGGTATTTATTGTGTTGGTTAGTGATTGATTGGAAGGACTCAGTGCACTGGGGGCAGTGCCATCCTTGGGTGAGTAATCTTGAGTCGTATAAGAAAGCAAGCTGACGAAGCCATGGAGAGCAAACAAGTGAGCACTATTCCTCCATGGCTTCTGTCTCAGTTTCTGCCTTCAGGTTCCTGCCTTGAGTTCCTGCACTGACATCCCTCGGTGATAGATTGTGACCTGAGAGTTGTAAGATGAAATAAACCCTTTCCTCCCAAGATGCCTTTGGTTTTGGTGTTTTATCACAGTAGATAAGTAACTAAGTTTGCTAGTCCAGCTCACAGAAGTCAAGATAACACATTTACGGTTTTGTCTTTTAAGGATATAAACAGCCAGAAGAGGTTGATAGGACAATGCCTGGAAAAGCTGCTACCTACCGTCTCTGTCCTCATCGAATTGGGCTCTTCTGTCCTCTAGGTGTATGGATCTGTTCTTGTTCAGCTTTCGACAAGTCACATCCAGCTGCCTAAAAGTTCTTTCTACTGCCATTCACTGAGACTTCTTGGCATGATCACAGTTGAAGCATAGACAACTATGTACATCAGTGGTTCTCAATCTTCCTGATGTGGCCCTTTAATTCCTCATGTTGCAGTGACCCCAACCATAAAATTATTTTCGCTGCTATCTCATAAATGTAATTTTGCTACTGTTATAAGTCGTAAATATCCATGTTTTCTGATGGTATTTGGGGACTCCTGTGAAAGAGTTAATCAACCCCCAAAGGAGTTGCATCCTACAGGTTGAGAACTGCTGACGTAGGTAGATGGTTGGACAAAAACCACGATCCAATGCTGATGAACCAAGTGGGCCCCCAGCAGGCCTGTTCACATTCTTGCCTTCTGTACAGCATTCCTCCTCCTGGGATGGACAGGCTGAAAAGAGTCTTATGATCTGCTATCAGAGAAAGTAGATGAGAATTAAATATAGAGAGAAGACTTCTCATTCTGTGATGCCTTAGGGGAAAATTCCAGTTGCGGTCTGGGGCGAAAAGAATCACAAACAACCAAAGCAACACTTCACATAGGAAACAGGGCAGAATTGTAAAACCTTCCTTGGTAGAAAAGCATGCAGCCAACTCACAACCAAATATGTTATCTGTGCTCCCTGTGTGGTGATCCTTCAGGGGATGCACAGGAAGGGACTTGGCATAAGGTGTCACTGAAGTTAGAGGCCCATTTCTAAACTTACACACACAGGGCTTTCAGAATCTAAGCAGGTAGCCAGGTAGATTTGGGTTCTATTGGCACAAACATCCCCTTAGTTATTCACATCTACTGATTACTATTTCAAACTTGTTTAATATTCTTAGAGCCCAATTTACATATGAAGCCTCACACTTGCCCCCCCATTTTAAATTTCAACTTGTAGGGAATTGAGCTTAAATTTATCTAAAGTAGGGCACTGGGGGCTGCTCTCCCAGAGGTCCTGAGTTCAATTTCCAGCAACCACATGGTGGCTCACAGCTGTATATAGATCACAGCATCTATAATGTGATCTGATGCCCTTTTCTGGCATGCAGTTGTACATGCAGATAGAGTACTCATATACCTAAAATAACTAAATAAATATTAAAAAAAAAAAATTAAAGCAGTTGGCCTGAACTGGGCCTCCCAAAGAACTATCTGATCTTAGAAACTTCTGAAGAACTTACAAGTTGAGTTTCAAAAGACTTTAGAAGCCATCTTCATAACTAGAGGGAGTCTCTTCTATAGTAACAGTACTGGAGAGACCCCAAGCACATCCATTATCCATTTTGCCCAGTGACAAGTTCCTACTGGAACCTACCACACTGCTTGTGTGTGCCTCTGTTGATACATGCTAGTTCACATTCAGCCTTCTCTCCCCTCATGCTCCTTGAGGGCAAGGACTAAGATTTACTCAGTTTTCATTTCCCGTGGCACTTGGTAACTAACACGTAGGTGTTAATATTTGCGGAGGACCAGCCTCAGCCTAGTGGGGGGTCCTTAGGAAGGGGTGTTTGGGAGCAGCAACTCAGAGTCTGTAATAGATGCAAACTGACAGCTCTGTTCTGCTAGAGATAGCTCTCTGCTGGGGATCACACTGTCTTGAGATAGCTCTTTGATCAAGATAATTCTCTGTTGCATAATAAAGCCAAAGTCTTATATTTTGCATAAGTTACTTCCTTACTAATTGCATATCAATTCAATAATTAACCCCAGGTTCTGTTTTCATTATCCCATAAATCATCAATTTATGATCTTAGCCCCTTGACTCTAAAGACAGAACCACATGGCAAAAGCTTTTGCATTCTGCTGCTTGCTGGAGCTGGAATATGGCCCCCTTGTTCTATTATATTATCACCAGCTTTCTGTTATCTAACTCCTTCACTGCCTAAGATTGGCTGTCTTGGAACTTGCTCTGTAGACAGACCTTGAACTCAGAGATCTGCATGGCTTTGTCTCCTGAATGCTGGGACTTAAAGGCATGTGCCACCACACCTGGACCTAAGCTTTTCTTAACCTAGTACTTGGTTTGTCCCAGACTGGCCTTGAACTCAGAAATATGCTTGCCTTTGTCTTCCGGCATTAAAGGTATGGACCACCATACCTGGGCCTAAGTTTTTTGTGGCCACTATTTCAAGATCCAGATCAAAAGCCCATGTCTTCCAGCCTCAAGATCTGGATCACAAGTGTGCCTTCCATTCCTGGATTGTAGTTCATTCCAGATTTAAAATCCAAATGATTCCTTGTTCAACTGTAAACATTAACAACAAGTTTAGCTGGGTGGGATCCTGCCCTGTGATGCCATTCCCCAAATCTCTTTATCTCCTTCCTTAATATCTTTCTGACAAAGCTGGCTCATTGTTACAGCTGCCTCTGTTATTTCAGGTCTGTGAAGCCCCTCGTACAATTCATATTGCATCTTTATATTTTGCATAGTTGAGAAATTCTGTAAAGAACAAAACTCATGTTTTCAGAGTTCTTTCCCACAGCCTTCAGGGCTGTCCTAAAGGTCACAGCTACCATTTTGCTAAGGAGCACCAGAAATATCCTTCTTCCTGGAATCCTGCTGTTTTTGATTATCATGGAGACATTAACCTTGGCAGGGGGAACATTCCCCAAAGAGGAACTTAAGGAATATATATATAGATAAAACAAGCCAACAAGCCTTACAGCTACAGCAACTGTCAGTATTTACACTCTGCTGGCTCTGCTCCAGGTGGATCTGTGTCACACTATCCCTTCTGCAGCCATGCTAGACCTGTCAACTGCTGTCAGACTTATCTAAATTCCTTACAGAAGGACTCTAGGCATTCCTGGACCACCACTTCCCCCCTTGGGTTTGTGCACCCATAACCTGTAACAGTTTGTTTATTTCTTTATTACACCTAAGTTGCTAGACTTAGCCTGCTGTTTGGAACACTTTTTCTTTTTTTTTTTTTTAATCAATTAATTAAATTTATTTTTTTTTATACTTTATTTACATTTCCGATGATTCCCCTTTTCTTTGGAAACCCCGTGTCCCCTCCCACTCCCCGCCTCTGTGAGGGAATTCCTCCTCCCACCTACCC
>CM052713.1:26504261-26524592 GCA_028551405.1 Uromys caudimaculatus
TCCTCCTGGAGGCTGGACCACCAACCAAAGAATACACATGGAGGTACCTATGGTTCGGACCACATATGTGGCAGAGGAGGGCCTTGCTGGCCATCAGGGGGAGGAGAGGCCCCAGTAAAGGGGAATGTCAAGATGGAAATACGGGAGTGGGTGGGTGGGTGGGTGGTAGGTGGAATTCCCTCATAGAGGTGGGGGAGGGGGAAAGGATAGGTGGTTTCCAAAGAGGAGACCTAGAAAGGGAGAAACATTGGAAATGTAAATAAAGTATAAAAAAAAAAAAAAAAATGGGAGCCCAAATCCATTTTAGCCCACAGGGAGTGGAAGTGCTGGGTAAGAATGGCCCCTTTCATGTTCTGACCTTAGCCCTAGAGGAGGAAGATAAACTGTCCCCTCAACCAGCCCTCTCTCCAAGCCTGCTACTCCAGGCTGGCAGAAGTCCCCCAAGGTCTGGACAGAAAAGACTCCAATGGGACTTGCCCTTTACAGAAATCGGCTACGGGAGGCAGGGGTTCTGATTCCTTGCTGATGAGCATGGAACACTCCCTCCTTCCAGTCAAGAAGCCCCCATTCCAATGACTATCGGCCTGTGCAGGATTTAAGGGAGGGAAATAAGAGGATAGAAGACATCCACCCCATAGTTTCAAACCCGTACACCCTGCTGAGGTGTCTCCTGAGCATACAAAATACACTGTGCTTGACCTGAAGGATGCCTTCAGCCTGCCTCTGGCACCCAAAAGCCAGCCTCTATTTTTTCAATGGCAAGACTTGGAGAGAGGCTTCAATGGACAACTGTCTTGGATACACCTGCATCAAGGATTCAAAAACCCACCCACCATCTTTAAAGAGATACTTCATGAGGGCTTGGGTGAGTACCAGTGGGCCCATCCCCAAATAACTGTGCTCCAGTATTGCAGCCCCTTACCTGGAGACATGTCAGGAGGTCACAGGAGACCTGCTACAGAAGCTGAGTCAACTTAGTTACTGAGTGTCTGCTAAGAAGGTCCAGCCTTGTCAACTTGAGGTCACCTATCTGGGGTACATACTCAAGGGGGGGCCAACACGTGTTGTCAGCTGCTTGGAAACAAATCATCCTTAGCATCCCAGTTCCATCAACCTGAAGGCAAGTATGGGAATTTCTGGGTTCTGCCAGGTTTTGTAGACTCTGGGTGCCAGGGTTTACTGAGATAGCCAAACCATTATATGAGGCCACCAAGAGCCAAGAAGATAAATGAAAATGGACCCCTGAGATGGACATGGCTTTTAAGACTATAAGAAAAGCCTTATTTGAGAGCTGGTCTTGGCCTCCTGGACATTCACAAACCTTTTCAAAAGGAGATAACAAAGGGGGTGCTCACCCAAACTTTGGGACCATGGAAAAGGCCTACAGCTTATTTATCTAAGAAGCTGGACCTGGTGGCCCAAGGATGGCCAGCCTGCCTCTGGATCATAGCTGCCACTGTCCTCCTAGTCAAGGATGCTGTCAAAATAACCATGGGGCAGGAACTTGTTATCACCACCACTACTGCCACCCCCATGCCATTGAGGGAACTGTCAAGAATCCGCACAGCCGGTGGCTGTCCAACACTCAGATGGTACACTTTCAGGCTCTACTTTTGAATCACCCACACATAAGACATAGCCCATCATCTGCCCTAAACCCAGCCACCCTCCTACGTGACCTGTCCTCAGATGTGTAGCAAGATTGTTCTATAGTTCTGGGGCACACCCAAAACACAAGACCAGACTTGACTGACATACCCTGGCCAGATTTGGAACGTATCTACTTCATAGATGGGAGCAGCTTCATCCAGAATGGAATCAGGTATGCAGGGGCAGTGGTAGTGGAGTTGGACTCCGTTATTCAGGCAACTGTTTTACTGCTGGTAACTTCAGCCCAGAAAGCTGAACTAAAGGCTCTAACTCAGGCTTTAAAACTGACAAAAAGAGGCCATGGCTAACATTTACACTGACAGCAGATATGCCTTTGCTATGGGTCATGTACATGGGTCCATGAACCAAGAGAGGGAATTGTTGACTGCTGAAGGAAAACCCATCAAAAATAAGGAAGAAATGCTTGCTTTATTAGAGGCATTATGGCTTCCTATCAAAGTGGTCATAATTCATTGCCCCAGCATCAGGAAGGGACATCAGAAATAGTCTGAGGGATAAAGCTGCAAGGGATGCTACTCAAGCTTCCGTTGCCAACATCCTAGTAGTGTTGCTGCCTCCTGCACTCCCAACCATCCCTGAATATACTGCTGAAGCCAAAGAGATCAGGTGAAATGCCAAAGAGTTTACAGAAGAGATGCATGGTTGCTGACCTCTCCTACCTAAGGAGTTTGCTAAGAAACTCATCCATCAGATTCATCAAGCTTCGTGCCCAGGTCACTAAAAACTGAAGGAATTGCTATGAGAGACAAGGTACAAAATATTTGACTTAGGACACTTGGTTGATCAGGTAATCTCAGACTGTGCCACCTTCCGGGCTGTGAACTCCTCAGCCCCAATCAAGGGGCCACTCCAGGAACCAGAACCAGGAGCCAACAGCCAGGGGCTAATTGGGGAATAGACTATACAGAAATAAAACCAGAAACATATGGATATAAGAATATGCTAGTTTTTATAGATACCTTTTCAGGGTGGTAGAAGGTTACTCTACAAAGGAGACTCCTAATGTAGTGGCAAAGAAGCTTCTGGAAGACATCATACCCAGCTATGTATTGCCTACCCTGCTTGGGTCTGACAATGGACCAGCATTCATCTCTCAGGTAACTCAATCTCTAGCACAGGTTCTGGGGACCAATTGAAAATTACATTGTGCATACAGACCCCTGAGTTCAGGGCAAGTAGAGAAGATGAATTGGACACTGAAGGAGGCCTTGATCAAACTAACCCTTGAAACTGGTGGTGACTGGGTATCCCTCCTATCTTATGCCTTATGTAGGGCTAGGAACGCCCCTATTGTTCCTTTTGTGATCCTATATGGGAGGCCCCCTCCCATGCTGCCTAACCTCCAGTCTGATATCTTAGCTGAATATGACCAACATAAGTTTTAAAATCCTTAAAAGCCCTCTATAGGGTCCAGAAAAATGTCTGGCCTGCCATCCACTAGATTTACAAGTCTGTTTCTCCCCCTAACCCCTATTGCTTTGAACCAGGTGATGAAGTCTGGATTAAAAGACATAGCCACAAGACTCTGAAAACTCACTGGAAAGGACCTCAGCCAGTGATCCTGACCATGCGGACAGCTGTTAAGGTGGATGGGATCGGATGTGGATATACCACTCCCATGTTAAGCCTGCCAGGAGAAAGATGATCCAGCAGTTCAGGTCCCAGCAGAGGAGACTTCCAGATGAACCTCCACAAGAGCAATGGAAGGTCAACCCACACCCTGTTGATCCACTGAAACTATGACTCCAGAGCTCCTGATCCTTCTTGCTTGCTGCTTATGCTTTGCTGCACCAGCCACTAGCCCCCACTAGCCTCTGAATCAAACCTGGCAGATAGTTAATGCTGCAACGGATAAGATTGCCAACTCCACCTCCCACTCGGTTCCCTTGGGCACCTTGGTTCCCTGGCCTTCATGTAGACCTTTGTGACCTAGTGGATGAGGAACAGCACCCCTCAGTCCAACAGCCCTTTCCTGGTTACAGTTGCAACTCACCTGGGGCCAAAGGAACACACAGTCTCAGGCCTTTTACGTCTGCTCAGGGCATTCTCAGGATTGGAGCCAGTGAACCAAATGTAGAGGTCCAGAGTCCTTTTTCTGTGCAGCATGGGGTTGGGAATCTACTGGATGGATAGCTGGAACTCCCCCCCAATCAAAGATGACCTCATCACTGCGACCTGGTTTGGAGATACACAGACTCTCAGAACCAGGTCCTGCATAAGGACACCCAGCCTCCTTGGAGAGAGAATTGTGGACTTTGTTTTGAGCCCCCTTATTATCTGGGTACCCTGGGGGGAGGGGCGATGCAACAACTTTGTCATTAAGTTGACAGCAGCTAGCAATAAGGCTGATTGGACTGCTTGTAAGACACAGGGACTAAGACTTTACATCGCTGGCTATGATCTAGACTCCTACTTATTGTCCAACTGCTCCAACATAGCCTTGTGCGCCCCCCTTAGGCCTCAACAAGGTATTAGTGAGGCTGAACCAACCACTCCCCCCAACCTCTGCTCCTGCCCACCATCACTCCCTTGTCAGGACCCGCCCCATTGAGGTCTCGATTCATGTAACCAAACACTTCCTAAAACCGTTCCATCTCCTGCATTACCCATTTCATCACCCGCATCAGGACCCCTGCAATTATTAGAAGTCACTTTCTAGGCTCTTAACTCCTCCTGCCCAGACTTGACACAGGACCGTTGGGTATGCTCAGCCCCATGCTCCCCCCACACACCCTACTATGAAGAAATAGCTATCCCTGGGGATTATTCACAGACTGCAGATGGTACACAATGCAGATGGCAGCAACCAGAGAGAGGTAAGCTGACCCTACAATCAGTAACAGGACAGGGACTCTGCATTGGACATAAGGTACTCTCAGCCTATTCTCACCTCTGCAACAGACTATAACCCCTACTGTTGCAGGATACATGATGCCCCCAGAGAATGCTTGGCGTGGTTGTATCTCAGGGCTTACCCCATGCATTTATAGCCTGGTTGTAAATACAACTGAGAATTTTTGTGTTCTAGTACAGCTTGTACCCAGAGTGACTTATTACCCTGGGGAGGGTGTCATCAACCATCTAGCACCTCTAAACAGTTGGGTTAAAAGGGCGGCCATTTTCACTGAGACTGTTCTCTTTCTATTCTTCAGTCTTGTGGTCTCTTTCTGATTAAGACCATGGATTCTTTGACTACCCCTAAGTGGTCAACATAGAAACTTTCCTTGGCATAGGACTGGGTAAAGCTGCTAGTATAGGGGCCCTAGCCTCTGATACGCCAAGATAAAAATTACAAGGCTCTACTAATGGCTATAGATGTAGATATACAGGAGATAGAAAAGTCCATCATGGCCCTGCAGGATTCTCTATCCTCCCTGGCAGAAGTAGTCTTACAGAACAGCCTAGACTTGCTGGTCCTCCAGCAGGAAGGACTCTGTGCAGCTTTAGGTGAGAAATGTTTTTACATTGACCACTCAGGGGTGGTCAAAGAATCCATGGCCTTAATCAGAAAGAGACTACAAGACAGAAGACTGGAAGGAGAACAGCCTCCGCATCGGTCTGAGTCCCTCTACAATTGGTCTCCTTTGCTGACCACCCTTGTCTCCACCCTGACCGATCCTCTAATGTGCTTTAAATTGGTCCTGGGTGTCTCGATCTTGGTAAAGGGTAGATATCCGCATGCTGGACTTCTGCAGAATAAAATACTCTTTACGTTTGCAAACTATTCGAGTCTGGGGTATCATTTTTTTGTGAATCACGAACCTTTACAAAAGCCCACACTCAGTGACATACTTCCTTTATGATGGTTTATATATACTTGGCCCAGGGAGTGGCACTATTAGGAGGTATGGTCTTGTTGGAGTAGGTGTGTCACTGTGGTGTGGACCTTAAGACCCTCATTCTAGCTGCCTGGAAGCCAGTCTTCTCCTATCTGTCCTTGGATGAAGATGTAGAACTCTCAGCTCCTTCTGCGCCATTCCTGCCTGGATGCTATCATGCTCCTGCATTGATGATAATGGACTGAACCTCTGAACTTGTAAGCCAGCCCCAATTAAATGTTATCCTTATAAGAGTTGCCTTGGTCATGGTATCTCTTCACAGCAGTAAAACCCAAACTAAGACATCCTCTAACAAGGACATACCTCCTAATCCTTCTCAAGTAGTACCACTCTCTGATGACTAAGCATTCAATATATGAGCCTGTGGGAGCCATTCTTATTCAAATGACCACTCTTTCTGAAAGCAAACCTCTGCAAGGTGTTTGGAATGGTTAGTGGAGAAGAGGACCTGCAGGTTATAGACCTATAATATAGGGGGAAGATGACTTAATGCAAAATAAGCATGTAAACACTTAAGTTCATATTTATCCATTTAAACAGTTATTGTTCTTTTAGACTATTTCAAACAGAGGGTTTAAGTTTCCTGCAAGTTCTTAGACAGAAAACAATGCATGGACATGATTTGAATGAGAAATGTTCTCTGTAGGCTTAGGTGTTATAACATTTAGTTCCCAGTTGATGGCCCTGTGTGGGAACTTTAGGAGGTACAGCTTTGCTGGAAGGAAGTACATCACTGGCGTAGGCTTTGAGTGGATATAGCATCATTCTACTTCCTGTTTGCTGTGTCTTCTTTGTACTTGTGGTTAGGCTGTGATCTCTCAGCTTCCTACCTCTCTACCATGATGGACTCATCCCTCTGGAACTTTTAGACAATATAAACTGTTTCCACTGTAAATTGCTTCCAGTTTTATCACAGCCACAGAAGTGGAACAGGAAGTATGTTACTGTGGGTAGGCTTTGAGACTGTATAGCCGTATCCCATTTCCCATTTGCTAACATAGAAGTTGGTACCAGAGAGTGAGTGGCTGTTGCTGTGAAGAACCCGACCATATTGTTGTTGTTGTTTGTTGTTGTTTTGAGAAGCATAGACGACTTTGGAACATTGGACTAGAAAAGCGGTTGAATGCTGTAAGTGGAGCTGAAAGGCTAATTCCAATAGAAACCTAGAAGACAGTGTGTGGTGATTTGAATATACTTGGCCCAGGAAGTGGCACTATTAGGAGGTGTGGCCTTGGAGTAGGTGTGGCTTTGCTGGAGAAAGTGTGTCACTGTGAGGTACCTATGCACAGGCCCTGCTCAGTGTGGAAGAGAGCCTCCTCTTGGCTGCTTGTCTTTCCTGGTTGCCTTCAGATCAAGATGCAGAACTCTCAGCTCTTTCAGTGCTATGTCTGCTTGCATACTGCCAAGCTTCCCATCATGAAGATAATGGACTGAACCTCTGAGCCTGTAAGCCAGCCCCAGTTAAATGTTGTCCTTTATAAGAGTTGCCTTGGTCATGGTGTCTCTTCAAGGCAATTAGGCACACAGTGTTAATGCTAGCAGAGTGGACTGTAGAGACCCAGGCCAAGAGGTTTCAGAGAGAAGCAAGTACTTTAACAGCAGTGGGGCTAGAAGCCACTCCTGTAATGTTTCGGCGAAGAGTCTGGCTGCCTTCTGCCCTTGTTCCGAGAACATTCCTGAAGCCAAATGAAAAACAACAGACTAATTTCTTTGGTGGAGAAAACTCCAAGACAACATAACATTGAATCTGTGTCATGGTTGCTACTGATAATGCTTCTGCAGGACTTAAATGAAAAAGAGCAAGTGGGGCAGAAAGAATTATAAAACACACAGTTTGGAAAGAAAAGGAGCCTAAGGGAGCTTAACGTTACAGCCGAGGCATGTGCTGGGAGAGAGGCTGCAATTTTTAAGGAGATAAATGCCATTGAAGAGAGGCCTGCTCTGCACTGGAACTCAGTGAAGGGTTCTGGGGGCAGAGTCAAGACCCCACCCAACTAAGCTACTAAGTGATGAAAGAGAGCCTAGGCTGGGTTTTTTTCCCTCCTAGAAAGCAACTGAAGGAAAGCCCTACTGCTAATGTGATTCAAGGGGCCAGGGAGCATCCCAAACTGGGGGCCAGACTCTAGAGTGCCATCCATGTGTGCTAGATTTAGAGGCATAAAGGGTTCTAGATTCTTCCTTGCTGTTCCAGAGAGTGCTAAGGTCAAGCAGCATGTGGCAGGGAAGTTCCTAGATGAAGGCCCTAAGAGTCCAGTGTGTAAAACTATGAAAGTGAAGCCTCAGTTGGTCACAGTGGAGACTTCAAGATGTTGAAGATGCCAGACCCATGAAATATCTGTAAAGAAGCATTCCATACATGGACTGGAATCAAATCAAGAGAGAAGTGTATGTCGCAGGCAGCAAAGCAAGATGTTTAGGAGTTGGAATTTGCCCAGCTAAGTTTTGGTCTTGCATTGATTTAATATTTCCTCATGATTCCCCAATTGCCCCTTTTTGGAATGGTCATGAATATTCTATGTCATTATATGTTAAAAGAATGTAATTTTTTTTTTATTTTATAGGGGGTTACAATTAAGGAGCTTGCTCTGAGCCTCAGAAGAGACTTTGGAATTTTAAGAGGTGTTGGAAGTGTGAAAGACTATGGAAGCTTTCTTAGTCTGTGTCCTATTGCTGTGGAGAGACACCATGACCATGAACTATAAAAGGAAGCATTTAATTGGGGATGGCTTACAGTTTCAGAGGTTTAGTCCATTATCATGGCAGGAAGCATGGCTGAACACAGGTTGAGAGGGGGCTGGAGAAATAGTTCTACATCTGGATCCCCAGGCAGCAGGAAGAGAGAGCCACTAGGCCTGGCTTGGAGCTTTTGAAATCTCAAAGTCCACCCCTAGTGACACACTTCCTCCAACAAGGCCACACCTACTCCCATAAAGCAACATTTCCTAATCTTTCCCAAGGAGTGTCACTCCCTGATGACTAAGCATTCAAACATATAAGCCTATGGGGACCACTCTTATTCAAACCTCAGGGACCTTGGAAATTGAACTAAGTGCATTTTGCGTTATGATATGGCGGTGAGTCTATGGTAGCCAGGGAGATGGTTGTGATGGGATATGATGTCCCCCATCAGTCTCGGGCATCTGAACACTTGGATCTCAGTTTGTGGTGCTGTTTGGAAAGGTTTAGGAGATTCAGCCTTGCTGGAGGAAGTATGTTACTGGGGGTAGGCTTTGAGAGCTCTATCCCCTTCCTAGCATGCTCTCTCTGCTTTGTGCTTGAGGTTGAGCTGTGATCTCTCAGCTTCCTCCTTCTACCACCAGGCCTGCAGCTCAATGCCATATCTCCCCATCATGATGGGCCCTATCCCCTGGAACCGTAAGAGTTCTGATGCCAGTTCTCACTTTGCTACCCCAGACACTTCCTTAGACTCTTGTAAAGTCTTAAAGGCAGCAAACCTTATCAAAAGGGCTTCAGACTTGTGTGAGAGATTCCTTCCTTACGGCCCCAAATGGGACAATTTGAGCTTTAGCCTATGGTAGATTGAAACTCATTTAATATATTTATACTTATGAATATATAATATTAAAAAGGAACTGATCCCTAGCTCAGTGGTGGGTGGCAAACATCTGTAATTCCAGCATTTGGGAATCTGAGGCAGGAGGATCATGTGCCAGTTTTGAGACCATCCTGGTCTATGTATTGAGACATTGCCTTAAAAGAAAGAAAGAAAAGAGAAACAAAGTCCAGTACATATCCTTGTAAGGATAATAGCAAATTTGTTGTATCTATCAGTAAATTAAAAGGAAAGGATATTGATCCAGCTCCTTTTGTATGAGCTTACCTCAGGGTAGGTAATCAAGTAGATAAGATATTCCTTATAAAAACATTTGGCTAATAAATAAAAAGAAAATTATTATTGCAACCCTCAAAAATTAATGAGTGTAGGAATTGAATGTTCACTGCTAAACCTAAAGAAGAAACAAAAGCCAGGACAAGGAAGATGGCTCAGCTGGCAAAGCATCTGCTGTGGAAACACAAAGATCCAAGTTTAGATCCCAAGTGGTGTGCTGGCTGGTTTTTTGTGTCAACCTGACACAAACTAGAGTCATCACAGAGAAAAAAGCCTCAGTTGAGGAAATGCCTCCATGAGATCCTTACAACTATTCAGTTGTAAAGCATTTTCTCAATTAGTGATCAGTGAGGAAGGGGGCAGCCCATTGTGGGTGGTGCCATCCCTGGGCTGGTAGTCCTGGGTTCTATAAGAAGGCAGGTTGAGCAAGCCTTGGGGACCAAGTCAATAAGCAATGGCCTCTGCACCAGCTCCTGCCTCCAGGTTCCAGCCCTGCTTGAGTTCTTCTCCTGACTTCCTCCAATGATGGATTATGAACTGAAAATGTAAGCCAAATAAACCCTTTTCCTCCCCAACTTGCTTTTTGGTCATGGTGTTTCATGGCAGTAAGACAAGCACCTAGGTAAAAAGATGAGTGTGGCAGTACTCATCTGTTAACCCATTACGGGGACACAAAGACAGGAGGGTTCCAGGGGCTTGCTGGCTAGGCAGAAGAGTTAACTCCAAAAACTTTAGGATCAGTAAGATAACCTGTCCCCAGAATTATGGTGGGTGGCCAGGTGGTGGTGGTACGTGCCTCACAGCACTCAGGAGGCAGAGGCAGGCTGATATCTGAGTTTGAGACTGGTCTACAGAGTGAGTTCCAGGACA
Organism: Uromys caudimaculatus; assembly: GCA_028551405.1. NCBI lineage: Eukaryota > Metazoa > Chordata > Mammalia > Rodentia > Muridae > Uromys > Uromys caudimaculatus. The sequence continues at coordinate 26,514,492 of CM052713.1, forward strand.
ACCAGGGCTATGCAGAGAACCCTAACTTGAAAAAGAAAGAAAGAAACAAACAAAAACAGATAGAAAGTGTAAGGAAAATATAGCCAATGTCAGCCTTTGGGTTCCAGGCATGCATACACAGGTACCTGCACACAGGTGTACATGCACTTTACACTACACTACCACCACCACACACAAGCACACGAGCAAAATCCAGATGCCTTGTGTCTTTTGGTGAAAAGACACATCACCACCTACAATCTTACCAAAAGGTATCAAACCTCAGTCTGATGAAGTCTGGATCAGTTGCCAGTTTGCAATTAGCACCATGCCTAGATCATGTTGAATATGTAGTTCCTACTCTGGGAAACTCTATAGTCCTCAAGTTCTTCAACAGATTAATTGTAAGGAAAAGCTAAAGACACACCAAGTTAAAGAAATGGGCAAGGTGCAGCCTTGGAAGATATAACTGATTAAAAAACTAACAAAGGCTAGAGAGATGGCTCTGAGATTAAATGTGAAGTCTACTCTTGCAGAGCACTGGAATAGTCTCCCCAGCATTCACATCAGGCAGCTCCAGATGTGGTAACTCCATATCCACAGGATCTGTGTTTCACTATGTAGTTCAGGGTCCTACCTCAGCCACTCAGGTGCCAGGATTAGAAAGATGTGTGCCATCAAAGCTGCAGAGCTGTTTTTCTTGATCTGGGTAGTAGTTGCAGGGTGATCCCTTCATAATCCAGTCTCTGTGTTTGTCTTTGATATTCTCTACAAGCAAAGAACCAAGCCAAACTAAAACTAAACAACCCCAAAGGAAACTGCGAAATATTTTATATTAAGTTTGACAAAATGCAAGGCAAGCCCCAAACCAACTTTTAAGAGGACTTTGAAGGCATCTCTCAAATTGTGAGAATTGTCATACACAGCAAAGGGAAGATGTCAGAGAAACCGTAGACCAATGGTTCAGAACTGAGAGATGGCTGGAAAACCATCCCACAGAGACCCTCTCAGCTCTGAAACTTTAACTTACCTGACATCATTTTATAGATTAGAAAATCGAAGACCAGAGTCAACCGGACCTTATCAGCCTCCAGAGCCAGCTCTACCAGAACCAGATCAACCTTATCAGCCTACAGAGCCAGCTCTATCAGAACCAGATCTAGAATTCAGTTCTCTCCCTCTGGGACTTTCTCTTGACAGAACCCAGCAAGAAGATGCTTCAAAGAACACCAAGGTTGGATTTTCTTTGGAGAAAGTAGATTCAGAAAGTGTTCCAGGATGGGGTCTGGTTACCCTGAGGGATTGGCTGGGATATCCTTGGGCTCAGCTTGCAGCTGTTTTTTTCTCACTGTCCTCTCTGACTTCTATGGCCTCTCCTACTTCTGCTGCTGCTTCTCTTCTGAAGGTCTAGATGCCTCTCAGTAAGTGGTTTCGGTTCAAACTTGTACATTTCAGACTTACTAGTAATTGCATGTTCAGCACTGTTGGCATCACCTGTGGTAAGAAAATCTAATTAGTGAATGTTAAGTAACTTGTCCAAGTTTGTAGCTAGAAGCCAATAAAGTCAACTCCAGAATTTAAATTTTAAATGGCTGTGCTATCCTGCCCACGTAATTTGTTTTTGCTTTTGTTTTTGTCATTAATAGAAAGGAAATTGCATGTAATGTAACTTTGAAAGCTAAGTCTTTCAGGAAACGTTATAAAAAATGTTTCAGTATACTTTGTGTGTGTGTGTGTGTGTGTGTGTGTGTGTGTGTGTGTGCTGTTGACAGCTGTATCACTGAGAAAGAAAATTAATTTCCCAGTGAGTCTGTAGTGAGAGTTCTTCTAAGAGATGCAAAAGTAAAATTCAAAAACCAGGGGCACCGCTGCAATGTGGCACAGACTGAGAAGAACCTGGGGCGGTCTGGGGTAGGGGCAGTCTGGACCAGGTCGGACGCCGGAGTCCCAGGCACAGCGGGAATGGGCGTGGCGGCTGGGTGGCAGGTCCATTCCTGGAGCTCCATGCAAATGACATGCAAATCAGCGCGTGGAAGTTGCGGCGCCTCGAGCTCTCCCAGTCCAGAGAGCCGCGCTGCCGCCCGCCGGCTCCGTCCGCTCCCGCTTGTCCGCCGCTCGCCGCTGCACAGGGTTGCCACCTCAGCGCTCGCAGCCCGTCACAATCCCCGAGGCACCCGTCCGACCGGCCGCGGAGTCCGACGCCTGCGGCTGCGCGTCGCCGCGCGGGTGAGTGAGCCTGCCCGCGCTTTTGTCCTGCCGCGGTCACCCGGTTCCCGGTGGGAGCAGCTCGTTAGGAGCGGCAAGAGTTGGGGTGTGTGGGGGACACTAGCTTCAAAAGGATGACTCCTCCTCCACCCCGGTCTTTGCAGAGGGCATGATGACCGCCGCCGCCACCACCACCAGTGTTATGCTGGGACGTGGTCGGTTCGCTCTCTTGCACCGTGCCTGCCACGCTTAGCCTTCCTTCGGGTTAACCGGGGCGTCTTCCTGAGGGACTTTGTTAGAGATGCCTGCTGTAGGGAAGTTTGGGATAGACTGATCTCCAGGGGTGGCTTAGATAATATGCCCTTCTCTGGATCTTAGGGATCTGAAACTCTTCAAAACCCAAAGAACTGAGTTTCTAAGACTGGCACGGCAGATGGGAAGATACTGTTGAGAATGTTTGGGCTTTTTAAAATAAAATTGACGTGGGAATATTTTGCTGTATTTTAAAGAGAAAGACCCTGCTCCATTGGGGTCTGAAGGGAATACATTTAGCTATTGTGCTTTCAGGGTGCTGGATGGGGGTGAGGGTGCACCCGGGCAGTGGACGTGGTGCTAGAGTTTAGGGAGCTGCCTCATCACCCTTTACTCAAGTGCAAAGAATGGGCTATATATATATGAATTTCCCCTTCTCCCCAGCCCCTCCTACCTCAGCTCTCTAGAGCCTGCTTGAGAGCTGCTTCCCCCTCCCAGTGATATGGTGCCCTTCCTTACCCTGGAAGAATCTTTGCTTATTGTTAAATTCACAGCTCTAAAGCCTTAGGTATCCACACACCAGTCTGGGGGTGGGGGGCTGGGGGGGTGTCGTCGCTGTACCCTGTGTTCCTAAACTTTTCCTTTCCTACCCCTCAGCCACCCTTTGCTTGTCTGTCAAATTCTTGACCTTTGCAACTGTTTTCCACGGTCTTCCCTGCCTTAGCCTTCTCTATGCTGGCCCAGAAAGAACTGTGGAGGGTGATGCCTTGACTTCTGTGCCCTAGATTAGTCAAATGGTCCTGCCTGTGTCCAGAGTGAGTTTGTCCCAGTGTTCCCATCCTCGGGGTCCAAGGACCTGAGCTAAGGCTAGAAGGAACCTTCCTGAAGGCTTGTTTCTGAGTGGGAGAATGGTTGTACTCTGGGGACATGCACGGGAGCCTTTGTATCAAGATGTAAGGATCATACAGCACTAGGCATGAGCTTGGAGAACCACCCTACTGTGCTACAGGTTTGTACTAGCCACTCTTAAGTCGTGTGTGTGTGTGTGTGTGTGTGTGTGTGTGTGTGTGTGTGAAAGAGAGGGATTTGGGGGGGAACTGTGATTGGCCAGTGGAGTAGGAGTGTAACTGGGCTAGGGGTAAGGGTACACTTGGGCAGTGGACATCACAAAGCTCAGGTCCTCAGAGTAGGTTCTGTGTGTGTGAGATTCCTGAGCTCTTCCCCCTGGAAACTGTTTCTTAGGGGCTAGATCTCAGAGACCATGTATGAAATCAGGACTTTGGATATTGCTGATCTAACTAGTAAGACCAGGTAGACCTACCTGGAACACAGCAGACAGGCTGCTGTATTCACTACAGACCAGGGAGGAGTCTACAAAGAAGGCTTGTCTGGTTCCAGGCATATAGAGTCACAGGTCACAGGTCACAGGCCTTTGCAAGGTCCTTGGTGGAGGAAGAGTGTTGGTCCTGACCGGTAAGGTTTCTTCAGTGCATTCTCTGGGAACACCAAAGACTCACTCTCAAGAAACACTCCTTGATTTTCCTTTCGAAGTATAAGGTGAATGGCTATACGTGTTTATTTAGTACCATTTTTTCCCTATGAAATGCACCTAGTTGGTTTGTTGTTTCTTTGTTTAGGGATTCACACAGTGGGGGTTTGAGAATGAAGCATCTCTGTCAACATAGGAGTCGTGTTTAGTCTCCTTCTGAGAAAAATGTTTTGCAGTGCACACAGATTATTCATTCCTGAAAGCCTCCTGTTGGCCAAGAATAGTAGCACATGCTTTTAATCCTAGCACTCAGGAGGCAGAAGCAGGAGGATCCCTGTGAGTTCAGAGCCAGCCTGGTCAACATAGCAAGTTTTAGGACAGCCAGAAGTACATAGAGAGACCTTGCTAAAACAAAACAAACCACCCAGACAAACAAATAAACAACAAACCCCTCCCATTCTGTCATTTCGTCAAAGCTAGTGAAATTTAGAAAAGAACACTGTATAAAGTAATGTTTTGCAACAAGAGACATTCAATATAGAGCAATTAAAAATATTTTGAGATTATTTAATTTACATTTCCCCCTTTCCTCTCTTCCCTCTAAATATTTCCCACTTTTCTCACTTTCAAATCTTTGGCCTCTTTTTTCATGAATTGTTATTAAATACATATAATATATATGCATATATATATATATATATATATATATATATATATATATATATATATTTCCTAAATATAACCTGTTGAGCCATTACCCGTCCTCCACCTCTGGCCAACAAGGAAGGGGTAGGCACAGAGGGCAAGAGGTGGGGCCGTTTGCATGGAAGACTTACACACATGGACGCTTGGGTCCCAGTAGGATCAATTGGTTGTCATGGGGGCTCAGAACCAAGGAATCATCAAGCAGTCATCCAGTCTGAGGACAGAGTAATGTCACTGCAGTGAGCCTCCGTGTCATGTGACTTTCCTTTTTCCTCTGCGCTCTCAGCCTCCTGTCCCACAGGAGTCATGAGGTACCAGGCAGCAGCCTGCCTGTTCCTCATATCTCTCCCATGGCTCCCATTTTGCAGGTGCCCCTCATTATTCCCATTTGGATTTTAGCTGCCAACCTCTTCCTCCAGGTAGAGCTAACAGGGCGAGTAAGTGCAGTTCTTACATGTCAGGACTGTTGGACCTAGTTTGTCGCCACAGACCAGGAGGTCATCCCTTCTGCCTTGGTACCTGCACTTCAGATGGCAGACTGTAGCACTTGAGCATTGTGGCATGACAGCCAGCCTAGTGGGGCTGGGGCCCAAGCTGGGTCAGCAGGAATTGCTGCTTGCAGCCCAGGGACTGAGGGAGGCTGACTTTTCAGATGCTCCCTGGGATCTTCTTTTCAGTGCCCTCCTGCTCACTGTCCCTGGGTGTCTGAGGGTGAAGGCTCACAATGGGAACCCCACTAGGGAGCTCTGGGAATTTTTGTGTAGATCTAGCTTCTCAAATTTCCCAGTGTTGTCCCATCCCCCACTCCTGGTAGGTCTGTGCCCTCCCCAGCACTGCTCCTCCTTCCTGAGTCTTGAGTGCAGAGCCCTCTGGAGACCCAGAGCCCCCAGGACAAAGGAAAGGGGATGAGGAGAGGATTTCCCTTTCTTTCAGATCTGCAGCTTCATTTTCCCCCTAGCTCTGGGCCCTCAGATGTAATGTTAATTTGTTAAGCCAGGACCTTATAAATTACTTCTCATAATCACCAGGGAACACTGGTAATTTGGGCACATATGGAGGTTTAAAATGTAGCTGTATATCTTTTTTTTTTTCCAGAAATCAATGATTATTTTTGTTATTGTTAAAGTACAGAAGTTCTTCAGAAAACTGGCAGGAGGTAGGTAAATTTTACACTTTAACCATGTGTTCAGATCTGTCCTGTCTTGTATACTGGCTGGGTGTTCTCAGGTACAGTAGTATCTTTATCTGACCATGATAGGGCAGTTTCAAAAATTAAATTGCCAGGGCTGTAATAATTCAGTCAGTGAAGTGCTTGCCTCACAAGTGTGAAAACTTGCGTTTCATTTCCAGAAGCCAAGTTTAAAAAACAGCCTTTGTGGCACAGGCTCATAATCTCAGGACTGGGGAGGCAGAGGCTGGAGATCCCTAGGGCTCATGGCCAGCCTTCCTAGTAGCCAGCCACCTACTAGGTGATCTTCAGGCCTATGAGAATCTCTGTCTTAAAATACAAGGCAGATGGCTCCTGAGACGAGACACCTAGAGTTGACTTTTAGCTTTCACATCTATGCATGCGTGCCAACACGTGTGTTCACTCACACACACATGCATATATACATATACACAAAAAGTAGATGGCTACCAAAAAAAGAGAAATTATTATTATAACATATTGAACAGCGTTCATCAGGTCCATGGAATAACTGTAAATGAGGTAGCAAACATAAGTAGATATCTATTCTCCACCTTGTGTGGATGCCTATAAAGCAAAGGGTCTTAGGCCTTTTAGACTTGGGTCTGTATGAGGAAACAGTTGCCAGGGATGAAATAAACAGAAAACAGGAGCAGCACAGAATTTCAAAGTGTGTAAAGTGGCAAGAAATTCAGGGCCTGCAGTGGTGGGGAAGGCCTCGGACAGGAGGGAGAGAGCAGTGGATGTTTGCCAGGAGAGAGGGGGCAGGAACACTTGGCTTCATGTCTGAAAGGGCTCAGCTCCTTCTCAGCTGGAACCTGGTGGGACACCTTTGACCCCGTGGTGTTCTCCCAACCATGCATGTCTGCTTCTCCTGAGATTTATTTTGTGAATGATTTTCATTTCTGGGCTTGTTTTCTTTCTGCCCAGACTATTCCAGGCTTGAATTCAATTTTATGCCAAATCAAAAATAATGAGAGGGAATTCTATGGCTTCAGCAAAGGCTCAGTCTCATAGAAGTCTTGGTTTCTGGGGGCTCTGTGCTCTCTTCTTGTGCTTTGTTTATTGTCGCTCATTTCCTTGCTCTAAGCGGCATGGCACTGGACTAATAGAGACATACCCACCTGACCTTGCATGAGCAAGGAGGCGTAAGAAGCACCGTGGTGGAACTGAATCACCCACACTGTTTATCTCCCATCTGTGCTGATAGATGACGGTGATGGAGTAGGACAATCAATGTCCTCTCCTAAACCACAGGAATGGTACAAACTGGCCCCACTGTCTACTCCAGTTGGAGCCGTAGAGTCCTTAAAAGTCATCCTCTTTGTTTTTATTTATTTTAAATGGTCATTAACTTTTGTGGGTCTAGGTCTTTTGTCTCCATGTGTGTGTATATCCAATGCATGCAGTGCCCATGGAGGCCAGCAGAGGGCATGGGATTCCCAGAACTGGAGTTAGAGACGGTTGTTAGCCACTAAGTGTGTGCTGGGATTGAAACCGGGTCCTCTAGATGCTCTTGATGCTCTTGATGCCTGAGCCACCTCTCCAGCCTCTACTTTGTGAATCTTAAAGCACAGTCTGACCATACCACCCCATCTTCAGAAACCCCTGCTGGTTCTGTCCCTCGGAATAATCTCACCTAGAAATTCAGAAGCATCCCATACCACCATACCCCCCTGTCTCTCTCCAAGTCCACACAATCACTGTTGTCCCACAACAGCCTTCACCTAATGATTACTTCCATGTCTCTCTAGTGCATTCTCTTCTGGAACATTCTCCAAGTGTCTCTTTGCCTGTTAAATTCTTCTACCCTTGCCGGTTTGTTCAAGAAATAAATTGAGTTTCTAATTCTTGACCTCACTGGAGGCTGCCTTTGACCTCAGCTTCAGCATCTGGAGCAGTCTGTTCTTGCAGAATTTAAGGTGACAAGTCATAAATTATCGTGGAATGCTTTAATATTTTATTTGATTTTTTTCATGGTAAAAATTTATAACAACTCTGGAAACTCTTCTGGGGAAGTGTGAGGTGATGTGTATTCCTTAGAGCCGGGTTCCAGAGCTGTATAATGATGTTTCCCTGCTAGTCCAGCTGGCTCAGTGGGTCCAGGGACTCCCTGATGTCTGTCTTGTTTTTATTTTTATTTTTGTTTGTCCATAAAGCTCCCTGGATCATTCTGAAGGCAGCCAAAGATGGATCTCAATCCTGGTTGGATTTTCCCATGATATTGCTGTTTCTTTGATTTGTGTATTAGCAATAATTCTTCAGAATTAACAAACCAACTCTGGCTAGGTAAAAAGAAAGAAGGGAGGGGGGGAGGGAGAGAGGGCGCATCTCCTCTGATGTACACGTTCTAAACAGTGTGTTTTGTTCATAGAGTTGCATACTTGTTTCTCCTTCATTGGTACAACTAAAATATAAAGATCCTTCCAAACTGTGTTGTCAGAGTTTCACGTGATTTTGAGATGAAATGCTGGTTTTTACAATCAGTGTTCATGAGCTTTGAATGTTGGTCAATCCTTGTTCCAAGACAAGACTTGGTTAAGATGTAGATTAGTTGCTGTTTTTGTTTTTGGAGTATGTTGTTTCTGATTGTGTGGTATTTTATCTTGGGTTTTTGCATCTATTTCTCAAGTGAGATAAAACTATTGTTTTTGCTTCTTTGCCCAATTGTGTATAAACCTCCAATTTTTGACACCTTTACATCTTTGGAATGAATAGAACCACTCTCAGGGACACTGAAAGATGTGATTTCCCTACATTTCTTTTAGGATTAAATTATGGTTTTGTTTTTTCTATAAATAAGCAAATAATATTGCTAAAAGTTGATGTCCTGAAAATTAACCAGAGACTTTGGAAAATAAATCATTAATACTTATATTATTTTCTTATTGTGATAAAATACCTGGAAGAAGAAGGAAGGCTCCTGGTCTTAGAAGGTACAGTCCATACTTGTGTAGCTCTGTAGCTGTGGCCACAGTGAAGTGAGCCTGGCCTTATATCTTGGCAGATCAGAAGACAGAGCCCTTAGCTGGGAGCACTCACGCCTGGCTAGCCTAGAACTGATGGCTTCTAAAATCCTCTTAACAATGTCTGTCTTGTAGAGCAGGAGACTTTTTTTGATCAAGTCCCATTAATCTTAAAAATGTATTGTACTTTCAGTGCTAAGCCAGGGTATCTAATTTACATGACATGAATTTCTTAGGATTTTCTTAATATGTTTTATGCTTCTATAAATATAATTTGAGGAGCTTTTCTATTGCCCCCTTTTTTCTCCCAGATGAATGGCAGAGACCTGGTATATTTATTAATGAACTTCTTGCACTATAGCTGGGCAGATACCCATCTATTCTAACCCTAATTTAATCTGATTGGGCTGCCTACTACCCAGCCATGTGCCCCATTACTTGCCAACTTAGTCTTGTCCTGGTTGCTCCAGCTCTGTCAGTGTCCTCATGGCGACTCCCCTGGTGACCTGCTCATTGCCAATGCTTCATGGTGAATTACTCACGGTGACTCTTCTCTCTTCCCTGAGCCCCTCTCTTTCTCTTTCTGGATGTAGAAGTCCTGTCTTCTCCTCTCTCACCCAGCTAATGGCTGATTCAACTCTTTATTGACCAATGAGAAAAAGAATATACTGAATCAAGAAATGCTTCACAAGGATGACAATAACAAAATCCAGACTGCACGCAGAACTCTGGGTACAGAAATCAGCATCTGAATACACAGTGAGCAAGACCATCCCCTAACAAGGTCCAGGTTTTACATTTAAGTTTCATGTGGTTTAATTTTTAGTCAGTTGTTACACTTGTTTCAAGACTTAGGAGTTCTTTTCTCACTAGGAATGTCTAGTTATCTACTGTGGTGGAAACCTGCCCTTCCCTGTTGGACCTTTGTTGAAAACCAATTGAGCATGTGTGTGGGGGTGTGAGCTGAATATTTCCCACTGTGTTATGTGTTTATCTTAGCAGTGATGCAGTATCGAAGCCTTTGGACCTTTATTAGGTCTTTTAAAATCAAGAAGTTGATTCAACTTACTTCCTTCTCAAAGTTGTTCAGCCATTCTAGAGTTTTTGCTGTTCAGATAAATTTTAGGACTATCACGCAGATGTCTACATTAAAATCCTGCTGGAAGTTTTATTGCTGTGGTTGTTTGCCTTGTTGATGAGTTTGTTTTATTTGTTTGTTTTATCTTTCTGAGACAGGATCTGTTCATACTTTTGTAACTACATCTAGAGGCCGGCATCTGGGCATTGTCTAGATTAAGGTTAGCGTGCGGGGGGGG
>CM052713.1:26524692-26539201 GCA_028551405.1 Uromys caudimaculatus
GAGATTGTCTTGATTATGCTCATTGATATGGATCTATCTTCTTAGTGTGGGTAGGATCATTCCTTTGGTAGCAGATCCTGGACTGTATAAAATGGAGACAACAAGGTAGGTACTGGCATGCATTTGTTCATGCGTTACCCTCTCCTGTTGACTGTGGATGTCATAGGACCAGTTGCTTTCGCTTCCTACTTCAGTTCCCTGCCACTTCTCAGAGATGGGCAGTAACCTACCAATGGTGAGCTGAAAAACCACTTCCTCTTTTAAGCTGCTTTTGTCAAGGTGTGTATCACAGCAACAGAAAAGTAGACCGCAGGCTAGCCTGCAGTTCACTGTGCAGATCAAGTGTCCAGTGTGCAGCAGATCTCCTGGCTCTGCTGCTACAGGTGGGAACCAGTTCACCCACTTTGCAAGTGTGCTAATCAGTAGTATTTTCACATTAAGGAGAACTTACATCTTGGTGTGTGTGTGTGTGTGTGTGTGTGTGTGTGTGTGTGTGTGTGTGTGTGTGTGGTGTGGTGTGGTGTGGAATAGCTGTGTGTAGTATACCCATTAAGCCATCTCTCTCTAATGATTTGTGTATTGTATGATTTCTTCCCCAGTGTTCTTTACTTTTTATCATATAAATGTTGAATGTACTTTTTTAGATTCTAGACCTATGCATTGTATATTTTCAGTACAATTTTAAAATATAACTTTTATTAGATTCAGTGTATCTGGTTTTATGTGGCGGTCCTTGATCAACTTGGACTTGAGCTTTGTACAGGGAGATAGGAATGGATCAATTTGCATTCTTCTACATGTAGACCGCCAGTTGAACCAGCACCATTTGTTGAAAATGCTGTCTTTTTTCCACTGGATAGTTCTAGCTCCTTTGTCAAAGATAAAGTGACTGTAGGTGTGTGGGTTCATTTCTGGGTCTTCAATTCTATTCCATTGATCTACCTGCCTGTCGCTGTACCAATACCATGCAGTTTTTATCACTACTGCTTTGTAGTACAGCTTGAGGTCAGGGATGCCGATTCCCGCAGAAGTTCTTTTGTTGTTGAGAATAGATTTTGCTGTCCTGGGTCTTTTGTTATTGTGAATATTGTCATTGGAAGGAGTACAACACGTTTCAAGATAGGAGGATATGAAGACATCTTGAACAGAGAAAGAATATGGTGGATTTCCAAATCCACTTCTGTTTTGGGCTTCTGTTTAGCTGTCTTAAGTCTTCATGAAATGAAGCTAACACTGGTGTTGAGACATGCTTCTCTGCAATTTTAAGGTATAACAAAAGATCATTTGTAAACCGTCAGAGAGGAGAGAAACACTAACAGTTCAGCTAATCGCCCATGGCAAGGGGGGATATTTTAATCAATCATTTTGTGTAATGGGACCCCAGTAAAAGCTTCTAAATCATGGGACTTGAACAACTTCTGGCTTGGTAGTTCCTGGCATGATGGCAGTGTGCCTGGAGAAGATGCATGCTGCAGGCTTCTTCTCACGTAGCTGCCCAGTGTCTCTAATCCACGAGGTCATTCCTGCATCGCACCCTTTATAATAAGCCTGGAGATGTCAGTAAACAGTGTTCCAGAATTCTTGGAGCAGTTGTAGCAAACTAATGAGCCTGAGGAGGAAGTCTATTTTGTTTTGCTTTTTAATCGCTGACCAGTAAGAACTGCAGGCTCTGAACCATGGGGAATGAATCGGTGAGCTGAGGCAGCAGCCTTGGGTACATGGGATCAGATCTGGACTGAGGGACAGGTTCCCCAGCTGGTGTCTGCAGTCTCAGAGACTTGGATGGTGTGAGGGCAATTCCACACTCCCCTACATTTGGTGTCAGTGTGTTGTGGGAGTGAGGAACAAGCCATAGTAGCCACACAATAAATATGTTAGACTTTGTGGCCTGTAAGGTCCCAGCACAACTCCTTACTCAAGTCCTGTAGATCTCTTATATTCAGTGACTCAATGCGGCCACTATGGTGAGACAACAACCAGAGACAATAAATAAGCAAGCGGGTAGAGTTGTGTTCAATAATCTTCACTTAAAAAATGGTCTTCAGTTAGAGTTGGCCTTTAGGTCATCCTTTGCCCAGTCATGGTTTCTCTGAGTCCTGCCTTTGTTGGCATGCCTAAACATTAGTTGATTTGCCAGTGTGTGAAGCAGCCTTGTGTTCTGGGAATGAACTTTACTTGGTCACTATGTGTTACTACTTTTATGTGCTGGATTCAGCTCGCCACCATTTGGTTAAGGTGTTTTTTGTGTCTATGCTTGGGAGGTGTATTGATCCAGCTTTCTTGTGCTATCCCTGTCTGATTACAGTGGCAGGCTAAGACAGGCTGAGTACTGTTCTCTCCCAATTTCTGAAAGAGTCTGTATAAAATTGTTACTTATTACTGAAGATTTGCCAGGGATGTTTTTAACCTTTGATAGGACGGTTCTAACAAATGTAAAAGATAAACACAGGACCAATCCGGTTATCTGTTCATTCTTGAGCTGCTTTCAGCAGTTGGTACCCTCTGAGCAATTTGCTTATCTTATCTAGGGCAGAATCTTGTGTGCATTTATTCACTCTTTAATGCTTTTAGGAGTTACACCAACACCTCATCCTTCATCCTGGTTTTTGTGGTTTGTATGTTCTTTTCTGTCTCTATCAACCTGGCTCAAAGCCGTCTTTTCTATCGGTCCTTTGAAAGACTCAGCTGTTGCTTTCATTGCTTTCCCCATGATTTTCTGTGTAATTCCTTGTTTTCTTCTCTGTTGCTTCTTCTGCGTTGTAGTTGCTCTGTCTTTTCTCCATGTTAAGGCAGCTGCTGAGACCACTGATCTGACACCTTCTTTTCTAGTACTTGTGGGGTTTTCCTTGCTGGGTCAGTAGGGGTGGGCAGCGGGTCACTGAGGTGTAGAAGTAGTTTCCCACCTGTAAACACGTTTCAGTGATGACCACTCAGGGATTCCCTATTTTGTCTTGGATGAGATCAGAGGAAGGAAGGTGACAGTGTCTGTTCTTCCTTCTGTCTACAAAGGTGGAGGCCTCTGTGTCATTGCTCCCAACATGGTCTGTAGAAAATTGAGCTGGAGTTGCTGCAGTTTGGGTGATTAAAGGATTCTCTCTTGATGCTTTGGAGAAAGGATGAGGACATGTTTGTTAAGCACAGATGGTGAATATGTTGAGCTTTGCAGGCTACCTTCTCTGCCCCTTCGATATTTATATATGAATGATAGGCCTGGGTGTACTTTAATAATGTTTTGTTTTCAAGAAAAGACAACAGGATTTTTTTCAGCAGGATTTTGCCAACACTTGCTGTGTGAAGCATGGCAGCATAGCTTGTCTTGACTATTTTCATCTCCCAAGACAGGTAAGTGAGTCACCAGCTTTGGGACATCCTGGTCCTGGAACATCCAGAGCTGCTCAGCACCGGGCGGCAACAGTGCCACCTCGTGTCTCCATCAGCGGAGCGTCTGTGACTGGAGGGAACTGCATGCCCATGTGTAGCCTCTTTGCCTCAAAGTCTTTGCAGATGTGGAGGCCTGCAGGAAATGGGGGTTGTGTGAAAGTTGGGCTCTGCAGCTCGAGACAGAGCTTTCCATTTTGGAAGCAGCGCTCACGTTTTGTCTGTGGGTCCTGCCCTCTAATTGTGTTCCCTTTCACTGAGGGGTGTGGTTAGCACCATAAGCATACACGTGGGCTGCCCAGTGCCAGCCTCATGCTGGCTTTCTGGGGGGGGGGGGGTTGATTGGACCCTTTCCAGGGCTGACGTTGCTTTTAACACAGGGGTGTGCTGTGTGTGAGAAAGAAGGCAGAGCATGGGAGCTAGGCCTGTTTGGGCTCTGAACGACCCTCATGCTTATTCAGTCCAGCTCTCTGGTGGAAGGGACCATGTAGGTTGATAGGATGAGTGTCTGGGGCTGCTGCAAGTGAGATGGGTCAGTGGGTAAGAAGCACGTGCTACAGAAACTTGATGACCTAAGCACAGACCCTGGAAGCCATAGTGTACTCCTCAAAAGTTATCTTCTGATCTACACACACACACACACACACACACACACACACACACACACACACACACACACACACACACACACATACACACACACCTATCTTAAAAGGAAAGGGCTGAGGCTACTAAATCCAGTTCAGCAACTTACTGGGTGAGTGACCCTGGGCATATAATTTAACAACTCTGAATTCCAGCTCAGTCATCTATAAAAGAAAGAGGCCAGCAACTTCCCAGTGTTGTTATTGGGTTTGCTTTGACCTCTGACCTGGGCTGGGGGAGGGGCAGGGAATGATAGACAAGAGTCTCCAGAGATCCATGACCAAACTGAAAACCCGAAGGGGAAAGCCATCAGAACCGTGCTATAATTTGGACCAATGTTTTACCTCTTTCTTAGTTCTGGCTACAAAACAAATAATTGCCTCACCAAAGGTGAAGCAATGGGGCCAACCAGTTGCAGACTGGAAGACCCGAAACTGTGAGTCACAATTATACAGTAGGTTATGTTTGTTATTGTGAAGGAAATCGACTTATATGACCAGGATGTGGAAATACAGGACGGTTACTTTCCCTCACACTATGTGGACATACAAGATGGTTGCTTTTCTTCTCCTTGGGTGTTTCTGGACTGAAGGGTGACAGGTGTGACTCAGGGCTAGGTTTCCGAGTTTTCTGTAACTCAGGGGCCACTGGGTGTTGCTTTTGGACCTCCTGGCCTGTTACTCAGTGAGGTTCACCGGAATGAGAACCTGGGGGTGCCAGGTTCAGATTGGTGGAATTTGGTGTTGCCAGGACCCCTGGGTCTGACCACATACTTATCACCCTCATGAACTCCCATCGTTCTGATAGAAGAACGAGGAGAAGCCCCTCTTACTGCCTGTGATCAGGGATCTCTGCTTTCTGCCAAGGTCGCAGTTCCCTGGGCACAGCTGTCTGAGGATGAGTGAGGTAAAGACACTTCTGCTTCTAGCCCACTCAGCCCACCCCAGACTGAGTCCCCCTGCCCTTGGTCCCACTTTAGAGATGATTGTCTGAGAGTTAAAGTTTTTAAATTTAACTTTTTTACTTACTCACTTTATATCCCACTCACTGCCCCCCTCCCAGTCACCCTCTCCCACAGTCCTTCCCCCTCCCCCTCCCCTTCTCATCTGAGCAGGTAACACCCCTGCCCCCCCCCCGTGGGTATTCTCTCACATTGGCACTTCAAGTCTCTGTGGCTAGGCACTTCCTCTCCCACCGAGGCCACACAAGGCAGCCCAGCTAGAAGAACATCTCCCATGTACGGGCAGCAGCTTTTAGGATGCCCCACCCAGTTGTTTGCGACCCACATGAAGACCAAGCTGCATTCTTCTACATGTAGACATCTAGTTAGTCCAGAACCATTTGTTGAAGATGCTTTCATTTTTTCATTGTGTGGTTTTGGCTTCTTTATCAAAAATCAACTGTCCATAGGTGTATGAGTTTATTTTTTGGGTCTTCAATTGGATTTCATTGATCAATGTGTCTGTTTATGTACCAATATCATGCAGTTTTTATCACTATTGCTCTGTAGCACAGCTTGAGGTCAGGATGGTAGTTCCTCCTGAAGTTCTTTTATTGTTCAGGATTGTTTTGGCTATCCTTGTTTTTTGTTGTTGTTGTTTGTTTGTTTGTTTGTTTTTTGTTTTTCCATATGAAGTTGAGAATTGCTCTTTCAAGGTCAATAAAAAATTGTGTTGGAATTTTGATGGGGATTTCATTGAATCTGTAGATTGCTTTTGGTAAGATGGCCATTTTCACTATGTTAATCCCTATCCTAAAGAGCATGGGAGATCTTTCCATCTTCTGAGGTCTTCTTCAACTTTTTTCTTCAGGGACTTGAAGTTCTTGTCATACAGATCTTTCACTTGCTTGGTTAGAGTTATACCAAGGTATTTTATATTATTTGTGGCTATTGTAAAGGGTATTGTTTCTCTGCTTTCTATAAAGGAGGGATACTGATTTCTTTGAGTTAATTTTGTGTCCAGCCACCTTGTTGAAGGTTTATCAGCTGTAGGTGTTCTCTGATAGAATTTTGGGGATTTCTTATGTATATTATTATGTCATCTACAAATAGTGATACCCTGACTTCTTCCTTTCCAGTTTGTATCCCCTTGATCTCCTTTAGTTGTCTCATTGCTCTGCTAGAACTTCAAGCACTATACTGAATAGATAGGGAAAGAGTGGACAGCCTCGTCTTATCCCTGATTTTAGTGGAAATGCTTTAGGTTTCTCTCCGAGAGTTAAATTTTTAAAGATCAAATGGCCACGGTAGATCCATGACTCAAACAGAATAGAGGGTGTAGAGGAATGGTCAATTGTTATCTCTTTGCTGTACGATCTTGAAGATTATCAATAAAGAAACTACTACTACCCAGGGCTTATGTGTGTGTTACAAGGATCCAACAGTGTACATGGCCCACTTCCAGTGTACTTGGTACATGGCAGTTGATCATAAAATCTTAGGTATTATTATGAAGCTCTTTTTAACTTGTTCTACAGTTAAGCCTTACTGTTTTTATTCCACTATTATGAACAATACTACCATGATTATCTTTATCCAAATGATTTGTTTTCTCTGTTGTATAATTTCCTTGGGTTGCAGTCCAAGAAAAGCTTTGGCAGGTGAAAAGGTACGACCCTCCTTTTTGCTTTGGTTCCATGTTGCCAAACAGCTCTGTTGTGGGATGGTTTTCTCAGAAGGCAGCTGCTGTTAGACACATTGGAGACTCAGTCCTAAGGTCCATGGGTGCCAGGTGTGAGCAGATAATAGGGAGAGAACTGACAAGAGCACAGCTGGTTGGAGCCCGGAGTTTTCTGCCTCAGGCCTTTCTGGCAAGACTTTACTCAAGTCACTTTCAGGAGCTTTTCCTGGCCACACACTCCACGATGCCAGCCTCACTGATTTTCATGTCCTTGCTGACTTATTTTCTTCTCGTTTTCAGCTCCTACCCAGCATGGATTTATTTAATTGACCTCTTTCTTTTTTTATTATTTTTTCACCTTTTCCCTCTTACACAGTGAACTCATTGAGACCAATTTTTAAAAAATACTTAAAATTATATTGATATATTTACTTATTTTGTGCATGTAGGGATATAGGAGTAGGCACATGCTTGCTGTAGTGTGCATGTAAAGGTCAGATGACAACCTGTGGTTGGTTCTGTCCCTCCACCATGTGGGTCCTGGAGCTTGAACTCAGGTCTTTAGGCTTGGCAGCAAATGTCTGTACCTGCTGAGCCATCGTGCTGGCCCAAGGCAGCAAAGATTTTTAAAACTACAACATTTTTATTTATTTTTTGAGAAACATATATATATATATATATATACATATATATATATATATACATATATATATATGTATATATGTATATGTATATAGTCTATTCACCCCTTACTCCCCCAGTTTATCTTCTCTCAGATATCCTCTTTCCCATTCCAACTTTTGGATTGCTGCTGTTGTTGTTGTTTTTAAATAACCCACCGAGTCCAATTTGTGGTACCCATACACAAATAAGTGTAGGGCCACCCACTGGAGCATGGGCAATCTGCAAGGCGCCACATCCCTAAAGGAAATTGACTCTCCCTCTCCCAGCTCATTAGCCCCTACCCCATCCATGCTGGATGTTGTCTAGCATGGTCTTGTGCAGACAACCACAGCAGTTGTTAAGTTCATGGGTGCAGCACTACTGTCGTGTCCAGAAGACACTGTTTTGCCCCAGTATTTTCCACTCTCCAGCTCTTACAGTTTTCATCTCTTCTGGGGTGTTCCCTGAGCCTTGGGGAAGGGAGTATGATATAGATATCCCGTTTATGACTGAGCACTCCATCAACATACTGTTTCTCTGCACTTTGACCATTGAGGGAAAGGTCTGTATGCGATAGTAAAGTCGTGCCTTTGGTACAGCAGCACCAGCACACAGCCTGTGTGAGCTGAATGTTGAATAAATGATAGTGTTGCAAACTTGGTAAGAGGGGTAAAAATTTAAAAGAGCCAAAGCCGTTATTGTCTTTGAGGGGTGTTGCTCTTTATTAGTGCTTAGGCCCCTATTGGAAGCTACTGGGGCTTGATATGAATATCCCTGGTCTATTAAGGATTGTTTTAGGTCTCCATTACTGGTAACAAACTACCTCACACATAATGGCCCATGCTCTAATTTGAAAAGAAGAGGGATGAGGTGGCTGGTGACTCAGATGGCTAGAGGCTAGAGTCATGTGAGATCTTCCTCACTACCCTCTAGGGTCTAGGCTCGAAGACCATACTAAGAGGGAAGCTCCATGAGGCCTGGCTTTCCTCACAGCATGGTGGCTGAGTTTCTGGAGGAGGTGATCCCACAGGGACACACTTACTCAGTGAGACCCATGTGAGCTTTGTGTTGCTTTGTTGCCCAGCCTTAGAGGTCTCACACTGTCACTTCTTCAGTAGTCTAGTGGTCAACAGTTACAAGCCTGCTTACATTCAAAGGACAGGAGCCAAAGCTCTTCTTTTACCTTCATGACATCTTCCTAACAGGACAGTTCTTCTCTACCTCCATCTTAAGTGATTGAACTTCATTAGGACAGCATCTGCCATGTTTATCTAACATGAAGAACCTTCCAGTTATCTGGCACATAATGAATACTCAGCAAGTGAGGAAACAAGGGAGTAGATGGCTTTCATGGATGCCTTGTGACAGTCTCTCTAGGGTGGCCTTACATGCCTGTCACAAAGAGGTATGTGGTTAGTGCCAGATATAAATAACCTAACACACAAGATGACTGGGTACGGCCTGGGGGAAGCATATGGGGATGAAATGTTGTCTTTGTGGCCTTCACAACCAAGAGCTGCCATTTCCGGCTCCTCAACATCACCCACTGTCACCACTTCCTGCCATCCAATCTCATAAGCAGCAATGGAGTGTGTACCATGACGGCAGCACCTTAAGTGAACTCAGTTGCCCTCGCCATGATCCTAGGAGAGAGGCTGTTAGAGTATGGAGCGTGTATCTTCCAAAAGATACGTATTAAGGCTGTGATCTCCAGTGTGGCTGGCATCCTTGTGAGTTGCTATAACAAAATACCCTCACAAAAATAACTTAAGGGAGAAAAGAGTTACTTTGACTCAAAGTTTGAGTATATAGTCCATCCCAGTGGGGACGGCATGGAGGGCAGTATAAGTGTGAAGTTGCCGGCCACATAGAGTCAGGACACAGAGAGTTGTGGGTGCCAGCACTCAGCTGACTTTCACCTTTTTATGAAGCCCAGGACTCAAGCCCTAAGGATGGTGCAGCTCTTATTTGGATGACTGTCCCATCTCAGTTAACCCAGTCAAGATAATGGCTCACAGTTGTGCCCCAAATCAACCTTTTCCAGATAATCCTTCATCCTCACCTGAAGGCTTGTCTCTTTGGAGGTTCCAGATCTTGTATAATTGACAACCAACACTAATTGGCACCTTTAAGAAGTAGGGTTTAGTGGGAGGTTCTTTAGTTACTGGGCATGGATCTTTGAAGGGAACAATGGAACTCCAGCCCCCCTTCCCCTTTTTTTTTGTGACCATGAATTGAGTGAATTGTATCCACCATGCACTCCTGCTGTGATATGCCTCCACAGGCCCAAAGCAATTTGGCCAACTGATTAAGGGCTGTCATCTTTAAAACTGTGAGCCAAAATAATCATTTTTCTTTTCAGTGTTGATTTTCCCAGGTGTTTGTTATACAAACAGAAAACTGATTGTGATGGTTAATATCAATTGTTAACATGGTGAGATCTAGAATCACCTTGGAGACAGGCCTCTGGGCCTGCCTGTGGAGGATTATTTTGATTTGGCTGATTGATGTTTGAATAGTTGACTATTGTGAGTGGCACCTCTCTGAGGGCTGGGACAGTATACAACAGGAGACAGTAAACTGAGCGCAAACATTCCCCACTCTCTGCTTCTGGACTGTACAATGTAACCAGCTGCCTGGAGCTCTGCTGCTGTCACTTGCCCACCCTGATGGATTGTGACTTCAAGATTTGAGCCGAGACACACACTTTCTCCCTTAATTTGCTTTTGTCAGCTTCTCCCCCAACCGGCCAAGTATGGCAACAGAAAACATAACCAAAACACTAACATGCCCATGGCTCCTGTTAGTACCTGATGTTTCAGATGGGGAATTGGAGAGACAGACACAAAGAGGCTGCTGCAGGCACTTCTGGTACACAGGTGGGAGAAGTGTACAGTCTTACTGCTGAGCCACCTTGGAAGATCCCTGGAGCAGGTTGACTTGTACCTTTTGGTACTCTTCTTTCAAATGTAAACCAGGAAGGGGGTTCATTGCCTTTCATGATTTTAATGTACAATTAGTGTCCTAGAAAGTTTTCGGAAAATACAGCCCCCTCTGTGTCTTGCTCTGGCCCTAGTTCAGCTAAAATTATTAATTTTAGAAGAGGAAACATCAACACTTAACTGTTGTGTTCATTGACTAATCTACCATTTCAGGCCACAGCCTTGGGGATGGAAGCTCACTACGAGTCTTTTAACAGATCATGGCGAGGCGACAACATTTTGGCCTCAGACACGGCTTTTTTTTTTTTTTTTCCAGTGCCAAAATTTAACCAGTTGGAATGGTTTTCCATCCCAGTCAGTCTTTCTAAGTCAAGCAGTTTGCCTTTTATTGGGAAATCTGCATTTTAATGTATAGATAGAACATTATGTCCTTGGCTCTAGGATATAAGAAACTGGATATTTGTTTTATTGTTGGGTCTAGGTGTCATAAGGGATCAAACACCAGCAAGTCTGAAGTGTAGGATGGAGATGCAACTGTCCCCAGTGAGACTGTGAAAGGAGTGAGAGGAAGATCCACACGTCAGGGGGAAGAGAGCAGTGCCGCTCCTCGACAACATAGCTCTTGCCTTGCCCTGATCTGGAGCCTTGTGCCAGGCTTTCAGGACCCGAGCTCTGCTCTACAATAGAGTACATTAGCCATGGCCAGATCACTGACCTCTTCAAGTCGTCCCCTTCAGAGAGCATACTCTTAACTCCTATGATGGTGTTTGATCAACGTGTCTCTGTATTTTCATTCCACCATTGCATCTGAGGATAAATAAATTACCATGTTTTGACTTTCACATTCTTTATAACTGTGTCTAAACTGGTTGGAGAGCCTGTCACTTCAAAATGTATGCATGTGTATGAACTTACTGTTTCTGTGACCCAAGGGAAATTATTGACAACAATTCGACTCCCGCACCTTGCCAAAACCAGACAAACCTCAGGTGATGCCGGCTGTAGCTCATGTTTCAAACCTTGGGTGATGCCGGCTGTAGCTCATGTTTTTAGCTCTGTGACCCTTGCCTGCTGTTGTCACCTTTCTTCACTTTTTTTCTATGAAACTATTTGTCTTTTTCTTTTTGAGTTCTAGAAGCTCTCCGTGTGATGCTATTTGGACAGACCTTCAAGAAATCTTGTGACACAGTTTTATCTTTTGAACATGGAATTGATTTTTGGAAATGGATGTCACATGATGGGGCTGAGTTAGGCTGAATGGACTAAAGCAGTATGATGTTACTAACCATATGTTTGGAACTATGTAAACCTGTCATAGATGTGGCATCTGAGATGACCAAAACTCCAGTGTCAGAGGAATGACTGGGATGAATAATTAACTGACTAGTTGAGAAAGCTCTTGAAAGTGTCATGAATGTGTACCTTAAATATTTTAACTTGCAGTAGATAATTGAACTTTGCAAATTTTCACTTAGGGAACACTTTTGTCTGTGGGTTTGTGGACAGGAGTCAACATCATATTTCTTGCTTCAGCTGTGCTTTTAAGGCATTTTCTATACCTTTTAAAGCCATCAGAGTGCAGAGCACTTAGAGTTCTTATAATTTTTTTTCCCATTTTTAAAGTTGTCTCAAACATAATTTCACAAGAATTTTTAAACAATTCATCTATCATTCAGTATTCACAGAAACAATTCTTTTGTTAATATTTAATGACTTCATATACTATCAAAATTATATGCAAATTTAGTCATACAACTGCAATAATAAATATATACAGCATAGACAATTTTAAGTCTGTTGACTCTTGGTAAGCACATAGCTCACTAGCAGGCATGAGATGTGTGGGATAGATTAGAGAACTGGAGATTAGCCCATTAGTTTTCAGCATTCAGCACAATGTGGTATCAGTCAGTATCTTGCCTGTGGGGAATTTAGTCATCCTTGTGTTGGCTTCCACAGTAATCCTGGTAAGTGTAAGGAATTAAAGAGATTTACTGTAGCTTCTGTGGAACAAAGGAAACAGAAGAGCAAAGGAATAGACTGCAGGATGAAAGAGAACATTTGCAACCTATTGCTTCAGCCAGGGGTTAATATCCAGAATAGATAAGAAACCCCAAAGACTCAGCATTAAGCCCAAGCTTGGTAGCCCATGCCTGCAATCTCAGTACTTGGAAGTCTTATAGAAGAAGGCTATGAGTTTGAGGCAAGCTTGGACTATCTAGTGAGACCTTATCTCAGAAAAACAAAAGACAAATAAAGAAAAGCTCAATAGCATAAAAACCACTTCAGAAAACAAGTAAATGATATGCATCAATACTTCTCAAAAGAAGACATTCAAGAAGCTGGCCAGTATATTAAGAAATGCCCAGGGCTGGAGAGATAGCTCAGTGATTGAGAGCACTGACTGCTCTTCCAGAGGTCCTGAGTTCAGTTCCCAGCAACCACATGGTGGCTCACAACCATCTGTGATGAGATTCAATGAACCACAATATACTCACATACATAAACTAAATAATCTTTAAAAAAAAAAAAAAAAAAAAAGAAAGGAAGGAAGGAAGGAAGGAAGGAAGGAAGGAAGGAAGGAAGGAAGGAAGGAAGAAATGCCCAGATCATTAGTCACTAGGAAGGTAGGAAGGTACAACTGAAAACCATTAGCTGTCCTCTCACCCCAGTTAGCATGGTTACTGCCACAAAGACTAAAGAGAGCATGTGCAGTGAGGATGTAGGGGGGAGGAACTCTTACACACTGCTGGTGACCATCAGTCATACAACTTGTCAAAAACAGTATGCAGAATCTGTATAAAGTAAAAGAGCAGCAACAAAAACTACCGTGGGATCCAGCAAGCCCTTGAATGGGTATATGTATGTGTGTGTGTGTGTGTGTGTGTGTGTGTGTGTGTGTGTGTGTGTGTGTGTGTGTGTGTGTATACACATATATACTATTTACAGTAGTCAAGATATGCAGTCATACTATGGACTATTATTTAGCTATAAAAATAATGAAAGCTTGTCATCTTCAGCAGTGTGGGCAGACTTGGAGGACAAGTAATAAATGAAATAAGTCATTTATAGAAAGATATATATTGTATATTCCCACTCATTTCTTTTTATTCATTTACAAGGCAATTATAATATACAATAATCCATAATATGTTTCAAAATACCTGGAAGAGTTTTGAGATCCCTAACACAGAGAATTGATAAATATTTGAGATAGACATAATTACTTTCATTTGATTATCATATATTATATACATGTATTAAGTTACCATGCTATAACCCCATGCATATCTCTCAATATTATATATCAATTAAAATAGAATTGTAAGGGACCTTTAAATCTGAGAGCTTCTGGAACTTTGGGAGATGGGGCCTACTTTGAAGGTTATACCTGCCCCCTCCTTCCTGTGGTGCCTCCTCTGCTTCCTGGTCTGCTATGATGGGAACAGCCTGCATGACACATTCCTACTTCAAGAACTGAATTCTTCCCATCTCTTGCCCACTTTAATGGACTGGAACCCTCTGAAACTGTGAGCTAAGTTCTCTAAATTCTTTCTATCAGGTGTTTGGTCACAGTGATGCAAAAGTCACAAATACAGGGACTCATAAATGGTGTCAAACTACCTTCAGATGTCTATTTAAACTTACCTGAGGATACATCCATCAAAGAAAACAAGTTACTCTGAATAAGGATGGGCTTCTCTCTAGCTAAGATTTATCAGGTGACTGCTGTGCCAAGTATGGTAAGTGCTTAACCTGGGTTACTTTAAATGTTCCTAAGGATTAGAGATCCTTACAATATCCAGTGAGCTATAGATGTTGTTATTGCCACTGTAGAGATAAGGCACAGCCTTCAAGTAACAGAACCAGGATTTGAAACCAGCCAGGTTGATGCAGTGACCCAACTCTCAGACACAATATAGTATCTGAAAAAGCCTGAGGAGGTGGATGTACCATCTTACATTGTGATGTAATGTGAGTTGAGGAGATGATGTAACATCTTTTGTTGTGATGTAATGTGAGCCAAGGAGATGATGTAACATCTTATGTTGTGATGTAATGTGAGCTGAGGAGATGATGTAACATCTTATGTTGTGATGTAATGTGAGCTGAGGAGATGATGTAACATCTTATGTTGTGATGTAATGTGAGCCGAGGAGATGATGTAACATCTTATGTTGTGATGTAATGTGAGCCAAGGAGATGATGTAACATCTTATGTTGTTTTTTTTTTTTTTTTTTTTTTTTACTTCTTTTTTT
>CM052713.1:26539701-26635685 GCA_028551405.1 Uromys caudimaculatus
CTATTAAAAACAATGACTTAAGAAATTTGCAGGCAAATGGATGGAACTTGAAAATATCATCCTGAGTGAGGTAACTCAGTCACAAAAGAACAAACATGGTATGCACTCACTGATAAGCGGATATTAGCCCAAAAGTTCAGAATGCCCAAGTTTCACTTAACAGTAACTGCTGGACTGAGAGTGAGGTCCCAGATGGAGGAGTTGGAGGAAGGTCTGCAGGAGCTGAGAGAATTTGCAGCCCTATGGAGGGAGCAAGAGCATCAATGGGCCTGACGCCCCCCCCCCCAGTCGTTCTGGAGTTTGGACCACCAACCAAAGAATACACATCTATGGACTCATGGTTTGGACCACATATGTGGCAGAGGATGACCTTGATGGCCATCAGCGAGAGAGGAGAGGCCCTTGGGCCTGAGGATGCTATAGGCCCCAGTAAAGGGGAATGTTAAGGCGGGAATATGGGGATGGGTGGGCGGGTGGGTGGGAGGTGGAATTCCCTCATAGAGGCGGTGATGGGGAGGGGATAGGGGGTTTCCAAAGAGGAAACCCAGAAAAGGGGAAACATTGGAAATGTAAATAAAGTATCAAAAATAAAAAAATAAATAAAAAAAAAAAACAAAGAAAAGAAAAGAAAATCATGATGTGTATTTTAATCATCAGCTACAGGGTCCCATACATGTCTGTTAGATTGAGCTTTTATGCTCATAGTGAGAAGTTTGTGTTTTCACCTGAATAATTGCAAGGCTGAACTAAACTGAGCAGAATTAGGCGGATTCTGAGCTATTATTTTTGTTGATGTTATTTTGTTATCGGGGCTATAGCTACTGAGATACTGTTCCTAAAATCAATGCCAATGTTATGATTTATATTTTTTTGTATTTATGTATGTATGTATGTATGTATGAATGTATGTATGTACGAATGAATGTAAGTATGTATGTATGTATGAATGAATGTATGTATGTATGAATGTATGTATATATGTATGTATGAATGTATGTATGAATGAATTCACTTTGCATTTTGGTTGCAGCTTCGTCCTTCTCCTACCAGACCCTCCTTCACAAATCCCTACTCCCATTATCTCCTCCCCTTCTCCTCAGAGAAGAGGAAGCCCCTCTTGGGTACCACCTTTTTCTGGGACATCAGGTCACAGCAGGACTAAGTGCATCCTCTCCCACTAAAGCCAGACCAGTCAGTTCAGCTACTGGAAGGGGAATCCAGTGGCAGGCAAGAGTCAGAGACAGCTTCTGCTCCAATTGTTTGGGAACTCACATGAAGACCAAGCTGCACATCTGCTACAAATGTGTAGGGGGTCTAGGCCCAGCCCCTGCGTGTTCTTTGGTAGTTTATTCTCTGTAAGCCTCCCTGGGGCCAGGTTAGTTGACTCTGTAGGTCCTCTTGTAGTCTACTTGACCCCTCTGGTTTGCTCAATCCTTTCCCCTACTCCTCCACAAGATTCCCTGAGCTCTGCTTGATATTTATCTGTGGGTTTCTACATCTGTTTTTATCAGCTGCTGGATGAAGCCTCTTAGGAGACAGTTATGCTAGGCTCCTGTCTGTAAGTATAGAAGAGCATCATTAATAGTGTCAGGGGTTGACTCTCTTCCATGGGGTGAGTATCATTTACATTTTTATCTAAGTCTGGTTAACATCATGTAGAGAGTCTCTTTTCTGATTAACTATATATTAAAATCTATTTTGTCTAATATTAATTTAGCTCTTTGGTTAGTTTTTCCCTACATAGTTTCCTAGTCATTTCTTTTAAACGTCTTTGTGTGTTTTAGCTTTATATTCCAAAGAATATATGGCTAGAATATATATAATATATAGCTAGGTATTATATATATTATAATTTGTCTTTTAGCTGGTAAATTTGGTCTATATTGTTATTTATAATATAGTTGGAATTAGTATGACATGAGTTTGTGCAGATGGAAGAATTGGTGGTGATCATCATAGGAAACAATATAGTATAACTTTTTACCAGAAAATACCAAAAACTTTTCAGTTTTTCCATCACTGCCTAATCAATATTTAGATGACCTACAAGCTTTAACTCTTAACTTGATACAACCTAGAATCACTAGAAAAGTCTCAACTCAGCTATTATCTAGATCAGGCTGGTCTGTAGGCATGCCTTTGAAAGATTGTATTGAATATTTATTGGTTCAGCCCATTGTGGGCAGCATCATTCCCTAGGCTGGGCCATAAACTGTAGAAGAGTGAAGACATCTTTCTAGGCAGCAAGAAGACAACATGGATGCATTCTTTTCTCTTGTTCTTGACTATGGAAGTAATGTGATTAGTTGCTTGACTTCCTGCCTTGGCTTTCCCAAAATGTTGGGCTGGAATTTTAAGCTAAAACAAACTTCTCCCTAAATTTGCTTTTGATCAGGAAATTTTTATCACAGTAACAGAAAAGTAACTAAACCCAATGGTGTATGCTGATTTTTATCTTATTACCTTCTGAGAAGTAACTTTATATCTTCTTGAGGCTTCAGTCTTCTTGACCTGTAGCATTCTGACTATTTAGGTGATATTTAACAGGATCAAGGTGGTAGCAGGAGATTATAAAGGAGTGGGTAGGTGGAAAGGAAATTTGGCAGAAGATGTTAGTGACTCATTGAAAGGAAGGTTAGGAACAGGGTGGAAAGAGCAGTAGGTCTTTAATTGTGGGTCTTCAAGAGACAAGTCAGGAGACAGAGAGAAATGGACAGAAAAGATATTGTTGAATATGAATGCGGAAGGACTAAGCTGTTACTTAGCTTCTTTTGAGTAAATGGCAGGAGAGAGAGATGCAGAAATGTTTGTATGTGATTGTGATATAGCTTAGAAATGTGTACACATCAGCTTTGTGGTAGTGGCATACACCTTTAATCCCAGCACTCAGGAGGCAGAGGCAGTGGATCTCTATGAGTTCGAGGCCAGCCTGGTCTATAGAGTGAGTTCCAGAACAGCCAGGGCTACACAGAGAAACCCTGTCTCAAAACACGTTCCCCTCAAAGAATATGTACAAATCTTCTAAATTACTAATGTAAAGATAGTACCATGGCTTTTAAATGTAAACTAATTTCACACCCTTACTTGCCATTTAGTCAACATTCATTAAGCCAACTGGATTTTCTTTTCCTACACTTTCTTAGCATTAAGAAGAACTTCCAGTGCCATCAGGCCTATGCCCATTTAAGGAAGAAGATGTCCTACAGTGTCCCTGACAGATCTTGTCCAGAGCCTTTAAAATTCATTTTAAGAGTCCACCACCCTCAATTGGAAGCAGCTACGTGGACCCAGAGATCTGATAATTTAAAGTATTTTCTTCAGTTGAATTCTGCCTGCGCGTGCCCAGTTCTTTCTTACCTGTAGTCAGTACTTTGCTACAGTTCTGACACATGCTTGATATCTCTACCACATTTCTTTGTTAAAAGTCTTGGATCCTTCATGATGCTTGTGTCTAATTCAGACATGTTTTCCCAGGTTTCTTTGTTATCATTGTTGTTTGCTGTGTGTTCTGACTAGAGCAATTGAACTATGACTAGAAATTGAAGTATGTTAGATTTTGAGGAGAGCTCTGTCCAATAAATCTATCATATGCTAATAGTTCCTGACTTTACAATGATTTGACTTAGGAACTTTTTGACTTTACCATTATGTAAAAGGAATACATGTTTAGTTCAAACTGTAACTAAGTTTTGAATGTTTTATATTTTCAAGTTATGATGGGACGAATCAAGAGGCAACTTTACTTTCTTATGCTGATTCTAAATGTTGAATCAGACTTATGTTTCTAGGATAAATCTTTTTTTTTAAAGATTTTATTTATTTCATGTATATAAGTACATTGTAGCTGTCTTCAAACACACCATAAGAGGGCATTGGATCCCATTACAGATGGTTGTGAGCCACCATGTGGTTGCTGGGATTTGAACTCAGGACCTCTGGAAGCCAGTCAGTCAGTGCTCTTACCTGTTGAGCCATTTCTCCAGCCCTCTAGGGTAAACCTTACATGGCAATGAAGTATTTTTATATTGCAGAGTTTACTTTGCTTATATTTGGAGGGCATATTTATAATTTAATTCTTATATCCATGAAGAATATTAGTCTGTAGTTATCCACCCACCCACTCATCCATCCATCCATCCATCCATCCATCCATCCATCCATCCATCCATCCATGTGTTTGTGTACATGCGTGTGTTTTGGTACCCATGTGAATGTCAGAGGACAACCTTTAGGAGTCAGTTTTCTCCTTTCACTGTGTGAGTTCTGGGGATCAAACGTGGGTAATTAGATTCAGCAATAGCCCTATAACCTATGACAAAAGCTCATCAGCCATGGTCTTTCCTTTCCTTATCATGTCTTTATCTGATTTTCATATCGAGTAATGTTGGTCTTGTAATATTTCTTTAGTTCAGATTATATATTTAATCTGTGTGACTCTTGACAGTTTGTATTTTTAAAGAAATTTCTCTGTTTTACCTGTTGACAAATTGTGGGCATATAGTCATTATCATAATATAGAAGATACCCAACCGAGTTCATGGCTAAATGCTCAAGGTCCATGATGAGTCAAAAAATATTAAATGAGAAATTCTAATTAGTCACATATTTAAATAGCATGCTCTTCTAAGTAGCATGGTGCAATGTTTTAGCATCCTGCTCTGTCCCTTTGTCTAGAATATCCATTTTCAAGCCAATCTGCCTACTAGTTACTTATTGATTATTTAAATTATCATATACATACCATGTATATACTATATACAGTTGTATTGGGTGCTTGTGTTCAAGTAACCTGTAATTTAGTTAAAGATGATCCTAAAATGTGAACTTATTATTATTCTGCATTGTTATATTTGTTCTATTGTACTATTTGTAATTGTTAATCTGTTATTTTGCCTAATTTGTAAATTAAGCTTTGTCATACAATTGCATAATATATATATAATATATAGTATACAAAGTCTGTTTTCAGACATCCACTTGAGGGTGAATAAAGGAAGACTTCTCTGCCTTTTCAGTATCTGTAGGATCTGTAATAGTGTCTCTTCTTTCATTCCTGTGATTTATAGTTTGTGTTATATCTGTTTTTTCCTTACCGGCATAGCTACACACTCATCAACTTTATTGATCTTTTCTTTAGTCAAACTTTGTTTCCATTCATTTTATTTTGTTTTCAATTTTATTGAATTTTGCCTTTATTATTTCCTTTCTTCTGATGAATTTGAATTTAATTTGGCTTTATTCTAGTTTTTTAAAGTGAAAGCTTAGCCCACTGATTTGAGACTTTTTCTTCATTGATATAGATATTTAATACTAAATTTAATTTAAAGATTTCTTTTTAGGCTCTTGCAACCCTCACATTCAATATAATGTGTTTTCATATTCATTCACTTTGAGGTTTTTTTGTTTGTTTTGTTCTTTTGGATTTTTTTCTGTTTTGTTTGTTTTTGAGATAGGTCGTAGCATGTAGTTCAGACTGGCCTCATATTCATAATCCTCCTGGTTCAGCTTCCTGAATGCTAGGGTACACGTATGCGCCACCATGCACAACCAACCTGAAATATTTCTAGGATTCCTTGTAACTTCTTTTGAACCACGGTTCTTTAGAAGTATATATACGATTGGATCTCTAAACATGTTAAGAACTTTTCTGATATGCTCCTGTTGACCCTGCTGGTTCAATTTCATTTTTCTCAGAGACCATTCCTAAGATATACCTCTTCTTTTAGTTTGATTCGGGTTTGTTCAGAGGCCCAGAATCTGGATTAATTGATGAATGTTACACGTGTACTTGAGAAGAATGTGATTTTGGTGTCTGTGGATGGAGAATCTAGCCATTTGGGTTGCAATGGTGAGCAGCTAGCTCATCTGGTCCTCCCTTGTTCTCTGTGTACTGGAGCCTTCAATTATAGCAGTGGAGTTTTATAGCTCTACTTTTAGTTTTAAGAGTTTTTGGATAAAGTATTTTAGAAGTCCATATCAAACGTTTGCATGTTATTCTTTCTCTAGTGAACTGACTTACTGTGAAGTGACTGTCTTTATTCTTAGCAGTGTTCCTTCTTCTAACTCCTTTTTCTGGAATCAATGTGGCCATTTCTGCTTTATTTAATAAGTGTTTGCATTTTTAGCCCTCAAAGAAGGCTTTAATGCAGAAAATATATAATCGGGCATTTCTTTGTTGTTCCAGTTTTTAATTCTTTATTTTTAGTTAATGAAATTATCTTTATTTAATAAAATTATTAATATGGTTGGAATAAAACATGTCAGCTATTATTTACTCTCTCTTTTGCTTTTATTTTTTTCTGCCTGCTGTAATATTAATTGAGTTTTATTGTTTCACTTTATCACCAGCATTTTCTATTTCTTATACTTATTTAGAATGCACTGTTTGCTCTAGAACTTCTGGTACTATGCTCTAGCCCTTAAATGTTTGTTCTTTTCCTGGTTCTTTTGTTTCTTTGCTCTTCAGTGGAGAGTGGAAGGCATTTCAGGTAGACTATCCACAAGGCCATTGATTTTGAGTCTTTGGTTGTGTTATCTGTGCTGGCTAGTCCGCTGAAATGGAATGTGGACTGCTGATTGCCTGGGTTGGGGAGGTGGGGAGCAGCAATGAGTATAGACTTCCTTAGGGATGAGGGTGCTCTGGAATTTGTCAAGGAGATGGTTGCACAACTGTGGCTATAGCAGGAAGGCATTTTGGTGTTAGGGAGTAGGTGTGGCTATGTCTCCTTCCGTGTTTTGAGCTGTAACAGTGCATTAGCAATTCAAAGTGAAGTGCATTATTCTCTTAAGACAGAAGGCATCTATTTTGTTAATCAAGCTGAGGCATAAAGTGGTTTCTTAAAATTTACCCGTCTCCTTCATTTCTTAACTCTTGGGTCTTGACCTTTTCCAGGTGCTTCTGGTTATTTGCCTGCCTTAGACACGTGGAAACACCTAGTACAAAAGAACCTTTGTAGCGAGGCAAAGCACCACCTGTAAAGTATCTCAAGTGGCTGGCTGTTAACTCCAGACGTTCTAGACCAATGGTTCTCAGATTCAGTGAATCAGAGTCATCAGAAGAGCTTGTTGATACACAGGCTCTAGCATAAAAGTTTTAGTTAAACAGGTCGGAAGTGGATCTAGAACTCTTCAAGTGTAACTGGTAACTGACCCATGTGAGGAACTAGCTAGTCTGAAATGGCTTCTCCTTCTGGTATGTTGGAGGATACTTTCAGTGTCCTAGCTGCACCCTCATTTTGATGTATGAAGGAATCAAAATCAGGATAGGCATGTTTTCTTTCCTTGGGCATGTCTGTAGTTCACTGTTGTTAAGCTTTCTGTCTAGCCAGCAGCACCTGACAGATCCTTCTCAGATCGATAATATGTGCTTTACCACCAGCAGACGGACACAGCAGAAACCTGGCACCTGTTCCTCCCATACTCCCTGGAGCAGACATTCTTGTGGTCACTGCTGTCAACTCCCAGTCAAGGTTTAATTGGTACTTAAGAGGGATACTAGAAGAGGTCCACTAATTGCTGATTTCTTTCCCAGTGCTTCTTTTCAGAGATGCTTTTAGCATCTTAGGCAAGACTCTTCTTCATAATGAACATTCTGTTTAATGTAGGTAATTGGATCTTCTTTTCTTTGTCCTCAGTTCATTAAGACAATCCATCTCACCACACATTCAGTGCCCTCTGACCCCTTGATCACCACCCCCTCATCCCTTCTCACCCCCAGGATGGGTGGTGATGGCAGTACAGTCTTCTGCTCAGAACCATGAGATTTGTATTAGCATCCCGATCTCTGCCCCAGTATGAAAGCAATGGCCTTTGATTGCACTTTAGTATTTCAATGGTTTCTTAAAACAGATGCTGATATTAAAAGAGACCAAATGGTAAATGTTTCTCCTTGAGTGTCCAGCGTGCTCAGTCTATGGTGATGTGCACCCTTGCTCTGTAGGGAGGCCTTTAGGAATCCACTCTGGGGAGGCCATGTTCTCTCATTCCTCTCATCAGCTTTGCTCCAGGAGATGTGAACTCTTTTTTCCTTTGTTTGCTCCCAAGTGTCATGAAACTCAGGAATAGATGGAATTATTGGTAGATTGAAAAATTAGCTTAGAGTGGGCTTTTCTACATTTATTCTCAAATACTCAGTAGCTTTATTTCATGTTTTCTTGTGACTTCGAGACCTTTGAAAGAAGGACTATGAAGCATCCATGGAACAGGGAAGTGATAAAGTGATCATATATAGAAGAGACTTAATTCTAGGCCTAAGAGTCGGAGTGATGGGAGGCCCGGGGGCCTGGCCCAGACAATTTCTAGGATGGTGGTCCTGAGGATAGGGGAGAGGAGGGATGATCTTAGAGGCTTCTCTAGCTGGCAGATCATGGAAAGTGACTAGAGAGGGTGAATTGCCAGCTCCACACGTCCTGAAAGAGATCTAAGGGCAGGGATTCTCTGCAAGCAGCAGAGGAGCTGAGTTTCCCCTTTGTATTTATAGTCAAGGTCTGTCTGACTTAGCACAGCAGAGAAGCAGAAATGCCCAGCCTGATTAGCCCCACTTGGTCTTATGGCCAAACAGGATGAAGCTGGTGCTTTCTGCCAGATGAATGGAGCATCTAGTGGGCGACTGAGGTAGGCCGGCCCATCACATTCCTCTAAGAGCCCAGTTACTGCCATTTCTTCTTTAGAGTGTGCCTCACAGTAGGAAGGACGCTGCCAATTCTGGGTGAAGCCTTCTGGGGCTCCTTTGTGCATCATTAAGGGACCTCGTAAGGATCTTTCATTCTGCAGCCTCCTGGCTTCCCATATGCCATGAGAGCCCATTTCCCTTTAGGTTTGCCCTTCATAAAGTAGCATACCTCAGGAAAGGTAGAAACAAGCTACAGAGGGCAAAACCCAAGAAACCTGCACTTAAGGAGAAATGAATCTCCCAAAGGCATTAGATTCCCTCTCAAGAATGTAAAATTTGCCTCCAGAGGGAGCAAAGTTCTCTGAAGAAAGGAGATGAGAGACCCTTAGCAGCCTGGACTTGGTGGAGTGGGTGGACTCTACTGGCTGCCTTAATGTGAATTCCAGAGAAACAAAGAACACAGACCCAGGTCTGGCAGAGGGACAGTTGTCTCTGAGGCCATTTTCTTCCACACTGTATTTTCTTTTAGCTCTGTCAGCCCTTTTTCCATGGCAGTGTCTCTCAAGACAGGCCCCAGATTACTAACCAGACAACTTCCTCAGAAGACCCTGTCATCCATCTGCCTTCACTGCCTCTCACCTGCATGGAGATGGCTTTGGGTGCCATCTCTCCCACCTCTGCCAGACCCAAAGCCCTTCTCCCTCACCTGTGCCAAACCTAAAGCCCTTCTCTCTTACCCTTGCCAGACCCACAGCCCTTATCTCTCACCTGTGCCAGACCCCTTTCCAATCCTTCATCCTGACCAGAGTTCTGCCCATCGGTCTTCCATGGTGAGGAAGGCATCTCATTCTGGCTCTTCTTGGGACTGTTGTTTCTGAACTCCAAACCTGTAACACCTTCTCTCTATCACCTGTGAGACTTTCTTGAGCACAATGTACTGCTCCTGACTGCTCTTGTACACTTTGACATGCCTGTCTCTGATTGGTTGGTCTTTCCTTTCTCCTTCCCCCTTTTCTTTCCCCCACCCCTGTGGCTTCTCAGCTGTCTGCCTGAGCTGCAGTTCAGAACATCCCCTGGGGCTTGCAGGGCTGGAAGCAGTTCTCCAGACTCTTTCCTGGCTCTCCTGCCAGTTACCACAGCAGACCACAGAGAAGACACTGGTGAGTCAGCAGGGCTTAAATACTGCTGTTGACCATTCTGCCTCAGGAACCCAGAGAGTTGTAGAGGGGGACTCCACGTCTCAGCCTGGGTTCCAAGAAAGCCTTTATTTGAGAGCATGTCTGGCCAGTTACCTGAGAAGGTGAGGGTAAAATGATGCTTTAGAAGTACTTGTTGGCCTGGGCTTAGCCAGTAAAAATTTAGAGTTAATGAGAAGTGTCATTGGGAGCAGCCAGGAAAAAGTTTGAAGGGGTAGAGGGGTGGGGAGGGGGCTTCTAGCTTCTGCTAGAGATTATTCATGCATGAGCCCTGAAACCTCCCCTCCTGACTTTCAAGGACACCCCTCTAATGAACTCTGCCCAATTTTGAATTTTCTTTTGTTTCTGTAGGGAGGCAGACCTCCTTGGTTTGGGGGATATAGTAGGACCCTGCTATTGAGTCCATAACCACAGATGGTTCTATGTCGGTGAGCTGCTCCAGGTTGCCTGAGAGTGCGCACACACACACACACACACACACACATATGACATCGCAGATATGTCCCCCTTCTGTTTATGGAGAAGGTTTTCATAGTAACAGACACAGAGAAAGCCTGTTGAACACAGATGGTGCCTTTTGTGGGCAATTGTACAATAGTAAATATTTTCAGGTTTTAAAAGCATAGGTCGTCCTTTGGTATTTTGTATATATAACCCATATCATGTGCATACATAACTTTCTGTTATTTTCACTCTGAGGGAGGTGGGTTCCCTCTGATATCTTAGGATCTACCTTATTTCTGAGACAAGATCTCTGACGGAACCTGGAGCTCCACATTTTGACTGGACTAGCTGGCCATCAAGTCCCAGGAATCCTCCTATCTCTGCTTTCCTAGAGTTGGGGTTACGGTGGGCACCACTGGACCTCCATTTGACGTTGGTACTGGAGATTGACCTCAGACTCTTGGATTTACATGGCAAGCACTTTACTGACTTGGTCTACATGAGGTCTACTTGATCTCTTGTTCCTGGGTCATTATAACACACAGCAGCAGACCAAACCTTGACATGTAGGCAATGGTAAGGACTTTGGATTTTATTCTGTATATAGTGAACAGCCCCTGGAGGTGCTGTGTGGGGTGTGTTGGTATCTGACCGATATTCGGGAGGGGAGTGGAAAGAGAAGCAGATGGCAGGCTCTGCAGTGGTCTGTAAGCATGATGTTGGTGGCCTTAAAGTGATCAGATGAAGAACCAGTTGAAGTAAATTCTGGGTAAGAGGCAGGGTAAAGAAAGATCCTGGATCTGACCTCAGGGTCAAGGATGCAGCCAAGGATGGTAACCACCACTGGAGAAACACCTGACTGGAGAGATGAGAAATTCTGCCGTGTTTCTTAGATAAATTAGTGGAGGTGTCCTGCAGGCCTCTGGCTGTGACATTCCAGAGATCAGTGGGGAGGCTGGGCAGTGAGAATAGGAACTGCTTGCTTGTATGTAAATATGTAATTCTGGATTACATCACCTAGGAAGTGAGCACACCAGCCACTTAGGGACCAGGAAGAGAAAGTAGGAGGAAAAGAGGAGAGAGAGCATCCTAGAAAGCAAGGGCAGAAAAGACTGTCAGGAAAAGAGGAGTGATTGGTTGTGTCATGGCACTGACATGCTTCACAACTCCATAGCAATGGTGCTCCAGGTGTTATCAGGCCCTGCCTCCTCCATTGGACTAGCCACTCGAGGAGGTCAGGGCTGATTGCTTTTCTTTTTATGCTTGAAGTTACTCAAGGCTGTGACTTAGTTAAAAGGCGGGTGATGGAGTCTGTTTGCTCCAGCCAGTGGAAATTGCAGGTGGGCAAGGAGAAGCACAGTGCTGGGTCTTAGTAACTTTTCTATTCCTTGGCATTCAATAGCAGGTGGCGCCCTCTGTTCCTTATGCGTGTGTACACTTCTGACAGCAGGTCCCTTGATGGGTTCCTCCATGGGTGTTAATGGTCTGTATGAGACTGGGAAGTTGTGATTTTTTTTCCTCAGCAGTAAGCCGCTAGCTTTAAAGCTCCCTAGAGGCCTAGGAATTGGGATTTCTTAATTTGTGATCTTCTGAAGTATTTGCCTATTGGCAGAAAAATGAGCAGGTAGAATGCTTACAGTTAGACTTTTAAAAACTTATCATTAATCTTACGTGATTGTTTTTTTAAACCACCAGTGATAACGCTTACCTAAAGCTCCCAGGAGAGGTGGGTTCCCTTGTCTGTTTCAATTTAACTAAGTCACAGCTCTGTTGTAGGAGACCCAAAGTGACACTTGTTTGCTCTATCTACTTGGGGAGTAGATTGGGGGACAAGGAAGGAGTTAAGAGATGTCCTGAGAAGGGGTTGGATGGCAGAGACGACAGAAGCAACATGAGAAAGCACACAGGTGTCAGACTCCCAACTTGACTCAAATGTGGTTGTAAGGCTCCAACCTTACAGGGGACATAGAAGAATCATAATGGGCAGTTTGAATGTCCATTGCTTGATGTAGCCTGGGGTTCCCCACTTTCTCTGTAATCCTGAATGTGCTGAAGAAGCACAGAGGGGCCCTCTCTGGCCTCCTTTGGAGAAACTTTTCTCATAACCATGAGTTCAGATACTTATTGAGAGCAAGGCCCAGTGGGACCTGCATCCAGGAAGGAAATATATGGGAGTACTTTGGGTCAGCTGTGACTTCTTCCTTTGATCATTAGTATGTATCTAGGAGCCATGGGCCTGAAGGTCTGGCCATTTCTGACTGGAAGCAGTACCTGGAGTAGAATAGCATTAAAGACCCATCCCTTGGTCGGTTTGGAGTTGATTTAACAGAAGATCACAAACTGGGTGATTTATGAAGAACAGAGGTTTATCTTTTACAGTTCTGGAGGCTGGGAGTCAAAGATAAGAGGTTGCATCTTGTGAGGACCCCTTCCCTTTGCTACATAATCTCACGGTAGAATGTGGACGGGCAAGAGATCATGAGACTCAACAGGTTTCAACCCCACCTTTATAGCAAACCAATTTCCAAAATATGAACGTACTCCTGTATGATGGTTGCCTCATACCTTAATTACCTCTTAAAGGTCCTCTGTCTCAACATTGAAGTCAGGATTCAGTTTCAACACATGAGCTTTGAGGGACACACTCAGCCATTGAACCCCTCAAAATTGGGCAAAGTGGGAGTTAAATTAAATATGGTTTCTTCATAGTTCGGAGAACGGGATAAGGTTTGGTTGTAGTTCTTTCTCTCTCTCATGGATGTAGTGAGACCAGAGGACTCAGGGAAACAGTGAGGCTATAGTACCGTAGGAAAGGACAGCAATACCTTCTGATTGAAATGCTTATGGGTGCTTTAAAGAGGTAGAAGGCCATCTTGGCACAGGGAGACCACCAGTTGAGAACCCTGTATAAACAAAGAAGACCATGGGTGTGGGATAAGAGCCCCCTCAGAGTTCAAACTTGGTAACAAGCTTCCAGGCCCAGGGTCCATCCCTGGAGTTTTCCATGGAACTAAATTATAAGTTTTTCCAGACAACCCCTGATCATGGGGCCTGATAAAGTTCAATCTTACTGCTAAAGCTATGTCAACATTAAAGCTGCTTTTATTCATTTGTTATCCATTAAAGCCATCACAGATTAATTATTTTTCAAAAGAAGTAAAACTATGCTAAAGTTGGGCAAGTAACTCATGACCAGATGTTGAACGTCTTGGAATACCCTTCCATGCTTAACAACGCTGCAAGACGTCTTTAAACAGTAAAATCTAAAAATAAAGCTGAAACACTGTAAGGATGAGCAATAACAAGACATTTTACCTCATGAGTTTTACTGGATTATTATATTTTTGAAGAAGAATCGTATGTTATAGCTTAATACTAGATGCTGAGACCTACATGTAACCAATTTTGTAATGTGTGGGAAAGTCAGAAGGGAAATCAAGAACACAGATGATGGGGAAAACTGAAACCCTCTGATAGCCTAACTGAGTGCCTCGAAGCTCAGCATTCACGTGAATCGTCATCTATGAGTGGGTGACAGGGGTGCTGATGGCAGGAGGCAGGGGAGTTGCTCATGTCCCACGTCTGAAGGAGTTGGGGAGCCACTGACAACTTCTGCCACCTACAGTCTCCCACTGAGTTGTCCGGAGTGTTTGGAAATTGTATTGGGAATTTCATAGCATTGCCTCTGACTCTACCCTGCCTACATGTTCCCAGTGCTTGATGCAAGGCTGGCAGTGTCCATGTGTATGGGCTGTTCTTACATCTCCTTGACTACCCTAGCTGGTGTTGTCTGGCCTTCAGCCGTGTCATAGCCTCAGGACACGCACCCTCCTTTTTTTTTGTGGGGTGGGGGTTTCTGGGATGTGAGGTTTGTGAGTGAGAATCTAGACTTAGGGGGAGGATCTACCTGGTCTGGTGGGAGTGAACCAGAGAGACAGACATCTCCGGCAAGAGAACTGAACAAGGGACTTCCGAATGAAAAAGATCAAGCTTCCTTGAAAGAAGCCTCACAGAAACCTCAAATGGAAATGTGGATTAAAATCAAGATGAGAAGCAACATGAATAAAGAAGGGGTTTAAAGAGCTTTGCTTAATTTTTTTTTTTAAAGCGAGTTAAACACGGACAGGATGTAATAGGGTTGGTGATGTTCCAAGATGGAGACTGGAGACTGGAAGTTTATTTTGCTGCTATCTCTTCTAGAGGTTATTTTCAGCAACTGTGAAGAGAATGAGAGTTTACCGACTGCAAACTAAGGAGGTAATCTTCCAATTTCATAGTTTCTGGCAGGAGAGGAGACTTGTGAGTTAGAGATAAAGCACTTCATGATTAACAACAAAAACAACGAGAGCATCGGCATTTTCTCACACTAGTTCTTTGGGCTCCGACCTCCATAAGTTGTTTGTGCAGGGTTTTCTTGGTCATTCGTCCATGTACGGTTACCTTAGAGGGGGTCCATCAAGATCCTCACAATAAACACCGCTGCTTCTCTAGAGGAGCTAGGTGATAGAAGAGGTCTAAATGATGTGTTTCAGACCAGTGTGTTCTAGAGCTTTCCTAAGAGAGTTGATTCTGCTAATATAGTGGCATGAACTCTTTGCCCTGCCATCTGTTGATGGTCCTCATAGACAGGCCACCTCCTTTGTGTCTCACTGCTGATCCCAACAGGACATCCTTCTGTCCCTGCTGCATTGTCTAGAGGAGCAACTGCCAGCTAGGTCCTTGGTGCTGAGACTTCCAGTGTTCTTAATATTCTTAGGGGACCCCAGAATATTGACCAAGTCCTATCTTGCTGAGATTGGGCCCATCCCTTCTGCCACCTGAATTCCCCATGCATAGCCCAGACCACTGTTGCCCAGTTAGGAAAAACAGGATTCCTTTGCTGGGTGGGAGACTAAGTTAGGTCTCCTAACTGTATTCTGTGGTTCTGTGACTCACTCTTCCCCTGTCAAATGGCCTGAGCTCTAAAAAGCCAACAGTAACAGGTGGTGGGGCCCAGGCTTTCTGCAATGACCTAGATGTGCCCCTGGAAACCCCACAGGATTGGAGATGGCTCCAATCCTGAGCTGAGCAGATCAGATCTACCTGCAAAGCTAACAACAGGCCCTGGAGTGGTCAAGAAAGGAATTTGGGAACTGATGAGGAACAGAAGCAGTGGCAGCTGACTTCATGGTATCTGTTCCACTTGGCCAGCATGGTCCTCTGTTGAAGGGAACAGCTCCCCAAATGTGGTCTTAATTAGCTTGTACATTTCTTTAAAAGCATTCATTCAAAGGGGTTTAAAAAGTGCTGCTTAGCCTGGTGTAAAGGGCACAGTCAAAAGCTGATCCCGAAGTAATGTCTGTGCTCTCCCAGATGCCAGGATGAGCTAAAAATATACTTGTAACTCTGAGGAATTCTTGGGTTTTTGGACCCATCTCCTCCTCTTTCAACATCCCTCAAGAAAGTGAGAGAGAGAAGGAATGAGCCAGAAAGCTCTAATTATCCAGTCTGCTGACATTGTTTTTATCTGCGCCACTGATATTAAATCTGGACAGCATTCCATTTAAATCACAGAACTAAGAACAACTTCTGCAAACTTGGGCCTTTGTCCTTTTGCTAGAGGCAGCCAACGTTCAGTTTTCCACTCTGACTTGCTTTCCCTCAGACTTCTGGATTTCCATAGCA
Source organism: Uromys caudimaculatus (assembly GCA_028551405.1). Lineage (NCBI taxonomy): Eukaryota > Metazoa > Chordata > Mammalia > Rodentia > Muridae > Uromys > Uromys caudimaculatus. The sequence goes on from CM052713.1 coordinate 26,555,617, forward strand.
CCCAATGGCACTGGAGATTGTGTCTAGAATGTCCATCTTTGGGGAGAGTCCTGAAGCTGGCTATGCTTGCCCCTAGCTTTGATTCCCCCCACTCAGCTTGACCACTTGTGCTTGAGTTCTCACGTGCTCGTCATTGGAGCCGACTGGACGTGGCAGGAACCTTTTGCCATATTTCCATTATTGGCAGTCATGGAAAAGGAAAAGCAATTTTTATAGCTTTTCCCCCCTATCTTTTATGAATATTTTCATCATATCCTTACCTTTTTCTAGGCAGTCAAATGGACCTTTAGTTGCAGTTTGGGTCTCTGGCTATGGAACTTTCTACCTGGTTTAATGTTGTCAATCATCAAACAGTTGGTTTATTTACAATAGATAACTGTTTGCTACCACAGCTAGACCATATTTAATTAAGAAAAGCTTTCAGTGTTCTAAACATAATGCTGAAGAAGTCACTCCTCACAGCCATCTGAAGCAGAGGATGGTATGGTGGGCTTCAGACATGATATGAGTGTCTTTTGGTCCACTCTGTTTTTGGATTATCAATATGTTGGTCCCCGTTCCGCCCACTTCAGGACACAGAAACGTAGGAAGTTTGATTGTGCTTATCCAACACTGCTGCCAGTCAGGTACTGCGGTTTAGGGAAGCACCAAGGCACCCCTCTGTGGGTGTGAGATGTGAGAAAGCCAATTTGGGGACAGGCAGACTGAGGACAGCGTCTATCCCGGGGGTGGGGCGTGAGGGGTGGGGAGCTCCTGCTTAGCTCAGCAGTGATTGTCCTCAGCTTGGTGGCTGGGAGCTCAGAGAGGCCTTCTACAGGAGAATTAAGCTGTGGCTGGATAGTCAAGTGCCTTCTCCATGACTCCCCATAGTGGACCTTGATGAAAGAGACAGTCCATGGTTCATACCTTACTCTAGCAATTCTCAGAGTGGACCAGACATTAAATACCTTTTGCAGGGAGTAGTGTCTAGGAAGGGAAGCTTATTGGATAAACTCTCAGAGCCTCTAGGTACTTTGTTCACATGGAGAACTCTGTTCTGGGCCTACGTGACCACAGGTCACGTTTCCTTATGTAGGGAGTGTGGCACATGTTCCAGGCCAGGAATCTGACAGGTAGTGAGGAGTTGCCTAAGTCTCAGGTATGTGCCCACTGAGTCTCCAGGTCTCAGACCTGCTCTACCTTATCAAGCTTCCTGGCATGGTTCACTGTCCCACATCAATATTCAAAGGTTGTGAGGCCATGAAGAGGTGGGGTCCAGTGGTAAGATTCCAGGACTTGTGTGTAGACTTACTATTGTGATACTGTCTGCCATGATGTCCTCACTAGAGCCAACACCCTGCTGTTTAGATGTTCAGCCTCAAAAGGAACCTCATTACTTCATAACTACACAGCATGAAGTATTTTGTTATAATTATGGAAAGCTGACTACAACATTTTCCCTGACTTACAACTGAGGGCAAAGACCCAGGGAGATTAAAGAATTTGCTGAAGTTCCCAAAGCAGAGCTAGGATTAGGAACCAGGTGGTGTGGTGCCTGAACAGGTTGACTTCAATCACTGCCGCCTATACCTGTGCATGTGCCATAACAGTACATGACACAGTACAGTGGGAACAGTGCCTCCCAGTGTTTATGTCTTTATAAACTTCATCACCAGCGCTGTGTATCGAGACCAGAGTGTTGGCTCCTTGCTGGCAGGTCCAGGTGAGAGGAGAGAATCTCATCCAGCTGAGTCTGTCCAGAGCTGAGTGGGATGGCGAGTGTCAATGGCCCAAAAGAAACACACCAGGCCAGGAGTCTTGTCAAAGCAGGAATTCAACTTTATTGTATCAACCCCTCGCTTATATAGGGAAGGCAAAGGGGGTGGGCACTTTGGTATGAGAAGAGATGACGGAGGAGGCGAAGAAGGGGAAGGGGTGACTGACAGGGCCAATAGCAAAGCTCCACATCAGCCATAGCAGGGCAGAGGGAGGGCCAAACAGGTCTTGCTGAGTCACCCCTAATCAGAAGTGACTGAGACAGGTCTCAGAACTCGAGCCAGGCTCGAGTTTGTCCTCAAGGCCCAAACCAGGGTCAAAATGGGGTCCAGCACTACCACTGCCCTGGACCCCACCCTCTTGCCCTCTGGACAGCGGGAGGGGAACAGCCCTAGCACTGTGCTGTCAGGGTCCAGTTCTGAGCCCTGGCCCAGAGCTGCCCCCAGCTTGGCTCAGCAACATGGTGCCCGGTGCAGGAGAGTGGGGAGGCGCACCCTGCGACCATCAGCGTCCCCTGCAGAGCAGAGGCGGCTCTAAAGAGGAAACCGGAGCTCTCTCCTCCCTGTGCCAGTGCCAGTGCCAGTGCCACGCTCGCAACCCAGGCTGTCTTGGGTCCTGCAGCCCCCAATGCGTACTCCGAGGGCCAACACCATGGAGACAGCCACTGCCCCAAGCCTGGGCTCAGCAGCTGAAGGGGAGCAACAGCGCAGTGGAGGTCCAGAGTACCATAAAGTCCAGAGGTGTACGAACCCCAAGACTGTCCAAAGTTTTCAGCCAGGAACCCAAAACACTTGCTGTAAGGACCAGAGCCTGGCTAAGCAGGGGCTGCTTTGTCTTTTTGTCCACTGCTGTGTCTCCAGGGACCAGAATAACACAGCAAAGTATGAGCTCTGCAAACACATATAATGAACCAGCAAGGTTGAAGCAAAGCCACTGCCATTGTCACAGGGGAACAAAGGACATTAAAGGCCAGCGTTTTTAGGTGCTATCTGTTCATGAACCCCACTGCCTGCCTTTCTCTCATTTATCTCCCCGAAGGGGAGCTTCCTCACCATGGGTCCTTAAGACCCATGTCTTAGATAAGTGTTTAGCAGTTTATGGGTCTTGCTGGAGTTGCCTTAGAGGAGACTGCACCTTGAGATGGATGGAGTAGGAGTCAGTAGAGTGGCCCCTGGGAGGCCTTCTGGCACTGTATCCACTGGCAGGAGTCCATAGAAAGGCAGAGACTTCCTGTTTTGCTTGATAACCACAGTTGTTTTGAACATTGTGACCCCTTGAGTTTGGATCCTTTCCTGTCTTGCTCAATACTTGACTCATTCCCCAAGTCTTACCTAACTTGGCTGGGTATATATACACACCTCCCTTCACACTACGTGGGACTCCCCAGACCTGGTCCTTAATCTGGGCCCTGATACTGGGTCAGAGAGAAGTGCTGTCAAAATGTCAAGCACTTTAAATCAGTTGTCAAAATTTTTGAAAAATGTCCTGAGGAAATAATCTACAAGAAAAGTTTTATGTCTAAAACTGTGACTTGAAGTTACAAATAGCCTTAGTGTTAAATAAAAGGGGTGTGATTGGGGGAGTTACAGTTTATCCATTTGATGTGATATTGAAAAGAAGATTTATGAAGAGTACTCTGTATCCAGGAATAAATCCATAGTTGAGTTTGAAGAGGAGGTGATAATCATGTATATGTATTATTTTGTTCTTAAAAGTATATGTATGGAAAACACACACACACACACACACACACACACACACACACACACACACACACACACTATACTGGGTACTGGGTAGGGTTTTTTTTTTTTTTTATGTCAATTTGACACCAGCTAGGGTCATCTGGGAAAATGGAACCTCAGTTGAGAAAATGCCCCCCTCAGACTGGCCTGTAGACAAATCTAAAGAACATTTTCTTTAGTAATTGTTTATGTTGGAGGGCACAGAACACTGTGGACAGGACCAGCCCTGGGCAGGTTGTCCTGGATTGGTTGTATAAGATAGCACACTGAAAAAGCCATTAAAGCAAGCAAGTATGCAACATAGGAAACGTTGGAGGACTTTGGATGTGCACAACCAAATGAACAGAGAAGCTAAGCACTGAGGTCATGGGGACAACATAGATGAAAGTCCATAGACATCCAGCCTCAGTTAACACCAGCCAAGACCAAACCTGCCTGTGTCCAGAGTGTGGCCACTTCAGTGGAGAAGGGACAGGGTGGGGCAGCTGTCAGTGTTGGGAGAGACCATGGGAAGGAAGGGAAGCTGGGTAAGATAAAGTGGGGTGGTAAGGGGGTACCCTGGCCTCTTCTGACACACTCATGTCACTGTGGGAGGAAGGAGTGTCTTCCATGCTCTTTGCTCTCTCATCTTGTTTGTGCCTGACAAGGCCTTGCAGGTACTCACTAAATTCGTGATTTCTCTGTGTAGACAAATGTCACCTCAGGCCCTCATTATCCCTACTATGTAGAGAGAGCAGACCTAATAGGCCGGGCTTTATTGCCCCAAATAAGCTTTAGCTTCACAACATATTAAAATATTTTATCATCATTTTGTTGATGGGAAATAGGAACCCTAAGGACCAAGAGGTTTGTCTGAGGTCATGCCATAGTTTGAGTGTGTTCCCCCAAATTTCACATATTGAGAAGTCTAATCCCTTGGGTGTCGATGTTGAGAGAAAAGTGGGATCTTTAAGTGGTAGAGTCTAAGTCACTGAGAGAGCTGTTCTAGGAAGGGAATGAAGGGGGGTCCTCCAGGGACCCCTGGACTCTCACAAGCACAAGTCCTTACAAGACTGAGCAAGATTCCCAAATCAAGCTGGCTCTCTTGAAGTTCACCTTGCGACAACCCCCACTGTTGAGTCCTCACAGGAAGTTGACACAACCTCCAGATCTGAGAAGGGAATAAACTTCTTTATGAAGTCAGCCTGCCTCCAATATTTCATTTCAGTAACACTAATACAGGCAATATACTCAATAAACACTGATTCAGGCATACAGTAATAAAACAGAACTGAAATCAGGTTTTCTGAACTCCAAATCCTGGTTCAATTTGGTAACTTGTTTAGAAGGACTTGAGAGATATAAACCTTTTTTTCTTTCAGTTTTATGAAATTGTCTTTCACTTTAGCCCAGGTTAGCCTTAAACGTGAGTCAATTCTCTTGCCTAGTGAGTGCTGGGATTTCAGGTATGAGCCACCATGTTTGGCTTGAGCTCTTATTACAACAAACACCATGACAGCAGAAAAACTTTCAGTATTTGTTGATATTCCATTAGACTTTGTTATTATATCTAGTGAATATAAATTTAACTATACCATTGCCAAGGTAAATGTCCCCAACATTTGTCCTAAACAGATGAATGACTTCATTTAAACCCTTCACACCTGAGGCAGAGACCACACATGCCCAGTGGCCAGTCCCCAGAAGTGTGCAAGGCTGACCCTACCATCAATGTTCAGCTCTTCTGCATACATGTTCTCAGTCCATAGCTAGAGACATCTTTGCTTTCCCCAAAGCTTTGCTGTGATGCTCTGGGCCCCTTCCTTGCTCCTTCTACTGCTGAGCAAAAGGTCAGTGCTGACCTTGGCCTCCATGTTTCTTAAAAGCCTCAGGACTATGCTGTGACATTGTGTCAAACCCTAGATTTCCAGATACCTCTTAGCCTTTGCTGTCTGTACCACAGCCTCCAGTGAGCATGAGAAACAATGGCTTGGTGTCTGCTGGGATTTACCTAGGGTGCTAAGGCCTGCCAGTCCAAGTCAGCTTCATCAGCCCAAGGGCAGAATGTCAGGTTCAGACACTGGCTCCTCCTCTGGCCCTGTGTGTTCTCTACTTCCTCTTTCCGTTGGTGCTGCTTCAGCCTAGGTCCAGCCTACCTGGGACAGGGACATAGGGAACTGGCTTCTTTGAGGTGCCTTAAGGATTCTTTAGCACCAATCTCAGATCTTTGGAGGAGACTTATGTCCCCTAGGAACCAAGAGTAGCACAGGAAGGAGAGACCTTCTAAGCCACACAACCATATCTCTATCTGTAGAACTACAGAAAGACTATGTAAGGTCACCTCATTCTAGAACATTCTCTAAAAATGACATTTGTTCAATGAGCAAGTGTTATCCACCTTATAACTCTAAGAGCAATGTACGAGACAGCTTTGTGACAAATTTATTTAAACACTCATTTCAGGTATTTCAGAGTGGCAAGCACTGTCATTTATAGAATATGTAGGGCTAACAACATGAAATGAGATTTGATTGGGAAAGCCTTTCGTAAGTCATTAAAGCAGTAGTTAGCCTTAAGTCAAAACTCTTTGGTAGTATTAGCAAAGAGCCCTGTTCTCCCTGGGGCCCTCCTCATCTAATCTCTGTCAACTTGATGACTGTGTCTGTCAAAACTCGTTTTTGCCTATCCTTTAGCAGGTGAGTCTCGGCTCTTACATGTACCACCCCAGGCTCAGCTCTATGTAGCCTCACCCACTTGGATTGCAATGCCCTGTTCTCTGGGACTTCTAAATGCCATCCCTCCTCACTCCAGGCTCAGCTTCCGGCCACTCTTGGCCCTCATTTCCTTATCTGTAAAATCAGCAATGGACTAAATGGTGTAGTTCCCCTTACTGTCTGACATTCTGCAACCCAGCTGGATGCAGATGGGCTGAATGGACCCAGATTTGGAAAATGAGAGCAATGCTTGTTGTCTAGTTAGTTACACATAACTAGCAAAAACCTATCAAATTAGGGGCATGAATTGGTAATACAGTCCTCATGCCTTGGGGTATAGGGAGGTGGGGGGTCTGTCTAGTTGCTTCCTCAGATGTGCCTCTGTCCATAGTCTCTACTGACTTGTTCCCTACAATCCTTTATTTACTGGTTTTTTAATTTTTTATTGATTCTTTGTGAATATCACCTCATGCACCCCAATGCCACTCCCCTCCCCATCCCTCCACATCGGCCTCTGCCCTTGCAACCTCCCCCTAAAGAAAACAAAAACCAAAACAAAACAAAACCATGTGGCTGTGGAAGCTGCTGTGCCTCACAGGTGCTTGGCACAAGGTACCCTTTTGTCCAGACAGCTTCTCTTGCAAATGTTGGCTGCAATGAGTCCTTGGTCTAGTCCAAGGAGGCCTCTATCTTCCGCTCTCTTTTCAATACTGGATCCTCACTGGGACTCCTCTCAGATGCCTTGTGTCATGGAGATCCTGCAGATTTGGTTCTGCAGGACTGGCCCCTTCGTGCATTCCAGCAGTTCATAGATAAGGTAGATGTTGGGGTGGGCAAACCCAAAGTCCTGGATCTGGGCCTGCATGGTAGCTGAGTTGCTGTGCCCACCAGCTCTTCTGCACTTCCCCAGTGGGGCTGGGGTTGGGGTGGAAAGTGTGTGTGTGTGTGTGTGTGTGTGTGTGTGTGTGTGTGTGTGTGTGTGTGTGTGTGTCAAGGGAGCAGCTCACCCAAGTGCTGCAGGAGGAGAGAGGTGAGCATCTCTCCTGCACTCATGCCTTCAGGGTCAGTTCCTCCACACTTCCCAGGTGAGGGGTGAAACCAGCTCTCCCGCCTGCCTCAAGCAGCTAGGAGCAGGAAGGAGGTACTGTGCTGATACCATGGCTGGGTGAGAGGCAGGGCTAGCTCTCCTGTGCTCAGCTCTCAGGCTGACCCCTGCCACCAGGGCCAGCTCTACTGTGCTACCCGGGGGAGGTGTGGCCTGCTGTGCTCAACCCAGACTAGGGCCATCAATATGGCCTTTGGTGGTAACATGGGTTGTAGACATTGACAGAGCACAGACAGGGACTTCATTGTGGGCTTAGGTGGCAGGGCAGGCTGCTCACATCAGGCTGTTCTAACCACTCTCCTGTCTCCAGTTCTCCCCTTCTTCATAGTGAGCAGACATCTACTTCTCTTTCTCTCCATCTTTCTATCATATACTTGCTCTTTATAGTGGCACCTGCCCGTGCTGCGTCAGCAATGGCATCTTTTGGAAGGCAGGATGGTTGAATGTTTGTCCAGCCCAACGATTCTGAAGGAAGTAAACCCCAGTCTCCTGGTTGAATCATTACAATCAACTAGATAGCTGAGCAGACAGGCCAGTGAGGAGAAGTAAGCACCAGGACATGCCAGTCAGCTGTGACTCTGCAGGCCCTGCTCTTCTTCCTGGGCTAGGGTGCCGCTCTGAGAATCACAGCAGCTCAGTGGCCAGTTTTCTCAAAGGAAGAAGGCCCACTGGCCCTTGTGGTTGTTACTGGCTCTATTGATGGACAGTGTAAGTCACCATTTCCTAAGGAGCAAGGACAGCAACCACCTTCACCTCTCCAGTTCTGCTCTTTTCCTAGCACAGGGACCCCTAGGCTTCTCTTTCTCTCCTATCTCTCTGCCATCTCAGAGCTCCCGGCTCCGAGAGGGCCAGGTACAGCATGTGGTGTTGGGGGTTTTATTTGTCTGTCTTTGGCAGTCAATCACTAAAACAAAGATGAAGAAAGAACTTTAAAGAAAACGTTACCTCTCCCATTTACTTTGCAAGCAAATGATATACCCCAATAGCTTCCTTCATCTGAGGCTACCTTAGTCACTGCACTGAGGGGTGGGTTGAATGAGCAGTCAATTGTAAGAACCTCGTCTAAGTCTGGACACACAGGAACCACTCAGTAAAGAGAGGTCTCTGTGAGTCCTCTTCTCTCCCCTTCTTCTCTAAGACGACCTCATGTAGTAGCTGAGGATGGGTGGTAACTTTGTTCTACAAATGCGTAAATTAAGGTCTTTAAAATTTCCACTTGACTTGGGTGCTTAGTTCTGCAACAGAGGAAGTGTCTGTTCTCCTTAGCTGGCCATTTAGAACCATTTATGTTCTAGGCTTTAGATATGACCTGACTAGGGAATGAAGAAAGGACAGACACACAGACACTCACACATAATAGCTGGGCTCAGGTGGGCTGTGTACACTCCAATAGAGTGCTGCCAACTTTGCAACAATGTGGACGTATTTATTAGGTACAGTACGTGGAGAAGTTAGCCAGTCTCCATAGGAGGACTTTGAAGAAGACAGCCTCAGGCTGTAAACATCCTGGAAAGGGAAGCCACAATTGCTTGTTTCTTCGAATATCAGCCAGTCATTTGTAAACAAGCATCAACATTTGGACAAACCTAGAAGAAGGCTTTGACAATTCTGAGCCTGACCTATATGGAGAAGGCTTTGCCATCTTCATGGGTTTGAGGCATTAGGCTCTTGACAAGGCTGTGCCCATGTTAACAGCACAAGTTCACCAGGACTTCATGCATTCTTACCCATTGGCTCAAGGCTCCTCAGCTCCTCACGTGTGCTGATCTATTTCCTGTTATCCCAGATCTGAGTTTGGTACGGCAGCCCTACCTGATTGTGCACACTGCTCAGCCCAGGGGTTCAGAGAGAATGCAGGGTGTAGACTGAGGTGAAGAGGCACACGGGATTGAGGAGGGGATGGTATGGTGGGAGCTTAACAATCCCACTTGACACCCACATTTCTTTCCGTGAGGTGATATATGTTAACAGAATGTGTGAACATTAAGACGCTATTAGAATGTGTATTGAGAAACTGTGATTACAGTCACAGTTTCTGGTGCAAGCTTTAGTTTCATTAGCTATGACTTTGATTGCAGAAAGCTCTTCTCAACCTCTTTTTATTACACCCTAAGTTAAGCGGGAGTCCCAGCAGGAGAGAGACCAGGCTATGCCATTCTCACTGTGAGAATGCATAAGCAGGCATGTGTATTTGTTAGATCAGTGTACGTGTGTGCGTGTGTGTGATTGTGTGTGTGTGTGTGTGTGTGTGTGTGTGTGGCTTGTCCTGCCAAGCGTGGCCTCTGCCCAGCTGACACAGTTTGGCTATGGGCATCTGTGTGTCTTTCATGTGTGTTACGGGGAGAAGGCCTAGGAATCTGTGGGGAACACTGTCTAATGGGCTGGAGGAGAACTCAGTGGTGAGGGACAAGTGTGGGGTAACCTTGTACATTTTCAAGTGGGAACATGTGGATCAGGGCCCAAGTAGCTCATAGAAACCAGTGAGAAATCTGAAGAACATACTTATATATCTTATTTTATTTTTATTTTTATTTTTTGGTCAATTTGACACAAGGGGAAGGTTATTTGAGAAGAGGGAATTTAACTGAGGAAATGCATCCATAAGATTGGCTTTTAACCTAGCCTGTGAAGACATTTTCTTGACTGTTGATTAATGTGGAAGGGCCCAGCTTACTGAGGGCAGTGCTGTCCCTGGGCAAGTGGTCATGGGATGTATAAGAAAACAAACTGAGCAAACCAGAAGCAACAAACCGGTAAACACCATACTGCTCCACGGCTTCTGCTTCCATTCCTGCCTCCAGGTTCTTGCTTTGGCTTTCCTCAGTGGACACCATGGTAGGCATGATTGTGCCCATTTCAGAAACTGGGAGACTGAAAGTTAAGGAGTAGAGAGGATGCATGTGTTACACAAATGTAATGTGTAGATCACCAGAACCCATGTGCCTGGAGCCAAACACCAACCGGCCTTTTGGTTGGGAAGTAGACTTGCAACCCGGGAGGCCTGTTCATCTGCTCCTTTCCTTACAATCTCCCTAACAGTGCTGTAATGCCATGTCTGAGAAAATTAAATGGTATTGTGGTTTAGAAGCATCTTAGCTAGGCTTTCTGTTGCTGTAATAAAGCAGTGTGACTAAGATCAAATTACAGAGGAAAGGGTTAATGAGCTGATGTGGAGGAGGAGCCCTGCTTACTGGGCTGCTCTGCCAGCACTTGCCCCGCCTGCTTTCCTATAGTACCCAGGACCACCCAGAGTAATCCTGCCCACAGTGAGTTGGGCCCTCCCGTATTAGTCATCAATAAAGAAAAGACTTGCCCACAGGGCAAGTTTGCTGGTGGCATTTTCTCAGTTGAAGTTTCCAGATGACTCTGGCTTGTGTCGACATAAAACTAGACAGCATAAGAGTGACTTGTAAATTTTTAAAACGAAAACTTCTATTCATTTACGAATGCACATGTGTTTGTTTAGAAGGTATTCGTGCTTGTCAGTATAACAGACATTGGCAATACATCATTGAGTAGAGCACGCCTGCCCTTTATTCTGGTATGGCTTATGTTCCACTAGAGAAACAGATGGTCTTAATCAAATGGTCCCTCCTCTGTTGTGATGTATGGGACGAAGACAATGTCAAGGATTTGGTAAGTGTGCTTATCACAGGACCCAGACTTATCTTTGTGGGACCAGAAGTCTGTGGAGTGTGTCTGGTCAACTCTTTGGTTCCTGGGCGTTTGTTTTTTTAACTTAAGTATGGGAATTTAAAGACTGCTTTTAACGTAAATTTCCTCTTGAATGCTGCCTCTCTCCTGCTAATCTTTTAGGATTTTAGTGACATTCAAGCTGTGAGGCAGTCTGTGTCCTTGAGGGAACCCTCTGCTTGAGCTATGTCTTCCCAGCTGTTAGTCCCACACCTTGTTCCTGTTCTTGTCCAATTTCAAGCACCTTAGGTCACCAGAAGTCCTGTGTGAGAAGGCTTGGGAGGGATTCCCTCTCTTCTCTAGGAGCAGCTTTGGTGTCTATACATTTCTCCCTTATGAACAAAGGTTTTGAGGGAGCTCCTGTGCGAGATCTTCCAAGGACCTATGTGACCAGAGCTGTTCCCATCAGTGTGAGCCTCAGGCTTCCTGTTTTTCTCATCACAGTGAGTAATCTTTCTGTCTGGAAGAAGAGATAGATGAAATTAAAATGTTGACTTATGCTTGTCGTCCCTTGTTACTTAAAGCAGCTCACTGCTGAGAGTCAGCCACTTTCCCCTTTGCTCCTGGTGTCTGAAGAGGGCCAGAAGTAACAGATGGTGATAGAGGGGGCTGGGAGATTACCCAGAATAAGGTTCTAAAGTGTGATCTGGGGACTTAACGTATGGTCGGGGAAGCCTAGGACTCTTTTGGAGACCAGATGATTTTTGTGCACGATGACATTTGTTTTTCTACTTCTATTATCTCTCCATATGTGGCATTTCCTAGCCGCTATAGATAACCATGATATCACAGTACACTAGATGCAGAAGCAGATGAAAAGATCTAATTTTCATTATTGGGTCAGACATTAAAGACAATTTGTGAGTTGGTAAGATGGCTCAGTGGGTAACATGCTTGCGCAGAGAGCCTGACAACCTCAGTTGATCCTTGGAAACTACATCAAGGTATAAGGAGAGGACTGACTCTGGCGCTGACATCCACAGGGCAACCATTGTGTGCACCCTCTACAGTAATAATAATAAATAAAATGGTCAGGAATGGGCGGTAGCTCAGTGGTGTAGCACTTGTCTAGCTTGTGGGAGGTCCTTATTTCCATACCCAGAACCACATACCACCACAACATACAGAGAGAGAGAGGGGGGGGAACGCCCAGAACTTCTTACTAAACTTTTTTTCAGAAAATATATTTTTCTTTCAAAAATATTTATATCGCTAGCCACACTGCTACTTGGGAAGAAGGGATCTCTCTCTCTCTCTCTCTCTCTCTCTCTCTCTCTCTCTCTCTCTCCTGTTCACTCACTCACTCTTCCTTTACTTTATTTTTTACTTGTGTGTGTTTGTGTGAATATGTGCCATGCATGTTCTTTCTAGTACTTGAGGACAGAAGAAGGCATCAGACCTCTGGAACTGTAGTTATGGGCTGTTGTAAGCTGTTATGTGGGTGCTGGGAACTGAACTCAAGTCTTCCAGAAAAGCAGGGAATAATCTTAAGTGGTGAGATGCCTCTCTTGGCCCAGAAGGATTTCTTGAGCTTGGGAGTTTGAGGCCAGCTTGGACAGCACAGTGAAGCCTTGTCTTGGAGAAAGAGAAAAAGAAAAAAGAAAAAAATTATATTAGCATGTAGTCTTATTGTCAATGTTTTATGTGAATTACTATTTAATTGAATACCAAATGCACCAGACCTTGATAGCAATAACTCACAAACAAAAGCCTTTGGCGCTTTAATAACTTTAAGGGCTATAAAGGCTCTTTGAGACCACAGAAGCTTCGGCCACTGAGCTGGAAGGTCAAGGACGTTGTAGGTGTTGGGGCTTTGCTCCCCTGTATGAATCCACCGGCACCCAACAGGGCTTAAGCTCGGGATGCTTAGTCTGTTCCTTGGGTACTAGGGGATACCTTGATGTCCACAATAGAGATGGAGATATTTTGTGCTCTGAGCCCAGCCCTTAAGTCTCACTGGGATGGGACACTGCTCCATGAAGTGCTGAGCACCATGTGTTCCTGCCTACAGTCCCAGCACAGGTGTTCTCTATCTGCCTTCTGCACTAGACGTCCAAGTGGGGTTCCATTGGCTTAAGGACGAAAGAGCTGGGTCTCATGAGCTTGTGGTAATCTCAGGCCAGCTTCACCCTGGACTGGAGTGACAGTCCAGGCCAGATGTGGGGTTGAGGAAGTGTCCAGCCTATCTGGGGCTCAATTCTCTGCTTCACGGCGGGGGGGGGGGGTGTCTTTCTAGTTGCTTTACACTCAGATTGGAGTCTGCGGCTCTGAACAAGTAGAAACCTGTGAGCTTCCACCCCTGACTCCCTGGGCCTTCACTGAGCGGCTCTGTTGTGGCAGCCAGAGGTTTCAAAGGTCACCCCAGCTGGGCGAATTAGAGCAACGGATCTCCCAGCAAAGTTGGCTGCCCCGCAGAAGGCAAGTTGCAACATCTGCGAGGAGATTTAGAACAAAGCCCCTTACTTTCTCTGTCTGGCTTAGCTTCTGTGTGCTTGGATCTCCCTTTTCTCTCCATTCTTGCTGGACCTTAGACCAGGGTCTCAGCAGCAGTGACGCTGGCGTCTGCTGGAAGCTGCGTGGAGAGGCGGCTGCCATCAGGTGTGTCTTGGGGTAGCCCTGTGTGGCCCTGCCCCTCTCTGCTTGGGTGGGTCGTGGTGAGGCAGCCTGGCACAGCTGAGGAGAGGCTCCGTGGAGGATTAAGAGAGATTAGGGTATTTGTCAGGATTCAAGTGCATTACTGAAAGGCTTAAGGAGGGCAGAGGGAGCCCATCAGTGCCTGTGGTGTTTGTACTCTTGCTTTTGCCACCTCTGATATGTTGCTGTGAGGAGGGGGGGGAGGTTTACAGGCAGGGTGCCATACCTGCTTGGAGTCACCTCCCAGCAGGGAAGGTTAGGTATTTCCAAGATATCCTGTGGCTTAGAGCTTCCAAGACTGATCTCATGTGTGTGTACTTGGAATACTGGAGGGACACGTGGCCTTTCCAACCCCACTCTGCTGGCTAACTTGACTTTTTGTTCCGAGAGTCTGTGTGTCAAAACAGCACTCTCTCTTGGCAAGTTCCTTTCTAGGTTCAAGAGACGATTAACAGCGCTTTTGATCAAATTAAAATCCAGTCCACCCAGAGCGGGGTTTCAGTGATTAAGAAATTGTATTACTTGTGGAAACCTTATTCGGAGCTGGCTTTGGCTCAGATGTTAGCGGGCCACTGCTCTTGTGACCTCTCCCTTTGTGGTTTTCTCTTTCTCCTTTATCTATTGGTCTGCTTTTGGCTGAGTAGTGAACGAACCCCCCTGGCTGGGGGCGTTTGATTGCAGCTGCTGAGTATTGCCCTGCTTATAGAGATAGCTGCAGATATCATCCAGTCCCTCTGGTATTCTCTTGTGCTCACAGGCTTGATGGGGGTTAGAGAGGAATATAAAGAGTTTGGCTCAGTTTATTATTAATTCTCCCCGAAATGTGCAATAGCCATCTATTGACAGCATGGCCGGAGTCTGACAGCAGCTATGGGGCGATGGGGTAATGGCGAACAGAGTTATTCGGCATGACTATACAGCTTGGGACTTAGATCTGGGTTTGCCCCTGCAACAGAGGAGTTACTGCCCCCTGGGAACCTCCCCATAGAGAACTAGTCAGTTCTTGGCAATATTGTCTTATCTGTGTCTTTTCAACCCGAAGCTAGGCCCTGTCTTGTCTTTTGTTCTTTAGGCCAAGTGTGTCCCTTTTAAAATTTAATTTAAAATGTTAATGTATGTGTGCACATACGTGTGTGTGAATGGGTGCCACAGTGTGAGTGTAGAGACCTGAGGAAAGCCTCAAATATAAGCTCTCACTGTCCATTCTGTTGGAACCAAGGTCGCTGTTTGTTCTCTGCTGTGTATGCCAGTCTAGGTGGGCTCTGAGCTTCCCAGGATTCTGCTATATCTGCTATGGAGATTCAAACTCATACTTGCAGAGCAATTCCCTTTATCCACTGAGCTATTCCCCTAGCCCACATGTGTTTCTATTGGTGAGCACATCTGGGACCATCTGGAGATTCTGATAGACCTCAGCAGGTTTGGAGTCATGAGGATTTGGAGAGACACTCTGGGGCCTGGTTTCATGTCTCTGAGTTTCCCACTGCTCTGAAAGGCTGAGGAGGCTTTTGTCTTCTAGAGCAGAAAGGGGAATGTTAACTTTTTGTCATTGTGACAAATACCTCAGAGAAATTGGGAGCAGGAGAGATTTCCTTGGCTAATGGTTTCAGCCCATGGTTTTATGGCTTCCTTGGTTTTGGCCTGCAGCGAGTTTGGGGAAGGACTAGCTGGGAAGCTAGTGCAGGGACAGGAAGATGCCCTTCAAAGGCTGCCCCCTTGCCTGTGGTCTTCCTTCTCCTACTGGGCCCCACTCGCTAGTAGCCCATTGGTGTGAACTCAGGAATGTATAAATCCACTGATGGATCAGTGCTCAGGGATTAGACTCAACATCTAGAAACAAAAATCTTCACTAAGTAGGCCATGTTAAGATATTCCAAACCACGGTGTGGAGTTCCCTTTCCTGCCCTTCTCCCTCTGGCAGCTCTCAGGCCGCCCTGCTTTGGTTTCCACTTCTAAGCTCGGTAACCTTGAAGCATTGCTGGTTTATCGGGCTTCCTTGTCCTGTGTGAAAGGGGATCCTGAGACCTGACTGTAGAGTTGACAGGATGAAGTGAGAGGGACCACAAGATAAAATCAACATCTTCCTCAGTCCCAAACACTGCGGCTGGAGGCTGCCAGCCGGCTCAGGCTTCCTCCCTCTAGAATTGTCTCAGTATAGTTAGGCGTGCCTAGGCTCCTTTGTCTTTATGCTGTGACAGATCTCATTCAGATGTTTTTCTATACTATGCTTCTGGCTTACACATACTGCATTTCCGCTCACATCCTCGTTCCACCCTGCAAGGTTCATATTGTTCCCATTTGACAGAAGAGAAAACTGAGCCAAAGAGAATGGAGGTCCCTTGACTCTACTTTAGCTGGAAAGCAGCAGTGTCGCTGAGTTTATGGTGATGTTAAAGATGTCTGAGCTTCCTGTTATCTGGATTGCCTCTACCCTAGTTCTTGAGCTACCTGCACAGGGTGTGCCTCACCTCAACAGCAGGGGATGAATTGTGTGTGGATACAGCAGTGCCTTTTCCAGGCTGTGGGCCTAGTTGGCCATGCAGGGTATAAGAACCTTATTTCTATTGTCCTCACCACCACACTCCCATGCATTGCACAAGTGCAAACAACACTCCTCTCACACATGTAACTGTTCATTATTGGTACGTAGTAGATGCTCATTTAATATACTCTTAGTGACTAAATATCTCTTTATTCTTGCCATTAAAATCATATTGTGGGCTTGAAGAGATGGCTCAACAGTCAGGATCACTTGCTGAACTTCCAGAAGGCCCAAGTTGGGTTTCCAGCACCCTGTCAGTTAGTTCACGATTCCTTGAAGCCCAGCTCTAGGGAATCCACTGCCCTTTTTCAGCCTACTCGACACTTGCACACATGTAGCACACACTCACATAGACACATACACATAAATAAAATGTTTCAAAAATTTAAAATCATAACAGAATATATCGGAGCTTTTATATTTATTACAATATTATTCACAATAGCCAGTGCATGCAATCAACCCAAGTAGCCAACAATGGGTGAATGGATAAAGAAAATCTAGCATATGTATCCACACAAAGTGGAATATTATTCACTCATTAAAAAAGAAATCCTTTCATTTGTGGCAACAGATAGATAACTGGAGGACATTATGTTAAGTTTAATAAGCTGGGCCCAGAATAACAGATGTGTTTCAATCCATACTTAGAAACTTGAATGATTTCATATGAAGCAGAATTGTGGAAAGTGCAGTTTGAATGTGGAGGATGCAGAATGAAACTGAATAGCTGGTCTCTGTTGTCCGCCTTCTCACACTGTGATGAAATGCCCAAGGAAAAGCATCTTGGAGGAAGAAAGGTTCATCTTGGCTCACAGTTTCAGAGGTTTCACCCATGGTCTGTTAGTTCCATTGTTTGGGAGCCTGGAGCAAAGCAGGGAATCACGGAACTGTGCAGGAGGCTGTAGGACCACCAGGAAGCAAAGCAGGACAGGGAAGGCGCTGGGGTCCCAGTGGCCCCTTTAAGAGTGAAACCCCAATTCCCTCACACCTGCCACGAAGCACCAAGGGCTCTACCGCAGACTAGTGAGCAAGCCTTTCACACACCTTAGTAGATAATCCAAGTCTAAACCACAACAGGCACCAAAATACAGTTAGTTCCCGGGCCCTTTAGGGGAGGTCCCTCTGGCTTCAACAGCTCATTCTGTATTACTAAAGAGCTGGCAGGTGTCCAAGGAGATGGACCTGCAGTCACGGTATCTGATCATGTACACATCAGGTTCTTGTGTTTAACTATCACTTTGTCAACCAAAAAATGTAACACCCTGATGGTTTTGAAATGGTTCTTCACACACACACACACACACACACACACACACACACACACACACACACACTCACACACACACCCTTAAACACATATACACACACTCACACACATAGCAAAATAATATAAATGTGGAGGGTGCTAACTGTTGACTCTCAGTAGGGGATGTTTGTGGCACTTATTTTTGTTATTTTTTTTCTGTATTCTTGAAATTTTTCAATAATTTAAGACATTTCACATTTACATGTCATCAAATTCATAGTCTTTTTATTTCTGGCGTGCCCGTGTATGCAGCCAGTTCTCATTGTTGGATTTTTTATATGTCTAGGTTTTGATTTAAGTAGTGCCATCAGCATTTTCACATACACATTTGGTTAGCTCAGATTCTGTCCTGAGAATGTATTTCTGTGTGTAGGGCTAGTAGAAAAAGGCGTGGATAACTTTTTCTTCAGCATCTTCTTTCCACATTGCTTTGCAGCAAGACCGTACAGTTTATCTTGCTCCCAGGACAGCACGAGTCTGCCTGTATCACTGTGGTCTCACCAGCAGTGTTTGCTTCCTTTTCTTTTGATGCAGTCCCTCTAGTTGACACAAACACAGGTTGTGGTTGTCTTGCATCATGGGATTCTCCCGGGGCGAGGCCACATTCATCTGCTTACCCTGCAACACTCATGTCCTGGAATGATTTCTTATTCTGTGAAAATATTCTGGTCTGGTTTTCATTGCAAACATTTTCTTCTGTACTATCATTCGTCTTTTAATGTGGATGGCATGCTTTAATGGACCCCCAGAATCTTAATCTTAAAGGACATTTTTAAGTGTGTGTCAGTTGAGTGGCTTTTAACCTTGTACCGTTACTGACTGCTGCAGGCGGCACAGCGCCCTGGGCATGCAGTGGGCTCAGGTGCTAGTCCTGCCCCCTCTTGTGTTGACTTTGGACAAATTTCTCATCCTCAGACAAGTTTCTAACCCGTAAAATGGGGTGGAGAGATTAGCTGTTGCCTAGTGCTATAAGGAGCAAATGAACCATTTATTTACAGAGTATGTTCCTGTCACACAGGAAATGTGACTCAGGTACTTGCTTTTCTTGTTACCTCCTGCAGCCAGCCTGGAAAGGAATTTTGTTTGCAAAGCAAATGCCTTATTAGTGAAAGAGAAGCTAGGTTTGTTGGGCAGAGGACTTATATTCAGATATGCTCACTAAATGTTTTCGGTGAAGAAATTGCCAAATGGCCAGTAAGAGGGAGCTAATCAGACACCTGCATTTTAATTTGCTTAAATCGGGTTTCTTTTCATTTTCTCCCCCCCCCCCCGCTATGAAACAGAGAATGAATAAGAGAGGGAGAAGGACAGACAGAAAGGCCATGTACACACGGGTGTGTGTGCGCACCTGTGTGTGTCTGTGCGGAAGTCATGGGAGGACTCCTGTCACCCTCCTTATTCCTTTGAGGTGTTATCTCTCACCTGGAACTAGACTGGTGGTCAACCCCAGTAATCCTCCTGTCTCTACCTCACAGTGGGGTTAGGCACATGACCCTCTCTCTCTCTCTCTTTCTTGTTCCTCCTCTTCTTCTTCTCTCTCTGTCTCTCCCTTTCTTCTTCCCTCCTCCTCCTTTTCCTGTTCCCCCCTCTTCCTTTCCTCTCCCTCTCCCTCTCCTCTCTCTCCCTCTCCCTCTGTCTTTTAAGGCAGGGTTTTCTGTGTAGCCCTAGCCCTCATTGTCCTGAACTCACTCTGTAGACCAGGCTGTCTGGTCCCAAGGTGTGTGCCACCACCATCTGGCCAAATCGGATTTCTTAAAAGCTTCTTACCCGTTATTTTTAAGAAAATTTAAGAGGAAAATTAGGAGACATTTCTATATGGTTTGCTTTCTGCTGTGTAAAATGTCTACTTCTCTATTTCCACAGGACAGCACCATCTTGCAGAACAGAATTGTGGGTATTTTCAGTTTTCTCCTTTGGTCTATGTAGCGGGACTCTACCCTCACTTCTGCTACTCACTCGTGTCTGTCTGAGTACAGGCTCCTCAATTGCATGAAGATGAGCCCACTTCTTGGGGTGTTATCCTTAGGTTAGACAGGAGATCTGGGGTCTGTGAGAAGTGTGTAGTCAACTACAAGATGCATTTCAGAATGGCTGGGCAAAGGTTCTGTGTATCATCACCACAGAGAAGTGATAACTCTCTGTCTTAGAGTTTTACTGCTGTGAACAGACACCATGACCAAGGCAACTCTTATAAAGGACAACAGTTAGTTGGGGCTGCCTTACAGGTTCAGTCCATTATCATCAAGGTGGGAACATGGCAGCGTCCAGGCAGACATGGTGCAGGAGGAGCTAAGAGTTCTACATCTTCATCTGAAGGCTGCTAGCAGAATACTGGCTTCCAGGCAGCTAGGATGAGGGTCTTAAAGCCCACACCCACAGTGACACACCCACTCCAACAGGGCCACACCTACTCCAACAGGGCCACACCTTCTAATAGTGACACTCCCTGGGCCAAGCATATACAAACCATAACACTATCCAAGGGGATGGATATGCTGGCTGTCTTGACTTGGAGTATATGGAGTCAGGTACAAAGATATCACATTGTATCCCATAAACAAATGGAGTAACTATGTCAACCAAAAAATAAAATAATAAAGTAAAAACTTTAAAAAATGAGATCATAGACAAAGGTCTTCCAGACAATTTGGAACAGGTGCATGTTCAGTGACAATTTAAAATGTTATTTATTTCTTGTGTGTGTGTATGTACGTGTGCGTGTGGGGGTGAGAGGACAGCTTAAAGGAGTCATTTCTTTCCTTCTACTCTGTGGGACCTGGGGATCAAATTCAGGCCATCACGCTTGATGACAAGTGCCTTTGGATCACCAAGCTTTCTTGCCAGCCCACCAATAAGTGATAATTTATTATTTTTGCACACCAACATTTTCTAAATTTTACCTTGAAATGTACTTAAAATTGATAAGAAATAACTAGAAAGAGTTATTGATTACCTCAGTGGGCAGCCATTGTTCTTTGCATAGCAACCCTTTAGTCCTAGCTAATCTTCCCAGCCTGTAGACATATCGTGTCTAGTCCCATGTCTGCCTTGGACAGGATCCCAGGGTCAAGGTGTTCTTGGCAGCGATGGCATCATTTTTGCTGTTTGTCTATTGATAAAGGTTTAGCCTCTCTGGACCTTAGTTAAAAAGGACAGAGTCAGCCTGGATACCCTCTAGTGCCTCTCCTTTCCTTAATGCTTTGATCTTTGAGCCACTGTACTATGTGGTCCCTGGCTTGACACCACTCCCTTCTTTCAGCCACCAACTCTCACCTTCTCACCTGGGCCCCCATCATATTAACTCAGTCTCCTGCCTTTCTTGGAGGCCCAATGCCAGTGTTTGTAGCCCATGCTCTCTTACAGTTCAGACAGAAGCAGCTGGGACTTCCCTACTGCAGGGCTTCAGGAAGATGTCAGTTGAACAGAGGCCTCAGAGGCCTATTGCAAAACCTACAAGCCATCCATCCAGTTTCCCTGGTCTCACCGAGCCATGCTCTCTCAGAAGACAGATGGAAGCTCTTCGTGAGCACTCTCATGGCAGGCGTGGCCTGGGAGCTGGGCTCTAGGCCTGGCCTTTTCTTCTCTGGTACCTTATGTGGAGAAGCCCAGTGAGGCACTCCAGGTAGATGATGACCCTACTGGGTCCCTGCTCCAACCGTAGGGCTGGGCAGGTGGCATCTGTGGGGAAAAGCCAGCACGCTTTATGTCGTAAGACCTGACTTGCTCCACTTTCTTTTGTAGAGCATGGGGGACGTGAATCTGTTTGCCTCATCACACACGTCCAGAACTTCCCACAGTGTGGATCCCTCGAGGGTCAGCTCCATGCCTCTCACGGAGGCCCCTGCTTTCATTCTGCCCCCTCGGAACCTCTGTGTCAAAGAAGGAGCCACCGCCAAGTTCGAAGGGAGGGTAAGAAGCAGGGTTGATCGGGAGGCAGGGGAGGCCGGGAGTGGGGAGTGCTCATCACACCTTGTCCTCAGGAAGCCTGCCATGGCCAAAAGTCTAGTCTCCCTTTGGACTTTCACATAAATTAAATGTATACCATCTTGCTGTCTCTTGGCTTATGGTGAGCTTTGATCTGTGTTGGTGGGCGTAGTAATGGAGGGGACCATGCAAATTGACCATCTTAAGGTATTTTGCTCTTGGATATGTTCTGGATACCTGGCCTGGTGTCAGAAGGAATGTACCTTAGGTATAATTGTGCTCCAGGATCTGAGCTCCTGAAAAATGAAATGATTTTTCTCCTACATTCTCCCTGGAAGGAACGTTTCATCAGCTGACCTCCCGATTCCACGCAGAGTAGTGGTATGACAGATAGGATCCTGATGTCATTTTGTCACCTTCTGCCAACAAATCTTGAGCTCATGCCCATCTAGGGCCTCCATTCCTCTTTCTGAAAGTATGAATGACGTTTCTCGCCTGCTTCTTGTTAAATAAGCGAGATCAGAACATAGAGGAAAATCTGTAAGACTGGTTGATGCTGTAACCCGGGGGGGGGGGGGAAGCCTTTTAGTAAGCTTTTAGTTATTAAATCAGCTTTACACTGAGGTGGCATGGACATGAGGGAGGTTATGGGTAGTGCTAGAGACCAAGCACAGGGGTCCCACCTCTGGCACCTTTAAGGCCTTGGTGTGAGCACTCAATGAAGTATGAGGAATTCCTGTGTCCCTGTGACTTTGTAGGTGTGAACTCCTGGAAGCTGGTGAAGAAAGAGGTCCAGCAGATGTGTCTTGGGTGTATTGTGTAGGTGGCAGGTTTGGCCATGTTGTCATTTGAAGATCGTGTAGGAAAAGGTAGAGCTGCACTGAATTGTATATGAGGCACTGACCTCTCCAGTCAGGACTTTTGCTAATGGGTCTGCACCACTATCTGTATTTCCTTTATTTTATCTAAAGCAGACCAAGGGGGGCAATGTTCGGGATGCGTGGGGGCTCCACCAGCATGAGACTCTCTTCTGTTGCCCTAAATTTAGTCCACCTCCTCTTATCCCCACCCCAGGAAGAAACCCTAAGTGGTCAGATGGAGGAAGTACTGGTTCATGCCACAGCATTAGTGACCCTTGAAAACATGAAAGAAGCCAAGCAGGACAGGACAAAACCACATAATTCTGCTTATATTGCATGTCCAGGATGGCATCTATGAGAACAGAAAGGAGATGAACAGCCCAGCAGGTCGCGGAGAGAGAGATGGGCATGGCTGCCGGGTGTTCAGTTTCTTCCTGAGATGGTGAAGATACTCTGAAACTAGATAGTGCTGGTGGCCGTGCGCCTCTGAATGTTCTTATAAAGTGCTCAACAGTACACATTATAAAATTTAACAGCCATTTAAGACATGCCTTAGTCAGCAGAACACCCCACCCTCTTCCCACAGTGCTGCTGGGAGACAGCTCCTGCCTTGGCTTGGCTTCCTCACAGCACAGTGAAGCTCCAGCTGTTAACACGGCCATTGTCACAAAAGATCCACAGCCTTGAGCCTTGGAACCTTCATGAACCACTCACCCAGTAGTTAGTGCACCTGCTCTCTTGTACCTTCCACGAAGCCAGGCTTTCTTTATCTGAGAAAAACAGAACCAAACAAAAACTGCTGGTTTACAAGAGGCTGGGAAGAATGGCTAATAAGACATTAAAAATGCTTCATGATGTCACGTAGTACTTTTCTGGCCGTATTGAAAATCATATAATACAAGTTCAATTATCTTGAACAATTCAGTATCATTTGGTGCATTTACCCAGTTGTGTTAGTTACTGTAACAAAATCACTGAGTTAGATCAACCTTTAAAGGGTGTTTTATTTTGACTCATGGTTTCGAAGCTTTCAGCCATGGTTTTCAGGCCTGTTGCTTTTGGGCCTGTGGAAGGGCAGCACATCACAGTAGGATATATGATAGACAAAGCTACCCACCCTCTGTAACCCGGAAACAAACAGAAGGAGCCAGGATCCCAACAGCCCCTTCGCAGGCACATTCCCAATGGCTTAATTCCCTCCCACTGAGACTCCACACTCTAAAGGGTGGCCACCCTAAGAGCAAGCTTTCATCATGTGGGCCTCTTGGGGGCAAACCAATCCAAATTCTACCAGTGTTGGCTGCAGAATTCTTAATTCAGCATTGTCTTGAGAGTATTTGACTAAGTAGTTGACTCTGCATAGTCCCTGTGGCTGTGTTCCTTATGAATCAGCCCATGGGTCTGTCTTGCTGCTTGCTACCCCACCAGGGTCAGCCCAGAACACTGCCTCGGCAGGATGCTGGAATATGTATAGAAGGCCGTTAGAGAGGAATATGCACATAGTCCCTGGCTTACTTGCAGCAATAGAAGCTGTGGCTGAAAGTATTCTATCAACACGTGTGCCACAAACACATGGAGACATTCACATCAGGGAGGGGCCACCTCTAATGACCCCAGGATGAGGAAGCTGGTTGTGTTGATACCAAAGGTAAAGCTGAGCTGGGGACTGTCTTAGTAGTACCACAGAAATAAAAAGCAAGATGATACTGTTGGGGTGCCCTAGCTTTAGGAGTTGCTCTTAGGAGAAACTGAGCTCTGAATGCAGGCTCTCACTTGCTTGGCCAGAGGTGCCAGCTGCCCCCTCTCCCCAAGGCTGCCTCTGGACCTGTGGACCCTGTCTGCAGTGCCCCTCCTCTCATTGGGCACACAGCCTGTTCCAGGCTTCTGTCTCAGACCTGTGTCTGCCTTACAGCCACTGTAGGATAGCAGCTTTGAGACCTGGGCTCTCACAGGAGCTCAGCGGTACCTTTTTGAGAATGAGCTTCATCATTCAGTTCTGCCTGGCAGTTCCTGGTGGCCTCTTCCTTGCTGAAACCCAAGAACTCCCACTGGCTTCCCCCTCTCTATTGAGAGTTGTCATCCCAAATGAAGCTTCTAGCTTCTTCTGGAGAGGTCAGGAACTGTCAGTGGATGTCACAAATGTGAACAGTCATGAAGGCTATTTTCCCACCACCTCCAAGGCTGCGATTAGCAGTTGGTTGAAACTTGAGCTTACTGCTTTTATTCCTGAAAGCTAAAGCCGGCCGTCCACTCGCTCCCATTTCCCTCCCATGCCTACTTCTAAGCAAAAAACTAAATGAACCTCACCTCTGATAATCCACTTCTTCCTACCCTCCAGGACGTGGGTGACTTTAGAGTGGTACTCCAATTGCACCCTTTGGTTCAGGACTCTCTGGGGCACTTCAGACTTGAGCCTTTCTTTGCATGGGATTTGGTCTGTTGCATCTTTCTTTTTTAAAAAGCACTTTTCTACTGTGATAGATACTTTGAGCAGAGAACACATAACCTGTACCCATTCCCTTAGTTGGCTCTTTCAATGCTTGAAATAGCTCCAGAGGCTTTCTTTGCAGTTCAGGGTGGCCTAGTGACACCTCTGTGCTGAAGTCATCTAGGGAGCTTCATGGAAAGCTATCTTTTTCATGATTAAAAGTAAAAGAAGAAAGAAGTCATCTTGGATGCTTTCATTTTCTACCTTACCCTTTGCTGGCATTCCTCGTGAACATAGCCAGGCCCCACTTGTTCGGCCAACTGAAGTACCATTGGTGGCCTACCTCCCTACCACAAGGTCCAGTGTGAAAAAGCAATTGGGAAAATCCTAAATTCAGTTCATATTTCTTCCCCTTTCCCCACAGACTTACCACTATCAACAAACAAGCAGAACCACTGCATCAGCCCCTCTGTCTTACAGACCCAAGGGGTTAATACTCTAAAGCCCCCTGAGAGGTGTAGCCCACAGAAGGCTTCACCCAAGCCCCTGGGCTCACTGAGGTGGACCTCCTATAAAGTACTGCCTTGACTGTCTCAAGGCGGATACTGTTTTATCTATGGAGAGGCAGGGAACATGAGACAACCTATCTTGAAAGGGAAAACAACGGCTTCCATTTGTGCTTTAACCAAGAGTAGTATCTTTTCCTCAAAGCCTCTTCCCAGTTTCCATCCAACAGAGAAGTAGACGTTGTACTCAAAGACATGAGGAGCTTAAAGGACGTGGCTGGCCCAGGAGTCCCAGTGTGGTTTAGAAAGGGGTGCATACACAAACAGCAGCTGTGACTATGTATAACCAGACAGTTGCAGAAAGTCTATGGACAGATTTGCTACTTGGGTTGGGGGTGATGTGGGAAGAAGGGAAATAGCATTGCCATGGCTGAGGGGGGCCACACATGCACTCCTAGTCTTGTTACCCCCACCTGGGTGACACCCAGAAGTGCTCTGTCAGAGCTTTTGCACCTCATGCTTTATGTACCATTTGAGGCAGGCCTTCCTTCCACAGGTCTAATCTAATCTCTCAAACTCAGTGCCTGTTTCTTCTCTTGTTTGTCTTTGAGCCTTGAAAGTGACCCAGTGTCTGCTACATGATTGTGTGCTCGGTACATTCTTGCATCATTGAGGACACTAGGGTAGGGCTGTGCCTGAGCTGCCAGCCATCTTCAGTCACAGTGGCTCTGAGCTCCTTCTAAGCCCAACTCCCATACTCTTCCCCATCCATGTCATGGGGCTCTTGCTTTTCCCCAGGCTATTCCTGGAACAAGATGTGCTTCCTTTTCCTTCCCATTTTATTGATTTAGATTCTACTTCCTTTAGACCACTTTCCTGAAGTATTACTCCTAGGTATTTTATTAGAGTACATAAGAGCCATGTTTGTAGGATGTGGACCATTACTTAAAAATCACATAATAGACATGAATAATAAACATAGGAAAGACTTGACCACTCTAGCCTTCAAACTGTGCCATTCAGTAATCATCTCTGCCTGCATTAAAGAAAATGATTTCAATGTTAAACTATTATTAACAGCACTTGTTGCCAGACCTGCGAACCTGAGTTCAATCCCCAGGCTACACATGATGGAGGGAGAGGACCTAGGACACACACCCCTGAGGCCCCCCCACAAATAAAACGAATGTATGTAATGAAAATTCAAAGGAAACTTGAAAGTTTTCTGCCTTGACCTTTCACTTCTGCTTTTCAGAGGTAGCAACCACCAGCAGTTTGGATAGATATTCAGAAATGTTCTATGCAACATGACATCTATCTGAATATCCTTCTGTGCACATAGGGCATATATGCTGATCTGCTACCTGCTGCTCTTCCTTGGTGCTGTTTCTTGTTTGTTTTGCACACTGGCAGATGGGTGCACCTCATGAATGTGCGTGAGCTTTCTCGCCCTCCATTGCTCCCTTCTGAATTTCCCTAATGCTAAAGCATTGACTTACTACTCTATCCGTTTACACACATGGCAGTGTTTACCAGTTTTTGCTTCTTTAATGAGAGTGGGTTCTTTGAGGTCTAGATTTGCACTGCTGAATAGGATCACCATTTGTCATATGTGGCTGTTTAATTTACAATAATATTAATTAAATAAATTAATTTAATTTAGTTGAGATTTTATTTCCCTGGCCATACTAGGAAAATACACATGCTAGACCATACACGTATTTTAAATGCTCAGTGGTTGTGTGAGGCTAATAGCTACCATGTCAAACTGCACAGATTGTTAAACATTTCTGCCATCACAGAATACACACAAAATCCTATTGGGCATGCCTGATCTAGAGCATTCTTATTCATTCAGCTCTTAGGTATTGGTGATTCACACCTAAAAGACGTGTTTAAAAAAAATTACCTGTTCTTTGCTGGAGCAATGGCTCAGCAGTTCAGAGCATTTGCAACTTGTTCAGAGGACTGGAATTTGATTTCCAGTGTCCACATGGCAGCTCATGAACTGCTTATAACTCCTGTTACAGGGGGTTCACATTCTTCTGACCTCTGCTGACATGCACATGGTGCACCTATGTACACCCAGGCATGTACATATACACATAGACATAAACTCAATAAGGATTTTAAAAATAGCTGTTCTATTCACAATAGAAATGAAACACTGGGTTCTTGAGAATTTATTTAGAGCATAAGATATGTCCAAAAGCCACCTCTTGAGGAAGAGAACGTTCTCTTCTAATCCTCTGTAGTAAGGAATGCTGGCCTGGACTCTGCCAGCGTGAGTCTCCTCCTGAGATCCCGGCAGATACCTGCTCCAAGTGGCTAGAAGACATTGCCTACAATGCCAGAGTCCCTGAAGCAATAGAATGGGGGTGATAGAGTAGATATTGCAGTTGGTGGCCATGTTAGCATTAATGTGGTAGACTGAGCAGACTTTGTAATTCCTTCCCGTCTACATATGCCATGGAAATGAACTTAGCAGGTTCAAATGAGGGTGAATTCAGAACTGCACAGAAGAAAGGGGCGTCCATGGTTATGAGATCCCCTCAGGGTTCCCCTAAAGGCTCCACCAGTGTTCCAATTAGAACAGATATAGGACGAGGACTCCATAGAAGACAGAGCTTCATATTTGATGCTAAGGATCTGGCGATTGAAGAAGAATGGTTTTCTAACATCTTTGTGGAAAAAATTAGAAGCTCTTAGTATAGCTCTTAGCCAGTGTCTCCGGGGAAAAGTTCTGTTTCCTTTGTCACAATGAGGAGAGCTGCATGTGTTATCTGCTTGCTGCATGGCCAGAGTCGCTCAAGTGAAGTCCATCAGGAGACTTCCCCATGTGCGGCTTGTAGCCTCCCCTGATTCAAGATGTGTCCGATTTGGAAGTTGCCTTACCACTACCTACATTAGGAAACTAGTTCTTTAGCCATTGACCACGAATTAGCTAACGATGGTCACAAGCTATTTGAAGAAAGTGTGTATGATATTATCATCCACCCAGAGACACAGCTCAGACGTGTTGGTTCTGGTTACTGAAAGTACATCATGAAGCCTTGGCAAGCCAAAAGTAAAGCATCAGTGCTTGGTAGCCTGAGGCAGGAGAAGAAAGACAAAGTGTAAGGACACAGTAAGAGGTGAAGCACTCAATAGTCTCCAGCGTGGATGGATCAGATGACTGAAGTTTAGTTACGGGACTCAAAACCATAATGGCAGGTGGGTGAGACGGTACACGCCTTTAACTTCAGCACTAGGGTGGCCATAGTCCACAAACAAACAAATAAACAACAAGCAATCCCAAAATGATACAGGTAAATAAAGTCCACTCCCAAGTAGCTAGCTTACACATAGAATTATATTTGAAGGTTCTTTTTCTTTCTTTGTAAAAATATGTGTGTGTGTGTGTGTGTGTGTGTGTGTGTGTGTGTGTGTGTGTGTGTGTGTGTGTGTTGGAGCTGGCATTACAGATGGTTATGAGCTGCCCAATGTGGGTGCTGAGGCTTTTCTTAACAAATAGGATCTGACAACACCTCCACCTAGCACACCAGCTCAGCAGGTGCTCTCTGCTCTACGTATGTCTTTTCCATGTTCCTCTCATCTCTACAGTTTGTAGCTTTCTCTAAACATCAAGGCCGATGTCTCTTACCAATTGTGACTTTGCTATTCCCCTCCACATGTCTATATTCGTAGTAGGGCAGCAGAAAATGGACAGGAAAAGTCTAAGATGGTTCTTCTCCATGCCCACTTTTTGTGGCTGGCTTTTCTGCCTAGGTGCTGTAGGCATTTGAGGTTATGACCATGCCATAAATGTCCAATAAGAGATCTAAAAATCCAAACAGGACTAGCAAGAGGGAGACATCATAAAGTCAGAGAAATTCTTTGCCTTTCATAGTGGCAGTCTTCTAAGTGCTATCTGAATTTTTACATAGGAAATGGGCACATGGGAAAGGAGAGGAGTGGTGGGTATCAGAGGCTGGGAGACTAACGGGCAGGAGGGATGAGGCAAGGCTAATGGTTCATGAAGCTTTAGGGTACTATTGCATGGTAGAATGACTATAAATATCAGTAGTATACTGTGAACTCCACAATGCTAAAAGAAATTAAAAAACTATCTCCATAAGGAAATGATCCATGAGCTGGAGAGATGGCTCAGTGGTTAAGATCACTGACAGTTCTTTCAGAGGTCCTGAGTTCAATTCCCAGAAACAAGATGGTGGCTCACAACCTTCTCTAGTAGGATCTGATGCACTCTTCTGGCCTGCAGGTGTACATGCAGATAGAGCACTCATATGCATAAAATAAATATATAAATCTTTAAAAAATGATCTATGTCTCTTAAACTGAGATTTGTTCAATCTATGTAAACAGAAGTCAATATATGCATGTATTGAAAGATTGTATGGCACATTAATACATATTATTTTTATAACTTGATGCATCTGTTAAGATACATTTATAAGGAAACAGAGCAAGTGTATTAGTTTCTTTTCCTTTTGCCATGATAAAATACTCTCACAAAAGCAAATTAAGAAAGAGAAGGTTTATCCTGGCTTTCAGTACAAGTATTTAGTCCAACATGGCCAGGAAGTCAAGGCAGCAGGAACTCAAAGCAGCTGGTCCCAAACAGTCCTGATTGTTATATCCACAATCAGGAAGTAGAAGGCAATGAATGCATGGTGCTGCTCAGTTCTTTTTCTTCACAAATATAACTCATAAGCCCAGCCAGAGAATGGTGCCTGCACACACAATAGGCAGATCTTTCACATCAATGAACATAACCAAGATAACTCCCTACAGTTGCTCCAGAAGCCTGCCTCTGAGATGATTTTAGATTCCATTAGCCAACGATAACAGTAGTCATCACACCCAGAGAATATCAGTGTTGATTATGAGGTTAATGATAAGAGGAACAGAAAGATGCTCCTTGAGGCTATGCTTGGGAAGTGATACTTTAAGGGGAAAGGTTAAGAGGGGAAACAACTTTCTGTCAATGTCTACCCTCAATGTCTACCCTCAATGTCTACCCTCAATGTCTACCCTCAATGTCTACCCTCAATGTCTACCCTCAATGTATACCCTCAATGTCTACCCTCAATGTATACCCTCAATGTATACCCTCAATGTCTACTCTCGATGTATACCCTCAATGTCTACCCTCAATGTTTACCTTTTACTTTCCATATGTTCTTACTGCTGCAGTTTCTGTTCACAGTAGATAGAAATTATGCCTGTAAATTTTTAAAGCATAATAAAATACTTGTAAAAATATTTGTACCAGCAATCCGAGTTCAGTGTCCAGATCCTGTCAGATAAACGATCAAAGACAAATCCACAGTTTACACTGAAAATATCACAGACAGCATTTGGACATGGAAGAACATGTAACTGCAACAAAATGCATTGCACAACCCCGCTGGCAACTAAATAGAAATTTCAATACCTTTCAAGTGCTGTCTACCTGAAAAACTAGCAAAATAAAGCTCTCCAAAGCCCAGTGTGGGATCAGTGAGGAGGCGGGACGTTTCCTTTGCTGGAAGCATTGAGGATTACCTCAGCCTCTGGGGACTCAGACTGGAAGAATGTTATAGGGGCAATAAAACCATTGATCCATTTTGCCAAGAATTCTGTTTTGACACTGTAACTTAACTCTCAACAGAGAAGTGGGGGAAAGCCAGAATAGAGATGCTCAGAACACTATTTATAACAGCAAAAGTGGAACCAGCCTGGACCCAGAGACACCATTACACAAATGCAGCAGTGTGGCAGCTGTTACATAATATGTCACCTGCCCGGCATTTGGGGAACTACATCCATAGATGGTGAGAAGAGCTAAAAAAAGTGGAAAGAAAGTAAAAACCAGGATGTGGTTGCACAGACCAACTGCAGCCTCACCAAATGTCCTTATTACATGCAATTAGTAGAGGCTTGGGAGCCTTGTAAGTAAGATTAGCTGTTGTTGTTGGATTCTCTCTAAATGGTATGTTTTTAAAAATTCTTTGTCGACAGCTTACCTATCAGAGAAAATAGGCACAATTAAAATGGACCCTGTGTGCTAGGGAGGCTCTTATGTGCCTATTATTTTAACTGTTTCCAATTAACTTGTCCCTGTGCCTTGAAGGATAAACAAAGAGCAGTGGCAGAATGAGCAGCCGGAGATGGAGCGTGGTCTTACAGCTGCTGTGCTGCAGACAGCCACAGGGTCAGAGTCTGGAGGACTGTGCTAGTCGGTGCTCCTCTACTAGTGCCCAGTTCATTTGAATCAGGTTTTAAAACTCTCTATGTCAAGAAGCTGGATCATGTGTAACATTCTTCCAACTTCAGAGTTAACTACCAAGATACTAGGTTGGAAAAGAGCAAAAGCAAAACATGTGAGTTAAGTTTCCAAAGGGAAACAAACAAACATGGCTGCTGCTCTCCGTGTTTAATTTTGGTAATATCAGAACTTTTCTCCTTCCAGGTCTATCATCCCACTGCATTTTCTTTCTTTGTTGTGTTTGAGGTCATTTGGAATGCAATCATATTACCATTCTGTGCTATAGGAAACAGGCTTGTCTAGGGCTCTGCCTGCCATGGAACTGTCTTAGAATTTTGGAGAAATGGTTGTCCCTCCTAGATCTCACATTCCTTTTTAATCTGAGATAGTTCACTTGACCCCAAGGCCCTGGAAGAGTTGAAATTCTATGGCATATTTTATAGTGTGTGATACTTCACATGTCTGACTTTTACATTGTCATTGTCATTGAGATATGAGCTTGCTATTTAGCTCTAGCTGGTCTAGAACTTTCTATGTAGTCCAGAGTGGCCTCGAAGTCCCCACCCTCCTGCCTCAGCCTCCTGAGTACTGAATTTACAGGTATGTGTACCACACCCAGTCTTTCCATGTCTCCTTTTTAGGGCAGGGGATGCAGCTTAGAGGTAGAATGCTCTCCTAGCGTTCACAAAGCCCTGGGCTGGCTTCTAGTACCATAAACAAACACACTTGTCTAAATTTTGAAAATCTGCTCCACTCTTAGTTCCTGGTTGTTGCCCAGTAGAGAGAAATTACTTCTGTGTAGTCTACAGGCTTTCTAAACAATAGTCTCTGCCTCATTAATGCCCTACATTTATTGCAGGTAGATTTTGTCTGTTTGGATCTGATTCACACAACTAATGTTTACTGAGTATTTTCTCATGAGCCAGGCAGTTAATTTGTTTAGAACCAGAATTACCTGAGAAGTGTAGGACTGCCATTTCTGAATGCGGCTGTATTTGTATTCTTCATATCACCTTGGGAACTGGGCCAAATAATCTTGGCCAAATTATAAATAAAATTGTGCCAAAGTATAAGGGACAATTGTTTCTCTTTAGCATTTTATTATTTTACTGTTTGTATATTGGTATCAGTTTCCTTTATAGCTTATTCTGATCATGTCTCATTTCTAATAATATACCAGACATTTTGTGTGGCATTGTATAGTATATGAAATCCTTCCAACCTGAGAATAGTGAGTGCTAACTATCTGTCTCCCATCCCTAGAACTCTGGGGAGACATAAGCAGAATTAAACCAGGTGAAACATACAGGGAAAGTGAAGGGCTCTAAGAGCACAGTGCCTTGCAGAAGGGCTCAAAGAAAAGTGAGACCAGTGTCAATCAGTTCCTAGTAACTAAATCCGCCCACCTATGAGTGGTGCTGCTGAGGAACTGGTGCCTTGTGTTCCAAATGCTAGCTGCTCAGCCCTTCTGGGCTTATCTTATCTGAAGCTCTGCTTACCGCACAACTTAGAATGCTTCACTTCAAAACAGAGCCCTCTTAAAGTTTTGTGATCAGCCTCCTTACAGCTTTCTCCAGGAAGCAGGATCAGTTCCCTGAGAGACAGGTCATATGGAGTTAACCCTTCCTAAAGGCATTTGGCTGGAGACTTAATCCTCAGTTTATGCTCTTTGATACTGTTAAGAATATTAATGATGTTTAAATTTTTAATTATTATTTTGTATATGAGTGATTTATCCACATTAAGTATGCTCACTTTATGTGTGCCTGTTGCCCAGAGATCAGTAGATGGTGTCTGGTCCCTTAGAACTGGAGTTACAGATGTTTATGAGCTGCCCTGTAGGTTCTAGAAATCATACTCAGGTTCTCTGCAAGAGCAACAAGTGCTTTTAATCATGACCCATCTCATGATGTAAGGTTTTATTATAAGGACTCTCTGATGCCTTTTTTCCTCCTCAAACTAATATGTTAGGAGAGGGTCATTTAGCCTAATTGGCAACTGCCAGACCTTTGCAATGTGCCTGGTTACCTAGAATAGGGAGCTGTCAGTCAACTATTCCTCTCTTTAGCAGGTTGGTCACAGTAACCTTTCTTCTTTGGACACTTCATGGATGCCTCAAGGAAACATCACTCCAGCTATGAAGAACACTGCAACCACGGCTACTCTCAAAGCTGCAGTTTCTGCTTTAGTCTTGTTTCACTCATGATTGCACCAAACAACTTGCCCCAGCTCTAAGGGACATCACATTGGTGGTGGCAAGTCTCTGTCTGTTCTAAATACTATCTTGAAGTTTTTCTTACACAGGAGAAAACACCTTCATAGTGTCTTTACACAAAGATTGTGAATGATGTTTATGCAATGCTTGTAATTAGTGTGTATTTGAGGCTTGTGGTTGGTAGATCTAGAAACCATATGCAAACAAGACTGTGACTGGTGGAACTAGAAACTCTACCGGAATCCCAAACCCCTCTCCAGACTATATAAGTAGAACTGTATAATCATGCTTTCACATTTTTGTGGTCAGGCTAAGAAATGTCTTCATGCGCACAACTCTTTCTCCCATTGTTACAACAGTAGGCCCTCAAATGCCTCTCCCAATGGTCTTTTGTCTATTTTAGTCTACCACAGGTGGGGTGGGATGAACTGGTTACACAGAGAACAGATAAACAACGCCTATTATGGTAACAGCAGGAAGGTTGCTGATGAGTTTAAGAGAGTATCCAGGAGGAGAAACTGAGATCTGAGTTTATGGGGACTGTGGAAGTACTAAGAGGATAAGAGGTAGTGGAAATCTGAGATTATGGTAATAGACCATGAAGAATCAAAATTGGGAGATGTTGGA
Source organism: Uromys caudimaculatus (assembly GCA_028551405.1). Taxonomy (NCBI): domain Eukaryota; kingdom Metazoa; phylum Chordata; class Mammalia; order Rodentia; family Muridae; genus Uromys; species Uromys caudimaculatus. The sequence continues at coordinate 26,589,903 of CM052713.1, forward strand.
GAGCTAAGACTACAAGTTCTGATCATTGCAAGAATTCCAAAAGAGTTCCCAAATATTAAGATCTACAGAACGCCCAACACCTGCAGCTCAGGAGCTGTGACTCCCTGCTAGGCTGCAAAGCCAGAGCAATAATCTTCTGACCTGAGTACCCAGAATTACATGTGTGTAGTTTGGAGATATAAGCTCTTAGCTAGCAGAGCCTGAGCTATCTATTCTTGGGATTATAAGCCCAGCCTCAAAGCATTAGGGCGTGGACTGGCAAGACTAAAGGGTAATACACACTTTCAATTCTCACCTGAGGAAAAGGCCCCAAACCACTTGTAACACCTGGACTGGCCCTCTTCCTATTCTCCTGTTATCCGGGCCCATGCCTTAACCCACACTCTCTGGTCAGGTCTTAGGAATTGCCTCTTAGGCTTCTTTTAGTCTAATTAGATTCTGCCTTTCAAATCTATCAGAGTGCTGCCTAGCCTCTTCCAAATCCTACCTCTTCCAGTTGTCCTAGTCCTCTTGTCCACACAGATTGTTCTGGGGTTTTCTTGTGTAGTATACTTTTGGTTTCAAGTTCTGCTCATTTTGGAATTTGTCACTAGAACGAGACAGTCTTATTAAGCAAGTCATTATTCACTGCTGGGTTCTCCACAGCCTCTAAGATGGATTCCTATGCATGGTAGATGTACTACCTTTGCATGACTATGACCAAATATCTGAGAGAACAACTTAAGAGAAGATAGGAGTTTTGTTGTTTGTTTGTCTGTTTTCTTTTTTATGTTTTTTGAGTCTCAGCCCATGATAGCAGAGGAGGCAGGACAGAGTGACTCACTCCATGGCAGCTGGAGAATGTACCAGCTGTTCACATGGTTATGATCAGGAGAAATGGCAGGTCAGCACCAGAGATACTTATAGCCTTCAAAGTCCTGACCCCAATAATCTACTTTTACCACCTGTGTCCCACCTCTAAAGGCTCCATAACCTTCAAAATAGCCTCATAACCTTGGAATTAAAACTATTTTCCCCTAGCCCCAAAGGCTTGGAATTTAAACCATTCTTCCACTAGTCCCAAAGGCCTATAGCCACCTGAGATGATTTGATTTAATTAGCAACATGATATAATCTATAATCCCCTAAGAAAGCCTCAGTTAGGGATTGTCTACATAGGTTTGGCCTGTGGTCATGTCTGTGTGGAATCATCTCAATTAAGCTAACTGGAAGACCCAGCCCACTGTGGGCAATTCCATAGGCAGTGTATGTGCTGGGAGGTCGGGGTAGGATACTGAACTGTATGAGCATAGAAATGAAGCTGAGTGCGAACAAGCAAGAGTACATGCATGCGTTCATGTCTTTCTTCTCCTGTCTACACATGTGCTGTGACCAACTGCTTTAAGTTCCTGACACCTTAACTTCCCGGCTATGATAGATTGTCACCTGGGATTGTGAACTAAAGTAAACCTTATCTTGCCTAAGTTGTTTTTTTTTTAATCACATTACTTTGTTATAGCAACAAAAATGAAAATTACATCATCTGAAAATGGAGTATGCATTTAGTCGATTTAAACAGTTTCCGTAGCTTTACGAGTTCTGACAGTGTCTTAAAGTTCAATGTCTCTTATGTAACTCAAGGAAATTCTTAACTGTGAGCTCCTGTTTTTAAAAAGAGGTTGCATGATTCCAAAACACTGTAGCACCATTCTGAAAGAGAAGGACAAGGCCATAGCAAGGAAAAATAAATCAGAACGACATTGAAACTAGCAGAGCAAACTACAACGAAACACCCAAATTCTATACCTCAATATCCACAGTGCCCGTAGCATCCGAGGCATATGGTGTCATTTGTGGGCATCAGTGGGTTTGGGTAGATGTGCCCCAGTGGTCCTGCACCTGTTCACACATGGCTTCTCTGCTTGACCAGCTGTGCTATGTGTCTGTAGCTTTTCTTGAGAGACATTATGCATTCCTGGCATCTCTAACATCCTGGATTCTCCACTGCAACTTAGGTTTCAGCTTGGCAGCCTCCATGCATAGCCTGCTTAGAGGCTTTCTGCGAGGACTCCAATCCTGTTACACATTGTCTGGATTCATAGGCTTTTTTTTTTTCCCTGAAACTTTGGTGCAAAATTTCATGATCCTACAACTCTTGCATTCTGCCCACCTACAAAACTGTCATCATATGGTTGATACCAAGTTTGTCTGATAACTCAAGAAATAGTCGGATCCCTGTCTCGCTACTTTTATGTCAACTTGACACAAGCCAGAGTCATCAGAGAAGAGAGCCTCAATTGAGAAAACATCTCCATAAGATCGGATGTAGGCAAATCTGTAGGACATTTTCTTAATTAGTGATTGGTGGGGGAGGGCCCAGTACATTGTGGGTGGTGCCATCCCTAGGCTAATGGCCTTAGGTTCTATAAGAAAGCAGGCTGAGCAAGCCACCAGGAGCAAGCCAGGAAGCAGCATCCCTCCACAGCCTCTGTATCAGCTCCTGCTTCCAGGTTCCTGTCCTGCTTGAGTTTCTGCCCTGACTTTTGATGATGAACTGTGATGTGGAAGTGTAAGCCAAATAAACTCTCTTATCCCCATGTTCCTTTGGTCATGATGTTTATTCACAGCAATAGTAACCCTAACTAAGACAGCCCTTGGACAGAGCTGCAGTAGCCTCTGAGTGCATGAGTAGCTGAACCTGGAAAATACTTTCCTGGAAAACCCTTTCCAGTAGGGCACCCCGGTGGCATGTGCTTTGCAAATGGAAGCTTGTGCTTTCATACCCTGGAGTCTTGATGGTGGTTGGTGGTGGGGTCTTGTAGCAGACCAAGCTTTTCTATGGTCCCAGGGCCCAGGGCCCAGTTTACCTTTAGTAGTGTTTCTGCATTGCTTCTCATGATTCTCATTATAAAGTCAGCTTTAAGTAGCCAGCAATAACCATGCTGCAGCCTAAATGCTATGTTATATTTAGATTTTATTCACCAAATAAATTAATCATTACTCTTGAATTCAACCCCACTCTAATTTGCTAAATAGAATATAGCCAGATTCTTAGCCAGAATAATGGCCTCTAGTCCAGTCCCCCACCCAGACTTTATCGCCATCTGAAACCTCAGGAGCCCAGCCTCTGCTGTCTGCACTTCTTTCCACATTCTGGTCCTTCAAATTCCCAACATCAGTCATCTGTTAGGTGGAGCTAACAGCATTCTGGGGCTTCTCTAGCCTGTAGCTCCAGACTTTTCCAAATCCTTCCCACATATCAGTTCCAAAGGCCCAAGAACCGTGTGAACAAATCTAGTCCAAGAAATAACTCCACTTCCCAGTATTTTGTATCAGTTACTTTTAGGTTACTGTGACCAAAATACCTAACCAAAAACCTTAAAGGAGAAAAGGTTTATCATTTCAGACGTTTTGGTCCATCATAGTCGGGGAGGCAGGGCAGAGCAGCTTAGCCATGGTGGCAGGCTCGTGTGGCAGCTGATCAGAAAGGAAAGAGAGCAGACAGGAGCTAGGGAGGGTATAATATGCAGACTCTACCCCTAGCAACTGACCTCTGTGAGCCGTGCTCATGCCTGAAGGCTCCATGGCCTTCAAAACCAACAACAACAACAACAAAACAAAAACAAAAACCCTACCAGAAATTGGGGACTAAGCAATCAAAATATGTTTGGGAAGGCATTTCATATTCAAAACATAACGTAAGGTTTTTAGGGGCTTTTGTTTGTTTGTTTTACTTGGGCTGTTTAGGTTGTTTTGTTTTTAAACAGGGTCTCATATAGCCAGGGCTGGCCTTGAACTCCTGATCCTCCTGTGTGTCCCATCTATGACTGATATTACAGATAAGTACCACCACACCTGGCCACAGGAGATAACCAGCAAGCTTTGGCTAGGCTATTCTTGAGCAAGAATGAGCTTAGATATTTTAGGACACCTCATCAGTCTGGGGATGCCCAAATGCTATCCCTTCAAATGATGTTGTCTAGCAGTTTGCTGGTTATCTAAGGGTTTCCTCACTTGAGACCACTGGCAAAACCTGGAAGGAGGGCTAGGCTGGTGGTCAGATGCCTGGGGTTTGGTTTCTGCATGCTGTGACTCCTAGGCATTAGTTTCTTTCTTTATAAAATGAGGTCACACCAGATGATTCTTCTATCCCTTCCTGCACTAACATTGCATGACTTCATAAGAATAAAATATGAACAGGATTTGGAGTCAAGACTTACCCACTCTGTTGACATACTATCCACTTGTCCCCATTCCCCCCCACAGTGCTTCGTGACGGCTGTAGCACTCAGAAGGCTGGCTTAGGTGGACTTTTGTAAAGGGATTTATTTTAGTAAACACTAGTTATAGGATGGCATTTGCTACTTTTGGAATAAAAATATGACAGAACCAAAGTGCTGTGCTTTCATGCAAGGAAGAGCCACCCCTCTCACATGCATTCTAAATGTGCACGCACGCACACACACACACACACACACACACACACACACACACACACACTCATATACTCTCACACTCACATATACACACTCATACACACACTCACTCATACACATACACAATTACATTCTTACAATCACACAAACACACACTAACACACTCTCACATTCATACACACTTATACTCTCTCTCTCTCACACATACACCCCCCCCCCCACCCACACATAGCTAGGATGCTGCCTGAGAAGATAAGAAGCGCACTCTCATGCCAGCTCTGATGGTTTGTTCAGGTCTAAGTGCTGTTCCCGGCCTCTGTTCAAGAACCTTTTGAGATGAAAGGTAGTTGGGAACAAAGATCGAAAATATATACCTGTGTCCTGACCCCTGGCAGTGATGGTGAGGATAGGGATTAACCCACATTTTTTCTCTTTCATTTGGTGACATACTGAGACCCCCAGGTAACTCCACTGCAAGATGAAAGTCCCCCCTGAAAGCCCCAGTAAGATGTGGGTGCAATTCTAGTTGGTCAGGCAGGGTGGGACCAGCTGAGGGAGGAAGTTAAACGCCAGCACAGCATCCCAAGTCTAGGAAGAAGGTATGTCTGTGACGTGTGAAGCACTTGGCCAGCAAGCTCTGGGAAGGCTGACAGAGGAGTGAAAAATGAGCCTGGAAGAGCTGGAGCCAGGAAGGAAAATCAAATCAAATCTGGAACCTGACTTAAAAGGCATTGGGCTGAGGGCAGCCAGGCACCTGGACATACTTTCCACAGCATGTCACACAGGGCTGGCATTTTCCACCAGGAGTGAGGGGAAGTGGAGTCCCATTAGAATGGCACCCCAGCCTGTGGTCCCTATAACCAGATTGCTCAGCAACAGAAAACGCTTGACAAGTGAGTACTTTGGGGCTGGAGATAAGGACACTTGCCTCCATGACGTATAGAAAGGAGGGGGGAGGGGCATTTCTGGAAGAGTTTGCTTCCAGCCAGTGTCCTACAAATATAAGGGACTCTTGAACATGACTAATGAATTATGGGAGGCAGAGCTCCTTTGTACTAAAGGTCCACCTCTTCATCTTGAGTTTGAAATGAATTCTAGATACCTTAACATGTGAGTCATTACTCTGGAGATAGTTTGGAGAGGTGTTTGGAGAGGGTGGGCTCTTTCAAAATCCACTGAGCATTTCAGACCAGCCAAGGAGAGACCACGTGAGCACAGGTGACTCTGGAAGCCACTCAGGTCTGGAAGTCAGCTGTAGGTATCAGCTACCCATCAGGGCTCACATGGCAAATGGGCGACTTAGAATGGGTGACTGGGCTTCAATGTCTTTACTTTTAAGAATGATTTGCTTGTTAGTCGTGTGTCATGGGAAGGGATCCATGGATGACTGTGTATAGTCAAATCATAGCTTAGTAAATCTCAACCTTTTCTGCCTCCATTATCATGCCCAGAGTTCCCCTGTGGGGATTTAATGCTGCACATATAATCACTGTTTTTCTGTATCAGAGTTTCATATATGTGTGTTTAATATATAAAAAGAGTAAGTGAGGGTTTTTTTTTGGTTTTGTCTCTTCTTAGAACTAATTTTTATCCAGATAGGGTATTACTGCCTGGATTTGGTAAACATGGGGACTCACACTGTGTGTTTGACATGTCCTGAGGAGATGATGACTAGGTGGTTGGATGAAGAAGTGCGGGCTAAAAAGAGAGGTCTGACTCTAGGAAATGTGGGCAGGAGAGGGTGACAGAATCAAATCTCTAAGAGTAGCAGTGAGGTAAGTACCGTGGATGGGGACATGAGAGTTGAGGGGGCAGGCCTGCGTCAGGAAGGGTATGAGTGGAGGCTCACTGCCCAGGGAGGTGCTCCTGCTCTTTCTCAGAGACAGCAGATGGGTGTGCTCTGCCACCTGCTTTACCCCATGGCTTATAACCATCATGTCATTTGCAAACAGGGTGGATTTCTTTTCCCTTCCACAATGTGCCTCTTTGACAGTGGCTGGTTGTTGGAGCAGAGAATGGGAGAGAAAGGGTCCAGGGGATAAGCAAGGAAAATGGTTAGGAGCCAGCTTCTTTCTACTGGAAGTGTGGGCAACTGGACCAACAAGAATATTTACTGGGGCCCGAGCTGAGAAGAACAGTGTGTGTGATGTGGTGGCACATGGGTGTCAGCTGAATGGGCCAACAGGGTGCACACTGCTCTTGGTGGCCTTTTGTCATTTCTGTGACAAAATACCTGATAATATATATATATATATATATATATATATATATATATATATATATATATATATATATATATACACACACACACATATATTCATGTAGTCATATATTCATATATGTGTATATACACATTTATACATATACACACACATATACACATACACACACACATACGGAAATAAATAGTCTGTAGAGTGGTGCAGTACAATTTGTGGTTTCAGGTGGACAATACTCTGCTATGGTAGAGTCCTGCCTTTCACCCTCATCCCTGAGACACTGGAAAGGCCCACCGTGTGCTTATAAGTACTCTCTGGAGCTTGCCATGAGACACCAAGGCTGGAAACCAAGTACCTCTGTGCATCAGGGTGGCAGGGAATGTGGCAAGGGTACAGGCTTCACAGCCAGGGCTGGGCTGGGATTTCTCCTGCTTACGTTCTCTAAGCCTCATGGGTGTGATCATCTCTCCTGCTTCACTGTACACCCATGAGTGCACAGCAGCTGCCTGATAAAGACGTAATAGAGACACTGTGCTACAGTGGGCCCTTTGATCTACCTATGGAGACACATTCCTAAGTACCTGAGACCACAAATTGGACCAAACCCTCAATATACTGTTTCTTCCTGCATATCTATGACTAAGTTTAATTTGTAAATTAAACACAGTGGAAGAGCCACAATGATAAACTAGTGATACGGCAGAAGAATTATAGCAATGTACTACAACAAAACTGTCTGAACGTACGACTTGTTTATTTCTAGACTTTTCTGTTTACCGTGTTTTGGATAACCATTGACCACAAGTATCTAAAAACATGAAAAGTAAAGCCTCAGATAAGCGGGGACTCCTGTGGAAACAGGAGTAGAATGGCCGGGCTGCCCACAGCACTCCTCTGACAATCTCCAAGAAAGCCTTAAAGTAGAATTACCACTAGTTAAGGAAACACCCAGAAGAGCAGAAGTAAAAGGAGGGCTGCGTTTGCCTGCGGGTCTGCCGGGCCGTAGTCACCATCACTGCTTGCTCAGTAGCTCTGCCCTGTATTTCTTTTCTGAGCTGGGTCTCCTTTAGATGATTGCGGCAGGGAGTCAGACTTCATTTTTACTTCCATCCCACCTTCCGCTGCTGTGATCTTGGGGAATTTGCCTAATTACTCTTGAAGTCACTTCCTGTCTGTAAAGAGGAACAACAATGCCTCTGCCCTGGCACTGTGTGGACGGAATGGCACTGCTACACCTGTAAGGTAGTCCGCGCTCAGTGGCTTTTTGTCACAAGCCGTTCATTGCTTGGTATCCTCTGTTTTTCACCTGAGGTGTCAGTCATTTTCCAGAGCACTGTCATATGATATCAATGGTTAATATTCTGGTTAATATGATCCACTGCTGTTTGGTGAATCATTCCCTGGCTGCAATCATTTAGGTGGTTTCTGTATTTCCTCTTATAAATTGAACTCACATGTACATCTTTATATATAAAGCTTTTAATTTCATATTTAATACCACTTCCTAGGAATTTATTAGTTGGCAGTACAGAGGTTAATGGGACAACAGACTTTCATCTGAGTGTCTTCTGAAGGACTACTCTTCAGTTTACATTGCCATCAGAAAGGGATGAAGCACCCTACCCGTCTTATGGTCTGTCAGCTCCCTGTGAGTTGATCAAGTATCTCTCTCCACAAGTCTCTCCCCATCCATCCATAGGCTGCTTCTGAGTTGGACTCCCTCTCTCTACCTCACTCTGCATCTGCCCTCTAACTCAACCCACCGCCATGGCAGTCAGGGTCTAGTGGAGCCTGCTACCCAGCAGTTGGAAGACTGGAGGCAGGGACCCCAGAGTGAGGGCTCTAGCCATAGCCAGGGAGGGGAGAGGCAGGGTACACTCACAGTCAGGTCTCTTCACTCTGGTGGTCAGAACTCCATAGAGCTCAGAGTGGGGATACTAAAGGCCCAACATAAGGCCGGCCTGCTTGATGCATGATGGGAAATGACAGCTCCAGGCTGGGATATGGGAAAGTTAAGGTGCAAGACAGACAAAGGGAGCGGAGATTGAGAACCGTCTTCCTAAAGGTCCGCTGACTTTGCCCTGCTAGATGGACTTCCTTTTTTAAAAATTGCATTTGTTTATGAAAGGCAAAGGCCATGCTGTAACACGTGAAGGTCAGAGGACAGCTTGTTGGTTCTCCTTTCATTGTATGGGTTCCGGGGCTTGAACTCAGGGTGTCAGGCAGGGACAGCAAGCACTTTTACCTCCTGAGCCATCTTGCTGGCTCAGGGCCAAGTCATTGCTGCTCTTTTTCTCTTTCTTTTTCCAAACAACACATCCCTGATCCGTGTTTTATTCATTTAAATCCTTCCACTGCAGTCATATCCTTACTCAGTGTGTGTGTGAGTGTGTGTGTGTGTGAGTGTGAGTGTGTGTGAGTGTGTGTGTGAGTGTGTGTGAGTGTGTGTGAGTGTGTGTGTGTGTGAGTGTGTGTGTGAGTGAGTGTGTGTGTGTGTGTGAGTGTGTGTGTGAGTGAGTGTGTGTGTGTGTGAGTGTGTGTGAGAGTGTGTGTGTGAGTGTGTGTGTGTGAGTGTGTGTGAGTGTGTGTGTGTGAGTATGTGTGAGTGTGTGTGTGTGTGAGTGTGTGTGTGTGAGTATGTGTGAGTGTGTGTGTGTGTGTGAGTGTGTGTGTGAGTATGTGTGAGTGTGTGTGTGAGTGTGTGTGTGAGTGTGTGTGTTTGTGTGTGTGTGAGTGTGTATGAGTGTGTGTGGGGGAGAGTGTGTGTGTGAGTGTGTGAGTGTGTGTGTGTGAGTGTGTGTGTGTAAGTGTGTGTATGTGTGAGTGTGTGTGTGTGTAAGTGTGTGTATGTGTGAGTGTGTGTGTGTGTGTGTATTTTCTTCTTTGGGCCCCAGACTAGGTGCACTCAGGATGTACGACATCCCCTGGAGCAATGGGGGAGCTTCCCAAGGCACGTACCACAACTGCTGTGTTGCCCGGAAGAGGTATGTGGAAAGTAGTTTGTCCTTGGTGTGTGTGGATTCAACCAGCTGTAAACTGAAAATATTTAGAAGAATATGGCATGTATTTATACAGACTTTTTCTTTTTTAAAAAAAGTTATTTTAAAACAATTTAATTATGGGTATGCGAGATGGTATGTGCACATGACTTCAGGTGCCTGCAAAGGCCCTCTGGAGCTGGAGTTAGAGGCAGTTGTGAGCCACCTGTAGGGAATGCTGGGAACTGAACTCTGATCCTCTGCAAGAGTAGCACACTCTTGACTGCCTGTCTCTCTAGCCCCCAGACTATTTTCTTGTCCTTATTCTCTAAATAATACGGTAATGATTATTTACATAGCGTGTGTGCTGCCTTAGATATTTTATTATAAGTAGGCTAGGGATTCTCTTGTGACATTTAACTTATTTGTCTCACTTGTAATTGTTATAGTGCTGGGCATTGAACCCAGCGACCTTGCATGGACTAAGCAAAAACTCTGCCACTGGGACTGGAGAGTTAGCTCAGCAGTTAAGAGCTCTCCTACTGCTCTTGCAGAGGACTCAGGCTTGGTTCCCTCCCATCCACATGGCAGATCACAGCTATCTGTAACTCCAGTTCCAAGGAGTCTGGCACCCTCTTTTAACCTCTGATGGTTCCTTATATACACATAGCACACATATATGTACTTAGGCACACATACAATAAATAAATGAATGAATGAATGCATGAATGAATGAATGAATGAATAAATAAATAAATAAATAAATAAATAAATAAATAAATAAGAAAGAAAGACTTCCGCCACCGAGCTGCATTCGTCTCTAGCCCCCTTTATAGCATTTTCTCAAAGGAACTGGAACCACAGAGCCTGGTACCCACTAATCCCCTCTGAGTTCTAAGGGACAGCTATACTGAAAGAGGTCCTAAGGGACATGAAGTCCTAAGACTCCATTCTTGCTTGCGTTGGTGACGCTTGATTGAGGTACTGAAACGAATGTGCCTGGCTATCCCCTCACTGAACTGACCTTGCCTTCTAGGATTGACCACTTTGAATCTGCTTTCCCTGTCCCCTATCAGAGCTGACATTCCTGGGGAGTGGAGACTAGTCCTGGGTCATCTTAGCTCACCAATGTTAGCAGGGGACTGCGCTGCATAGGCCAGAAGGCCTTTGTATGCTTAATGGGAAAACGCTAGTGAGTGAACCAGACCTGGTGATTTTTTGGTCAGGGCATAAAATACAATAAAATGCACAACAAAAGTTATGGATGAGAAGCACTGAGAAGATCTCACAGAGAAGGTGGCATCCATCCTAGGCCTTTCTAGGAGTTATTAATTTCTTCAATTACAAAATAAGGGTGTGGTGTTTAACAGTACTCTCAAAGAATAAGCCCCGGGGAACACTGGTAACAGACCTTGCCAGAAGCCTAGGAAGTCTTGGCCTTGCTTGTTGATACTTAGAGCTCTCTTGCCTGCGATTCTGTTTGACTCCCCTAAATGGTGGTGAACTATGGTGGAATGAACCTAAATTTGGGGATCTGGTACAAATTGCTTGACATCTTTGAAAATGCTATAGGTATTTTCTTTACCTATAAAATTAGCATGAGTAGGGCCAGTGGAGAGGAAGCAAAATGCTGTGCAGTGTGGCTTTCATGGAACCTCCCAGCCCTTCATCTTTGTGCAGTAGGAGAAAGACCAGCTTGGCCTTTAGAGGCCTATGCTGCACTCTCCTCTGACCTGCCAAAGCCTGTAACCCCAGCCTGACCTGCTGCTCAGGAGGTTCCAGAGGAGAACTGAGAAGTGACAGAAAAAACGTTTCTTGTGCAGTTCATGAGTTAAGAGAATATTACTTAATTGTGGGTTTGATGGAAAACATTATCTGAGGTTGGTGCAGATCTTTTGCAGAAATCTGCCAGCAACCTCAGAAGTGGAGCCTTATTGAAAACAGCTGGGAGAGGCTGGCGCCCAGCCTCCTGTGCTCTGCATGCCCCAGAGCTGTCTCGCTCAGCTGACAGAGCTCTGCTAGGACTCTGCCAAGGGGGCTGGCAGCTTTGGCTGGGAGTGTGTGGTGGCTCTGCTCAGCTCCAAGCTCCAGCTCAGAACCTGAGAGCATCTGGCCAGGGGTGGGTTGGAGTTAACCTCTTCTTGTGTCCATGCAGGTCCAGTTAACTAAGGGCAGACTCTGAGCAGGTATTGGGCTGTCTACCAGATACCTGATGGATTTGCTGGTGTGTCCTGTTAAGTCCTCTCTCTTAGCTGTCTTCTTGAGCACTAGCTAGAGAATGTAGACACAGCCATAGCCCAGCTCTCATGTTGTCCCTTGTGAGGTGACACACTCAGAGGCCCTTCCACCAGGCCTTTGAGAGACTCTGAAGCTCATTTAGTTTTAGTCCAGCTGGTCACCAGCCATGGCCATCTCAGCTGAATTTCTTTAATGAGAAGCACAATATACTGCTCCCTTTGTCTGTCTTTCTGGGGAACATGTAGTCACAACAAATCTCTGTTTTAATTACTCTCTAAAAATGTTTTCCTCATAAGTGTGCATAATTTGATTTCCAATAAGTTACATATTTAAATTTTTGGCATTCATAAAAGTAAATCGTTTATCATAGTTTTTTGAATATAGAATTTATAGAAAAAAATAATCCACCTAGAAATGACAGCATTTTATCTTATTATTTTATATGTACAGATGTTTTGCCTGCATGTATATCTGTGTACCAGGCGCATGCCTGGTTCCCTTGGAGGCTAGAAGAGGACATCAGATCCCCTCAAACTGGAGTTGCAGATGGCTGTGAGCTGCCATGTGGGTGCTAGGAACTGAACCTGGATCCTCTGGAAGATCAGCCAGTGCTCTTGACTGCTAAGCCATCTTTTCAGCCCAACAACATTTTTAATAAAAGTCAAATTACAGATATTAAATAACTATAGTTGTAAAAGGGTATATTTTTAGTTATTACTTGAAGGATACTTACATTCCTTAAAATTCTTCATGATAATTTTCAAAAAATTTTTCCTTTATTTTTATTTTATATGCATGAGCATTTTGCCTGTCTAATACATGCACACAGCTCTGATTCAAGAAGTGGGCATCGGATCTCCTGGGACTGGAATTACAGACAGTTGTGACCCATCATGTGGGTGCTGGGAATTGAACCTGGTTCCTCTGGAAGAGCAGCCAGTGCCCTTAACTACTGAGCCATTTTTCCAGCCCCAAGATAATTTTTAATTATGGCATATTTGTTTTTTTATGCTCGTATTTTAATGTACTATTTCTTAATATTTAGATTACTTTTGTTGATTTTATTTTTAACTTAGGTGCTCATTATGTAGCTCAGGCTGGCTTTGAATGCAGTCCTCCTGCTTTAGTTCCAAGGCTCTGGAATTACAGGTGTGTACTATCACACCCATCAGATGTTACATTCCTAGTAAATATTTGATTTTTTATTCAAATGAAAACAAACAACACCCATTATCATGGACATTGGGAATCATCCCAAGGAAATCTCACAAATCGAATCATTGAATCACAGTGACATTTCTCTGTGGTTAAGAAAGCCCCATAAGGTCAGCACTGCTGTGTTAATTTCATAGCAAGAAAAATGAGGTTCAAGTGATTGTCTTCACCCAGCAAGGTTTGGAAATTTAATTTTGCATGCTTTTTAAAATAAGAATTTGTTATTACTTTACTGGACTTAGAAATAGAAAAAGACAAACCCAGATAAACCATTCAAAGGCAATCAGAAAACATATATAATATTGAGAAGCAAGACTCATACCACTGACCTTGAGATTTACAAGTTTACCTCTGGCAACATAATCTTGAAAGAAGTAAATATTTTTCTAGAAAAATAGATTCCTCTAGAATTGGTGAGAAGAGAGTCTGAGACATGATGGAACCAGCAGAAGAGATGGAAAACCCACCTCCTGGTCAAGTGCTGGAGTCTGTGCAATCACAGAAGCCTTTACAGAACAGACCAGCTCAAGCTCTGCGCAGTGCAGAAGCTCTCTGTAGGGGAGTAGAGTGTTTCCTTTATGGCTCCTCTCTCCTTTATGCATTCAACTCTGTTGCCTGCTTGGAACATTAAGATTTGGGCTGTAAGACATTTGAGGACTATGACAGATAGCTTCTTGTGCCACCAGCTTGATAGGAATGCACTAGAGGTGAGATCTGCCATCATGCAGTTGGTCTGTATCTTTGCTCTGGCATTGTCCCTCCATGTTTGAGCCATCGTCTGCCTTCCTAGAACCCATTTCTGTCCTTTGTCATTATGCTGTGTGTAGACTTCCACACCAGAGCTTGTCATATAGTTGAAACTATTATATCCTCCTTTGGTTGTTTTAGTCCAGGCTAAGGGTGCTACTTCCATCTACTGCTCTTTATGTTCATCCAGTTTCTTTTGAGCACAGGCAAGGTGCTGACTGGTTATTGAGCACTGTCAGCTCCTTTCAGAAGGAGAAGCACTGAGTTCTGTTGGTGCAGTTTAAGATTTAATGGTGTTTAGAACTCAGTCCTTTCCATAGGCAAGTTATGTTTGGTCCATGGTGTAGAACCTTTATAAGACTCCTTCTTCCCTAATGTCTTCTTTGGGCTTCTGTAAAAGTATCTTTTATTCCACAGATATAATTCTCATCTTGGAGACTTACTGCTGAATAAGCTCATCCTTTCTTGTTCTTTCTGAGCTCTGGCTGGCTGATTCAACTCAGCTGTTCGGGTTCAAACTCCTCTCCAAGCTTACTGATTCAAACTGGCTTCTCTTGGCTTTGACAGAATTACTCTGCTTGGAAAGACTACCTCTGTACTCCACAAACTGAACTCTCTCTCCCTGACTGCTCTTACGTAGCCTCTCTTTCCTCTCTGTTCTCATGAAAGTTGGGTGTATCCTATCTCTCACTCATTCTGTCAAATCTTTCTCTGATTCATCACTTTGCCTCTCAATTAGGTGTCACTTTGGGAAAATGGCTGCTTCCTCTTATAAACAAACTTTATCTTCATTGTTTGTGATTAAAGCTGTATACTAAGGGCATGTCTGAATTCCGGCCGAGTCACACAGACTTAGAAAGTCTTTGGATGTGATCCCTTGCCAGAGTAGCCATGTTGTTGAAGTAAAATTCCTCTACAGGCTTCTGTCCTTTCAGTACCTTGATTTTGAAAGACACATTTGCTCTTAGTAGTATGCCAACTGTAGTCCTGTGAACAGCCTTGTAGTCTTCATTCACATAATAAACAGTGCTCATAAATACATTCATAATAAACTCAAATCAACCAACAAAGTGATTAAAGCATATATAGAATCACAGAACCTATCAGAGAAACTATATTGTTAATTAGAAACTGTATATTGGTAGCTTGGCACAATGGTACATACTTGTTTTCCTAACTACAGGAGACTGAAGAGGAGGATCCTTGAGCCCATATCTTTGAGACTGGCCTGGGCAACATAATTAGACACCCCACTGCCCCAAGTCTCTCCACTTTTTTTTTAATTTGGAGAGAAAGTCATACATGTATGTAATAAAATATGATCACACCTACCTCTCCTTTCTCTGCTTCCTCTCCACTTTCTCTTAAGAAAACAAAACAAAACTTCTTAACTTCTGTGCCTTAAATGGTATTGGGAATTGGCATTTCTCTTCTCTCTTTTATTCTTCCCCCCCTCCCTCCTCTCTTTGATCCCCTCCTCTCTCCTTTTGGAGATTGTCTCACTCTGTAGCCAGTCTTGTCTCAGTCTCTGAGTACCTGGATTTCAGTTGTAAGCCACCACACCTGGCTCACCAGTGTTTTGATGGGCGGGACCTTCTTTCCACGGGTAAGCACAGCCCTATGCTTTGAAAGGGGCAAGATTTGTTAGCTGTGCATTTAGATGAATCATTTGCCACAATGAGACCACTGATGGAGAAACACTGGGACAGTGAGAGTTCAGCAGCGTGACCTGGTTGGAAACTCAACACAGGTATTTTTGCAGTAACACCACCGAGATCCATAGTTCAGAGAGTGAGGCATCAGCCAACCATCCACTCAATCTAGCCAGGATTTACTGGCCTACTGGGGGCTGGGAGAATTTCAAAATAGTGAAGTAGAAACAATTTAAACTATTTTACCAGCTGTTATCCTCATTGTAATTGCCCTTCCTTCCCTACAAATCTTATGTAAAACAGACGAAATTAATAACCCTGTATTAACAGTAAAAACTATAGGTCATCGATGATATTGAAGCTATGAATATACTGACTATGGAGATCTATGCTTTGATTCATATATAATTCCAACAAACGAACTAAAACTGAGTGAACTTTGCCTCTTAGAAGTAGATAGTCGAGTTGTCCTATCAATAGAACTTCCAATCCGTATATTAATTTCATCTGAAAATGTACTTCACTAGGATTAAAACCTGATGCAATTCCAGGACGACTGAACCAAGCCACAGGAACATCAAATCGTCCAGGATTATGTTATGGCCAATGGTCCAAAATTTGTGGATCTAATCACAGTTTTATACCTATTGTACTTGAAATAGTACCACTGGAATATTTTGAAAATTGATCAGCTTCAATAACTTAAACTCACTGTGAAGCTTAGAGTGTTAACCTTTTAAGTTAAAGTTAGAGACCTTAAATCTCCATAGTGATTTTGAATAGTGATTCCTGGTCCCTTAAATAACTCAGTCTTGTATTGAGTTGTGTCCAGTATACTGGAGTAAATAAAAGTATAACCTGTGTGGCTGGCATAAGTGCTTTCATCTTGGATGGTCACAAGACGTTCTGTTTCTTTCTTTCTTTCTTTTTTTTTTTTTTAAAGCACCTCATGTTTCCAGTAAAGTCATCCAAATATCCTTGGTTCCAGTATTTTGATGTTGAAACATTTGTAGTTCCAACCCCTTCTTGCACCTGGAGGCCACCCATAAATCTCTCATCAAATAATATGCCTGGTTTTTTTTTTTTTTTAATGGAAAATATGGTCCTGTGCTTGCTGTAGGCAGAGAAATATGGAAGGTGATGTCATAGTGAATAGTTGCTCTGGATTGTGGAGGCCAGGCCTGTTTGAAAGCAGTCTGACTATGATCAAGGCACACTGTTTTTAAAGACGTGATCATTATAGAGAATGGCGTGCATGCTGAAGACTAGGGAGAGCGGAGAACATCAGGCCATCTCAAGAGTGGCTGCTGGGCAGTGGTGGGGCACACCTTTAATCCCATCACTTGGGAGGCAAAAGCAGGCAGATGCCTGTGAGCTTGAGGCCATCCTGGTCTATAGAGCTAGTTCCAGGACAGCCAGGGATAAACATATATATATACACACACACACACACACACACACACACACACACACACACACACACACACACACACACACACACACACATATACAGAGAGAGAGAGAGAGAGAGAGAGAGAGAGAGAGAGAGAGAGAGAGAGAACAATGGGCAAAATGACAGACAGAGAGGGGTACTCTGGTAGTTTGAATGAGACATTGTTCATAGGCTCAAGCTTTTGAACACTTGGTCCCTGGTTGGTGGCCCTGTTTGGAGAGATTTTGGTGAGTCGAGTCTTGATGGAGGAATTGCATCACGGAGCTCTGAGAGTTTGAAGCCTCACTCTGCATCCAGTGTGTCCCCTGCTTTGTGTTTGTTGCTGAAAATGTGTTCTCTTGGCTTCCTGCTCTGTTGCCATGGCACTCCTGCCTTGACCATCTGGAACCATGAGCCGAAATCGGCTCCCTTCTTCCATTAGTTGATGCTGTCATGGTGTCTGATCACAGCAACAAAGAAGTAACTAATGCGTGCATCTTTAAATTATTCTCTTGGTCCCACTAGCTCTGCTTGGTTCTAGAGTATCCATCCTGTATACTAGCAGTGTAAGGTAAATGCATTTCAGTAGTAAGAGGAGAAATCTGGTGTATGATATACAGATACAAACATAAGAAGCATGAGTATCCCTTTTGTAGGTGTTAGGGGTCTTGGCAAAGGAGGAAGATTAGGTGTTAATTGGGTCAAGATGGTCCTCAATCACTGAGTGCTGTCTTTGGGGAACCCACTGGAACAGTCAAAACTGACAATTTTGTCTTCATCTCATCTCATGCATGGCTTGCATATTATCTCAGTGGGGCAGACCCTGCAGGGGCAGCAAACTCAGGTCCAAAGAACTGAGGGTAACGGCAGCATTTGGTTTCTTTCTAACCAGAAAAAGGAAGGAGTGGATACCAGCCTTGACAATGGGACCCAGGCCTAGACTCAGTGCTAAGCTTCTGTGATAGAAATGGCTCTGGAATAGGCTGTGCCACTGTGAGAAAGAGGCTCTAGGGCCCCAGGTATGACCATTCCTTCTAAACCACAATGTGACTTGGCTCCCCTTAGTCTGTGGAGCATGAATCCCTTCTTTGATAATTGTAGCTGGTCTTTCCTGCTTTGTGTGTCCTTCTTTTCCCCCACCCTTTACCCTGCCCCCCTAACACTAGATAGGAGAGAAAGAAGGATGGAGGGAGAAGAGAGAGAAAGATCCCTGAATGTAATTTCTTTTCTTTTGTTTCTTCTTTAAATCATAGCTACTAACAAACCACAACCAAGTTCCCTAAACTACCAACAACCCCAACACAGACACACAGACACACACACAGACACACACACAGACACACACACAGACACACACACAGACACACACACACACACACACACACACACACACACACACACCCCTACTTCTCAGGGCCCTAGCATTTATATACCCTCTGAAAAGTCCCCAGAATTCCAGATGTCACACAATCAAAGAAATTAGCAGCTGGAAAAACCATGCTTCTGCTAGAGCAAGAGGCAAATCATGGTCAGCTGCTGTGGACAGTCCAAAGCAACCCCATATCCCACAGCTGGGATTAAAATGAAAGCACGTTCTTATAATACTTTTTCATTTTTTAGAGAGACAAAAATTCCAGAATTCTCTAAAATATCCCTACAGATGATGTTGTACTGGCAGTGCCCTGGGTGGCATGGCTTCTGGGTAAGCTGCTGTTGGGATGCTGGGCTTTTTTAGTCTTTTAGGGGTCTAAGGCAAGACAGTGGGGGATTTAAACTGCTTTAGGGTAAAGTATGTCCCTGGGGTATAGCAAATAAGTTTGTACATCAGCCCAGGCTGCCTTCAAACTCGCCGTGTTGACGGATGACTTAGAACTGATTCTCTGCACCCTCCTCCAGTATGCTCAGATCATGGGCACACACCACTGCTCCTGGCTTCCGCAGTGCTGGAGACTGAACCTAGGATATCAAGCATGCTACACCCCCAACCATGAGGCAGTGTTTTTACCCACAGAAGATGTAAACTAAGCCACTTTCTCGGGTGTCACCAGCACCACAGGCACCGACCAGGGATCCTTCTTCCTTCTAAATTGCTTTCCTGCCAGTTCTCCTTCATTCCTCCGTGGAACTTACCTCCCACCCTTTTTCCTCTTCTGAGCTCCTCAAACTGGAGGTAACTATCGTATGTATTTGGTTTGGATTTATTTGTGATACTAGGGATAAACCCAGGGCCCTGCCCAAGCTGAGCATGTTTGTACCACTGAACCACCCCTAGACGTGTATTTGTTTTCAAGGGCTTGTTAGGAGTCCTACAGCCAGAAGTCTGTGAGAAGGGTGGCCCAAGCCCCCACCTGTACTGAAGCCACCTGTGTCTGCAGGATCCTCCATCTAGAGTAGGAAGTGTGGCTTCCATCTAAAGGTAGCATTTACAGGTCCCTAAGACTAGAACAGGAAGACAGGAATGCAGCCTTTTGCAAGCTGCCTCTGCAGCCTCTGAGCAGAGACACTTCAGGAATGAGCTGCAGAGCTCCTGCCATAGAATATCCTTACACTGCATCATGGGAAGTGCCCTGGAGCAAAGAGTCTCTCTATCAGCTAGAGGTTGGTCAAGAGGAAGCCAGGTTCCCTAGCTCCTGGGTACCTTTGGGGGGCAAGGTAGTCAACCTTCCAGACAGTGCCTGTGGCTGCTGATGGTAGGGCCGACAATGCTCAGTGCCAGCTCACTGGGCCCCAACCCCCAACAACTCCCCCCAGGATCACAGAGTTGAAAAGGACCTTGGCATGGGGGCAGAGAGGAAAGTTTGAGTTTTGTTTTTCTCTAAATAAATGGGCAGCTTTTCCCTCCGTTTTTCCAGATGCTTGTTCAGAAAAGATTTCAATGGCTTGGACTGAGAAGCCTAAATCTGCTTTAAATGAGTGCTTGGAACTAGGACTCACCCTTTTGGTGTCCTGCATGAGCCACCAACAAACTGAGAGAACCACCCCAGTCGCTTGCTCACAGTTGTTCACAATAGGCCCTGGTTTGAGGGTTGTTGGTATTTGTTACTTCTCTTTCCTAGGTCCCCAGGGCCCTGCCCTAAAATTCCTGAACAATAGTTTATGAGGGGCTGTGCCTGTGGAAGTATGTTGGCAAGAACAACACACAGGCAGAAGTAGCTAAGGAAGAGGCTCATCTGAAGCTGCTTATGGAGAGCGGGTTGCAAAAGTAGGGGATCCCTGGGCTCCGCTGAGGCTGGGCTGTACTCCCCTGAATCCACCTGGCTTTACCATTCACCTTCCCAGGGGAGGGCTCCTGAGTGGGCAAATGAAGTGGGCAGAGCAGTTAGAGTCACCTTCTGCAAACTTGAATGCCTCTTCTTCCAAAGCCTCAGCCTCCACCCCAGGCAGCAGACACGGTATCAGGGGGCAGCCTGGGGATTCATGTTTAGCTCACAGCTATACTTCCCTGAGCCTCCCTGCCCCTACCTCCACCCTCAGGAAGCTTCTGTAGCATGCTCTCCTGACTTCTGGAACAACATTAACTACATAAGGTGTACCAGGGTGACCTCCCAGAGATAGCTTGTGGAGCAGGGAGAGAAAGGCAAATAGAGAAAGGCCAAGTTTGAGAAGTTACTGGTAGGTTCTAAAATAGAAGTGATTTGGACTAATTTATGTACTAGAACTAGACGCATTGTGACATTTGGCAAAAGCGATACAGTCTGCATCATCTTGAAATGATACAGTCTAGGGGTCTTGATCAGGTTCATTCTCTCTGCCAATGAAAGCAGTAAAGCAGGAGAACCCTGGAGCACCACAGTCAGCAGTTGAAGGGAAGCTTTGTATTGAGGATGAGGAGACACACATGCAGTACAGAGAGAAAGACCCTGTGTAGCGGAGGGGGCACTTGGGAAAATGCCATCTCTTCTCCAGACCTATGGGCTTTAAAGACTTTGAAGGGTTTTCCCCCCTGATTTAGGATTGGCCAGTTTGAAGAAAGCTAGGATGGTTGATTGGCCCACAACCACGTGAAAATTTTTTTTAGCAGGCCTTGAACCTGTTGAGCCAGTACATCAGCAAGGGCCTGCTGATGGGAGACAAAAGCCCACCAGGCTGGTTTGGTTTGGTTTGGTTTGGTTTGGTTTGGTTTGGTTTGGTTTGGTTTGGTTTGGTTTGGTTTGGTTTGGTTTGGTTTGGTTTGGTTTTAAGCTGCCAGACTTCTCCAGTCAGGAGGGAGAGGCAGAAGCTGACCATCTTGGAAATTCACCACCTTTATTCTCTAGCCATTGCCCCTCTTCCTGTCTGTTTGCCTATCAGGGAGTCTGCCTAACTCCTAGTCTCTCACTGTCACACCTGGCCTGGTCTGTTTTTCTGTGGGTAGGCAAATATAGCATAGAACATACAGTTTTAGCCATTTGAATGTACATTGCAGTCACATAAATGCAGTCAGTTAGCACAAGGCCCTCTCAGGAACCTGGCAACTGCTACCAGCTGTGCCAGGTGCGTGCTGTGGATGAAAGGGGCTCCAGCCACCCCAGATTTCTCTCACTACCTTCCCTCCTCTCCCTTCCCCCTTCCCTTCCTTCTCTTGTGCCCCTCTCTCTATCCCCCTCCCTCCCGACTCTTTCCCTCCTTTCTTCTATCTCTGTCTCTCAGTCTCTCACTGCCTTCCCTTCTGTCCCTTCCCCCTTCCCTTCCTTCTCTTGTGCCCCTCTCTCTATCCCCCTCCCTCCCAACTCTTTCCTTCCTTTCTTCTATCTCTGTCTCTCTGTCTCTCTCTGCCTCTGTCTCTCTTCCCCCCTCCGCCTCTTTCCCTATCTTTCCTCTCCCATTCCTTCTCTCTGTCTCCCTGCCCTCCTGTCTGACTGCATGTCTGCCTCTATCTCTCCTCCCAAGACTTCCACTCTCCCTTCTCCCAACAAACCTCTTGCATCAGACCCACTGTGTGTCCTAGTGTCTCAGGTGCACACCTTGGCATGGGCCACCAAAGGTCCCTGACTCCTCCATCACATTTTTATCCCGTCAGAGTCACACAGTTACGTGGCCACCATCAGCATTCATCTCCAGAACAGTTTTTGTCTCATAAAACTGACACTATAGACCCATTAAACAACTTTTTTTCTTCTTTTCCTTTCTTTTCTTAATTAATATTATACCCTTTTCTCATACAATACACCCTGACCACAGACCAGTCTCCCCTCCCTCCACTCCTCCCAGCTCCCACCACCACCCCTCTCCCCCAGATCCACTCTCACTCCGTTTCCCTTCAGAAAAGAACAGGTCTCCAAGAAACAGCAACCAAACACAAAGCAGGACATAATAAGACAAGGCAAAAGCCCTCATATTAAGGCTGGACAAAACAACCCAATAGGAAGAAAAGAGTCTTAAGAGCAGGCAAAAGAGTCAGAGATGTACCTGCTCCCATTGTTAGGAGTCCCACAAAAACAGCAAGCTGGCAGCCATAACATATACACAGAGGACCTGGTGTAGACCCTTACAGGCCCCATGCTTGTCACTTGAGCCTCTGTGAGCTCATATGATCCCTGCTTAGTTGATTCAGCGGGCCGTGTCCTCCTGGTGTCCTCCGTCCCCTCTGACCCTCTTCCAAGGGGTTCCTTGAACTTCAAGGGGAGGGACCCAAATGGAGACCTCCCATCTAGACTCTCCCATTTAGACTCTGACTTCACATAATGTATGGCTGTAGGTCCCTGCACGCACACCGTGCCCTGCTGGAGGAAGCCTCTCTGATGATGACTGGGTAAGGTGGCCATTCATTAGTATAGCAGAATATCATTAGGAATTATGACTTTTTTCTTTTTGGCTAGTTGTATTCGGTTTTATCTTAGATCTTTATCAATCCTCTGATTTCTGGCCCTCCAGGCAGCGTAGGCCATGGTCTCCCTCTCATGGTGTGAACCTCAAGTTAAACTAGACATTTGTTGGCCACTCCCACAAGTTCTGTGCTCCCATTGCCTCGGCACACCCTGTAAGCAGGACAGACTGTGGGTCTAAGGTTTTATGGCTGGGTCAGTGTCCAGGTTTCTCTTTCTATAGCCTGCAGAGTACCTTCCCACACCAAGAGACTAGAACGTAGGGGCAAAGGCTCCATGCAGGAGCCTCTCTGTGTTCAATGAGCTGTAGATATTGTCCTTGGCAATGGGGCCCCACTATCAGTTTTCAGAGAGGACCTTCTGTCCTAGCATCAGCCTGTTTTGTTTAGAGATCTCCATGGACCCCTCAGCCAATGACCCAACCCAATGCAACCTGTGTCACTACTAGAAGCTTTGCCTGGCTACAAAAGAAGGCCAGTGCAGACTCTGTATCCTCACTAGGGTCATCCTCATAGAGTCCAGAAAGTTTCCACTGCACTAAGTTTCCACAGTGCCCCCAAATGTCTCCACTTTCAGCTGTCTTCCCCTGCCATCCCTTCTCCCTGCCCTCCAACTTGATCCTCGTGGGCTGCAAAGACGGCTCAGCCATTAAAGGCGACCTAGACTCCAGCCAAAAATATAAACATCAATTTCTTAGCTCCCCTCCCCCCAACACCAGGCAATGCTGCTCTGCTTTCTGTTTCTACTCTTGCTCGGACACGTGAGGTCATGAGTCCTCGAGCTTTGCAGTGACTAGCTTTTTTCACTTAATATAATGTCTTCAGGATTATCCATGTTGTCTGAATTCTCTTTTTATGGATGAACAGTATTCTACTGTAAAACCTTTGCTTCCCCGGCTATCTATTAATAGATACTTGGGTTGCTCTCTCTATTTTGAATGTTATTATGGGCATATGACTATATTGAAGCCCCTACTTCCAATTTTCTTAAGTATATATCCCAAAGTGGAATTACTGGCTCATATCATAATTTTTGGTTTAATTTTTTTTAGATTTTATTTTATGTATATGAGTGTTTCAACTGTCCACATGTATGCCCAAAGAGTTCAGAAGAGGGTGTCAGATCCCTGGGACTGGAGTTGCTGACAGCTGTGAACTGCATGTCATCACTGGGAATGAACTTGGGTCCTCTACAAGAGCAGCAAGTGCTCTTAACCACTGAGCCATCTCCCTAAGTCCTGTGTCTCCAGATCTGCCAGCTGAAGAGTGGTGATGATCTCTCTCTGCTCCACTTATTCTTTCTGCCAGTGACGTATGTCCCTTTCTCTGGACTCCCCATGACTGGTTAGAAAGTCAGATTTGTTAACCAGATACTTCCTTCCCAACCCTTGCCTGTGGCCTTCAAATTCCAGTATAGCACTGAGGCAGAGAGTCAAGAGATACTCAAAACGGCATGTGGTATTCCGGAAAGGGAATTACAGTGTGGTAAAATGACAGGTCGGATATTTGTTTTCAAATGTGCTTTGCCATGCTACATAAAAATAATGGTCACTTTTCAAGTTTGGTTTCATTGTTTAGATAAAAATAATAGACCAGTTCACCCAGAACAAAAAATGTTCGTAGTTAAAGTATTAGGTTTTTTCCCTAATTAAGAGTCCAAACCCATATACTGAGGCACACCCTCCCAATAACGAAATAAAACAAAACTACAACAAAAAAACATACACCAACTTTCTGGACCTGCAAGATGGCTCAGCAAGTAACTTTCTTGCTGACAAGCCTGACAATCTGAGTTCAGTCCCCAGGACCCACATGGTAGAAGAACTGACCAACCACCGCTCATACGAGTGGCATGAGTGCAGCCACAGACATGTGCACACACACGGTTTTTAAAAGAAGTGTGAATTCTCTAAGTTGTTGATAAAAATATGAGTTGTAAGTGGGAATGGTGGTTCATGCTTTAATCTCAGAGGGAGGCAGAGGCAGGTGGATCTTTGTGCGTTCTAGTTCAGTCTGGTCTCTGTATCAAAGCCAGGGCTATTGAGACTGGCTGGGGCACATAGAGGATCCCTGTCTTAAGGAAAAACAAAAAACTCATATATATACTAACTCATTACTTACAAGTGTTGGTAATTCTTATAGCAAAAGTAGTTTCCTACTATTAAAACTCTGGGGTTGTGTATGAATTCTAGGATAACTTATAAAGAGTTACTGACACTGAAGAAGAAAGCGTGTATGAGATGTTGTGCACATGACATCTGATTTGATCCTATACTCTCCAGTGGAAATGGACTCCAACATCTTATAGATAGGTAGACTGAGGGCTAGGGAAGCCAAGCTGCTAGCCCACAGCCAGGCAGCCAGCGACAAATGCAGCCAGAACCTACACACCAGGCATTGGGTCACACCACAGTCTGGTGGGTCTGATTCCAGAGCCTACATGTCTTCGTGAATTAGTAAGGATTCTTGTTTACGGGTGACAGACCCCAGTCCCAGAGTGGTGAAGCAGAGATGTTTCATTTCGCTTCCTATAACTGAGTGGATCCGAAGCCACAACAGCTCTGCCCAGCTGCGTCTTCATTGCCTCTCTTCACTATATATGTGAGCTCTCATATTTAAACTTGGTTCTTCCTTCTGTCAGGAAAGTCAGAGGTAGGAGAAGAGTGGAAGAGAGTGGCTTCAGACCATTTCAGGGTTAAGTCTTGCCGATTTTGGTCTTGTAAGGTTCAAAACTGCAATTGCAGGGGAGAGTGCAAACTGGCTAGCTTCGATTGTGTGTGCCCAGTGTTTGAAACCAAGACTTTTGGCCAGATTGGCTTCTCCTCTAGACTCCCATGCAGTCAGGAGAAAAAATTCCCCTAAGAAGGGACATGCTGTTGACCCTGGAAAGGTGGGCAAATCAAAGCCAAACCACACCAAAGCCTTGGTTTCTTTAATGTCTAGAGTGCTGCATGCTTCTTACTAATATTTTCAATGACTGAGAATCTCTCTCAAATTGGTAGCAGAAGCTTGAGGACCACCACAGAGCACTGACATCCTGGGCCTGCCTTGTCAGCTAAAGACAGCACCATTGGATTCCCCATGGCGACAGGAAGTAAAGCCGGAACCACAGCTTACACAGGGGACTTCTCCCCCGGCCATCCTCAAAGGGGCTGAAATTCAGTCAGAGTATTTGTTATATTAAAGCATGACTTAGAGGGAATTAAGGATTATCAGTGTAGGGCTTTCCCCTATACACTTCACCATCTGTATCTTTGCTGGGCGTTGTCAAGGATGTAGACGTATCATTAAATGAGAATTAGGAAGTTAAGCTTGTTGACAAAAGGGAGTGGGTTTTCCTTTTAAGAGTCTAAAGGGACTGCAGTGTGACCCAAAGCCTCCAACCTATATGTTACCTTGGGTTGTCAGAAAGAGATAGGGAGAGGCGTGAAGGTGCGCACCTTTGGTCCCAGCACTCAAGAGGCAGAGGCAGGCAGATCTCTGCGCTCCTGGCCAGCATAGTCTTCAAAGTGAGTTCCAGGACTGAAAGGGCTACACAGAGAAAGAGAAAGGAGTCCTTAGATTTGCAGGTTCAGAGGTGTGGGAATGCCTGTGTCCTGGCTCACAAGACCCCCCCCCCCCAAAAAAATCCAGGAAATGGAAGTGGCAGAGACTTGATGTACGCGTCCCTGGAGATCTATTCGGCACCCATGGATGCCGATAAGAGAGTGTTGCCTTCTGATGGTGTTCTCTGAAGCACTTTCTTTTTTTTCTTTTTTTTTTAATTTTTGTTTGTTTTCTTTTTTAGATTTGTTTATTTTATATATGTGAGTACAATGTTTCTGTCTTCAGACACACCAGAAGAGAGTATTGGATCCCATTACAGATGGTTGTGAGCCACCATGTGGTTGCTGGGAATTAAACTCAGGACCTCTGGAAGAGCAGTCAGTGCTCTTAACCTCTGAGCCATCTCTCCAGCCCTCTGAAGCACTTTCATCCTCTGGGTACCCGGTTGGGTGAGGATGGAAGAATCCCCAGTGGAAGGCTCCTAATTGCTATTGTCAGCAGCTGTGATCTCTTCCTGATCCATTCCTGGTTCATCTGGGGCTTTGGACTGCAAGAGGATTATCCTCAGCCTTAGTTAAGCTCCTGCCTGACGCAGGGCGGATGCCAGCTGCTGACACAGACTTGGGCCCTGAAGCTTGGTCATGTCTTGGCCTTTGGCTTACCCTTCACCCTTCACTCCTCACCCTCCTAATACACCCAAAAGGTTAGATTCACAGTATCTGTGGTCCGGTTTGTGGGGAGGTGATGTTTTGTTACCTGGGAGCTTATCCTCAGAGGTAGAACAGAGGACTCCCACCAAGAACACTCTTCTTCCACCAATTCTGCAACACCATTGCCTTTATTTATTATTGTATTATATATGTATTATTAATAAGAACTTTTGTTGTAGCCCAGGTTGGCTGCAGACCTATGATCCTCCTGCCTCAGTGCTGGGATTATAGGCATGGATAGCATGCCTAGCTTCATGTCCTATTCTCCAGCTCTGTTCTAGTCTCTGACCACAGGATGCTTCATGTGTTAGAAACATGGGTGCTTGGACCTGGTGGCACAGGTATATAATCCTAGTTACTTGGGAGGCTGGCTCAGGAAGAACACAAGTTCAAGGCCTTCTTAGACTATAGAGTTGAGTTCAAGGACCATCTTGGCAATTAGGTGAGACCTTGATTTTTTAAAAAAGTAAGAGTGGAGATAGGGTGTTCTCTTATAAGAGAACAAGGAGTTTAGAGCACAGAGCCACAGGCAGAAAAGAAGCCATATTGGAAAACATGTTCTGTCTGTCTAATGAAAATTCTCACGGGAAAGGCTCTCTGTGTGGCTCATCCTCTGGCCTCAGCTTTCTCCGGCATCCATCAATCACTGCCTACTGATACCCCTAGTGAGTCTGGCTCACGATTCCATTTTTATTTGTTTGTTTGTTTTTTGTTCTGTGTGCATCTTCATGGTCCCCAGCATCCTGCCAGGCAGTCTGTTTCTCTTTGGCCAGTGCACAATCCTGGCTGCTCTCCTTTTGGGCTCCCTCCATCCCAGATGTGGGCAAAACCTCAGTTCTTTAGTCTTGCCTTGTCCTGGCTGACAGTCAGACTCTGCAGCTGTGCCCTGCAGCTGTATGGGCTTACACTGTATCCACAGGGCCAGGCCCTGCCAGGATCGGAAGACCCATAGAGGCTCATCATCTTTGCAAAATCATCCCCCCCCCCTTTTTATTGCTTTGCATCAAGTTCAGAGAAGGCAGATGTGTGGCTTAGAGTCTGGGAGAGTCTGTCTAGTGAGCAATATTGCCACTGCTCTGGGTTCAGGCTGGGAAGGTCTGCCCTAAGCAGTGAGAAATAGGTTGAGAGCCCTCAGTGTGTTAGGAGAAACCTGAAAGACTGATGCCCTAGAACATGGTTCTCTTTAGTCACTGAGTGACTTCCAAGATTGTATTAGGTCTGAACAGCAACACAAGTCAGGTAGCAGTGGCCAGAAGCTGCTGTTTTTCCTCCACCAGCCACCTTCTCAGGAGCCCCATTTTCTTTAAAGGCCTTTTGAGGCCATAACGGTTTTTGAGGACATTTTATGGAGCCGGAGCACAGTCTTACTATTTAAAATTATTATAGGGATTATGACTGCAATATCTTTATTTTTATGACAGTTGTTGGTTATGCCCCTGATTTATTTGATACTGGGCTTCTGTTCAAGAACACAACCTCCAATTAAATGTGGTTACTGTGGCAAAAATATGATTCTCCTCAAAGTGACCCTCTTTGGGGCCAGTTCCAAAAACTCATTATGGTGAAAAGTGAGGGCAACCTCTTTGCCTTCATGAGCATTCCTCCGGTGGTCACTTGCCTTTCCCATATGAGGAATTAGAGGGTAGCGAGGCTGTGGGTTGGGCCTAAAGGAAAATGGGGGTGAGAGGAAGGAGCCTCCTCCAAGAACTAAGTGGGTCACCAGAGAAAACCAGGCTTTAGAGACAGAAGAAACCCTGGATACATAAAGAGTAATTTTCTCTTCCATGACAGGAAGGAATTATAGCCCAGAGAGACCAGGAAGCCTGGCCAGACCCAGGCACTGAGGTCTGGCTGTCACACTGTTCTCTGTTCTCTACCCTAACTTCCCTAGGATATCATGAGCTCACATGGCTCTGATCCTGTCCTACTCTGAATGCAAGGAGATAACCCATGACTTCCTTTTGGCATGACCAATCTTTTGTGAACCCTTCAGAACCTTTTAAAACTGAGAATCAGATGTCGCTTTAGGAGATGGAGGTTCTATTAGAATAGGCACTCATCACTGTTTTGTGTTATACAAAACGTGTTTAACTTAAATGAGGAATTTACAGTGAGGTCTGAGGACAACCTCTGAAACCAGAGACCAGAACTGTGGTCCTAAATGTGCCACTTCATCTGCCGCGTGGGCTGGCTGGGAAACCCATTCATCATCTGTAGTGTGGGCTGGCTGGGAAACCCATCCCTCTACTCTTTCTCTAGTATTACACTTGACATCATGGCTGCCATCAAGGTCACCATCTCAGGGGTGCTGGTGAGGGAACTCTTTTCCTGGGAAGACATAAACCAGGGTACCAAACGGGTATAAAATAGGGCACCAACAACCAACCAAAGTATGAGTCCACCAAGCCCAACTTGGGGAACCAGTGAGTTTATCGGCTTACTTACAGAGCTGGGTAAGAAGCCACTCACAGGAGTGTGGGTGACTCTAAAGCAATCTCACCATCACAAAGTATCACACCAGTATGGACGAAGATGTCCCCAGAGCTGCATAGACACAGTCCCCTTCAGTTAACCTTTGACAGTCTGTGGACTCTCAAGACCACAAGGCTGTGTGCGGTTAGGGTACAGATTACAGTAAGGAGCAGCTGTACTCTCTGCTGAGTGCCCAATGACGCCACTCCCTCTTTTCTGTGAGCGACTATCGACAATAAATAAGCCAGACCTCGGGGATCGCTTGCATTTGGCCACAGATGTTCCAGTGAAGATGGTGGCTGTGATGCTCAGGTGATAGCATTCTACAACCTGAGACCCTTCCCTCAGAGTGCTGGGAGTCAAGCTTCTCTGTGTGAAGGTTCTCTGAGAACTAGACATGTGTGGGCATTCATCAGCCTCTGGAAGATCCTAGCCATTGCAATCCCACCTTCCTGGCTTCTTAACTGAAGGCCATTCATAGATCCCAAGAACGTGAACCAAGACTTCCTGTCTTCTCTACCTGGGCCCCAGCATGGTGAACAGGCAGTGATAAATGCGACATCCTTAAACCAAACAATCTGTACTGATGATGGAGAGCACTTGCTGAACTCCTTTCATAGTGGTAGGACACACATTCGCATTGCAGATCATTCAGACCTTGGGACTGAGCAAGTTCACAGAGGCCCTGCCTTTGCTCTAGATCCAGGAGCTATGAAAATCTTGTTTGTACACTTTGACTTTCTTAACTAATGCCAGTTTCAGCATACTTAGAAACCATTGAATATTTATTCTAATAAGGCATTTCAAAAGGAACTTTGGAATATGTGTAGACAATGAGGAGAGTAGAGAAAAAGACCAAGAGAACATAATGTGTCCCTGAGGTCTGGACCGCTTTCAGTGTACCCAGTTAAACATTGATACCCCCAGCGGCCTGCTGCAGGGGGCCACCGTGCAGGTTGCTGGAATGCCTGGAAGCCGTAGGTGCTGTTAATGATTTATTTCCTCCTGCTTGCAAGGCTAAGCCCCTATGCTCTGAAGCTGACAGGAAGCCCAGGATCATCTTCAGGAGGCTGGGCTGGCCCTGCCTTACAGAGTTCAGGAGAAGAGAAACATGGTTTGGAATTCTCATATGAACAGCTCCACAAGGGCTTCCTCGCTTGGTCTCTGAAAATCTGAGGAGACTGTTTTAACGGGATACATGCTGTCTGGTGGGTTTTTGTATGTGTTTGTGACAAAATTAAAGCCATAGGGTGACAAGATTTAATATGGGATCATGATACAGGCCATCTTCAAGCACACATGATGGTTATTTGTGTAGCTCTTTTATGGCTATATATCCACTAGAGAAACGTGAATCGAAGGAACACATTTATATTTTCTTCTAAGTGTGTGACATTTCCAGAAATATAGCGTGTGAACAGTTAACTAAAAGGAATGAGGTACATAACAGTACTTGCCCAGAGACAGGCACGGTCAGACTCAGCTTTTTCTGTAACAACAGTGAGGGTTCATATACCCAGGAGGATGTGCTCACCTTCACCTCATCAACCTAAGGTGGGAAATAGTCACTGTGGCGCGACCACAGTGGCCTCAGGCATAGCTGACATGTTTTGGAGGAGACAACTTAAAGACTGAACCATTTCCTTGTAGGTAATCCATCTCTGTCATGAGTGTAATTTAGATTTTTATAGGAAGGAGCTTTGTTATTTGTTTATGGGAATTACAAATAAGATGAATAATACTAACTTGGGGTTTGGGGCTTTTTCTTTCCCATTGAATCCTGACTCTACATTAGCAGGGCTGGAGAGGCAGGTCATGTAAGATTTATAAACTGCAGCTGGAGGGACGACTGTGTGAATTAATCAAAGGATTGTTGGCTTTGGGCTTGGGACTCAAAGCTTCCTTCCTTAGGAACAAAATCTACATCTTAGATACTCAGACTTGGATCTGAAGATGCTGGGACCAGAAGAGCTGAGGAGACTATGAGGTTGGGCTGGATCCTCAGCATCACAAAAAGGAAAAGACAACACTCATTGCTAAAAACAGTGCTCCCCTTCTTTAGTGTGCTTAGGGAAGGTGGTGTGTGTGGGTTCCAGGAGTTCAAACACACGTAACCCCTGATATCCATCTATCATCGCTACCTGACCTTGCAAGGAAGAGGAGAGCTATAGAGTGTGTGTGTGTGTGTGTGTGTGTGTGTGTGTGTGTGTGTGTGTGTGTGTGTTGGGGGGAGGGACCATACAGCAAATTTTAGTCTCATTTCTCCTGAAGCCGTCCTTTCTTGCCTTGGAGAGGCTGCCTAGATAAAAGCTGCCCCTACAATCTTTCTTAACAAAAGCAGTTTCCTTCTAAGGAGGCTTCCAAACTCTGCTTGTGTGTTTTCCAATGCAGAAATTTTTCAGTTTTGCGGCCTTGTCGAAGTGGGTTAAGTCCTGCTCCTCTGAAGATAGATCCAGCCTGAGGGGCCATTGAGTCCCAGAATTTCCATATCTGTAACTCAAGCAGAATTTTAAAAAATTTATTCTCCCTCCCCCCCCACCCCCCCGGTATGATTTATATGTGAACGCAGGTGCCTAAAGAGTCAAGAAGAGGGCCTCGGATCTCCCTGAAGGTGGCATTACAGGTGGTTATGAGCTTCCTGATGTGGGAAAGACCTCTTGACATGGCTGGGAACCAAATTTGTGTCTCTACAAGAACAATCCGTGCTTCTCACTGCTGAGTCATCTTTCTAACCCCTCAATGGGAATTCTTAGATTGGGGTTTCTCTCTCTCTCTCTCTCTCTCTCTCTCTCTCTCTCTCTCTCTCTCTCTTTCTCTTTCTCTCTAGCTTTACTCTTTGAATAAGGTGCTCTGAAGCTTGGATGTGTGTCAAGGACTTGGAAAAGTACTGAACAGGGAGCACTCACAGACCCTCCTAAGTAATCTTAGAGGCAGAGAGCTGGTGCCGAGCTGAAAACACCACAGGAGGCATTCGTAGGGGGGACGTCCTTCCTAGAAGCCACAGGAAAGCTGCAGAGAGAAACAGGTTGGAATTCATCTTAATGCAATTTATATGATTTATTGTCAAAACACAAAAAGTATTATTTTCCCAGCATATAATCAATATAGTTTAATATTGAGGGTTTTGGTGTTTGTTTTTGGTTTTGGTGGAGAGGGCCCTCACTTAGCCCAAGGTTGAATTTGCTATGTAGTTGGGGATCCCTCACCTTGAGCCCCCAGTCTTCCTGTCCACCTCCCAGGTGCTGCAATCACAAGTGTGTGTCACAGTGCTCAAATGACTGAGCTCTTCTCTTTTCTTTTTTTCTTTTTTCTTTTCTTTTTTTTTTTTTTTTTTTTTTTGTAACCCAGTGTATAATGCATAGAAAGTGTGAACTCTGAACTCTACAGCACGTTCTGAGTGCTTATGAAGCAGAAGCCCTTACGGTTGGTTTCTTTTTCTTGTAGGTCCGGGGCTACCCAGAGCCCCAGGTGACATGGCACAGAAATGGGCAAACCATCACCAGTGGCGGCCGCTTCCTGCTGGACTGTGGAGTGCGGGGGACTTTCAGCCTTGTCATCCACACTGTCCGTGAGGAGGACAAGGGCAAGTATACCTGTGAAGCTAGCAATGGCAGTGGTGCCCGCCAGGTGACCGTGGAGCTGACTGTGGAAGGTGAGTCCCGTGGAGCACAGGAGCTGCAGGAGCTGAACTGCCAGCTCCAGGTTCTCCTGCTGTGCTTCAACCCTCTTTCAAAGATGGAGGGACTTGGAAGAGAAGCCATATCCAGTTTGGGGCTTTGGACTGACTCATTTTCCAGCCTTGCCGAGACTCATATCACACCAAGAGTACAGACTCTTAGCCTCTTAGTGGTAACCTTACAAAGGGATGCATGGCCCATCCCCCACTCTCCTCACCTGTCACCCCACTGTGCCCTCATTTGACAAGACCTCAGGATTTCACCCTGTCACTTGCCCAAGCAAGAGCTCTCATCCCAGTCCTCACCTAGCTCACGTTCTTCAGGCCTTGCCTCAAACATCCCCAACTTAGAGAACCCCTTTTAACCCCCCAGCTTTCAACTGCCCTTCCTGTAAATCCCCTCACAGTTTCCCTTTAAGGTTTGCCACCCTCTCAGCCATTGCACAGCTCTGAGACACAGGATCCCCATCTTGTCTATTACTATTTCTTCAGCATCTGGAACATTCTCTGAACAGGAGAATACCAAATGTTTGGGAAGTGACTGGAAAGGACTTTATCATCATTAGCATCACCATAAAAAATATGTAACAGAAAATATATGTCTATTAATTAATATATGGTCAGTTGTTTTTCCCCCCACTTCTGTGATTGAAATAATCTTATAACTTAAAAGCATCTGGAAGAAACATTTGACTGTAAATAATACTAGGGTTTGTCACTGGTGTGTCTTCATGGCAGGCTGAAGCTGCTCTGATGGGTTGAACATTCCATGTCAGGCCACTGGCAGAGACTCAGGAAGGACAAAGGGGTCTGCCAGATGTAAGACATACTTTCCCAGACCCTTCTAGGCCTTTCTGGGAGCTGAAGCCAAGCCTGCTCCTTCTTTGTTGTTTTGTTTGTTTGTTTGTTCAGAAGACTGTACTCCTAACCTCATTTGCAGGGGACACTGTGAGCAATATAGATAGCCAGTTAAGTCAGCCTTGGAAAGTTCTAGAAGGGATTCAGTGCACTTGGGCCAGTGGCCACTCCTTGACCTCTTTTCCCTGCTTCCCTACACAGTTGCAAGGCACACAAGTTCTGCTGAGCAGAGTGTGCATAGTTTGGATGCTTTCCTTAAATTCTTTAACTAAGTGACTCAGTCATTTTAATGACCTTCAAGTGCCTGTGGCAGAGGCATTCCAGACAGAAGGTGGCTCCTGGTCAGGGATCTCAGGGTAAACTTGTCAGCAGCCATTCTGGTGTGGTGCTATCTCTATACTAACTGATCACAAAGCCTAAACTTTGAACCTTGAACAAAAATTACCCTATCCCCTTTTCTGATTTCCTTTTGGAGCTGAAAGTGGAGAAGTGCTGGTTATGAGTCCTGATCCAAAGTCCTGATCCTAACATTTGCCAACATAATATGGGACTCAACCTCTGAACCCTGGCTTCTGCAGAAAACGGATGTGAATTCCAAGCTCTGGAGCCTGGCTTAGCCCTTATTCTCTAGGATCCATATTAAGGAAGACTGGGGCATATTGAGAATGTAGGGAAATTATCTAAAACAGACAACCAGGTATGGTGGTGCTGCATGCCTTTAATCTCAGCACTTGGAAGGCAGACACAGGTAGATCTCTGAGTTCAAAGCTAGCCTAGTCTACATAAAACTGAGATAACTTGTGAACCTTCTTCTTAGTTCCTACTGTTCAGAAAGTTGGATCTGATGGCTCAACCCAGTGAGAACATTTTCAGGTCAGAAGCAAGGAGGAGGGACAATCACAGAAGAGCAAGACAAGGCTCATGTTCCTCCTCTTTGGGTGGGTTTTAATTGGGATAGATTGGCTCAGGCATTTAAGATGTATTGTGCTTCTAACTCTAATGGGAAAATGGTCTCGTGCCTGCAGCCTCTCTCTGTGTGAATGGGCCTGTGTGCATCCCACTTGTGTTTGGGGCCACCCTAAGCCCCATAGGCCTAGAAGGATGCATTCATCACCCACGGCCATGGAGAAGTTGTCAACCCTGCCAGGTTAGCATCAACATTCACAAAGTGATTCCAGCAGCCAGCCCACTGGCCTCCTCTGCCACTCTGGGCGGTGCTTCCTGCTCTGTTCATCCCTGAACAGAACAAAGGTCCTGGGATCAAACATTTGACTGAGAGCTGGAAGCTTTTAACCTGTATTAGCCAAGCTTAGAAGGCAGCATTGTGCAGTTAGTGGAGTCAAATGCCCTGTTTGAGTTTTAGTTCTGCTGATTTCTAAGTGTGAGCACATGGCCTTCCTGGGCTTTCTTTCTCTCTAAGGCAGAGGGCGACACACTGAGTGGTGCAAGGTTCAGCGCAGCCCCTGGCCATCAGGAAGTGGTGCCCAGTGATTATCTGAGCTGCAGCTAACATCCTTAGAATACTTACAGAGGGAAGTCTGAGAAAGAAAGCTTTCTTGCCCAACTTCCAGCCTGGCAATTAGAGCCAAGGAGCATGAGAACAGGTGCCTAGGGACAGGACCACACAGTTACCCGAAGCCCACACAGGGGAAGCAGCCATGCTCTAAGCACCTCTAGGTTAGTGGAGTTCAGGGCAGAGCATAGAAGCTTATCCTGAGGGAGCTTCCTCCCTAGTACAGGGGCCACAGGCTGGTCTCCACGGTCACTGTCCAGTAGTGACATAACATGAGCTGTACATGACATTATGTTTGCTAGAGCCACATTTTTAAAATCAGGTGTCTTCATTAGAGTTTCACTGCTGTGAAGAGACACCATGATCAAGGCAACTTTTATAAAGGAAAACATTTAATTGGGGCTGGCTTACAGTTTCAGAAGTTCAGTCCATTATCATGGTGGGAAGCAGGGCAGCCTTCGGGCAGACATGATACTGGAGAAGCCAAGAGTTCTATATATTGATCCAAAGGCAGCCAGGAGAGGAATCCTCCACACTGGGTGGAGCCTGAGCTTAGGAGGCCTCAAAACTCACCTATGAAGTGACACGCTTCCTCCAACAAGGCCACACCTCCTACTAGTGTCACTCCCTGGGGCCAACCATTCATACCACCATATTAGGTGAGATTAATTTTAATAAAATGTTTTATTTAACTCAGTATATCCAAAATGCTATCATTTTCATGTATAATCAACATTACATCCCTGTGATGAAGAGCAATGCTGACCTGAATCTCGGAAGGCCTTTTCAATCTGAGAAACCAAAGAAACTTTTGATAGTAGCTTATGTGCTTAGGAACCCAGAAGAGATATGGACTCCCAGTTGCTCTCACCAGAGTTACAGGTTGGGTTAGTCAAATGTAAGCACACATGCCTCCCCGGGGAATCTTGTTAGCACATCCATGTTGATTGGACAGGTCTGGTACATGGCCTGAATATCTGAAGTTCAGCCACCCCAGGTGTCACCCTGCTGCTGTTCTGCAGGCCATACTTGGAGGAATTCAACTCACGTGGAGGAGCTTGCGCCTAGAGTCAGCCACAGTGGTCTGCACCTGTAGTCCCAGCATGTGAGAGACAAAGGCAGGAGGATTATGTTCAAGGCTAGCCTGGGCTATATGTCAAGATCCTATCTTAAAAACAAAAATCAGCCAGGCAGTGGTGGCGCACGCCTTTAATCCCAGCACTTAGGAGGCAGAGGCAGGCGGATTTCTGAGTTGGAGGCCAGCCTGGTCTACAGATTGAGTTCCAGGACAGCCAGGGCTATACAGAGAAACCCTGTCTCGGGAAAAAAAAAAAAAAAAAAAAGTCACCTGCAGGGCTTCTGGAAGCCTCAGCTGGCCTGGAGCAGTTTGTCCATGTGTCTTCTTCCAGTTCCTACATAT
Source organism: Uromys caudimaculatus (assembly GCA_028551405.1). Taxonomy (NCBI): domain Eukaryota; kingdom Metazoa; phylum Chordata; class Mammalia; order Rodentia; family Muridae; genus Uromys; species Uromys caudimaculatus. The sequence continues at coordinate 26,626,797 of CM052713.1, forward strand.
ATACATATATACATATATACATAATCTCCTCTTCCCCCAATCCCTGACCCTAGTAACAATGAGGCTGCTGCGCTCTGTGAATCTATGTACAGAATACTTGCTATGTACCTTCAGTTTTTTTAAGTTCAATTTTACTTTTAATTGTGTGTGTGTGTGTGTGTGTGTGTGTGTGTGTGTGTGTGTGTGCGCGCGCGCGCATGCGCGCGCGCACGCGCCCTCCGGCCCTCCCATGCATGCCTATGAACTTGGTGCTCACAGAAGACAACAGTACCTGGATCAGACTCCCTAGAGCCAGAGGTACGGCTGTTGAGCCGCTTGGCTTGGGTGCTGGGAAGCTCTGCAAGAGCAGGGTAGCCACCCAGCCATCTGCTCGGCCCTGGGCTCCCTCTGTTCTCCCATCTCTTTAGGCCTCCCCCTTTCTCTCGTCTCTAGCCATGACCCTTCACGGACTTTGCCTTTTCCTAGTTGCTCATAATCCTCTCTGCTCTTTCATTCACTGTGTGTTGTTGAAAATGGAGACTTTGTACTGCACATAAGGAGCAAGAGAACTCCCCTTAAGACACTGACTTTCTTAATGATGTGTGTGTACAGTACACGGGGCGTTATTAGACCGGGTTACAAGCTGTGATGCAGGCAGGCCAGCAGCGACTAGCTCATGCTGACGTTTAGGAAAGGCCAAGGCTTCCGTAGTTGTTCAGTCCAGGCGGCTCATGACTCAGCACTCCCATTCGGATGCTGGAGTCCCTGCAGGGTGCTGAGGGCTGCTGGTCTTCCATCCCCAAGACACTGGCAAGGCCTGCTGCAGCAACAGTTGAAGCATCCTGTGTGGGCAGGGCAAGCAGGCAAAAACAGTTTCCTTCTTCCATGTCCTTTATCTTGGCTGCCACTAGAAGATGCTGCCCAGAAATAGGCTGGGACTTCCTGCTTCAGATAATGTGGCTAAGAATACCTCTCACAGGGATGCCCAGCTCTTTAGTTTTAGTTGATTCAAGATGTAGTCAAGTTGACCACCAGGATCGGTTGTCACAGTTTCCTTCCTTTCTTCCAAGTGTTTTATTAGTCTTTATTTATTAGACCACCATCTTTCAAGATGCACCCCCCTTTCAAGTTCAAGATGCATCATCTTTCAGGTTGCTTATTGAGACAATGAATTGCTCTAGGTTTCTGCTTAAAATGCTTTTCCCATCCATGTGCTGTCTTTGCTGGCGGATGGCCCCAACCTGGCACCTGCACAGGAGGCCGCTTTAAAGTGACTAATTCGACATCACACCAAAAGAGCAGTGCCTCAGATCAGAGAAACATCGTCTCTAATGGCTTCCTGGGCATTGGTGAGGGTGGCGCTTTATGACTGAGGTTTGCAAGAGAATGCTGCCCGTCCTCCCCCACCCCTCCCCCCCCCACCTCCACCCCCGCTTCCTGTGACCTGTACTGTCACAGCAGGAAGCTCTAGAGAAACAAACCAAGGCAGAGTCCTGACCCCTAGAAGACGACTCTAAAAGAGATGTTTCCTTTCTGCTAAGTGCCAACACTTTCTCTATGGAGCAGCTGTGGATGATAATTAAGAAATCACTTGCTGGAGCTGAAGAGATGGCTTGGTGGCTAAGAGCACTGGTGGTTGTTCCGCCAGAGGGCCAGCGCCCATATGGAGGTTAACAACTATCTGCAACTCCAGTTCCAGGGGGATCTGAACCCTCTTGTGGTCTCCTAGGGTACTGCACACACAGGCATGCAGGCAAAACACCCGTACATGTAAATAAAAATCATTTACAATTTTTGTTTAATCACTTGCAGGAACTATTAGCCAGTCCCCCTTCCTGTACAAAGCCCCATGCAGCTGCTTCTGAGCTCCTCGACCATCCGTGCATCACTAGGAAGTAGGCTTTTCTTCAAACAGTGTGTATTTTATTTCAATCCCTTGAGGAAGAATTGTTCAGTGAATCAATTTCCTAGAGCCTCATACAGAACCCTTGAAAATTCTGGATCCATAGATGATTTTGGGCTCCATGGAGGAGTGTATCCACTAGTGAGCATCACAGTGTAGGAGCAATGTGTGTGTGTGTGTGTGTGTGTGTGTGTGTGTGTGTGTGTGTGTGTGTTCCAGCAAAAGTGGACTACATTAGGGAAGAGACTGCATGGATACAATACAACTCAACACACAATAGGGAAGAGATTGTATAGGGAAAAGTCCCACTTGTACCACAACAGGAATCCCTTGGCAGAGGTACTTTAATATTTACAGTTAGGACTTCCACGGGACCATGAAGACTTGAAACTGACAGGTGACAAGCCATATCTTCTTAGAACGTAGGACAGCTGGGCAACCTCAGCCATTCCCAAATACTCCCTCTCCTTACAGCAGGTGTCCCCAGGCTCTGTTATGTCATCTCCTTCACAGTTCTTTCCTTTCCATTCCCAGCGGCACTGTCTGGGTCCTGGTTGCTATCATGGTCACCCACCTGTCGCAAAAAAGAATTCCTAATGGTCTCCTTCTCTATCTTGTCCTCACTCCAGAGTCCATGCTATTGTTTAAAATACCTGTAAGAGTGGACAGCAGATTTTATCACCCTCTCCCTATGAATCCTCCCATGGTTCACCTCAGCCAGGCCCCGAGGGTGTGGCTTGGCTCTTGTTTATCTCTCTGGTCCACAGACCTTCTAGTTCTCTCTGTGCCTAGAGCTCTCTCGTGGAGAACCCCAACCAGGCTGCATCTCTTCCCCTTCGCTCCAGAGACCCTGCTCCCCTTTTGACCTCAGCAGCCTTCCCTCCCCACCCTTGGGAGCCAGTTAAGGGCTCTCCCAAGCCCTCCGGAGCAGGCCACAAGAGACAGGTAGAGTGCTTCAAGGAGAACAGAAGGGGCCCTCTTGCTGCAAAGGCCCCTCGTGGAGCACCTCACCACTCTCTAGTTCCACTCAGCCGTCTCCCCTTTCCTAGGTATCAGTGTGATCAGTCAGTAGGTGGATCCCCCAGGGAGAGGGTGTGACATTCACAAGGCCCTGCTCCTCTTCCCAGTGGTCAGGGAAGCTTGTGAGCATTTGGTGGGGAAGTCCCAGGGTAAAGTATATGCTCCAGGGTAAGAGTTGTCCGTTCTCCCTTACCGTCCTGCCAGAACAGCGCTTCATAGACATTTAAGCCAGTGGTTCTGTGCTCTTCAATAACATCCGGAAGTGTTTAAGCTGTGAAGACTAGCTAAATAATTTAAGAAATAGCCAGTATAAAGAGAGAAGTCTTGAAGTTAAAGCTTAAAAATTATTGTAGAGTTTGTTTGTGCACATTTTCTACTAAGTGAAATATAGCTATTGTATGTGTAAGTATTGTATATGTTTACATAGAGCCCATGTAGATCAGAGGAGACCTGAAACTTGACAGAGCTGGAACCAAGAGTATTAAATTAGGGAGACATGTGAAATATGCACGTCTCATTGGGTTTTTGTTTTTTGTTTTTTTGTCTCCTCGCTTGACTGTAAAAATTGGGGGTGCTCTGATGAATCTGTGATCTGAAAGGTGGCGTAGTGCAGTTAATTGGAGTTACAGTTGTACTGTGTGCCCCTCCATTGCCCGTCACCTTTCTTTCTTCAACACGCTCACTGAGGGTGTATTGCAAGGCATGATGGGAATTTAAGGCATAGACAAAGTTTCCACAGTAACTTTTTATTACTCGAGTCTGTAGCATAAAACAATTATTTTGACATCACACTTGAGGGTTTTTTCTTCTCTGTGTGATCACCCCTTAACTTACTTTGCCGTGTCACCTTTTAAGGCTATTTATGTTTTTTTTAAAAGATTTATTTATTTTATGTATGTGAGCACATTGTCACTCTCTTCAGACATACCAGAAGAGGGCATCAGATCGCATTGCAGATGGTTGTGAGCCACCATGTGGTTGCGGGAATTGAACTCAGAACCTCTGGAAGAGCAGTCAGTGCTCTTCACCACAGAGCCATCTCTGCAGCCCCCTGTACTGCTTGATGGTATGAATTTTGCTCATTCATTTCTAAATCCAAGCATGCTTGACAAGTTCTGCGAGCATCTGATCGCCTCATTACCCTCCAGTGTGTTTCAGCAGAACAATTACATACTGCGACACAGAGGATTATGGTCTGCTTTCTATGTCACCTTGCTTTAATTAAGGCTTTACATGGATTTCTGAAACCATATACATGGCCAATTAGCTGTGAACTTCAATCCAGGGTGGCCCTGGGCATGACTAAACACATCTTATGAAAGTGGGATTTATTATAACAGAGCAGAGAAACACTGAAGATGGCTCCAGTAGGTTGACTATTCCTGGTTCACCTGGAACAGCCAGGGTTTGCTCTCGTTGCCCTGGCGTGAGTCTGTTTCAGTGAACCATGTCTGTTTCAGTGCTAGAAGTCCTGTTTGCATGATGGGCGGTGGCGTGGCCGCACACTTTGGGGAGCTTCCCTTCTCCCTGAGACGCGACTTCATTACTCACTTTTAAATTAGAGTGTTCTGTTTCTGTTCAATCTCCTCACACATTTTGAAGAAAAGCACCCAGATTCCTGTCAGCCCCTCCTCCGTTGAATTTTCTTCTCCTGAGACCTCCTGGCATTGTCTCTATCTGTCCTTTAAACAGACGAGATGAGCGGTTAAATACCTTCAGTGTGTTGTCCTCACAAACTGGTCCAGTCCTCACCAGTTTTCTTCATTTCCTCCCCCATTTCTGGCATTCTACCTTACTCTCCTTCCCATTTATTTTTTCCATCATACAATTCTGCGGGATTTTCATACTTTGCAGGATTAATTTCACCTTATCTGACTATTTACAACTTGTATTCCCTCCCACCCCCAAATAGACCCTGTTAGTTATCTTAGTCCAAATTCCTTTTGTTCTGTTGTAAGCTCTCTGGTCTTAGCTCACATTGGTGTGAGCATTCCTCGGTTCCACGTTCAGCCACCCACCTTTGTGCATTGCCCCCGAATCATGCCGTAAATCGCCCTTGCTCTGACAGGGAAACACCTGTAAGCACCATTCTTTGTCTTTTATGGGAAATGCCATATTTTTTTTTTTTTTTTTTTTTTTTTTTACTCATTGTGTGTCTCAAGGAATTTCTGCCTTTGGATTAAGACATTTAGCTCCTAAGAATTTTCGTTTTAATTCTCAATCTAATATTTTTTTTTAATTGTGGTAAGAAGGGTATGATATTTACCCTTCTCACCATTTTAGCCAAGTGTGCCCTGAAGTGCTCTTGCGTCATCAGTACACTCCCTGCTTGCAAAGCTGCCACCACTACGTAGTTCTGAAAGTAAAATATAGCTAAATTATTGAGCACCCCACCACCCGCAAACAGCTACTATTATCAATGTGTATCTTTTGTACTTTCTCCAACAGCATGGAAGGAGCCCAACATCCATCTTAACTACATAGCAACTGGGTTCTTTCCAAACTTGTATCTCCTTTGATGAGCTTAAAGTGTCTTTTAACCTTGGCTAGAGAATGGAATGGCAGACTGCTCCCTCTGTGGTCACGTTGAACAAATGTATCAGCTGTGATCACTGGTCCATGACATCCCAAGTTGAATGTGGCCCGAGCATTTGGAGTAGATTCCATCTCACTGATGTTCTGTCAAAATCTCAAGATAGGTGTGGCTGGGGAAATGCTAACTGTGACGTTAAGCCTCAACCTGTGGGTCCATTCTGTCCTGTCATGGAAATGTGATAGCTGAGAGAGCATAAGGAAGTCCACCATTCCCCAGTAATGCCCTGTACATCCCCCACAGCAGGTACTCTTTCATATAAGCATGACGACTGAGCCTTCCATGTGGGCCTTAGTAGGCTTCCACACACATTCACAGCTTGTGGAAGAAAGAGCAACTGCCAGGGTGATGGCTCTCTCAGAAATGCCCCTTCCTTCCCCTTTCTCCCAACTAAAACCCAAACCACTATTGTGTAGTTATGTTCCTGCATTGTTATTTTCTGATCACATTATATTCCCTCCCCAGCTGCAGCAACTGGATAAAGGGTTTCCCACGTGGTTTCTCTAAGTTTGCTATATTGCTGTTTCCTGCCTAGTATGTCAGCAGCTTGCCCAGGCTCAGTGGCAATGGACATATTAACTTTTCAGTTAGAACTGGTAGTACCTAGCATAGTAGCAGCTTGCCAAGGACTGGCAGGGCTGCTGGTTCGGGGCGGTCTGGCTCCGTGGTGGCTCATTCCTGTTCTATTTCTGCTTGTTGCTATTCGCTCAGCCTTCTGTGGAGGAACTGAGTAATGATTATATTCATTGTAAATAGCTATGATAAGAGAGGCGCATGGCATCTCTTTCCCTCATTTAAGCTGTGTCAATGTTCTGGGCCAGTCCAGGATCTCTATAGATGACTCTAACAATAGAAAGTCCCAAGTACTACCTCACAACTCAGCCAAGAGGTTGATTATTCCAGAACTTGGGAGACCTGATGAATTCCTGAATCATTTTGGAGTTCTATTATTTACACATGTGACTTCTCTGAATTTCATTTTCCTTACTCATTGAAAAAAGACAGGAAGAGGGACAGAGAGACAGCTCAGCTGTTAGGAGTATTTGCTGTTCTTACAGAGGACCCAGGTTCAGTTCCCAGCACCTACATGGTGACTCACAACCATCGGAAACTCCAGCTCTGGGAGTTCCAATACCGTCTTCTGACTCCTGTGTTGTATGTCCACAGACACCAGGCATGCAGCTGATGTTGCATACAGGCAAGCACTCATCCACACAAAATAACAATAAATACATTTAAAAACAACTTAAAAATTATTAGAAGAACTCCCATTCCAGTGTTTGTGATGCATTAGCCTGATGCTCACACTGAGTCAGGATGTACTCCTCAAGGCTCACATATTGCTCCGTCTTCCCCTGTTGTTGAATCTGCATGACTCTTGCCGACATTGGTGGAAGCAACCTGGCCCTGACTCTCAAGCCTTCTCTCTGTGTGTTACAGGGAATTTTATGAAGAAACATGGTCAGCCCGTTCTTTCTAAAGCTTCAGGGTAAGTTCTGGAATGCTTAAGCCAGTGTAAGGGTTGGGTTGTCTTTTCCTGCTGACTTAGCAAGCATAGGTATAGGGCATAAGTCATATATTCTCGGTTGTAATAACTGAAGAATGGGGGCCTAGTGGAACATTGAGAATCATTCCTCCAGCATCTTCTGAGCTGGCCGCCTCTGTGGCTAGCACCTTTGGCTCAGCTGCTACATACTAAGAGAGTGGAGGAACGTGTCTGTGGCCTTCAGAGGATTCTTAACGATTAAGATAATAATGGATAAAAAAAAAAAAAATGTGTAAACCTTAGAAGTATTAACAATAGCTGCTGTCACAGACGAGTCCCAGATCTAGGTGGCTCAATCCAAACTCCTTCTTAACTTGTTCTTGAATGGGCGAGAACCTTCCACATTCTCTTCAAGGAGCCCATACTTTCTCTGTTTTGTAGCTCCATCTCCTGGAGCCTCTACACCTAGCTAGAATATTGGGCAAAAACAGAATGGAGAATCTTGCTGGAGGTTTCCATGAGCCAGCTCTGGAGGTTGCATACAGCAAACATGCTCTTGGTCTATTGTCCAAAATCCAGGCCTTAGGCCAGAGCTCGGCACAGCTAAGGTTTAAGCAGGACGGTGGAATGCAACACAGCTGCATGCCCATGCGATAGAGGTGATACACTCTCTGATTTTTCCAGAGAAGATGTATTAGAAGAAGTGTTTGAGGCATGGAGTTGGAAAAACAACCCCTAAATGGCTTCTGACCACAATTTAATGACCCAGGAAGGAGTGTAAGGACTGAATTGCTGCACAGTCTAAGTCTGGATGCTCTGTTGATTTCTTTCTCGGGACAGATTTCCAGGGGAGACTCGTCCTAGCATTTGGGGCGAGTGCCCACCGAAGTTTGCTACCAAGCTGGGGAGAGCTGTGGTCAAAGAAGGACAGATGGGGCGATTCTCCTGCAAGATCACTGGACGGCCTCCACCACAGGTCACCTGGCTCAAGGTGAGGTTTTGTCCACCCAGACTCTGACCCTTCCCGGGAAACCCGAGAGTTCAAACCCTGGGAATCTGTCTTTCCAGTTAATTCCTTCTGTTTCAACTCCCGGTATTTCCCCAAGGCCCTGAGTGTATGTGGTAGTGATATTCTAGTCTAATGTTCCCCTGCTGTTACTCAGACCATGGTGTTCTCATCCTCAACTCACGAACAGCATCAGGTTTTGTTCAAAGACAGACAGGCATCTCAGGAGAAGGAGTTTGAATTGGGCACAGTTTTCAGGCAGCAGCTCTATGATTCACGAAGCATGCGATGCTAGCTAGAGAAGTCAATCTCTTGGAACCTAGTCTCCTTACCTTTGAGGTAGGAGTAATGCCTCAGCAGGTTAGGGGGACATTGCACGTGGAAGTGCTTTACAGACCTTCATAGCCAGGCAAAGTGGAGAAAGGCAGAAGAGATGGCAGTACCAGGCATCGAGAAAGGTGGAGACGGAACAAGGCATTGAGGGGTGTCAGGAAGAGTGGGGTCAAGGCCAGAGAAAGAATGGGTTTTTCAGAGAAGAAATTCTTGATTAAAATGAGTGGTAGAACTTCTTTTACCTCTTCTCGATTCTTCTAAGCTCACTCTCAGAAAAGAAGGAGGGTAAGAGAAAACTGGAGAGAGAGATACAGGAATGCTCACATTCCATTCCTTCAGAGAAACACAGGTCCTCGGAGGCGGTTTCCACAGCTCAGCACCAAGCCTGTGCAGGAGCCTCAAGGCTGAGTGCTCAGGGGCGACTGTCTCAGTCTCCTTTCTGTTACTGTGTGCAACACCGTGACCAAAAGCAACGTGAAGAGAAAAGAGTTTTACTTACACCTCCACATCATAGTCCACCACTGGAAGAAACCAGAGGGGGAACTCGGAGACAGGAACTGAAGCACCAG
>CM052713.1:26635785-26703136 GCA_028551405.1 Uromys caudimaculatus
CCCCCCCCCCCCCCCCCCCCGTCTCAGATGACTCTACCTTGTGTTAACAGACAAACAAACAAATACACAGAGTCATCACTGGGATGAATATCTGGAGACCACAGAACAGATGCTGTGGACCCAAGCCCTGGTGTCCATTCCGTAGGACTGGGGGAGGCAGGACAACTAGATCAAAGAGAGCAGACGTCTGAAACCAAGCTCTCCTGTTGCCACTTGCAGGGAAGTGTCCCGCTGCAGCCAAGTGCCCGTGTGTCTATGTCAGAGAAGAATGGCATGCAGATCCTGGAAATCCATGAGGTCACTCAAGACGACACGGGCGTGTACACGTGCGTGGTGGTGAATGGGTCGGGGAAGGCCTCCATGTCAGCAGAGCTTTCCATCCCAGGTATGGGGGCCGTGCAGAGGGACCTTTTCCTGATGTCAGGACCCCCATAGAGGAAGCTGTTCCTAACACTGCTTGTGTGTGTACATGGGGTGTGTACATGTGTGCTACACTGCATGTGTGTAGCACAAGCACGCATCTTCAAGGACAAAGTTTTCGACTAGACGGAAAGGGATGGGCTAGTCGCACAGACCAGGCCCAGAGGAAGATGCTTATGAGCTGTCTGTTCCCTTCATTTGTGTCCCTAACTAGGCCCCGCCCCTTCAGTCTCCGCAGTCCTTTCTCCTAGCTCAGGCAGCTCTTTTCCTGTCTCTGACTATGGGAAGAGTGGGTGTTGCTGATGCCACCTTTCCTGCCCGAAAGCTAACTTGTCCATTCTGTCCGTCAAATCAGATGTGTATAAAGTGAGGACATGACTGCTCTAAGGTATAGGTGAAGAGAAGGCTTTTATTGTAGATGTGAGGGAGAGTACACCCAGGGGCATCTGGAAGGGTCCAGAACAGAAAGAAAACTAGTAGACTAAACATGGCTAACACACTGAAGCTGGCCATGAGATGGGGAGAGCCAGAGAGGAAGAGATGCTATCAAAGATGACCAAGTGAGAAGACCAAGGTGTGGCTGAAATGGTTGGATAGGAATGAGAAGCTGGGGAAAGGAAGCCCGTGAGCTGGAGAGGTTTAAGGTAGGGGGTGCCAAGCAAAGTACTGAGAGGAGCTGCAGGGACTGATGAGTCACCTGGAGGCCAGCATGTGCTTAGGTATGCTAATAGGCACCTCAGTTAGCCACTTGTCCCAAGTTTCTTTTAGACCCTACAAAATACTCATTCAACTTAACTCTTTTTTTTTTTGGGGGGGGGGGTTCGAGACAGGGTTTCTCTGTGTAGCCCTGGCTGTCCTGGAACTCACTCTGTAGACCAGGCTGGCCTCCAACTCAGAAATCCACCTGCCTCTGCCTCCCAAGTGCTGGGATTAAAGGCGTGCACCATCAATTTAACTCTTTCTACCCAGGATCCTCCTCACCAGACTGGACGTGTCAACAATCACTGCTCTTCCTTGCTTTTGTCCTCAACCCCCCCCCCCCCCCGGTCTGTTCTTCCTTTGCAATCTCTCTGATAGCCTGCTTACAGTTCTCTAGCCTTCCCCAAGTCCAGCCCGGGGAAGCCTGAGCTGCCTGGGGAGCAGTCAGCAGGCAGGACCAGTGCTCAGGACGCACCGATGATCACAGAGATGATCGTGAATACTGATGGTCGCAGAGGGAGGTGCCTTGGCCTGAAAGAGCGAAAGGGAAGGGGCCTCATCACCTTCCTCCTCCTTTCTTCCCTACTTCTGCCTATGATTTCCTCTTTTGTATCTCCTTTCTTTCCTCGGAAACTGCATTCTATCTCTCTTTCTCCCCTCTCCCTCCATCCATGTATCTGTTTATTATCTATCTATCTATCTATCTATCTATCTATCTATCTATCTATCTATCTATCTATCTATCTCTGTCATCCATTCACCCGTCCATCCATCCATCCATCCATCCATCCATCCATCCATCCATCCATCCACCCACCCATCCATCCACCTACCATTTCTTTGTTTTGGTTTAAGTGTTTCCGAAGTCCCCAGAAAGAAACGTGTGTGTGAACATATTTACCTGAAACAGGTTTCATGGAGCCACCCTGAGACATTCCGTGTACTGTGCCCACTGGTATTTTCTGTTCCACCAGATGCAATTAAAACAAGAAACCCCAGTCCTGATCAAAGAATGTGACTCAGCCACTCCCCGTGGGTCAGGAACTGCCAGGCCTCTGCAGCAAGCTTTAGCTGCCCTTTATTTTCCATAGCCTCGCGTTTAAAAACCACTCCCTCTTAATGCCCGTAATGACAAAAGGGCTGGGATTTGTTTGAAACTACTCAAAAACACAGAATGAGATAATACAGACCAACGGACAGGACTGGTAAAAATGTTCTTCCCTCACCATGCTGGTGACTTTCAGGGGCTTGTAATATCTGCCTTTCTACTGGTAGATATTTTGGGATTTTCCACGATAAAATTTAAGAAAACAATATATTGTAATTTTCCTAGGCACATAAAATGTCACTTCCTTTGTATGTTTCTAAAGCACTTACCTGTCTAAAATGCACTTTCTGGGGTGTGTGTGATTCAGAAGGCTAAAGGTAACAAAGCATTGTTGGCATTTTTATTGGAGGGTTTGTCCTGTGATATGTCGCTCAGTTGGTGCGTGTCCTTCTGTTTGGTAGAGAGGAGTGGAGTCCATGCCCTCAGCCCCAGCTGCGTTAAAAAGCCCAGTCAGGGAAGGGTCTATAGTGGGAGAAAGATTTCTCAGCCTACCCAAAGCCCCAAGCAGGGAAGCTCTGCACTAAAGGAAAAAATGGCACCTTATTGTTGTCTCTGCTTGGCATATAAAATAACCTGCTGTCTTTCTGCCCCTCTTCCAGGTTTGGACAATGCCACGAGGTATGTCTTTCTTCATAATCGTTGCTTTCCACCTTAAAATACTCCGCACAGAACAGCAGCAGCAAAATGCCCTGAATTTTGAAGTCGTGTAGAAAATGAGGATTGGCTTGGGGGATCACTTTATTTAGGGTGCTTTGCTTTGTTCTCCTGTGTGATTTGCTATCTTGTTTGATTAGAGATACCATCAATATGAAGAATCTTGGACTGCTCAGTGCTGTGTCTTCCTCAGTATCCTCTCAGTGTCTTCTAAAGCAGATGACACAGAAGGCGACTTAATGCCACCTCAGGCCAGCGTCCGCTCTCCTCTGGTGTTCAGTTCCCCTGCTTCCTTCCTTTCTGGATGCGAAGCATGGAGTAGATGTCAGGACACAGGGTAGAGCTGACCATCTACTGTAGAGAAGGGCTGTCAGCTGCCTCACATATGGAATTACAACTATGACCCCTGTAGGGAATAATGACCAAGACATTAATTTCAATCACTGGGTTGAGAATACCCTTTCTGAAAATTCCACGTTTGAACTCAGACCAGGGAATTGCAACATTAGCAGGTGAAAAAAAGCTCAGGAGAACATATTCCAAACAGAAGGAACCGTGCTGGAAAGCTCTGAGAGGAGGTCTGTGGGGCCCTAACAACCCCCATGCAGCTACAGTAGCCTGGCCGGCTGCAGGTCGGTGCCTTGTGTAGCAAGATGCAACAAGGGCTCTGCCATTGTGATGCTCACCTTTATTCTTAATAGAGTGAAAAGCTGAAAACTCCTTGGCCTTCAAGTGATATAACTCAATTTATATCTTTAAAGGGTTGTCTGCAGTGGCTATTTAGAATTGGATTACAGAGGGACCTGTGAGCAAGGGAAGCCTGTGGTTGGTTTGAACTCCAGAGCCCCAGGGAGAAGAAATGTATCAATGCACAGGGCTACTGGTGGAAGCAAGGGACAGGGAGGGTCAAGTGTCCCTAGCTCTGGCTTGGGACACAGAACAAGCAGTAGCACTTTGCTATTAACTTTCTCCTGTGGACTTTGTGGTACCTGAAATCTGTACCATAATGTTTGCAAAGTAACCAGGTGGCCACTCAGTCCCTGGTGCCTTCTCCCCTCCTGACCGTCATTGTCATACAGGTTGTCTGTGAGAGGAACCAAGGCCCCCAGTCCAGACGTCAGGAAGGAGGTGACCAATGGAATCTCCAAAGACCCAGAGACTGTGGCTGAAAGTAAGAACTGCCCAAGTCCCCAGAGGAGTGACTCTTCAGCCTGGGCCACCAACAGTCACCACCAACAGGAGCTCAAGCCCAAGCTGTGTGAGGATTCTCCCAGAAAGGTCCTGCAGTCCTCCATCCTTCAGAAGACCACCAGCACCATCACTCTGCAGGCCTCGAAAGTCCAGTCAGAAGCGAGAGTACCAGGCATAGGGGCCTTCTGTCCTGGGGAAGAGAGGAAGAGTCTGGCTGTCCCTCAGCAAGCCACACCCTACCACACACTCCCTACCAGACAATGTGGCCTGGGAGGCTCAGTTGGGAACAAGTTTGTCACTGGGAACATCCCCATAGAGAGCCAAAGGGAGTCAACATTCCCCAAATTTGAGAGTCAACCCCAAAGCCAAGAAGTTACTGAAGACCAAAGAGTCAAGTTCATCTGTGAGGGTGAGTAAAGCTGATTAAAGTGCTGCTTGCCAAAATGGATAGCTCCTTGATGGCCACTCCTTTCCTTCAGCACACACCAGTCTGCACCTCCTGTGTCTATGCATCCCCTTAAACTAGGTCCTCCAGGAAGTGTCCTTCCAGGGTCTTCCCTTAGGAAGTGTTGAGGCTCTAATGCCTTCGCTTTCCAGAGAGACATCCACGAGTGTGAAACAGAGCATTGGTCCTATGCTCTACCTCACCCCTGGTACCTCCATCAAGACAAACACACTGCAGGTGCCTTCCTCTCTGTCCTCCTTTTCCTGCGCCTGTCTCACCTGGAGAACTGGCCCATCACCCTTGTTCTCCCCTACATCAGGACCCTGCCTCTCACAGGACTTCGACTCTGTGAGTGCAGGATCCAAGAAGAGGCAGGCTCAGAAGTAGGGCGTCAGTTCCACCCAGCCTGAGTTCTTCCATCCTGGTCAGTCTCTCCTCACCCCACATTATAAGCACACAGTGCTCCCTGAAGGCACGTGTCCCACACGTGGCCCTGTAGTTTCAGGGATACCAAAGCCTGAAGTGGGCTGGTTCCTGGAAGGCATCCCTGTGAGGAGACGAGAAGGCCTCGTGGAGATTTATGAAGAGGGTGCATCCCATTACCTGTGCCTGCTGAGAGCCCGGATGAGAGACAGTGGGAGATACAGCTGCACAGCATCCAATAGCCTTGGCCAGGTATCCTGCAGCTGGACCCTCCTGGTGGACCGTGAGTACCTCCCGCTAGGTGTGCTGGCTTTCATGGGTTTCCTATGCCTTGGGCAGTTCAGGTTCTACAGCTCCACACCCGCAGGCCAAGGGAAAAGTTACTACTCCGACCCCCTGATTCTTAATCAGATGTTCACTGCGGAATCACATCAAAACAGACGTTCCCCGGTCCACTCCAAGGCCAGTTGACAGCTACATTTTTTTAGGTTCCTCAGCTGTCCAAGTAGTGCCATGACTCAGCCTTAACCACAGAGAAGGAGCATTCACTAAATATACAGGCTTCAAGAAATACGAGAAGGGGGGGTGGGGGTTACCACGCCTCTTATGCTTATTCAGTATCTGTTTATAAAAGCAATGTGTATTCAGGATCTAAACCATATATAATCTTCTGGCTCCAAAATAAATATTTTAATGTCTTTTAAACAGAATAAGTGCTGTGCTTGTTTGAAAGCTGCTGTCTATCCTAATTCATTCATGTAACATAAACATCTTTCTATATGATTTAATATTTTTTGAAGGCAAACTTTTTAAAAGCCATATAATACTGTGAGATTAGACATGGATAATTTCAACATCTTCTCATTTTGTTGACTAGTTCTAATGTTATTATTTTTCCACTGTTATAGAGAAGCTATGGTAAATTGGACTGAGCATACAGCCCAGAGGTAGAGTGCTTGCCTAGCTTGCAGGAATTCCTGAGTTTGATCTCTGGCGCCAGAACAAAAGAAGAGAGGAAGTCAGTCAGTCAGTCTCTGTTTCCGTTTGTTTTTCTGTAAGCTTTTCCCCCTGGGCTGATGAGAGGCCTCAGTAAGCAAAGGAGCTCATTGTCCAGCCTGATGAGCTGAGTTCAATCCCCAGGATACACGTTGTGGAAGGAGAGAAGCAACCCCCACAAGTTGTCCCCTGACCTCCGCACCATTGCTATGGCATGCACACGAATACACACACGCTAAATAAATTTAATTTCTAAAAATTTTCCCTTTAAATACATAATGCACTCTTGTGGGCCCTAGGTTCATGTCAAACCGTTGGGAAACCTATTAAACGAGACCACGGTAGTAGAATCACCAAGGAGAACACACAACGTTGGGAGCTCTACAGGACCAACAACTTTTGCCAAGTTATTTTAATACATGAATTACAGGGAAGTAGAAAGGAGAGAGGCACATAGTACAAAATATTTAGATTAAAAGTTATAAATAACATCAATGTTGATCTTTTGTGGACTTTGTATGATTCCAACCGAAAAAAAATTTTTTAAAAAAAAATTTATTGATTATGTATACATCATTCTGCCTGCATGTCAGAAGAGGGCTCCAGATCCCATTACAGAGGGTTGTGAGGCACCATGTGGTTGCTGGGAACTGAACTCAGGACCTCTGGAAGAGTAGTCAGTGCTCTCAACCACTGAGCCATCTCTCTAGCCCCTGAAACAAATTTTAAATTTGTGTGTGTGTGTGTGTGTGTGTGTGTGTGTGTGTGTGTGTGAGAGAGAGAGAGAGAGAGAGAGAGAGAGAGAGAGAGAGAGAGAGAGAGATCAGAAAAATGTAGACATTGGAGACACACGGTGCTGTTTAAGGTCATGATAATGCTCTCATGATTTCTTTTTAACTTATTCTTAAGTGAAATTTATGTGATTTCTTGTATTTGCCCTAAAAAATACTTCACATTTAGATAGCATGGAGAAGAATATCAAAAAATAATATTAGTATATAATAAACAGAAGTGAGTGGCTATTCAGGGATTCAGTCCATTACTTTTTCTACTTCTGTGTCTATGTGAAAATCTCCACAGGAAGTAACGCAGTAGAAGCGAGTGTAATGCCCCTGGAACTGGAGTTACATGCAGCTGTGAGCCATTTGTCATAGGTGCTGGGGACTCAACCTGGGACCTCTGGAAGAGCAGCAAGTGTTCCTAGCTGCTGAGCTGTCTCTCCAACTCCCTTGCTTGCCTCTTTACTGGGATTTTACTGTGTTGGTGAATTTCTTCATAAGGAATGTTATCCATTGCTTTTGGAGATGGAGCACCTGTGGGCAGGGCTAGCAGGCCCAGCAGCTCCTGCTTCATCAGCTGCTCCAGGCTCCAAGTCTTGTTAGGGACGGATGTGCGTCTTCAGTTCTACCAAAGGCATATGAGATATTTGGAGAGATTCTCCTCTGGCTTTGTCTACTGTGAATTTGTCTAAATCTTAGAGAAAACAATTTCTTTCTTTTTTTTTTTCTTTTTCTTTTCTTTTCTTATTTTTTTTTTCCTTATTCACATCTTGGGATAATTTGTCTCACAAATTCCTATGATTTTGTTGTTATTTTTGTTAGTTTGTGTGGTAGGCAATTTTGAGACATAATTCATATAACATAAAAGACATCCTTTAAAAATTGTAATTCGCTGATTTGAACACATTCTCAGAATTGCATGGCCATCACCACCATCTGACCAAAATCACTCCAAATCCTACCCTTGATCAGTCCTACCCTTCATCAGACATCGCTGTCCCCATGGCCCCAGCTCCGACAACCGTTATTTATTTTCTGTCTCTATGGATTTGCCTATTATGAACACTTTGCATCGATGGACTCCCATAACGTGTGGTCTTTTGTGAATGGCTTCTTTCTCTTAGAGAATGTTTCTGAGCTTCATCCTGTGTAGCTCCTGCCAGTACCTCATTCACCTTTATAGAGGAACAACAGCCCACTGTCTGGATCAGCCTGTTGTGTTTGTCCAGTCATCAGTAGATGAATGCTTGCTGTGTTTCTGCTTTCTAGGCATTTTTTACTTTAATTTTTAGAAGTTTCATGCACGAATACACCGCATTTGCTCATTTCCAGCCCTCTTTCTCCTGCCCCGGCCCCTCCCACCACTCCCCTACTTCATGACATATTCTAATATAATTATTATTGCTTTACACACTCATACATACTCATGCATAATCACATACTCACACATACACACATATGCACACAGACATTCACGCCCACACATTCACGCCCACACATGCACACACATTCACACTCACACATTCACGCCCACACATTCACACCCACATATGCACACACACTCACACAGACATTCACACCCACATATGCACACCCACACATTCACGCCCACACATGCACACACACTCACACAGACATTCACACACATTCTTACAGATGCACACACACCCACATATGCACACACACTCACACAGACATTCACACTCACACATTCACACCCACACATTCACGCCCACACATGCACACACACTCACACAGACATTCACACACATTCTTACAGATGCACACACACTCACACGTGCACACACTTCTCAGAAGATTTCACCTCACTGATGCTGGTCTCTTCCCAATCACTGCCAATTTCCCAGCTCCAGCTAACCAGCATCAATAGTCCCAGTAATGCAATGGTTTTGCTATAGTAGTTCTGGTCTCTTGTTAATCACAGCTGATCCTTCAGCCTCAGCCAACCAAAACCACAGAATCTTCACAATCAAAATAGCAATGGCCCTGAAACTCCAGCTTGGGTCAAGTTGACACACAAAACTAGCCAGTACAGCATATTTTCTTTACAGAGCTATCTAGTGAAAAATCCTTGTCCAGTTTTTAAAAATTGGGTCTTTTTTTGTTGTGGAGTTTTACGAGTTCTTTATATATTTGGGATATAAATATTTTATTGAATGGATGACTTTAATTATTTTCTCCCATCCTATAAAGTCTGGATGTGTTATCTTTCTGACCCTGTGATCAGATAATTGACTGAAAGGAGGAAGGATTTATTTTGGCTTACAGTTTGAGGTTTCAGTCCACGGCCAACTGGCTCCACTGCCTTTGGCCCTGTGGGGAGTCAGGTCCACCAGGGAGGGTGTGATGGAGGAGGCTCCCCAGTTCTTGGCAAGCACGGAGTAAAGCAAGAGATAAAGGTCTGGGACTCCAATATGCCCTAAAAGCACACCCCACCAGTGACTTAGCTTTCTTCCACTAGCTAAAAGGTTCTTCCACTAGCATAAAGGGTCTACCATCTCCTAAAAGGTTGGGGACCCAGTGCATGGGCTCTTGGGAGACATCAGTAGCACTAGATTGCTTATCACATGTAGGACCATGAAAGGCAGCCTGGTTTCTGGTGGAGCTAATGTTTAAAACCCTGGAGACCCAGTAGGGGGTCCCCAGCAGGGGATGACCTTACAAGGGACAGTAGGTGTTTTGTCATGCTCCTGAGCCCCAGGCTCCTATGACAAGGCTGCAGCTCTCCATAGGTCTGTGACCATCAGTCATGTAGCCCCAAACCCCTCCACAGGTAGAGGTGTTGTCACATAGTCTCAAGACATCCCCATTTTAATGAGGTACCTAGAGGCTTAGCCAATAAACTCTCCTTCCCAGACACTCCTCCCTGCAAAAGGTATTTAACCTCAGGCCCACCCTGAGGTTGTGGGGTACAGTTTTGCACATCTCCACTCTCCACCATGACAATAAACGCCCTAAAACCATGGACTGTCTCTTTTCATCATCGGGATCCACTGTGGGGAACAATGAAATAGGCCTTCATCTAAAGAGCTGCATCCAGTCTCCTATAGAAGGCCTCTCGGCGCTCCCAGCCATGGTCTCTACCAAACCAAGCTAGCCAGCTGCCAGCAAGCCAAAGGCTGGGTCCCCGGCGGGATCCAGCCGGGCTTCTCCCCACTTTTCCCCCTTGGCCCCCAGGCTAGATCCAGCCCATAGCCCCTACTCCATTCTCAGCTCTTCCACAGCATCCAGTGGTGCCTGGGATGCCCAAGAGCCTGAGAACCAGACAGAGCCAGCTCCATGAAGTCCTCAGGACTGCAGGCTGTGCTCCCCCAGCCCGGAGAGGTGTCCTGGGCTTCTCACAACCCGACACCCACCCATCAGTGATGTGAGGTGAACAAGGTTAAACTTCCCGAGTCTTGCCTCTCCCAGAGGGCCAAGCCCTGGGGTGGACGCAGACTCACACCTCTCTAACCCAGCAATCACGTGTCTATGTAGTCATCTTGGTGACTGGGTTAAGAGTTGGTTATGAATAACCACTGTGCCTTCCAGCCTTGGATGAGAGGTTCTGCATGTGGTTGAGCAAATCTTCAGTACTACTGCTGACAGTTTACAACTTAACTTAGCCTTTATTTCCTGCTCTCCCACCACCTACCCTCGTGAGGTCTAGAGAGAGTGTGGTCATGGAATCAGAGAGTTGGTGAGAACTTTGCCTCACTGTGGATCTGACTGTGGGAAATGATGAACTTCATCCATAATGTAGGCTGATGATAGCATGCCCTCAGAGTATGGTCACCATCACAGTTAGAAAGGTACCTGGACTCTCACAGTCTCTCCAAGAGCACTGTCAATAACCCCTGCAGTACAGTATAGCTTGCCTCTGATTCTCTCTAGGAGTACTAATTGTGTCTTTTAATTATCCAGTTGCCCTGTTGACTCTGCTGGTTTAGAAGCCAGAGTCTGTCCCCTTTGCTTTTTGTTTGTTTGTTTTAATTATTTATTTAATGTATGTGAGTGAACTATCACTCTCTTCAGGCATTGGCTTCCATTACAGATGGTTGTGAGCCACCATGTGGTTGCTGGGAATTGAACTCAGGACCTCTGGAAGAGCAGTCAGTGCTCTTAACCTCTGAGCCATCTCTCCAGCCCCATCCCTGTTGCTCTTAATTAAAGTTTAAAGTGTTTTCAGATCCACAGTGTGGAAGATTTGAACTTTGAAAGTTCAGCTGGCATGTCTCTTAGAGTTGAAAATTCATCAGTCTCTTTCTCTCTCTCTCTCTCTGTGTGTGTGTGTGTGTGTGTGTGTGTGTGTGTGTGTGTGTGTGTGTGTGTACAGCTCCTCCCTCAGTCGCTGTGAACCTTTGACCACGCTTGGAAAACATATATGACTCTGTCATTTGATTCATTCCTGGAATTGGAAAAAATAATTAATTTCAAATGGAAATATTCCCACTATGGACCTATAATTTCTACAAATAATATACTAATTTGAACCATGCAGTAAGAATGTGTAGTTAGTGATGGCATGTATAAAGAGGAGAGATAGAACACAGAGTCACACCCAGAAAGGGGAGAAGGCACTGCCAGGATAATCAGAATAGCATAAGTCAAATGTAAAGTAGATGTGAGAGGCCTGAGTCACAGGGAGAGAAGGCAGGTCTGGGTGTGAGCACCCTAGCACTAGGGAGCTTTGTGACCTTGGAAGCCCCCCCTTTCAGTTGTACTGAGTGGACTGCAGGCATCAATGCCTTTCCTCCCTAAGGAGGAAGACACAGCCAGCTGTTGAGGAAGCTCAGGGCCCAGGGCAATGGGGTGTCTGCCTTGCAAGGCTTGGGATAACTGGTTGGTCACCAGGTGGGTGAGCTGGGACCGATCTGAGAGGACCTATCTGTTGTTTGCCTTCACAGGGCAGAACTTGAAGCAGACAGCCCCTTCATTCTCTAGTGTTCTGAAGGACAGTGTTGTCATTGAGGGCCAGGATTTTGTGCTACGATGCTCTGTACGGGGGACCCCAGCACCCCAGGTCATTTGGCTGTTCAATGGTGAGTTTCTCCCTGCTCCAATCCCTTTGGCTTGCCTGAGTTCTCTTCTCACTCTGAACCATATGTGCCTCAGAAATGCAGAGAAGAGCAGGCATGGGAACGGGCTCAGCTGCTCACTAGCTGACCGAGCTCATCTGCTCTTTGGGAATACTGCTGCCAGCCTGGCAGGGCGGCCGTTAGAACTCACTTCGTTCACATGTATAAAGTGGGCAGTGAGATACCTGCCCAGAGATGCATGTGCAGCTCAATTGCATGTGTTGTGATTAGACTCCTTACAGATCATCAATAAGCATTTGTCAAGTCAATAAATGAACACACAGATGGATAACCCAGTGACCCACATCAGAATGGAGCCAAGGAATTTGACCTTTTCCTGAGCAGCAGGTGGATCTAGGATAAAAACCAGTGATTTGTTATGTTAATTGTAATTCTATAATTAAGTAAAGCTCTTTGACTTTTGTTTTGTTTTTGAGACAGGGTCTCTCTGTGTAGCCCTGGCTGTCCTGGAATTAGGCTGGCCATGAACTCATAGAAATCTGCCTGCCTCTGCTTCCAAGTGCTGGGATTGAAGGTGTGTCCCACCACTGCCTGGCATAAGTAATACTCTTTGAAAAAATAATTACCAAAGATGCTCATCCTTCTCCTCTTTTGAGGGCCTTCTAATTTTAAGATTACATTTTAAATTTAAGTGTGGGAGACTGACTTTAAAACTGAGAACAGTCCATTCAGTGGGCATAGCTGGGCAGAGGCTGTTGGGGAGAAACCTCAGGAACCTCCTAAGAGGGGACTCTACAGCACAGAGCCATCAGATCTTCTGGGTTGGAGGCAGAGAGCTTGCCATCTTAGCACAGGCTTCATAAGAGGTAACATCCACCGCTTGTCACCAAATCGCCCCCAGGTGTGTCATCATCCTGACCCTTTGCTGTAAGCCTCTGTGTCACCACAGTTCTCTCAGGCTTTGCCAGGGAATGATCTTTGAGTAAGAGCAGTTGTTGTGTGCACTCCCTCCAGTTAGCTTCGGTAGATAGGTGAGAACTGAGGTCTGTCTTTTCTCGTATCCCTCCCCCATGGACAGATCCTGGGATTGATGGCAGGGACCCAGCCTGCTTGCAACTAGAGCAGAGGATGAGTGTAAGGGCCATCATGGGTCTGAGCAAGAGCTTCACTTTGACTGGGCAAAGCTAAACAAGAGTCAATGAGCATTTCCTCCAGAGAGCCAGTTTGTAAATCCTTCCAGGTTTCCAGGGTACACACCTCTATAACAACTATCCAACTCCACCATTGTGGCATAAAGACAGCCAACAGTGTGGAAAGCTTACGGGCCCTGAAACAAGAATTTCATGCAATTTCCTCATGTCATAAATTGTTTTCTTTTTTATTAAAAATATTTATCAATTTATTTTACTATATTAATGTTAATTATATATATGTATATATATTACTTTAATAGCACTTTTGGTTTGCCAGCTATGTGAAACCAAATTGCATAAGTCAGTACAAAAAAGGTTTTTTATTCAGTGGACAATGGTTAATAGAAGCTTACAGCTGGTCAATATGCAGGAAATGAGTGTCACCAGAGTGCTCAGCCACAAATGGGCTATCTATATCATATTCATCCCAAGACTCAGGACCACCTCAGAAGATGGGACAGAAAGACCATAAGATCCAGAAATAGAGGTGGGCTGGACTGAAACAGTGTCTTCTGGGTGAGACAGGACCACTGCAGTCTTGAACCCACAGTAGCTGTGGTTGCCTGCATGAGACCTGTACAAGATCCAGCCAGTTAACATTCTAGCATGGAGCAGGGAAGAGCTCATGAGCCTACACCCCTAGCTAATGAGCTATTGTAGTTGGTGGCTTCCGGGGGAGGGAGAATCTGTTTTCTTTAAGGGTACGGCCCCTGATAGGCCAGTCACGCTCCATTGCCGAGAATATATACAGCATAGATTGGACTTGAGTTAACCAAACAAAACAAAACAAAATGGACACAAAGTTTCAGGCTGAGGTGGGAATAGATCTGGTAGGGGAGAGAAGGGGGAGTTGGGAAGACCATGACCAAAGTACATTGTATGAAATTCCCAAAGAATTTATATATATATATATATATATATATATATATATATATATATATATATATATATGTATGTATGTATGTATGTATATGTATATGTATGTATATGTATATATATACTGATTAATACTTATTATATATTATTTTATCTAATAATACAATGTAGTACAATAAAGTATGTAACAATTATGTTATATTCTAAATAATTAGTATTAAATGTAAATTATTAATATCATATATGTGTGTGTGTGTGTGTGTGTGTGTGTGTGTATGGTTGCAGATGGGGTTTGGACCATGGGCTGTGTTTGTTTGCTGAAAGTAGTGGGAATGAGCATTGAGCATGGGGTAGATCTTGGCTATCCACACTTTGCCCACTAGAGGGCAATAGTGCTTATATTCTCCTTCTGTGGCTACTAACCAGTCCAAACAAGCCTCTAGGCTGGGAGTTTCTTAACTCTCAATCATGACGTGTTCTGAGCCAGCCAGCAGCTTCTTTCTGCAGCAGCTGGAAGGAGTCGGGTTGTGCATCCAAAAAGACAAGCTTTCATAATGCTGGCCACGCATGTCGGGATAGAGGAGACAGGCTGACGACAGTCACGTAGCATGCTGGTGATCTCAGGTTTTAGGGGTGTCATTGTTACAGCAATAAAAGGTATGAAGGGTATTCAGTCCTTCCAATGGTAAGACTCCGGGCCCTGACTTTTCTCCCTCTCTCCACCCCTCCCAGTCATACTTTTATGGAGTGCAATGGATTGTCTGGGAAGGTTCTCTTCCCTCCTTCTTGCTTGGCAGTCTCTCTGCAAAACTGTCCTGGAGACATGAAGTGTTATGTGCAGAAGAAAACATTGCTTTGTGGGGAGGGCTGTTTCTCACTAAACTGCCCGCCTCTCCTGCCTCCCACTCTTAATTTTATGAGGTGCAAACTAGGACTGGGGGCCTGGCAAGAGAAGGATCTGACAGTTGCTTCCTCTATGGCCGATGAACACATTTCTGCTAGCAGACCAGACTCTTCAGTAAGGAGACAGACTATTTCCCTATATAGAAAGGTTCCGCTATAGAATGCTAAGGTTTTAGAGCATGTGATATTATGGGCGGCACTGATGCTAACTGCTTACAACCTGTTGCCAAATCGAACTGCACATAAAGAGGGTTTCTAGCAGAAGGGCCATTCATTTTCCATTCTCTAAGTTTATCCTTGCCTTGAATGCTAAAGCGTAGTTTATCGTAGAGGAAATGAACATAGTTGTGACATAGGGTGGGGCTGCTGCTTTCCTTTCTGATCAATATCTATAATGAGAAATTGAATCATTTCTGGAGACATCTCAAAGGAGCTAAGAGCCACATGTTCAGTCTGGGTGAGGTCTACTCTGCCTGAGCCTGGGCTGTGGCCCAAAAGGCCCTAGAGGACTCGTCCCAGGTGTATGGACTGGAGATTATCCCCAAAGGCCAGCTGTTTGTCCTTGCTGTCCTGCATGCCAAAGTCTTCCAGAGTGACTCTGCCCTGCCTTTCCAGGCCTGTTCTTGGATGGATTTGGCCCAGCCCAAGCGTCATGACAGTTGCCCGGCTGGGGTCAGGGATGGTGCACTACCACCAGGTGCTCCTGGTCTGAGTCCTTCTCTGTTTCCCTCTGCAGGGCAGCCTATTCAGTTTGCTCACTCCACCTGTGAGGCAGGCGTGGCCGAGCTGCACATCCAGGATGCCCTGCCAGAGGACCGTGGCACCTACACCTGCCTGGCTGAGAATGCCTTGGGGCAGGTGTCCTGCAGCGCCATGGTCACTGTCCAAGGTAGGCTCTTTCAAGTATGTTGCTAGATGCATTTCCCCTACAGACGTCTGTCTGCGTTGAAGAAAGAATGTTTTTATAGACCATAGGACTGCTGGCCCAAATCCAAGGAGCCAAACTCTAAGCGGAATTGTGATTTCCAGCAGGCAGCTGTGGAAGCACAGGGGCTGCTGGAACATCGAGGGACAAAGAACAGGTTACATAGGAAGTCTTGAGCATAGGCACGCAGCGCACACCTGTCATCCCAGCACTAGGGAGCAGGAGGTGGGACAATCCGGATTTCCAGGTCAACATGAGATATATAAAAAGCAAGACCCCATCCCAAGGGAAAGGAAAGAGGGAAGTAGGAAGGGGAGAGAGAGGAAGACCCTGACCTGACTCTGAAGGCAGGCAGATGGAAGAGATGGTCTCTGGCGATCCCCAGTAATCCAAGGGATGGGGCGGGGGAGTCTGTCCTCCATCCTTGACCCAACTGGGTTGTGGGCACTGAAAGACTTCAGGAGATTATTCACATGTCATTAACATGCAGGGGCCTCACAAATGGCCCTGTGCCCTCAGGTGCTAGTGGTGAAGGAGCTCCCGAGACTCCTGAAGAGTCACAGGGCTCTCCTGATCCTGCCCTTCCCCCATCCACACCTGCATCACCGGCCTATTGCCAAGCAGTCTATCAGTCATCCACTGACCACCCAGCACTTAGTCCCCAGGAATCTCCTGGAATTGTAGGCTCAAGATTGACCCTGCTGGGCTGTGGGTATTCATGGTGGCTGTTTCTGGGAAGGGAAGGTGTCCAGGGCCTCAGGTAAGCCTGGTCCCACCTTTCCTTAGCTTGTGCCCCCAGCTCCTGAGAGTGCCTGTGTCTTCAATGCTCAGACTGGGTAGAGTGTGCCTGCCTTCCCTATCAGCCAAACAGAAAACCACACCTCATTTCTGTTGTCCCCACAAAATTCAGGCCTCACAGAAGAGGCCTCTTGGAGTGTGAGCAGCCACATTCTGGGAGGCTGCATGAGGTGATGTGACAGAAAAGGGACAAAATGCCTTCTACCTACTCTCATCTCCTCAGCTGTACCTCCTCACAGAGACCTCTGGGGCTCGGGGCACAGCGTTGGCCCTGTTTTATACAGAAGGGTCTAATGGCCTTGACGTCAGTGGAACTTGGATAGCACAGGGTAGTAGGTAAAGCTGGCTTCTGAGCTCAGGTCCTGGGACTGAGGCCTAGGTCACCCTATAACTGGCCTTTCTCAGAGAACTCCTCCCCTGACGTGAAGTTGGAGGCTAGTCACAAGGGGAAGGGAACTATCCTTCTCTAGGGCCCAGGGGTCTTCTCTAACAGAGAATGTGGTCCATGTCTGCCCTGTGCATCCATCTGCCAGGAGAAACTTGGATTTCTCTGAAGAAATGCCTCTGTGTGGAGTCACGTATAAACCCGTCTGCCCCTTCCTTCCAGGAAACCTACCACACTGAGGTCAGAGCTAGCAGTGGCCCATGAGATCTTTTCTGGTATGCACATGAAACCAACTTATCTCCATAGTTCTCATGGCATGGCTGCTGGAGACCTCAGGGGACCATAGTATGAGACTTCCAGGGAAGCGCAGAAGTTCACAGCCTGGTCTTGGAGGCCCAGGGCAGTGGCTCTCCCCTTTTTCCCAGAGGCTAGCCAGTCTGCAGTGGGAAGGGATGATATGTGCTGGGCCACTTTACACAGTCTTGTATCCTCTGATAGCTAATCCAGTGTCTGCCTTCAACCTCTCCCCCCCCCTCTCTCTCTCTCTCTCTCTCTTTTTCTCTCTCTCTCCCCCTCCCTCTCTCCCTCCCTCCTTCACCCCCATCTCTCTCTCTCTCCTCCTCCCTCCTCCTCCCCCCTTTCTCTCTCTCTCTGTAGAGGGCTCTTCAGATGAAGGATGGGGAACTCTGGGGTGTTCTGACTCCGGGGTATTGGGAAGGCTGGGGAGAGTTGCATGATTGCCCATCTAAGTATGTCTTAAAAGCAAAAGGTGAAAAGCTACTGTGGAGCTCCATCAGGACCCCTGGATCTGCTGTCAGCAGCCCAGTGAGTGAGTGAGTGCCCTTCTGGGTGGGGGATATGCTGGCCTGTCCAAGCCAGACTGAGGCTCAGAACCATAAATGGAAAACAAGACAGACACAACCACCCTCGGGCCCAATGCAGACTTCCCTGCACAGGGCTGCCAGAGGAAGCCTGGCACCGTGACATCTCTGGCACCCTGCCCCAAGGTGCTTTAGAGGTTCCAAGCTCTAACTTAAACCATCATCAGCTTTGGAGTTATTCTGACTTCTTAGCAGCTGCTTTGGCTCCAGGGCCCCTGGGAGTTGTTAGGGTATGTATTCCCTCCTGCCTCCATTGCTGCTCTGGCCTGCCCTAAAGCTACCCGGGCCTGGTTCTGTCGCTCTCAGTGTGGCATGGTGGGAAGTGTGAATACAGAGCCAGCTGCCCGTCCTGAATTCCATGCACCACTTCCTAGTCCTGCCACCCGGTGTCAACTCTCCAGGCACCACCTTCCTCTATGTGACATGGGAGCCCTGGCACATGAGGATTAAATAGACGGATCATGCCTCGTCCATGGACCATAGAATGTTCCATATGTGCCATGATGCTGGGTGTCCAGACTTTAAACAAGAATATCCCAGGAAGTGGTTTTACAAAAGAATCAACCTGCTGAAGTATTATCTGTCTGCTAGGCAAAGAGCAGGGAGGATTGGAAGTTCAAGGTCAACCTGGGCTACACAGCTCCAAGAAAGAAACATGAGCAATTGATTAGGCCATG
The DNA here is from genome assembly GCA_028551405.1 of Uromys caudimaculatus. Classification (NCBI taxonomy): domain Eukaryota; kingdom Metazoa; phylum Chordata; class Mammalia; order Rodentia; family Muridae; genus Uromys; species Uromys caudimaculatus. The sequence continues at coordinate 26,654,178 of CM052713.1, forward strand.
GGCTCCTATGCTGCACCTCAAGGCTCTGACCACAAGATGTCGCAGTGTGGCAATTCATTACTCTCCACTTCCTGTGAGGAACTGATTCTGCAGCCACCGTGCTACCCCCCCTCCCCCCCAGGTCTTTCTGAGACTTGAGCAAATTCTATGCTGAAGGGAAGACATGGGGACTCTTTCTCATCTCTTTATCCTCTGGTCAAGGTTTCACAGTCTTTCAGAGCACCGGCCCAGCACTCGGACCACTCTGCTCGTTTCTGTGGTTCTACTCCGAAAGCTTAACTAGCTCCCACAGATGTCACTTTCTTCCAGAAGCCTCCCCTACTCACCTCAGAAGAAGCCCTGTTAACACTCTGCATCCCTTGTTGCATTTACTTACCAAAAATCATTGCTGAGTGCCTGCATTCATCTGGTCTGGGGACACTGTGAGATGCAGGTCAGAAAAGGCCCCACCTTGGCCCCGATTGTCCTCTGATGGAGATGGAGGCAGCAGTCAAGACCCAGCTTAATGGCACATGCCCATACATGCTCTTAAGGAAACGAATAGAGGTCAGTGCTTGTTTTCCATCCTTACACCCTGTGCTGGATATTGTTTGAGGCAGGGCAGTAGGGAGCAGGCAGCGCAGCAAGTGCTCAGGCCCTGGGGTGGGAGACACCAGCCTACTTGAGACACCCACTATGGCTAGAGCCAGGTGAACAGACTGGCAGAACATTGTTGGAGGGAGTTGTGTCCTGCAGGCCTTCAAGGGTTAAGGAATATTGATCTGAGTGCTTAAGTATCTGCAGTCTTCCTGTAGGGAGACTCATTGTGCTCCTGATATTGTATTTAGGACAGGGCCTGTCCTGTGAGCTCCTGTGAGCAGTGAGGTGGACAAGCCTTTCTCACCTACAGGGAGACATTACCTCAGCTTCCCCAGTCATTGAAGATCTCAGTGCTCTAGTATATTTTTAAAAGATCTGCAAATTAGCTCTCAACAGCCCCTCATCAAATATTCCTGCTTCCCCATTATTAACTGGGCAATATAGTCTTCCTTCGCCATCCAAAATGGATGAATCCAACTTCCTTCAGTGTCCTGGAAGATCTAGAAACAGATAATAACTCCCTGTATTATCAGGTCTGAGTCCTGGGCTGAGGACTTCCTTAGGCCAGGATATTTTCGAATTACACCCCCCACACACACCTACACACATACACACATAATATCTATGTCAAGGCTAAATTCTTAATCTGCTAATTGTACCTATTTTGACATAGTTTCTCCAATAATGGTTTGTGTGTTTAACTAAAGGCATGCTGAGCCTGGAAGGGATACCTAAGGACCTAAAATGTGGGTTAGGTGAAAAGAAAAAAAAAATCTGATGTGAAATATATTTTATGAGGACATTTGATAGAGGGTTTGTTTGAAGAAGAGATCCTACTGAGGAAAACAGGCTCCTCAAAGGCAACCAGGTTCTTGACTCTGAACCCTAGACATGTGGCTGCTCTGTGCCCCCTCCTCTGCTCATCCTGACGATATGCATGTAATTTGGACCTTATATCATCTGTCTGCTGGCATAAGTCATGGACCCTGCCCTCTGTCAGCTGAACACACTGGCAAACTTTCTCACCTAAGTGGCTAAACTTTCTCACTATACTGGCTAAAGAGAGACTCCTTGAAGGAGGAGAAACAGCATTGCCTGTAGCTATCCTGATAACCTTGGTCCGCCCAAGCATCTGCTCACAGCCTTTGAAACCCAAGCTAAGCAGTGAGTTAAGCGAAGTCAGTGTATTCCCAGCTTTTCATTTTCTACAGGGGCCTTAACACTGCAAGGAGGCTTGCAGGCCGGGATGTCCCTTCTGGTACAGAGCTTAGAACTGGAGCCTCGCTTTACTAATTGGACAATTATAGAGGCTCGTAACTATCCAGTTTTACAGCCTTTGTGGACCATAGGCCCCCATTTCCTGGCTCACAGACCTTGACCAAAAATACCATTCAAAATGAAATCCTTGTGTTCCCAGTGGCAAAATGTGCCCCAGTTAGGACAGTACAAACAGCGGTATAGGCCTTGCTGGCAAAGAACTCTGTGGGGTTGGTTGTTGTGCCTGCCTGTTTAGAGTGTGGTTATAACTTCTAAGACCTTAAGAAGGCTGGGGTTGTAGTGATCCCTGCCTCTCCCCTAACAGCCCGTCATTACTGGTCAGAGGTCTTTTTTTGAGATGCCATGTGTCTTGCCCCTTTGCTCTCTTCCTTGCACACGTCTCTTCCCATTTGCTTCTTCAGTTCTGAGAAGTCAGCAGGAGGAAGAAAGGCCAAACATGCCATCAAAGCAGTCCTCCTGCTGACTGACTTTCCAAGAAAGCTCTATCAAGTTAGGAGACAGACTTTTGTTGAAAGGGAATTCAGATACCTCCCCAGGGATTTACTGCTTGCCAAGTGCCCTGGAAATGGGAAGGGGCTGGGCTGCCTTCCTGCAAGGCCAAGAAACCAAGCCCTGGAATGTGGGAAAGGAGGCACTGGTCCCTGATGCAGGGAACACACTGCATTCTGAGCACCAAATAAGAGACGGGGGAAGATTGGCTGTAGATGCCCCTCAGTTGGTGATTTACTGAATTTCCATAGAAGAGCAGGGTTGAGAGGGAATCCGATTTGCTGTGGGAATGCCATTTTGCATTGTGGTAGCTAAGAAAAATGGTTTGTGTTCAAGGACTAAAGAGATCCTTTAGTAGATTCAAGGTGAAGCCCGGCATGTTCATTGAACACACATTTGGATTCAAAAACTCAGGGCTTTGGAGAGCAGCAGGCTGGCCAGCATAGGTTGTCCAGTGGCAGGGGTAGGGGTGATGATGGTTTTAAGAAATTCAGAATCAAGTTATTTTTTCCTACTAAACTCATAGAAAGTTGTGGAAGGACGGTAAGAGGAGAAAAGAAGGGAATTTATTACAGTGTACCAAGAGACATCGCAGCCAGGACCAGCCACGTGGAGGAAGACTGTGGAAGGCTCTTTATACCAGGTCCAGGAGGAGCCAAGGGCTTTGCTGGCTCATGTTTAAGAACCAGGTGGGCATACAACACAACGAGCTGCTTTGTCCTGTAGGCACCGCATTTTTTCCAAAGTTTTCCAGAATGTTACATCTGTTCTTGAACTGAAGTCACCATTGGTTGGGGTTTTCAAGAGGGAGCTCTGAACGGAAACGTATGATTGTGTACTTCCTGACTCCCCAGGACTGCAGTGCATCTCACACAACTTTCATCTGTACCACAGCCTTTTCACATGCTGCTGAGCTATTTTATCAGCCACCCATCCTTGGTCATATTTCCTGTCCCCTCTAGGACGGGCTGAGCCTGTCCCTTCTCTCAGTGGAACAGTGGCAGTCAGTTCAATTCGGCACACAGGAACCAAAAAACCAGAGCAACAGAAAAATTCACCTTGGCCAGTTAGTCTTAGACTAGTGAGTTGTGGAGCTGGCACTTCTAGACTAGAAAGGCAGCCTCTCCTCTCTGGCTTGCTCTCAGTGGGAGCAGGAAGCACAGCTGTGGGAAAAGCTGGGGGTATATTTAGTCTAGCCCTCCTGGAGCTGGTTACAGGGCATCCACCTCTGGCCCCAGTAATCACTCCCTTGGAGTCTGTGTACTGTGGGAGGCCATGCCCACCTTCCAGATGAGGAAGGCTGGAGAGCTCTCACCCCTCAGGCTAGCTTCCTTTTGTGACCACAAAGCAAGACATTCCCAGAGTAATGGACCTCTGGGCTAATAGCAGCTCTGGGCATGGGCACAGTGTTTGAGTAGTGTCTTAGTTAGGGTTTTACTGCTGTGAATAGGCACCATGACCAAGGCAAGTCTTATAAAGGACACCATTTAATTGGAGCTGCCTTACAGGTTCAGAGGTTCAGTCCATTATCATCAAGGAACATGGCAGCATCCAGGCAGGCATGGTGCAGGAGGAGCTGGGAGTTCTACATCTTCATCTGAAGGCTGCTAGCAGAACTAGGCTTCTAGGGAACTAGGATGAGGGCCTTAAAGCCCATACCCACAGTGACACACCTACTCCAACAAGGCCACACCTACTCCAACAGGGCCACACCTTCTAATAGTGCCACTCCCTGGGCCGAGCATATACAGGTAGTATTTGGGTGACCTGCCCTGTTCTTAGATTCCCCAAAGAGAAAGCAAGAAGCCTGATCCAGTCCATTTTATTCTCATACCTCTTGGCCACTGCAGCCCTGGGGAGTCAGGAAGGCCACTTTCCTCCCTTGAATGGGAGTTTGCTCACCCAGAGTCTTGTCAAGAAGTCTTCTGGCTTTACCTCTACGCCTGCTGTTGATTGACTCTGCTCAATCAAAACAGCCAGTGGGATTCAAGAAAGAAAATTGTTTCTGTACTGACTGGCATTAAATATTGTTGTAGGCTCTTCTGAGGCAGGCCTTGAACTCCCTGTGTAGCTGAGGCGAATGAGCCTGAATTCCTGACCCTTCTGCCTCTCTCTAGACTGCTGGGCTTCATGAGCAGGCACTATTATGCCTAGCTTTATGCGGTTCTGGGTGTTGAACTTGGCTTAATTCGTGTACTCTACCAACCGAGCTACACCCCCAGCCCCACAGCTGTCTTGACATAGTTTCTTTGAGTCATCTAAAAGTCCTGCAGTGGGATCACAGTACACGCTATACTCATCTGTGCTGTGTTTTAGTCGTTGGTAATAACGAACATACACAGTCCACCTTTGCCTGACTGGTCTCTGCTCTGCTTTTCCTCAGCTGTCAACAATCTGCTTTATGAATAAGCTGCAATGCGCTGTCCTCTGTGGCACTGTCACAGCTTGCTGTGGTCAGCACTGGAGAGTGCTGGTTCCTTTTGGAGAGGCATCTATGGCATGCCCTGCCTTGTCCTCAGGAGGCCTGGGCGAGTGTTCCATCCTGGCCGTTCTCTGGCTGCCTGGCCTACCTTAACACATTCTGGGCTCACTCTAGGTACAATGGTAGTGGTCTGGGACTGGGGATCCAGAAAACTAGTTCAGGCTCCTTTTCTCGGGGTGTCTAAAGGAAGTCACTTACTGGGAACCCAAGACTCTCCCTGTCGTCTTAGTCCCAGTACAGCCCATGTTCATTGGAAGGTTGGCCATTTTTTCACCCCATGAAGAACTTGAGCTTATTGACTGCTGATCACCACCCTGAATTCAGGATCATCATATCCCACGTGATTTATCCCGAACCTGCTGGAGAGATTCAAAACAAACAGGAACACCAACCTGCAGGCTGGACAACAAATTAATTCCCAACATTCCATTCTTCCTTCCGTTGTCCCTGTAGTATTAAAGGGAAGAAAGAGCAGTAGCTACTCTGGATCCAAAGCCTGAGCCGGCTCCTCTGATTCCTCTCTTGGGGAGGTGCAGCAAAGTTCCATTAATTTACTTTGAGATCTGTCCCATGGTGTCTCTAAGCATGACATCACAGAACTTGCTTTGGGCCACTTAAAAACAAACAAACAAGTCAAATTGTAATCATCAGGGAAGACTCAGGATCCATGGCTTCTTAGGATGCTGATAGGTCCACTGTGTGATGCTAGGCAGGCAGGAGTCAGCCAGTTCTCAGGAGATGCCTGTTAAATGACATTGATAATGAGTGTGGACAATGTGGATTTAGGGTGGTTCAACTTGGGATTTTCAACTTTACATCGGTATGAAAGCCATTTGGTAGAAACCCACTTCAAATTTTAAATTTTGAATTCAAACATTTCCTGAGCTGGCAATATGACCAATGGCAAGGAGCAGAAAGACCCAGTCAGCATTGTGACCCCAAGATGTCAGCACTGTGACCCCAAGATCAAACAACCAGTCCCCTACAGCGAGCTGTGTCGCTGAGCTGCGATACTCTGTAGGATTGGTTCACCAAATGCACTTTCAACTTATGATACTTTGTTGCTTATAGTAGGTTTATTGGAAACCACTCTAAGTTGAACAGCATTGTGGTTATACATATTGTTTTCACATTCTATCTTCAAAACTCCCTGAGGCCCTGAGGCAACCCTAGAGACAGGTGAGGGAGTGCAGCTTCAGGTAGAGGCAGAGACCAATTATTTATGGTCCAGATCCAACTCCAAGTCTTAGGTTTCTGCCTGTGTTGTTTTGTTTTGGTTTGGTTTTTTATCAAGTTGCCACAACTTAGAGTCATCCAGAGAGGAGGTAACCTCAACTAAGAAAGTGCCTCCATAAAAATCAACCTGTAGACAATTGATGTCTAGAGAACCCAGTCCACTGTGGGTGGTGCTATCCCTAGGTAAGTGGTCCTGGATTGGATAAGAAAGTACACGCTAAGCCAGACATAAAAAAAAAAAAAAAAAAAAATGGTAAGCAGCATTTCTCCATGACCTCTGCTTCAGTTCCTGTTTTAAGTTCCTGTCCTAACTTTCCACAGTGATGGAGTGGGACCTGAGAGTTATAAACTGAAAAAAAAAAGTTTCCTTCCTAAGTTGGTTTTGGCCATGGTATTTTATCACAGCAATAGAAAACTAAGTCACATCTCTTGTCGAGGTCCAGGGCACAGACACTCAGGCCTTAGATCCAGCAAGTTGCCATGTTGAGGTGCAGCTCTTGGCCCCATATCCCTCATGCCTTTCTTAACTCCCAGGGCAGGTTAGGTGGTGTAAACAGATCTCTAGACGCTAGCAACCAGGATCCAGAGTACTGTGGCTTTCCTGGAGCCCCGGGTGAGAGAACAGGCAATAGGAAGAACTGAGAGGGAATGACCCAGCCTGCAAGAGCAGACAGTCACCGGCAGAAAGGCAAGCAAGCTGGGATTGATGTTCCTGTGGTACTCGGAAGGAGTTCCAGTCCATCTGTATGGAGCTCTGTGGCTTCGACTGTGAGACAGAGATGCAGGGACAGGGAGTCCTCTACAGAGTGGAAAACATTTTGTCCTCCAGCCCTCTCAGTCTGTGCAAGACAGGAAATTCCTCAACCCTCCAGAGGCAGCCAGCTTTCCTGATCACTGCAGCCCAGGCTACATGAGGTAGATCTGTGTGTTTCCAATACAGGCTCCCTATGTCCACTCTCACAGCCTCCTGCCAATGTTCCTCCAACAGCTGCACTCCATCAAAAGACAAGTCCCGAAATAGGGGCAGGGACCAAGACTGCTACCTGGTGGCCAGAGGTGGGACAGGCATATCTGTCTTAGTTGCACTTGTGTGCCTGCTCCTTATTCTCCCTGCTGCAGCCACTCTGAGGAAGCTTTACTCTGACCTTTATTCAAGCCTCTGAGCCTTATCCTTCAAGAGGCTGGGCTGGGAGGGCTTTGCTTTCTGTGTCCACAGGTAAAAATTACCATGTTGTGAATTGGACCTTAACCTGGTAGAGAAAACACCCTGGAAACTATCCCCAGAGTCCTAGAGTTTGAAAGAAAGTTTGGAATTTGTTTCCCTGTGGTGGTGGAGACCCAAAGTACTAGAGTCCTCCCTTGAAACTTTGATTTTAAATTAGAGACATTCCATTGTATTAGTCTGATTTCTGTTGTAACAAAATACCCGAAGATGGATACTTTGTAAAGTAAAGAGGTTTATCCTAGCTCTAGAGAGCTCCTAGATCTAGAGGATAGAAAGCACAGCACAGATCTCTGCAGACGTCTTCATGAAAGCTTCATGCTCTATCCTGTCGTGGCTGAGAAGCACTAGAAGTCGGTGCATACTATAGCATGTGCTGAAGACCAGATCCACTTTAGAATACCACTCTCACATGAACTAATCCAATTCTATGAGAACTTGAGAGAACCAATCCAGTGCCCAAAGAACTTTACCAGTCTCTTGAAAAAGACGTTAATCTCTTCGTAGGGGTGGTACCTCCATGACCTAATCTCCTCTTGGAGGACCCCTTTCTAGTGTCTCCATATTGAGAGTGAAATTTCATGGTGACTCCCAAGGATCATGTAGAGCATTTGCCTATCTCAGACCCTAATTTGATCCTGGGTACTACAAACAAACAAAAAGTAATAACTTGTTGTTCACCCTGAGTTTTAGTTCAAACCATAGCACCTGCCCTACTAATCCCTATAGTGCCAGAAAAAATACAACAGCAAAAAGCAACTGGATAAGCTAGACACTGGGCAGCATGGGGCTTGTCCTGCATGTGAAGCAGACAGTGCTTATCTCCTGGAGACTGGTTGAAGCCATCTTGGGGGAGGATGGCAAGAGTAGGGAAAAAGCCCTCCTGTGAAGAGTGATCTCCTCATCTCCTCTGAGAGCTGGGGAGGAGGCGGACAAGGCCTGCCCCCAGAGAGCTGTCCTGGTCTTTGTCCTTTGTTAGCTAGCATGCTATCTTTGCCCCTTTCCCAGATTTTACTGAAGTATTATGAAGGTACAGTAAGCTGCATGTATTTTAGGAGTTTAACTTAGATGAGTTTTGGCAGACATGTTAATATCTGTGAAACATTTACCCTGACCTAAAAAGTGAACATTTCTGTTTCTCTTAAGCATTCCTTAGTGTTCCTTTTTAATCCATCTCCCACTGCATCGCAAGCCCCCACTGATATGCTTTCTGTTTCTCTAGTTTGATGTGTGTGTGCCCGTGCATGCATGCATGTGTGCGCGCGTGTGTGTATGTATGTGTGTATAATAGAGGGGAGGGGGGCTGTAGGATGAGTCCAGTGCTTTACTACACACAGCTGAGACTATGGCTCCATCACTGAGTCACATCTCACCCTATAGCTTGGCTTTGTTTAGTTGAGACATGATCTTACCCTAAGCTGCCCTCAGACCCACCGTTCTCTTGCCTTCTCGCTGTAAGGATTATAGGTGTGTGTTGCCATATCCAGCTTTAGTTTATTTTTCAGGAAAATGAGGAGGAGGAGGAAGTGAGCTTGGTAGTGTAGGTTAGTAGTAGCACATGTATTTATGTATGAGGTCCTGGATTTGATACCCAGCACCAAGAAGAAGAGGTGAGAAGGGGTTGGGAGGAGAAGAAAGAGGAAGGAAGAGAATCATTCAGCTGCTTACTGTAAGTGTTGCATGCATATATCATGTCTGGCAAGATTAAGAAGAAACTGAGCATTGTTTGCCTCTAGGGAGACAGTGCCAGGGAGCCAGACTGGGAGGGAGACCTCCCTCCCTTCGGTATCTTTTGGATTCTGTACCACATGAGCGTATCACTTAATTCAAAAGAGTAAAAAGAATTTAAGAGGAACAAGTCTTCATTAAGATGCCCAGTGTGAGCTTCCTTGCCGAGGTCCTTCTGAGGAGCCAAGACTCTGTGGACCTTCACTGTTTAGTCTCTGCTGTCAGACCTGAGCATTGTCGTGCCAGGCAGTGACTCGGGACATCCCTTGCTCCCAGCGATCTCCAAGCGTCTCTCAACCTGCCTCAGACCTGAGCTTCAGCACAGCTATGGCTTCTAGTGTATTTGTGGAATACCTGAATGTTTCTCACCTGTTTTTATGTCTACCACACAGAAAAGAAAGGTGAAGGAGAGAGGGAACACCGTCTGCTCCAAGCTCCCAGCAAGCCCATCGCACCCATCTTCCTGCAGGGCCTCTCCGACCTCAAAGTCATGGATGGAAGCCAGGTCACTATGACAGTCCAGGTGTCAGGTCTGTCCCGATAGCTCTGTCCTTGGGGTGTATAAGGGAGTGATCACGTGACAATGGATATTGCTCCTAGATGCCCAGAGAACCACCATGGAGCCATCAGCAAGGAGTACAAGTCTCTTCTGCTCTCTGGGTAGCACTTTGTAGATTCAGGGTTATATGGTCCAGGGGAAGAAGATAATTAAGATTAACGTGGCCAGTTCCAATCAAATGTTTAGGGGTTTCGTTTGTTTGATTGTTTGTTTTGGGTTTTGTTTTTGTTTTGTTTTGTCATTTGGTTGGTTTGATTTGAGTTTGGTTTGTTTTTTATTTATTTATTTTATTTTTGGATTTTAAAAGAGTTTTCACTCTTTTATTTTTTTTAATTAGTACATATTTGCTATGGAAATTGATGGGTTTCACAATTACATCTTATTCAAAAGTACTGTATACTTTAACCATGTTTAGTCATTACCTTTCCTGGCCTCCCACCAACCCCCTTCCATTTCCCAAATAGTGTCCCTTGCAGTTCTGAGTCATATGAGGACAAAACAAGGATGTCCAGTCTTTCCCCTCTTAATCTACATAGTGATTGAAATCCTAGCAAGAGCGGTAAGGCAAGAGAAAGAAAGAAAAAGGTTGCAGGTAGGGAATGAGAAAGTCAAATTATCCAATTTGCAGACAATATAAGCCTATATTTAAAAGACCATAAAGATTTTGGACTGTTTTTAAATGGTGCAGAGTGACTTTTTTGTGAGGACCTCTGAGTCTCAGATGCTGTCTGAATTGCTCTATTGAGAGCCTAAGGTAGAAAGGAGATGATCAGAGATCCCTTCTAAAACACACAAAGAAATATGGCTGCACCTAGACCAAGCTCTCCTGGCCCTTGCTGGGGGCAGCAGGAGAAGCTCACAACGTCCCAGCTCCACACTCATGGCAGAGTAGACATAAGCACCTTTGGGTGTATGTGTGGTTCTTGTTTCTTAGCAGTACCCATCGCTGGCTTCCTCTTCCCTCTAGACGTGTAAACATAATAAATATGAACTGTGGGCGGACCCGAGGACTTGTCCCTCAGAGGATGAAGGCCTTTCCATGATACTCCCAGACAGAGGCTTCACAGAGATGTCCAACTGGAAGAATAAGAGACATTCTGCAGTGGCCTCCAGGCGCGTGGAGTGTGACCCATGCAGACAAATGGCCGTCTGCTCACTCTTACATCCCTCTGGAAGCAGAGCCTCATGATCAGTTTTCAGATCTAAAGAAACCCTCACATGATCATTGCTCTGTACTCCTAACACCTTCCAGAAGCATAGCCTGGCACTGCTACACACTGAGAGCCATGTTTAGAAATCCTCTGCAAACTGAGGTCCTGGGACCACATGTGTGTGGTGACCCAGTGCTTAACGAGGTCTTTCCAGTGACCGCCTGCATGGGAGCTGCCATGGGGTCTCTATGTGAGGTGGGCAAGGCAGAGAATACCTTCAGGGCTAGGTGTTCTCTTTGTGCTCTATGCCGTTCTGAGGGCAGCTAGCAAAGATTAGATCGACTCAGTTATTCCTCCTAAGAACCCTATAAGGCACAGCATGTAAGGAAACTGAGGCAGAGACTTTGGTAGCATGGTTAGCTGAGTATTAGCATATTAAGTGCACAGTCGCTTCCTAGCTAGGGAATCCTCTCTGACAATCTCCTGTTGCTTCTCTGTGTTCAGGGAACCCGCCTCCAGAAGTCATATGGCTGCACGATGGGAATGAGATCCAGGAGTCAGAGGACTTTCACTTCGAGCAGAAAGGTGGCTGGCACAGCCTGTGTATCCAGGAAGTGTTCCCGGAGGACACGGGCACATACACCTGTGAGGCCTGGAACAGTGCTGGGGAGGTCCGCACCCGGGCTGTACTCACTGTGCAAGGTGAAGCTGAGCTGCTTTGAGGGGATAGGGGTACAACTTCTGCCAAAGCCATTTAGTGGTGAGGGCAACACAACAGACTTCTCCGGCCCATTGCAGACTCTGAGGCAGATCACTGTCTCCATCGCAAGCTCTTGTAAAATGGGGCTCCCTTCCCCGCTCTCTGAAGTCACCACTCTTTCTGGGCTGCTGCTAAGCTAGATGAAGTGCTGAGGGGAATCCATAATAGACTTAATTTGATATTGATGGTTTGGGATATAATTTACAGTTTATGAGTCCTTTCTCCTGCAGAAACCTTTTCAAGAGGAAAGGTGGCTAAGCACATGCAGGAAGTAACAGTTCTCATCAGTCGCATCCGATGCAGACCATGAGCACCCAGCCTGTATTGTCAGGGCCTATACAAATTCATATTAGTACTATCCCCTGATACCATAACCAAGGCAGATTTGCAAGAAGGATGCACCATGTCTGCATAACCAGTCCAAGTACCTTCTAGACCACTTGTCCTCTGATAACGTACTGTCTTCCAACACTTTGCCATCATGACGAGTAGAGTGGATGTCAAGCTCATGCTGAAGGGCCTCCACCTCTATTTTCCCCATTGCTTACTTCCAGAGCCTCATGATGGCACCCAGCCCTGGTTCATCAGCAAGCCTCGTTCGGTGACAGCCTCCCTGGGCCAGAATGTCCTCATCTCCTGCGCCATAGCTGGAGACCCCTTTCCCACTGTGCACTGGCTCCGGGATGGCAGAGCCCTCTCCAAGGGCAGTGGCCACTTTGAGCTGCTCCAGAACGAGGACGTGTTCACCCTGGTTCTAAAGAACGTGCAACCCTGGCACGCCGGCCAGTATGAGATCCAGCTCAAGTGAGTCTGCCTGTCCTGCCAGTCAGCAAGTCCTGCCAGCCATCCTCATCCCTGCCCCGCTCTCCGGCCAGCCACCCTCATCCCCGGCCCCCAGACTCCAGACTCTTAAGCTGGCACTGGGAAGCCAGAGGAAGCAGCAGCTGATGCAGGTTTATTGAGTTTATATCCCTGTATCCAAGGCTGGCAGCAAAGTCCCAGGGTAACACAAGGGCATCATATGGCGAGAGGCAGAGAACACGATGTGATCTTTCTTTGTCTCATCTTTCCAGCTGCTAGTATTCGATCAAGGGATTCCAACTGATTATCTAGTGTTAGATTTTCCCCAAGGACCCATCTCTAAATATTATGGTTGGGTTAAGTTTCCACTTTCTTGCTACCTCACAATAGACATTAAATTTCAATACATGGACCTTGGGGGCCCATACTTCAGGCCACAGTAGCTAAGAACTGAAAGCATTTTAGAGATAGTTTGAACCTTCGGTGCTTTTACTATCCACTTTTGGAAATCACACACCATCATTCTATATGGGTTTTGGTTAGAAGTGAGCCTCCAAGTAAAACCTTTATTCAAGAAATGAAGAATCAAAAGTCCATCCTTTGGTAAAAAGCATACCAATGAATTTCATATATTAAACTGCCATGGGGGGTGGGATGGGGTTGGAGCCATGGCTCAGTGATTAAGAGTACACACTGCTCTTGCTCAGGACCCAAGTTCTGTTTCCAGCACCCACACTGGACAGCAACTCTAGTTCCAGGGGACCTGATGTGCTGGCCTCTGTAGACACCCGCACTCACATCATATACCCACACACAGACATTAGCACATATATATAATTAAAAGTAGCTGCAGGATTTAGCATGCTTGTCTGGCTGTACAATGCCCTGAGTTTGATCCCCAGAACTGAAAAAAAAAAAAAAAACATTCAAAAATAAGTTTTAAAACATTTTTAATTGCTATAGGGCAGAGTATGGTGCACACTTTCAATCCTAGCACTTGGCAGGTGGGTTTCTATGAGTCCCAGGCCAGGATAAAAGACTCTGAAAAGAGTCCGTGGTTATTTTGTCTCAGTTCAGGGTACAGTCCATAACAGAGGGGAAGTCGGGTACAGGAGCTCTAGGCATCCGCAGTCAGGAAGCAGCAGGAGAAGATCAGTGCTCAGCTGCTTTTCTCCTTTGTATTCAGCCCAGGCCCCCAGCCCAGGGAATGGTGCTGCCCAGGTCTTCCCAATCATTTAACCTCATACAGGTAATCCCTTACAGGTGGGAAAAGAGGCTTGTCTCTTAAGTGAGTCTAGATATTGTCAAAGTGATAATATTAGCCATCACAAGCAATACAAAAATGAAAATAAAACAACCACAGGGAGATTAATTTTCCCTATTAAAATACTCCATCTCCTACAATCCTAAGTGAAGCCTAGTTGATGGACAGAATGCCTTCTCTGAGGCCTGAGGCTGGCATAAGCACCTGACCTGCGTATGTGAGGTTGTGACATATCCTGAGGACGGTTAGACGTGGCCTTAATGCACGCCCGAGGACCTGGTCACTTCCTTCCTGAACTTTATCAATTCCCCATACTGAGCCCATCCCTCGGGGTGTGCTCTGTAAGCTACATGATGGCTCTTGCGAGGGAACACTGCACCTACAATAGGTCTGGGCATGTGCTCTTCACTCACACCAACTAGCTGTTCCTGCTTCACAGACCAGCCCCAAATGCTTAAGTGCATTTTTAAAATAACCATTTAAAAAAAGAAAGCTGGACTGGAGAGATGGCTCAGGGGTTAAGAGCACTGACTGCTCTTCCAGAGGTCCTGAGTTCAATTCCCAGCACCCACATGGTAGCTCACAACCATCTGTAATGGGATCTGAGGCCCTCTTCTGGTGTGTCTGAAGACAGGGACAGTATACTCACATACATAAAATAAATAAAATCTAAAATAGAAAAAGAAAAGAAAGCTATTATCTCTTAGAGATCTTTGGGTCTGTACAGAAGTTATGCCTATACAGGCAGTGCTCTGTTGACCTAAATCAGATAGAGGACTCTCTTACAAATACCTGTCGCCCCATTCCCATCAGCCATGTCCTAGACGATGTCAACTGGCTCTGCCTCAAGCTTAAAGTCATTATCAGGAGGGACAAATCTGCCTCCATGATGAGGCATCTACCCCCTTGCTCACCAGGCCAGTACTAGGGCAAAAGTAACTTAATGTGGCAATACTTTCTGATGAAGGACCAATACTTTGAAACTATACTTGCATTAATCATCTAGATAGCCTTTAAGGGAGGATTTTTGTGTGTGAGAGAGATTTTGTTTGTCTGGTTTGGTTTATGAGATACAAGTCTCATATTGCCAGGGGGCCTCAAACTCAGTATATATAACCTTGAACTCCTGATTCTCCTGCCTCCATCTCCTGGCTTTCTGTGAGATTTTGAAGCAAAAAGAAAGACTGTGTTGGCCAGTGAAAGAGGACTTGGCTGTTAAATAAACCAAGAAAGAAGGGGGTGGGGAGCACAAAGCAAAGATCTATAGGAAGTTTGCCAGGCCATAGAGGGGGTTACACTGGAAGGGCAAAAGGCAGACTGTCTGGGACCAGCTGGGGACAGTCATAAAATGTAGACTATCCCAGCTGGAAGGGAATGAAGAAATTATCTAGCCTTCCCATCTAATAATGAGGGACACTGAGGTCTCAGGTCATTGACATGCTCATGGCCAAGAGCTGAGCCTAAGTTCAAGCCCTAGTCTTTTGACTTCAGTCAGATGTTCTTCCATTCTTACAGCCCATCATTAGGAGTGTCTTTCCATGCACTGGGGACTCGGGGACCTGGAAAGTCATGCTGGCCTCTTCATGCATCCCTTGCGCTTTTCCTCCCAAAGTCTAGATTCCTCATTCCTCCGGGAGGCCATTGCCTTGGCCTTGGCTCTGTCCCCAGCAAAAATGGAGCAAGTCAGTAGAAAGTTCTCCTGAGGCGTGCATGCTAGGCCTGCCAGGGACCTCGTTCCCTCTCACTTTTGTTGTCCTGACAGAAGTCAGACCTAGCCCAATTGAAGAGGATCTTTCAAGAAGAGAAACTGGAGGAGTGGGACTGGGAAGCAACCCAGGGGTCCAATCTGCTCCTGCTAACATGGAGTGGTGGGCATGGATGGGTTTTGACCTCTCCTTCCCTTTGCCAGCTCTGACCAAGAGGAGAGCTAGCAACACATCAGCTCCAAGCTAGAAAGCACAGATACTTTCCAGAAAATTAGTTCTTCACCTTTGTATAAAATTATCCTGTGTGGTGGTGATTTGGGGAGGGACACATTGCAAGGCTTCTAACCAGAGTGTGACCTTCTAATATGGGGCTCTGGAAAGGGGAGCATGTTTGTGGCAGGTTTGCAGCACACAGTGTGACTGCTGTGTCCTGTGTGGCAACATCAGGATAGGACCTCTGTCTCAGCCCATTTGTGATGGAGTGTGGGTAATATTAAAGATGTCCCCAAGATAGCATTGCTGCTGGTTAGGTCACTAGCAGATGGGGCCAGGCAAGAGTCTATCTGAACTTTTATAGTCTCCAGAAGAACCCATGGCTTGCCTTAAAGGCCCAGTAGAGATTTTCATTTTAGGCTTTCAGTATTGTTCCCCCAGTGGCCCAGCCATGGTATTTCTGTGTTCTTCCCCCTCAGTCTGTCTGGAGACTTCAGGGTGGGTGGAGCTAGAGACCTTGGGCGGAGCTTATCTTTGTCCATGGTCCCCACCACAGGGACAGATCGTGGCGATGACAAGAGCCCTTACTTATTTCCCTCCATGGGGATATATAGATAAGTGTAGCTCCAGCTCAGCAGACAGTCCATCTCTGATGCATAGCACAGCCTCCTAGAGTGTGGCTAGGGTAAAGTGGGGCCATCTGGTCAGTATCTGCTCCTGATTTCTGTGCCTGGGTTTTGTCCTTCTTATGACAAGAGGAAACTCAGAGATAATGTGAGGAAAAAAAGAGCTACCAAAGAAACACCCATTGGGCATCTGTTCCATGCCAGCATCACTGTGAAGTAGAAAAACACGTAGCTTAACACTGCCCTGAAAGCTGTTAGAATCGGGAAATCAGGTAGCATGCTCACAGCCTGGCACCGATGCTCTGCTAGACAGACAGAGTGTAGCCTGCACTTTTCAGATGCCTTGAATTGGTAGCTTCAAAGAACTTGGGCCTGGAGAAGGGAACAAACTAGAGAGGCTGACAGGGAGGAGAGAGGAATGAGGTCACAGGAAGGGATGGACATGGTCACAGCCTGTGAAAGCACAACGGAGGAGAGAGAGGCTGGAAGGAAGCAAATTGACCTATCTTTGTGTATATGGGTCCCTGCCCAAGGGTGAGGAGCAAATCCAGACCCCGGGAAACAGAACCACTCTGTACACTACAAGTGTCTTTCCATGAGTAAGTACCAGACAAGGTGAGGTGGCAGCAGGAGCATAAGCACATATTCTCAGATTCAAGATGTAGGTGCCTACCAGGCGGTCCCATACACTTATATGTGGGTGTCCACTCTTGTGGTTAAGGTGTGCACGTATACAGACACACAAAGAAACACACAAAGACTCCAGAGCAAACTGGTTCTGCTAAACAATGTGGGACCTGTGCACAGGCCACAAGTCTTGTATGTAGGTAGATCCAGGTCCCAGCCCCTGTCCCTGCTAGTTACCTCTGAGTTCAGGCACGTCGTTTAACCTTCATGCACTCCATGTGCTTTATACAGACAGTGCTGCTCTAAGCTGTGAGAACCACAGAGAAATGCAATGGGTTTTGTAAGGCGGAGGTCCAGAGCTGGCAGCTAGCATGGAGTCTGGAAGGGTCGCTCAGACCCAGCAGTGCTAAAGCCATCTAGGGAACTATGGGACCTGAGAATCCCAGTACTGCCTTGCATAATCCCCACAGCTTCCTTCCCTACACTTTCCAGACCAAGCTGGTATGCTGTAGAGAACCAGACAAAGCATGTGGCAGTCGTGAGGGCCAGGGGTTCCTGGATAAACAGTCCTTGGGACGGTAGAACTTACCCATTTCATTCCCAGACTTGCCCCTCTATGAGACATCACTTTGAAACACCAGCAGAGGGCAGCCTCACAGACCAGACGGCTCAACTGCTTTGAATCCACCCAGCTAGCCAGTCAGTCCCCTGCCTGAGAAGAGGGGCCTCAGTCCAGCCATGCACCCCTGGAGGCCGAACAGCTCTGTGATTGTAAAGGATCCAGAGCCCTCCCCACCTGAAGGAGGAAAAGAAAGGGGCCACCCATGTTGGGAGACACGCTTGTTAGGTTTTTTAACACAGAATGTTCTGATTAATGAAGGGAGGCTGTGGCTGTTTTCAAGGAGAATTCAGCTATTGGGGAAGTAGCTGTCATTACTCTGAAGAAGTGTAGAATCAGGTCAGGCCACTGGGCATCTGAGCTGGGCCTGTCTACGTAGACCAGAGGCTTCATCACATGCAGCCGCCTTTATTCCTGGACTGAGTGATGGATTGATAGTGTTACAGGATTCCCATTTGTACATGCTGAACTTTGCTGCCCTCCCAAATCTCCCTCCCCTTTCTTTTTAATCTGGAACTGTAAAAATCAAAGTTGACCACAGGGTGAGAGCCCTAGCCTAAATCTAAGCCTGGGATGGAAGCCACAGCTAAGCCCTAGGCCTCCTCCTTCCTCTATGGTCCATCAACCCACGACCAAGTCTACACTTGCCACACACCCCTTCCGGCCCTGAGCTGAATAGGTCCTTTGCCCAGGAACCTCCTAGTTCTTATTGTATCGTCCTTGACTTCATCAGGAACCGGGTTGGCGAGTGCAGTTGCCAAGTGTCACTGATGCTGCACAACAGTCCTTCCAGAGCCCCACTACGGTGAGTGCCCCCAGGAGTAGTCTGGCCAGGTCCCTGCACGCATGCACCCGCCACCCTCTGCCTAGCCATGAAGCCTGGGGTTGTTTGTGTCCTCCTGCTGAGGCTACCCGAGCCAAAGAGAAAGATTGGAAGGGGATGAAGGAGGGAGGCCAGAAGAAGGCAAAGGAGGGGGTGATGTGTGTTTCTTTTTCTTTTCTCTCTCTTTTTTTTTGCACACACCCTTATAAGGCTACTGAAATCATTACCGATATAATAAACCAACTAGGCGAGTGAGTGCCTCTCACCAATGTTCCCTTCTATAAACATCGCCTGGCCGGCCCCCACGTCCCCTTCCCCCTCCTCTCTACCCTCCGCCCTCAGGGATTTGCTCTCCCCTGACGTTTCTGCCTTACCCAGCCCCTTTTCCTCTTGCTACTTTCTCTTTTTCCTTCACTGGTTATTGCAGGGGGCGGGAGCCTGCCAGCTGTGAGGGCCTCTGTGGTGGAGGAGTTGGTGCTCATAGTGATGGTGACCGTGATGGGACCCTGAGGCCCGGCTGGCCAGCAAGAGGGCAGGGTTGGCCTGAGGAGGAAGACGGAGAAGACGTGAGGGGGCTGTTGAAGAGACGGGTGGAGACCAGGCTGCACACAGAAGAGGCCATCCGCCAGCAGGAGGTAGGACAGCTGGATTTTCGTGACCTCCTGGGAAAGAAGGTGAGCACCAAGACCGTATCAGAAGACGACCTGAAGGACATCCCAGCCGAGCAGATGGATTTCCGTGCCAACCTTCAGCGGCAAGTGAAGCCAAAGACCGTATCCGAGGAAGAGAGGAAGGTGCATAGCCCTCAGCAGGTTGACTTCCGGTCTGTCCTAGCCAAGAAGGGGACCCCTAAGACCCCAGTTCCTGAGAAGGCACCACCTCCAAAAGCTGCCACCCCAGACTTTCGCTCAGTGCTAGGTGGCAAGAAGAAGTCACCCGCAGAGAATGGGGGCAACAGTGCTGAAGTCTTGAACATCAAGGCTGGGGAAAGCCCCACGCCTCCAGGCAATGCACAGCCAGTCGGGGCCCTGAAACCCATAGGTAACACCAAGCCTGCCGAGACCCTGAAACCTGTGGGCACTGCCAAGCCTGCCGAGACCCTGAAACCTGTGGGCACTGCCAAGCCTGCTGAGACCCTGAAACCCATAGCCAACGCCCAGCCTTCAGGGTCCCTGAAACCCATAGCCAACGCCCAGCCTTCAGGGTCCCTGAAACCCATAGCCAATGCCCAGCCTTCAGGGTCCCTGAAACCCATAGCCAACGCACAACCTACTGAGACCCAGAAGCCTGTGGCCAATGCCAAGACTGCTGAGACCCCAAAACCAGCTGGGAAAGAAGAACTCAAGGAAGTTAAGAATGATGTGAACTGTAAGAAAGGGAATGTAGGAACCACAGGCAATGAAAAAAGACCTGAGAGCCAAGGCTCACCCCCAGTTTTCAAGGAAAAGCTACAAGATGTCCATGTGGCAGAGGGCGAGAAACTGCTACTCCAGTGCCACGTGACCTCTGATCCCCCAGCCACTGTCACCTGGACACTGAATGGAAAGACACTCAAGACCACAAAATTTATCATCCTCGCCCAGGAAGGTAAATGAGGGTAAGGGTAGGGAAGATGGGAAGCCTGTACCTACATGGGTCACTGTCAAAGCATGAACCTGCAGTCTGGTTAATGGTCACTTGTAGCCATGGCCTGAATTGGAATAGCCATCCCTATTGCCCCTCGCAGGATGGGCTCTCGGCTGAGGGGCCTTGGGTGTACACATGAGCCTACTGTGAATGCGAGCGGGACTTTTGATCCTTGTGGTACATGCTGTGTCTGTCTGGCAGAACCCTCTCCTGGCACACTACCCAGGTCTCCTCAGAGCTTACCTAGGACTGAGTGCTCAACATCCCCCACCCCCATGGAAAGAGCTATGCTTACAGACTGGGAAAAGGGGGACATGGAGCTGAGGTTAGCTGGGGACCCTAAGCCCATTATTGATTGAGAAGTGTAGGAAATGCTGAGTGACAACCTGCTGGCATAGAGCTAGAGGCTAGCATCAGCCACAGCTTTGTCTTAAGAACATTGTGGGTTTAAAGGGACCCGTGGGCAAGCCAAACCCTTACACAGCCCCGATGGACCCACTCACGCAGGACAGAGCTGCTCGCTTCCTAATTTGGATGAGACTTTTGTTTGCTGGTGTTTCACATTCTTGGTTGGGGGGTGGTGCAAGTCCTGCCACCCGTGGCCTTTGGGGCCTCAGAGTTCTCAAGCATGCCAGTTTACACCAGAGAAAACAGGGGAGTAAGAGGAGGTTTTCCCCAGCCCCTTGTTATGGTTTATTGTCCTTTTATATTCATTTAATGTGTGTGTGTGTGTGTGTGTGTGAGAGAGAGAGAGAGAGAGAGAGAGAGAGAGAGAGAGAGAGAGAGAGAGAGAATATGACTGTAAGATTGATTATGAGTGTGAACACACGCTGCCACGTGTGTGTGGTCGTGTTTGGAGGTGAGAGGACAGCTTGTAGGAGCTGGTTCTTTCCTTCCACTGTGTGTGACACCCTAGGCTCAAACTCAGCTGAGGAGGTTGGAGGAAAACATCTTTACCTGCTGCCGAGTCACCTAACCAGCCCGAAGTGTGGTTTAAGATGTTCTTATAAATCACAAGTCTTATCAGAAACTCCTAGGCCAGATGAGATCCCACAGTTCACTGAGGTGGCCAGTGGAGGGACAGGGTCCTGCCTGACCTAGAGCTGACCCTAAGGATCATGAAGACGCTCCCAGGATGTGGCGTGTGCCCTTGAGGTACAGAGGGAAGCTGCTGCAGAGGCCGAGTGGGCAGGTCTTAGCAAATGCCAGTGCACTGAGACACCAGCGCACTCTTCCCCTCCTCTCTCCACTCTCCTCTGGTCACTCCCCTCTCCACACACTCTCCCCTCAGCCCACAGCTGCCTACTTCCACAACCCTGGAAGGGGGCATTTGTAGATAGCAGCGACCTTGTAACTTACTCCACGATTCAGCCAGAGTATCCAGAGCAGCTGAAATATGTGGAGTCTAAACGCTGAATGACCAAAAGGCAAACTGGACATTTTGTTCAGCAGAGAGGATTGCTAATGTGCTGACAGTAGCTTTTTCACACTGATGTCCTCAGGTTGGCAGGGTCTTCCAGAAGGCATCCATCCCCCTGTGTTCTGCCCCCATGATGCTCACACAAGAAGTCTTAGGACTTCCCATTCAGACAAACTGGAAAGTTTGACCAGGAGTGTTTCCCAGGTCACCACATCCAGTGGTGGATGGAGGACAGCCCCCAACCTGGGACATGTAAGTGGTAGAATCCTGCATGACACTGTCTATGAGTACGCCAACCTCAGGAAAACTGGAGTTCAGCAGTGGTGGAGGTGACAGTTCCCAAAGCCAGAGCCACCAATGGCCACCTACAGAGTCTACTCAAATGAGCAGTATAAGATAGACCTCAGCCCCAATCACAGTGCTCCCGAGCCCCCAGTCACTGGCTGCTCTTAGGCCTGGGTTGCTTGGAGTAATCTTCAGAGTGCAGAGATGCAAGCGACATCATCACCTCCCACAGGGAGGACTAAAGTCCTCAGCAGCAAGAGAGACTGTGAGAGGGGAAGTTTGGATTACAGAGAGAGCTCCAAGCAAACTTCAAACAATAGTCTCAGTATTACAAACTAGGATACCTGTTTCCATCCGTGGAGCACCATGTCCAGATGCCAGCCTACATTCACACCTTACATTTCCTATTCCCTTATCACACGACCAAGTATCCTCATAACAGAGAAGTTAAGTAAACTGCCCAAGGTTGCACAGCTCTTAAGTAACAGAGCAGGGAAGAGACCAGACACTCCTCCCTGTAATGGAGGAAGGAGACCTTGACATGAGCCTATCTTGCTACAATAAAGGGGAGAGTGCTTGTTCTCCAAATACCAGCCCTGCCCTGTGAGCCTGCACTATCTTAGGGCTTATCAGCTGTCACTGGAGAGATCCCAGAAGGCAGCAAGGTGGAGGCCAGAGGTGGAGTGATTCTGCTCCTAGTAGGACTGGCAGCAAGGACATAGGCTCACTGTGATACAGCTGTTGGAGCCAATGTCACACTTGTCTATGACAAGGAGTTGCTCCCTGCTGGGGACTGGGGGACTGGTAGGAAAGCCCAGAAAGCAGATCAGACTTGGGCAGCAGGGAAGCTAGCATTAGGTGAGCCCTGTACAGGGCTCAGGGCACTAAAGGTTGGCTGCTTGCACGTGGGCCTATCTGGGCTGTGGCGGGGTGACTTGGCCCTGATTTCAGCCCACATCCTGTCAGAGAACATGTCTGAAAGCAACAGCAAGCCTTGCAGGGGAGATTTTGGAGTGAGGAATGCAACACAAGAAGTTGGGGTTTAGGGGCTTGGACTGACTCCAGGCCAAAGACAAGTATAGAGACTGCTCAAGAGATTGGGGGGCATGGTGGTGAGGCCCAAGCTGCCAAGGTGAGCATGGCCACAAAGGGAAAGAATCCAGTGCAAGGAGTACAGACATCTGCCATAAAACCTGTTGCCTGGCTTGAAGGGCAGGGTGGTGGCTGGGGCTGGGGAAAGAGCAGAGGTGGAGCGGACAGTGCTCTTGGGCCAGAGGGATGTTGTCACTGGCACTAAGGAAGTCCATGATTTGAGGTGATGAGCAGGGGAGAAGAGCAATACCCATCTTCCTGTCTCCCAACTCCTCCGCACCGCTACTCCTGACTGCACTGACCCCCATCCTGTCTCTCTCCCCCTCTGTCAAGATTCACTTCCTCCAGAATCCCTTCTTAGACCCCTGCCACTTTAGTTGAGACACCCAATCAATACATGGATCACAGAGTTCCCATGTAGGGGACGCCTGTGTAAGTATCCAGGAGCTTCTCTGCTGAGCCCCACAGCCTGCAGGACAGAATTACACCCACCCCACTTAGTGCTGAAGAAATCCCAAAAAGAAGTGGGATGGCTATTGGTGGGATTTGACCATTGAGCAGCTCTTAGAGTCAAGGGGAGGTGGCTTTCCTCCTCTGGCAGCCAGAGCTGTGGAATGCCTGTGTCCAGGAGACCATCAGCTGGGCCTGTCCTCCAGGGACAGGCACCTGGGCCTCCCTTTCTAGACCTATCTTAGCAATGGGGAAGCAATGACCCCGGAGTCCAGGCAGGGCTGAGGTAACTTTAAAAGGGCCTTTATCTCTCTGTGTGTTGCTTCCTGCCTCCAGGCTGGGCTTCCCTTAGCAAAACAATTCTCCCAGTCTAGTAAAGACGCTTTGTTTTTGTTGCTGCTGTCAAGAGATGATTCATTTTTTTTATTGCCGTCAGGGTGGAATCTTGTGAAGGCTTTTTCAATCCTATATAAACTCATTCTACAAATTATATAGCACCTACTGTATACAAGGCATTGATATATGCACTTCCTTTGCTTGTATGTAGAACCTATTTAAAGAACTTGGAATTCATATCTTATTTCTGCTTTTCTTCAACAATACACACAAACATATATTATTGATTATATGTTTGTGACCTTGTCTTGCATAGATCCTTCTGGATCCCCCCGCTGTGGAAACAACCTCAACTACTTTTTATTGCAGTTGCATTTCAGCCATGGTTATTGCCCTCAGAGATAGCATGCGAGACAGGAGTGTGATTCAGCAATGGCCTTGAAATGGGCTTTGTTGCTACCAGTGTGCTCAGATGCCTGGGGAACCCAGGAGAGGAGCAGCTAGAGCGAGGGTCTTAGAGGTGACACAGAGGACACTGTGCCCAAGGAAGAGACCCCAGGTGAATAGCAGTGTTGGTCAGTGCCTGCCAGGAGGGCAGGTCAGGGAGACTTGTAGAATAATCAGGAACCTGGCAACCCCTAACCCCAATCCTAGTCCGTCCTTTCCCCTCCCCCCACCCATTCGGGAAAAGGGAAGCTGGGGGGTCTTCAATCATAGAAGAGTGACTTCTCAGTCAGGACAGGTTCCTGTCAGAGCCTCTGCTGAATCACTCAGTGGATTCCTGTTTCCCATTCCCCCTCACTCCTTCAGCTCCCCAGCAGGCTGACAGGCTGACAGGCTGAGGCTTCTTAAAAAGAAAAAACAAAATGCTGGGAAACTGTTTTCTTCTGGAGGTCAAGAATGAGCCGTCCCACAGGAAATACCAGATTCTTCATCTGGGATAGCCAGCCTCCAGCCTGCCCAGTCTTCTTGCAGCCCACGCATGCATGTGGCCATGGTCAAGCTCTGCTGGGGACTTGGAGAGAGGTGGGGTCTTGTTCAGATCCTCCACTGCCCTTCAAGCCGTCAAGCTGTCATTCACTGTGTCTGTCATTTAAGTTTCTGACCAAAGGCAGCTGGGGAACCAAAATAAGAAACAAAAACAAGGAATGAAGCAGGCTATCACTTGGGGATAGGGGAATGGAATATGTCCTCCCAGACCAGGGGAAGCCAGAGGTGAGTGGGTTTCCTCTAAGCCTGTCTTTCAGGCCAGGTGTCAGCCTAACTAACATCCGCCATCCAGTCAGATGACTGGAATGTCTGCCCTCGCTCCCCTGTCCCTGTGCCTCCCAGTTCTCACTCTCATGCCAGACTTTCTCCATCTCCAGCCAAAATCCTTTCTGTTGCAGTTGGGAAGATAATGGTGGCCCACTGTCCTCACCACAGGAAGACAGGGTCAGGCCTGTTCAAGAGCTGAGTAGGAGGGAGGGGGCACAGATCAGCTATCCTATCCCAGGAAACAGTGTAGGCTTTCCAACTCTAGTGAGGTCCCGAGGGCCCCCACTGATGCCATCCTTGTTCTCCGGGTTTCCTGGCATCTGCTTTGTGTAACCAGATTGTCTTAGTTGGGGTTTCTGTTGCTGCAACAAAACACCATGACCCAAAAGCAAGTTGGGGAGGGAAGGGTTTATTCAGCTTACACTTCTACATTGCTGTTCATCACCAAAGGAAGTCAGGACAGGAACTCAAGCAGGACAGGAATCTGCAGACAGGAGCTGATACAGAGACCATGGTGGGATGCTGCTTACTGGCTTGCTCCCCATGGCTTGCTCAGCCTGCTTTCTTATAGTACCCAGGACCACCAGCCTAGGGAGGTCACCACTCACAATGGGCTGGGCCCTCCCCCTCTGATCACTAATTAAGAAAATCCTTGCAGGATTTTCCTTAAAGAAATCCTTAAAGGATCCTTACAACTGGATCCTTTGGAGGCATTTTCTCAGTTGAGGCTTCTTCCTCTGATGACTCTAGTTTGTCAAGTTGAGATAACACTGGCCAGTATACGTAATTCGAGCTAAAAAGGTTCCCCTCAGAACAGCACCCACTTATCTTGTCCTACACGCCCATAAACTTGGAATGTATACAGCTTTCCTCCAGTGTGGTCTGGGGGTTGTATAACAAGTAGCTTATAGGCACGGGATGGGCATGTCCCTGTCATTCTATTGCAATGGCGGGTACAATGACACTGAGTAGCTTGGGCAGGATGCCATGCAAAAGGCTTATTTATTCATCTCAAGGTAGGACTTAGCAGATGGCTGCACTCATGGCTGGCTTGGCTGGCTCCATTCTTAGATGACTTTCCCCCACAAGTCAGGAAGTTCTCCTAAAAGAGGACTGACCGGTCTGGATGAGAGAGCTGGGTGGGGAAGGACCAGATCCTCAGCTTTATATATACTCAGCCTGCCTTCCCGATGTCCACCTCCAGGCCCCCAGAGGTGTGTCTCAGGCAAAGATAGAGGATAGGCTGTGAGGAAAGAGGACATCCTCACCCCTCCCTGAGAGGCCAGAAGACCCAGCCCTGTAGGAAGGCTGCCCTCGGGGTCTCTCCTCTGGCCGTCATCAGCCTGTTCTTCAGCCGTAACATGCTTCCTAACAAGCCGTTTGCCACAGTCACACACAGTGACAGACCACAACCATCTCACAAGAGATCATCCCAAAGGCCGGTGTCCCTGTTGAGCGAGGGTTCCTACCCCCTCCTACTCACCTGTTCACTCAAAACTTCCTTTACCTTGGACTGGTCAGATGTTTCATTGGGAAAACATGCCAGCCGCAAGTGGAAAAACATGACCAGAGTTTAATCCCTGCATCCACATGGTGGAAGGCGAGAACTACCTCTTGGAAGTTGTCCTCTGACCTACACACACACATCATGGCCAAGGCATGGTTTCTTTTGTTTTGTTGTTGTTTTTAAAACTCTCTTTACCCAAGACCACTGCCAGGTGACTCCTTCCTCACCACTGTCCCCAGAA
Organism: Uromys caudimaculatus; assembly: GCA_028551405.1. Lineage (NCBI taxonomy): Eukaryota > Metazoa > Chordata > Mammalia > Rodentia > Muridae > Uromys > Uromys caudimaculatus. The sequence goes on from CM052713.1 coordinate 26,680,555, forward strand.
GACTGTGCCGGGCTCCTTAAGGGGCAGGCCATGTCTGTCTGTTTCCTCCCCCTCTTTACTACTGACAAAGGCCCCTTCTCTCTCCTTCTGCAGCTTCCCAAAAGAGCCCTCCAGTGGTGGAGGAGGTCCCAGGAGAGTTGACTAGGAGTCCACTCTTTGGGGGTGGGTCATCAACAGAGAGTTTGCAGAATTCAGAAAGGAGAGAACTAGATTCTCACTGGGCCTCTGGTCTGAGAAGGGACTTGTAAAGACACCTGCTGCGCCTCAGATACCAGGCCCTTTTTCCTGGTCATTCACAGCATTTCTTGTTTTCCCCTCCAGGCTCACTCTTCTCAGTGTCCATCGAGAAGGCACTGCCTGAGGACAGGGGTTTGTACAAGTGTGTAGCCAAGAACAGCGCCGGTCAGGCAGAGTGTTCCTGCCACGTCACTGTGGACGGTAAGTCAAGCTTATCCATTGCCACCACATATGCAGGACCCATCTCTTGCCCCCTTCCACATCTGAATGAAACTCCTCCAGATTGTCCCCAGCCTTACTTCAACATTCATTTGGTGAGACTCAAGCTACCTTTAGAAAAATGAGTCAGGGAAGAAAGGAAAGAGGCGGCCTCACCTTGACTGCTCAGCATAGCCTCTTCCTGAATCCTCTGGCCAGGAAGAAGCGCTGTTCACCTTCTCCTCCCCTCCCAGTCCTGACCTCTACACCCAGAACCTTCTGGGCAGAGAAGCCAGGCATAAGGGCACCAGCACGAGAAAGGACACACCCACAGGAAAATGACTACAACTATTTAACCAACCACAGCAAGCAAGTGTGCACAGTGCTGGTGCACAGGCCCACTGAGGAGCCTGGATGTGAGGAGGGAGCTGAGTGTTCAAGTGTCTTCTGGGAGAAGGTGAGTCAGGCTGAGGAGGGGGAGAGAGGAGAACAGGGCTACTTCTGTCAAAAGAAGTGGCCTTAAGACAGCAGAGAGAGGGGAGGAGAAGCAGGAGAAAGAGCAGACCAGTTAGGACTGTGGAGTTCTCCAATTCAGGAAGGGGCAAGGCCCAGCAGGAAGCACGCATCTGTGTGTCTTTCCTCCCCTGCCCCCCCCCCCCATTAGGAATGTAGAATTTGAGCCTGGGAATAGAATAAGCCCTGTGATGGTTTAGACTAACTCCCTCATTATTATCTCTCCTCATCATGACTGACAGCATTAGAAATGGAGCCCTACCAGGACTCCTCATGTGCCAGCCAAAGACCTTTCCCCCGAGCTATATTCCCAGCTGCAACACCCATATTTTATGAAAGAGAAAAACTGAGGCTGTTCAGAAAGGCAGTCAACAGGAGGCTCTCTGGCCCCACAGTGCCCGAGCCAGGGCCAAACCTGCAGGACTTTCAATCCCGTGCTTTTTTTTTTTTTTTTTTTTTTTTCCTTTTTGTATTTTTATACTTCCCTGGAAACGTCTAAAAAGGTAGTATTGGGAAAACAGTTTCTTGCCCTTGAAATGCCTGCTTAACAGCCATCAGTCACATGTCAGAGCCTGGTGTCCAAATAAGGCATCTGGGAGAACAGCTTTGCTCCCGCATGTGAACACTCTAGGCCTGAAATCCTAATCTGTTTTACAGCCGTCTCACAAGATGGAGAGGCTTTGTCCTCACTCTGGAGTTCATGATCCCACTTCCTGGTCACAAAGCAGAGGTCTGGGGTACATAATAAATGGGAGAAAAGACAGAGTGTCTTCTAAAGGAAAATGTCTTTTGAAAACACACAATTGAAAGTAAATTAAATAGTTGCTAGCCAGTACTCTGACAAGGTATAAGTACCCTGGAGTTCTAGGAATGACTCTTGAGGAAGTAGATCTGCTGGGTCAAAGTTCACGGTCAATTTGATACATGCTGTGAGGCTCCTGCTAATCCTCTGTGTGTCTCTTCCCACCTGCCTGTGGTTGCCCCCTGTCCAAGTGAAAACTGAACCCATCCCTAAGTGGCCAGCCTGCTAATGAGGTTATCTGCGTTGGAAACCCCTGGCCTCTTGAGCTCTCTTTACACAGAGAGCTGCAGGCAAGAGAGCCATTTGTTCCCCTTATCTGGATAGTGTCAGCGCCTTTTCCAGATTTGTTTGCAAAGTGTAATTTCCTTTTCCTTTTCACGATATATTTAAGAGGTCTTGTTTGGTTTGAGTTTTATTTAAGGGGGTTGTTCATTCTGCAACCTAAGAAGCTTTCTTTGCTCAGGAGGTGTGTCCAAAGATTCTATGCTGTCTCTACTGATCTTGATGATGGCTGTCAGTTATCTCCAGTCCCTTTGAAGTCAGAATTTGGCCCCTGGCTACAAATTAGGAGCTGGGTCTCTGAAGAGAGCTAGAAACTGGGGAGACATCAGCTGAGGTAACAGAGATGACTCAGTTAATTGGGCTTGGTCTGGTTTTGTTTGCAGAAAGGAAACGGGGCAGCTCTCTCCCCTACCCCAGTCTCCATTGCCCTTGCTGATGTACTTGGAGATGTAGCCATGTCATCTGTTGGATGAGCTTCCTGCCACACTTAGCTCTATTTCTCCACCAAGAGCCACCACCAGGCAAAGCAAAGGACTGTGGGCTCCTTCACCACTCCCTTGTCCTTAAGTCACCTTTCTGCCTCCTTTGGGTTGGTGTGTTTGCCAAGCCTGTCTGTTGTCCCTCACTCAGAGATCTCAGTAGATCTGACCATCCTTTGCTACCATCAAAGTCAGATGTGGGGTGGGGGAGGGGCGGGGTCATCTTTCTAAAAAGTGGGATCCATGGCTTCAGTCAAATTCTCAAAAAGAATCAGTGTGCACTACCTTGGATTCTGAGCACTGGGGAGGCTGAGGCAACAGGACCACAAATTCAAGGCCAGCAAGGGAGACCATCTCAACGAAGAAATGAAGATAAGAAGGGAGGAAGGAAGGGAGGGAGGGAGGGAGGGAAGGAGGGAGGGAGGGAGGGAAGGAGGGAGGGAGGGAGGGAGGGAGGGAGGGAGGGAGTAACCATTTGTGCTTAGGGGTAGTTAGCTGTGGCTGAATTTTCATTAGCGAGCTCACTAGTCCATCTACTGTAGCTGCCTGCCTGACCTCTGGGCAGAACCAGTCCTGCGTCCCTCCAAGAGGACAGTGCAGACATCAAGATGGCTCTCCTGCTGCAACTCAGCATGGCTGGCCATGCTTCTGAAAGCCACTATCACTCATTCAGCCTGTGTCCATTAAGACTTCATCTATGATCAACATGAGGATGTGTTTCAGGATCTCACAAACAGGAACCCATCTGGGCTCACTGCTATTCTGTATCCTTTTTCTCTCTCTTCTTCCTCTCTTTCTCTTCCTCCTCTTCCTTCTGTTTTGTTGTTGTTCAAGACAGGGTTTCTCTGTAGCCCTGACTGTTCTGGAACTCACTCTGTAGACCAGGCTGGCCTCAAACTCAGATCCACCTGCCTCTGCCTCCAGAGTGCCAGGATTAAAGGTGTGCGCCACCACTGTCTGGCAAGTATCCTATTTGTTATAAGCCGGAGGGCCGACCTATAGGAAGCAGCATGTCTGCTGCTTGGGTCGTGTGTGCCCTTTCTTAACTGCGGTCATATCACCCTTCCTTCCAAACTCAGCAGAAAGGTACTGAGCCTTTAAAGGGTAGAACTTTTCAAAAGTAAAAACTCACCCACTGGGAAAGCAGCTGACTCAATACCTGCTGTGGCCAGAGACTCGTGTACTTCACCTTTTCGGTTTCTGCAGAAGGGTACAGGCTACCTTTCCCAATGAGCTTAGTAAAGGTAACTAATAAGAGACACTAGCCCAGACTGAAGCTCCGCCTGGTAAATTACAATGTACTTTGTTCTGATAGAGCTCATTTGGGCCTGCAGACCTTTCCATAGGCTGATTCTGGTCAAGGAGTTATCATGTCAAGACACTTCTAAGAGACCTTGACCCTCCATTATTATTGCCAACCCTCTTCTGGAAAGTTCTTTCTACTCAAGGGACTAAGTTATTAATTCCTACAATTCCCTCTAGGCTCAGGCCTCACATCCTCAGGTACCGTAGCCAAGGCATTCAGCCTTAGCTTCAGGGAAAGCAGGGCTTCACAGCCACAAAAGATCAGCCATCTTTGTGAAGGGGAGCATGTATCCATGCCACCCACACCGCATTCATTCCTTCAGCAAATCTTTAGGTGCGCCCCCTGCATGGCACAGCTCAAGAAGTCGGTGTTGCTGAGTATGAGCAGAAAATGTTCCTAGTCTCAGGACGTGTGTGTGTGTGTGTGTGTGTGTGTGTGTGTTCTCACACATGCACTTAAGTAATACCATAGGATGTGAGGGAAGCAAGGCAGGTGATGGGGAAGGGCCTACAGCTTCAGGAAAGGGTTGCTGAAGACTTTTGGTTGAGTGAACGTTTGAACAGAAACCTGTAAGGTGTGAAGGAAGGAATTCTTGAAGTAAGGGAAGAGGAGAGAGCCGGGCAATGGTGGCGCACTCCTTTAATCCCAGCACTTGGGAGGCAGAGGCAGGCGGATTTCTGAGTTTGAGGCCAGCCTGGTCTACAGAGTGAGTTCCAGGACAGCCAGGGCTACACAGAGAAACCCTGTCTCGAAAAACCAAAAAAAAAAAAAGAGGAGAGAAGGAAAATGTAGGAGAAAAACACAGTGGGGCTGTGCTTGTAGGCAGTGAGCCAAGCACTAGGTGCAGAAGGCCAAGAAACAAGGCTACGGAGGGCCAGGGACCACCACCCAACCCACATGCAGAGATCACCGGGTGCCTTGGGACTCAGTGAACTCCCATAGTGGATGTGACTGAAGATAAGACCAGAGAGAGACGGGAGCACAGCACTGAGATGTGCGGCAGCTCAGGGGTCTACAAGGGAGAATGGGATGAGTGGCCTTGAGAAAAGAGGAAGCTGCCCAGAGGTGAGATAACCCAGGAGCCAAAGGGTCAGGGCTCTGAAAAGAAAAGAATGACCAGTGAGGCAGATGCTGCCAACTGATATGGCTCAGCCTGGTCACTAACCCTTGGGGAGAACAGTGTAGAGATCATTAGTGGCCTTGACAAGAGGGCTTCAGGAGAGTGACAGTTATGCCAGCCTCATTTAATGCATAAGAGACCAGAGCGAGTCACCTGCTCAGGTCACTCTGACTAGCTCGGTGGAAATGTAAACCCAAGCACTCACTCCCAGCCACTGCAGTCAGCTGACTGTTGCTGAGTAGGGTTGCACCTGCCTTGGTCCTTGTCCTCCCATGTTCCTTTATCCTCTCCTGCTTTTCCAGTTATTCCATAACCCCTCACACGCCACTAGTTAGGAATGGGTTGAACTGAGTCAAACTGCTGTCTTTGTAGTTCCAAACCACTTGAGTAGCCTGAGACCAGAGGATTGTGTTGAGTTTAAGACTGGCCTGGGCTGTGTGGCAAGTTCCAGCCAACCTGGACTACAGGATGAGAGCCTGTCTCCAAAACAAGGAGAGAACAGGGCGTAGAGAAAGGGAGAGGGGGGAAGGAAGGAAGGAATTTAAAGAATCTAAATATTGATGAGTATTATGGTTCTGGCCTCTGTAAAAACATGAAGGACAGACACAGAGAGATGCATGCATAGAATAAATACCTAATAAAATGCCAGCCACTATTTTGATTTTTTTATTACGCAGTATTATTTATTTGAGGCCTAGGGGCATGTCATAGATTATGTGTGGAGCTAAAAGGATGCTTTGCAGGAATCAATTCTCTTTCCACCATGTGGGTCCCAGGGATGGAACTCGGGTCCTGCAGCTTGCTGGCAAGCATCTTTACCCACCGAGAGATCTTGCTGGCTCCCCACCTGCTGCTTGCTACTCACTTCTCCTTTACTGTTGTCATGAGACATTGTCTTCCTAACTAGGAAGACTCTTTTCTCATAGGCTCATCCAAGGGTTCATCACCACTAAACAACACAGCCAGAAAAAGAGTTCACATTTCCCAAACTGAAATTCTGTGTGCTAGTGTGCTGCTTGCTCTCAGGTGAGAAATGAGGTATTTCAGGAGGTGTGGGAGCCCAGCCTCCTGCTTTGCCTTTCTTGAGGGTCTTGAAGTTCAGACCTTCTCTCAGAAGCTTCCCAAAGTCTCCTTTTCCCTTGTCTAGGGTCAGAGTCCAGGGACCTAACCTCTTTCAGAGAAACCAGAACCAAAACCAAAACCAAAACCAAAACCAAAACCAAAAAAAAAAAAAAAAAAAAAACCCTATCCCAGGGGGCCTAAGTCCAGAGCTAGCCCAGCAGTGGAAGGGGTGAGGCATTGTCCATGTAAGGGCAAGTCTGCTGGTCTCTTTAGGTCCCCCCACTTTTCCACACCTCCATCTTCTACCCCCATACATTTTTAGGGCCACAACCAGGCCAGCAAAGTACTCCAGCCCTGGGGCCCAGATCTAGAAATAAAATCCAGTTTCATCACAAAATGATTAAAATAGACAGAAAATACAAGCTGCTCTTAAACTTTTATTACTATTATTTTTATCCCCTGGGCAGCATGTAAGCACAAAGCTGGTTTTGATTAAGCGTGTGGTCCTCCTAGCTCCTTCTTCCCTGTGGTTCTCACAGTGGCCTAGCAGCTCACATCCCTGGCTGGGCCCCATGCTGTGTGCACAGCCCCCACAGTTATGACACTTTAGGGGGTGCTGCCTCCCCCCAACCCTGGGCCTCTGGGTTTGGGAAATTCCTGGTTTGGAAGGGAAACTTGAGCCCTTTCTTCAGACCTGATGGGTAGATAAGTTGCAGTGTGGGGGGCTTCTCAGATCCAGCTCGGTGTGCACTGCAGGCTAAGTGCTCACACCTCTGGTGAACCTCAGCTAGTAGCAGGGCTTTCTGAGGTTAGAGGATGCTAAAGTCCTTCAGACTGAGGTGAGGGACCATGGCTAACAAAAGCAATGAGTTCGTTTAGGTAAGTGGTGCTTTTAATCTCTCCAAAATGCTACCCATGCCTTGCCTTCTCTGGGCTCTGGGCTTTGGGCTGCAGTGGGCTAGAAAAAAAATTGGCTTTCTACAGCTACGGAAGCAGAGGCAGTTTAAACGACTTCCCCAAGTTCTCAAGGGTGCCTGTGACAAAGAATGAGAACTTTCCTGTTTCTTGGTCCCAACTTGCACCCACAAGGACCGGCATCCCAGGCTGACCCCCACGACCCTCTTTCAGAAGCCAGAGAGCGGGGCCTCTCACCTTGGCTTGCTTGCGCCTTGGCTTATCTATCAGAAAAAGAGCGTTGATCCTTCTCTCCCCAACTCCTCTCTGCTCCGGAACTTACCAGGAGGAACAAAAAGGAGTGCTGAATCAGGAATTGAATACTACATACGCACTTTATCATCCACTCCTTTTCCTGGGAAGGGGAAAACAAGCAAAGACAGACATTTCTGAATGCACCTTTCTTTAAAGTCCTGGGGGTCTTTCTGTTCCATGTGTGCACATGGAACTGGTGCCCAGAGGGAACAGCAACTTGAGACCTTGTCAGCTCCACATGACAGGAGCCTTGAACTCACTATCTGGGGCTCCTTTGCTCTTATGGAAGGATTAAGACATGGTCACACAGTGGGGGAGGCAAGAGGGTATCAAGATTATCAAGTGCTGCCCAAAAGGATCGCTTCTACCTCTGTTCCTTTACCCCTCACCCCATCTTCATATACCACTAGAAAGTCTTCATTAAGCCCAAACAGAATCATTCCCGTAGGGGTGTGTGTGTGTGTGTGTGTGTGTGTGTGTGTGTGTGTGTGTGTGTGTGTGTCTTTGGGTCATCTTCAACAGGGAACTGACCTGAATATCTATCCCTCAGCTGCCACCCAGCTGAGCCTGTGTTGTGCCCACATGCAGTGTCTGTCGGTGGATTTCCCAGCTCATAGAGAGTATAGGCATGTAGTAGAAGAAGCCTAACTGGTGGTAAGCCTCAGAAATAAGACTTAAGTAAAGGGGGCATGTGGACAGACCACAGATGTCATCTAGAATAAATGTAACCAGGAAGACGGGCAAAGTGCATGTCCCCAACCCTTGCCATCTATGTCTGTAGTACCACTCCTCACAGGGAACCCAGTCTAGACAAGACCAGCCGAGGTTGCCCATCCTGGAGGCAAGGACAGCCTGTTAGCCCTTCTTCAGCCAAACCACAGGAATGTGGCCAGAGCCCTGGCTGGAAAATCCCCTCCTCCCTCTGAACTTCCTCCTCGGGAGCCGGAAATGAAGGATGAGGGCAGGAAGGGGCTTAGGGGAGGTGCCCTCCATCCTCTCCCCAAAGAGTAGTAAAAACACTGCCTGGTGATTGCCATTCAGCCAGCAGCCTCTTATCTAAGTTCCGAGTGGTTTCCCCACAAAGTTTCAAAGTCCAGTCTCCTTGGAACCCAGGGAGAGCCTTTTCTGCCCAGTTCCACCCAGCCTACAATATCATTCACCTTTGTTCACAAGAGACCCCTTCCCCAATATTGTGCCCACACCCAGCATTCTCTGAGCTTTACCTTAACATGGAAGAAGGAACTTGCTGCTCAGCATCAGCCAATGACCACTTCAGGGACTCATAGGCCTGCCTTGAGTAGTTACCACAAATGCCTTTGAATGAGTCCCAGCCTCAGTCTCGGAGAGACTATGCCAGTGGCTTGCTCCGAAGCCTTTCTCTGGCTAGGCCCGGCCCAGTGTAAAGGCAAGCCTCAGAAATCAAAGGCCACAAACACCTTCCAGTCCACGAGTCAAGAGGTAGGGACCCAGTCTTCACCAAGAATCAAAGCCCAGTGTGAGCAAGGAGAGCAAAGGGAACTGAGGGCCTAGACCCTGCTAATGGCCTTAGTCCTGGCAGTCTCTGGTGCTACAGTTGAGAGCAGTAACTAGCTCCCTGGCCTGGTCATCCATCCTGCCTGTGCCTGTTCTAGCCACCTGATTTATCAGGCCCATTCATCAGGCTCTCCTTCTTTGGTGCTCCTCTGGAGGAAGGGCCCACTGCAGGCGCCACTCGGCGGGCACAGAGGGCCTCTGAGTGGAATGCAGGGTGGGTGGGCCAACTAGGGTCAAGGTAGGGTTCTGACTGAAGTGCCTCCTCTACTCAGCCTCTAAGACAGCAACTGACTGATGCTTATGTCCTTTTTTTTGTTCCAGATGCTCGGACCAGTGAGAACACCAAGGTCCCGGAGATGAAATCCCGGAGACCCAAGAGCTCTCTTACCCCTGTGCTAGGAACAGAGAGTAAGTGCTGCCCGCTGGGCTTCACCATACAAAGGCAGGAGTGGTGGCAAAGCCCCAGCCTCCTGGTCACCAGCTGGTCCTAAACTCCTTGAGGACAAGCTTCTGCCCATCCCCCAGAGTGGCCTACGTCCTCCTGATCACTAAGCCAATGACCTTTCCTCAAACTCCTGCCAGTCTCTCTCCATGCCGTCCGTAGGGTGTTACAGGAGTTCTTTATCTTCCTAACCACAGCCCTCCCCACCTAGTCACTTTTGGTTGTCACTAAAACCCCTGTGGGAACTGTCCCTCTTCTTTAAGTTGATTCTGTCCTGTCAAGGGAGCCTTCCTAAATTGTTACTCTGCCCTTATGACATCATCGGGAATGTCCGAAGGTCCTCAGTGCCCACAGACTCCCACAAGTAAGCCTCTCGACACACCTATTGTGTGTGCACAGGCGCAGTCCCCTGTGCACCCTGACTGCCACCTCTCTCCATGCTCTCTGCTGCACTCCCTCACAGCTATTCCACACAGAGCTTCTCAATGAGCTCTACTGAGCTCCATTTCCTTTCCTTTCTTGGGCCTTTGCCCTCACGCTCATCTCCATGGACAACTTTCTGGTAAATTCCCACTAAAGCCACCTCAGTAACCCTCCAGAGCATCCAACTGCCATCTTGACGGACTCCTTCCTGGTGCTGTAGGGATATGTCTGTATGTCCTCATGGGTTCCCTGAAGGTCGAACTGTCCCTCAGAACAACTCACAGTGTCCATGGAAGGACTTCACTAGTGGCTTTCTGAGTCAGCTTTCGGCGTATTAGAAATAGCCAGAGAGAAAGTGTGCTGTAAGTGGGCGTGGCTACCTCCCTCCTTCTGGATCTGAGTTTCCCCCATGGCCAACCTAACTAATAGACAGGACACTTAGGGTCCATGCTGCCTTCAGACCCACATAACTACAATAAAAAAAAAAAAAAAAAGAACTATTTCAAGATAGTATTTGAAATGTGTAATATTAATGTATTCATTTTTATACCAGAGCAGTTGTAAAACAGAGCCAACATAATCAAAATATAATACTATCAAATAAAATTATATAATGATAGATAGACACAGAAGTACCTAAAGTCCTCAAAAGCCATAACACAGCCCTGTCTTCTGCTATAATTATTAGTGTGATTTTATTAGCAGAACTACTTTCTGACATTCCCAGTTTTTACAGGGCACAGAGTTGCTTGGACATCCCCAGAACACTCTAAGTTTTAAAATAAACAGAAAGCCAGGGCATGGTGCACACTTGTAATCCCAATATTTGAGAAGCTAAGGGGAGGCCAGCTTGGGCTACATAGTAAGTTCTACACCAATCTAGGATTCAGAGTGAAACTCAAAAAAAAGAAATTAAGTTTAAGAAAAACAAACCAACCAACTCACAACAACAACAAACAGAAGAGAAGCTCTCACTCTGCTAGTGGAGGCAGTGATGGGCCTCACTGTGGGAAGACCGTGTTCCTTTCCATTCCAAGGCAGTGTGTTATGGCTGCTCTAATCTGTTCTTTGTAACCAGTGGGTTTGTCTTGCTAGTGCTCAGCTCTTGGAACACAGCCTGGGGTCAGAGGTCCTCATCTTCATGGAGGGGTAGCCAAAGTGAATTTATAATCTCTCCTAGATGTTTACACAAAGTGAGACCCACTCCGACAGCGGAGGAGCCACGACTGCTCAGAGCAGACTTTAATAAGCTGTTAAGAGCCCAGGCGCAGCCGGAGGGACCTAGGAGGAGTGAGTGAGTAGTGTTACTCTCCAAAACTGTTGCCTGGGCCTTGCTGTGCTTCCTATGGGAAAGCATGAGCAGAGGAGGTGTTACTCTGAGGAGAACAACAGGGATGAGACTCGGTCAGTGATGAGGCTGCTCACCTGACAGGGACAGAGGTCCAGCCACCTCCGATCTTCAGGTCTGGAACATCCTTTAAGACTGTGCAATCCTGAGGAAGGTGAAGCAGGGTCAGAGCAGAACTGTGGAGGGGAAAAACAAGTGCCTTGAGACTAGGAGACAAAGCAGACCCAGCTCTGGGCACTTTGCCCCGCAGAGCAGAGCCCTTGGAAAACCCCAGCCAAGTTGTCAGCATCATGCTGGCAGCTATAGCTGCGAATTAGATGCACCTGGAGAACTTGGAAACCACCATGCCTAGGCTGCCCCCAGACCAATTAAGCGGAAACTCTGGGGTGGCAGTTGGATTTCCATGGCTTGTTTATGTTCCTAGATCATCCCAGTGTGTGCCCATGCTAAAAATCAGCCTTTTAGCGGGAACTGGCCTTGCTGTCCATGGTTGGTTGAGAGCAGAAGGGAGGTTGCCTGCTGCCCCTGTGAAGTGTGCAGAGTCACTTTACTCTAGTGCCTTGAGAACAAGACACCCTGCGGAGACAGCCATAATCAGGGAGAGCAGGGCCGGCAGGAAGTGTTTGGACTCTACAGTAAACACATAGTCACCACAGTGCTGGGGTGGTAACTCCACCCACCTGTCTGCAAGAGAAGCATCACTCCTCTGTGGTCCAGTGATGGACATCCAACTCCATGCACCTGATGGCCACTTTGTCTCCCCATGCTGGCTGGTCTACTCAGTCCTCACCACCCTAAGCCTGTTGTCATGCTGCGTTAGGTTATGGCTCTGGTTGCCCCTCCATATGTGTTCTTGTCCCTGCATCTCAGGGGCCTGAGGGACACCACCAAAGCTTGTCCTTGGAGCCTTTTGACCAGGTGACTGCCCAGGGTCAGGAAGTGAAGGAATGTCTTTTAGGTCTGTGTCCTGAGTTCTTTTATCCTTTGTGGAATAATTTATTGTTCAGTAATTGCTTAAGTTATATGTTCATGTATTCTCATTGAGCATCTTAAAACAGGCCAAGTACAATGTGAAAATCCTCTTCTCATTCCTACACCCATTTGCTTTTTTCCTCATATGTGTGTGAACACATACAAACACCTCAGCGGCAAGGGCTTTTCCTCCCTGCCGAAATGGACTTCCACACGAGTCTGAAGGCCCCATCACACGCCATTTCTGTTAGCTTTATTCTCCTCTTGCCCAGACACGTTGGATTCCATGAGTGGTCTGTCTCCGGACATATGTGTGGTATTGTCAAGGCTGGGAAGTACCTATAAGTAGGAAATCCATCCTTCTTGAAGAAAGGGCAAGTGACTTGTCTGTCAACAGAGTATAGCCAGACCTCTCTCTGCGAACCTTCCTATCCCCAAGGGTGGTTTATTCTTTTGAGCCAGCTGTCGGGTGTAGGAGTGGGCAGCGTTGACCACTCTTGCCTGGGAGCTCCCAAGCCTCATGGTAGCATGAGGAAGAAGCCAGGCAATCTATCCCTAGCCCTCCATAACAAAAGTACTCGCTAACCTGACAGTCAGCCAAGTCACAAGCCACAAACATGGGGGGGAAACTTGGGAGAGGTTGAGGTGAGGAAAAACTCAGAAGCAGGTTTTGAAAGAGGGAGAGGAATGTAGTTTATGTGGCTTGAGAAGGAATGATAACATTGGCAGGGGAGGAGAGGCAGGCGGGAGCTTGGGGGAGAAACTGCGCAGATGCCAGAGGGAATGTTGGGAGGACAGCTGAGTCAAAGTCCCCGTGCTGAGTGCCCATGCACAGGCACTGTGTCAGAAGCTCCTGCTGTGTGACACTAGCCAAGCCTCCACTGTCTTATAAACACCTGTTGCTCCCATTTCATAGAGAAGTAAAACTGAGCCCTAGAGATGAAACGGTCCTGCTGAGCATCTCCTAGCTGGTAAGGAACAGAACTGTAGTGGTCTGTCTTCCCGCCATACCCCTTTCACCTTGCCATAGACTTGGCTTTGCTCCACGTTGTCCACAGAAACAAGGATAACAGTTCTTTTCCCCAGCCCAAAGGAGCAGCACAAAGAGGTGGGGTGACAGGGGCATCAGGACCATTGGAGCCTGGAAGGAGACAAAGGAAAGACACCAATGTGTCCCTGGATTTAGAGACCTGTCAGTGTGTTTGCCATATGCCTCTCTGTGGGACTTTTAAAACAGCCATTTGATACCATTTCACAGTTATAGAGAGGCACAAGAAGAATGCAATGACGTCTGTAGCCCCTTTGCTTAAGAGTTGTTTACATTGTATCCCGTGGTTTTATCATTCTGTATATATTTATAGCTTTTCATTTAGATAGACATATAGCATTTAAAATCTTCTCATTGTGTATTTCCTATGAATATAACCTCAACATAATTGTTGGGGTCAGGAAAGTTGACATTGAACTGTATTGCTCAATATTGCTAGCTAATTGATCCAGCCGACCCTCCATTTTTGTCATTTGGCTCAATAATGTCCTTTATGTTTATTTTCTCCTCTTGGTAAAAATCTAATATCAGCATCCCTGGAATACTTTGCCTACTCCCTCAGCACAGAAATGGCTCCTCCTCTTGTTTTGAAGATAATATAGGGAAGACGTTCACAGGCCCAGAGCAAAGCACTGCAGTCTCTGCCTGAGCTGAGTTAGCCACTGAGAGACAGGAACACCGCAGTGAACCTCCAGGTGTGCAGAAGCTGGCTTACTGTGGCTACTTCCGGGGAATTGCTCAGACACGGGGCATCGCAAGAAAGCCTTAGGACTAGAGAGCAGAAAACAGAAGTCTTGCTTCTCCCACTAATTAAACATAGCTTCCTCAAAGTCCTTTGCCCTTCTAGAACACGTTTTTTTCTCAACATCCATCCAGTGGTTGGTCTCAAACCTTGTCCAGCTATGCCACTGATGAAGAGTTGGGAGGAACACAGTTCGGGTGAAGCTGGCTAATTCTCCTTAGCACCTGTGTGCAGCGGCGTCTGCAACTGTAGAAGCAAAGCTGGGGTTACACAGTGTTGGGAGCTTCCTGCAGAGAAAGTGGCCTGGAGCCTAAAGCCTCACTTTGGGGTGCTCCTTCTGGAGGGGATCTCAGTATCCAATGTAATTCTTGGGAGTTTTCTGTAGAGGAAGGCAAACATATTACTTGGTTGAAGAATGGATTCCTAGGGCTTAAAAGATGGCTTTAGAATATATAAGTTAAAAAGAGAGTAGAGCTCAGGTGAAGCAATGCAGCATGCCAACAGCCTCGGGGTCTGAACAGGACACAGACAGTGAGCATCTCTTGGTTTTTACAGCTTAGCGTAGCAGACATTTGAGTTGGGTCTACTTGATAGTCCCAATCAGCCCATGGCTCCCTCCTGCTTTCAGGTCCTTGCCATCACTGTTCTGTAACTTAGAGACAACACAGGTGCAAGGTTCCCTCAGAGTCTGTGCCTGGCCTAGACACTCACCTTGGGAGGGTGGTGCATATGGGCATATGACCAGAGTGGCCATTTCTGATTACAGTGTTTTTCTTTGTTTTGGCCTCTCGTATGTGTCTCTATGAAACTAAGAGCCATGTCAACTTGAAAGCTTCTCTAGATATCAAACACTCTGTCCAGTCTCCTTGGTCTTCTCTAGGATCAAATCTTTTTTTTTTTTTTTTTTCTTTTCTCTTTTTTTAACATTCTTTACAGGGAAATGCTAAATCCTAATAGAATCCACAGAGCTGAAAGGAAATCTTGGAGAAGTTGGGATTTGGCATCAAGAGTTGCCTAACACTGAAAAACGTGGGACCCACAGAGAATAGCTAAGCTGCTCATACAAATGCCCCTGAAAGCAGGCACCAGCTCTTCTTACACCCCACTACCGTGTTGGTGTTTGAATATGATAGTACCCAACATGGTGATGGCCCCTCACTAGGCGGCTCCTCCCTCAACCTTTTCAGTATCTCCCATGAGCAGATCAACCAGCAATATCAGTCCTTCTCAGAAGCAGTTGATAGGAGCTGACGAGCAGTGCTGGCCCTGATGACCTGGCCATGCTAGACTCCTCTTTCACAACTGTCATGGTATTCCATGAGGTTTGGGAATGAGAGCTTGCAGCAACATGCGGAGCTGTGTTCCTCTGGAATCTTCTGATAGGACTGCCTTTGCTATGAGGGGAGCTGAGGGGGTAATTTGCCCAGAGATGTTAATTCTCAGAAAACAACCGGTATGTCTTCACGTGTCTGTAAGAATATTCTAGAAGGAGTCAGCGGGTGAGAGGACAGTCCCTTGATGCCTTGAACATTCCTCAGTGGGGTGGGAGCATCAGGGCTTGGCCCTCTAGCTTCAGGCTCGCTTGCCAGCCTCGGATGGCTCTCCTTCCCTTACCCAGCCTGTGTCACTCCCAGGAGCCTTGAGTGTTGATTTGGAGAACTTTAAAGGGTTTGATGCCTATTTATAGTTAACTACCTAAAAAGGGAAATGTCCCCAGAGAGGCAGAGATGCAGGGACCTGCCTGTACCCAAGGCTGTTGTTAACACTAGCTCCCCAACTGTCTCCTCAAACCCTCTCACTCTGCAAGACCAGGAAAGGGGTGCTCATCTGCCTTCAGACTGAGCAGTCTAGAAACTTCCACGGGGGACTGACTCTCCTCCCGGATAGAAGGCAGGTTCTCTAGGGCGGTACTAGCTTATGCTTGGGCAGGGTGAGCAGAAGACAGATTACCAGAATCAGTCATGAGGAGCAGATTTTTCCAGCAGCGCTTCGACTTTCCTAGGAAGGTTCCCGATTCTCTACTTTTACTCATGATTTTAGTGGACTGTTTCCCTTCCAGCCTCAGTCTCCCATCTAGAGCAGAAGGCTCAGCACTTGGCAGTTTTGATCGAGGAGGTGACAGCACAGATTTAATGCTGTGCAAAGTTGCAACAAGATTTGCAGCCTCTGCCTTTTATCTCAATACAAATTCATTAGAAAAGCCCAGGTCCATAGCGATCTCTACAGTCTCTGCCCTCTAATGACCTCTTATCAAGCCCGTGCTCAGTTTGCTGCTAGGCCCCAGAGGTAAGCAGGGGACCCCTTTGCTGTCCCCTGGGAACTTGGCTTCTACATTTTGTTAGTAGGTTTTCTGAACTGGATTGGGACTGGGATGGACCCAACTAGGAGAGGCATGAGCTCTTGGAGGTAGTGTGCCTGAGCTGAGAGCTGCTTGCAGAAGGTGTGGAAGGCAGCCAAAGGTGCCAGCATGCCCAGAGAGCCCATGGCAACATGCTCGTGCTGAAAGATGCTAAGTGTGTAGTACACAGGAGCAACACCTAAGACAAGTACATAGCCGGCCCATGGCTGGGATTCTCTAGGTGACCTTAGCGCACACTGACATTTGAGAACCACGGACATTGAGAATAGAGGCCATGAGGAAGAGTAGTCACCGAAGAAATCCTGTGAGAGAAGACTGCAGATGAAAACCAGAGCAATCTCAAGGACCTTGTCAGAGGCCAGAGGGGCTTGGTCCTCAGTGGCAGTGGGTAGTTAGTTGCTAGAGAGGTTTCAACACAAAGAGACTTCAGATTTATAGTTGGGAAAAGTCACTTGGGTCCCAGTATGACAAGATGTGTTAGGGCAGGGACAAGGGGACAAGAGGCCTTGGGATGGCATTGAGTTTAGAATGCTGTGCAGAGTGGGCTGGGGGAGAGGACTGAGCGTGTATTCAGTTGATGGAATTGATGAGCACTTGTGACAGGCTGTGGGGAAGTTGGACAAGGAGCAGTCAGAGGAGAAGGGCCTGTGTTTGACTGGGAGAAGGAAGGCTTGGTACGGGTTTGGAATCTTCTGGAACAGTGATGTCTAGGGGGTTAGGCACAGAGGTGGCTCAGAAGGAAGGCCGAGCTCCAGGGAAAACATGGGCAGGAGGGGGTGACAGAAAGAGTCTTTAAGAGCAGCAATGAGCAAAGCATCCTGGATGGGGACAGGGGAGTTGTGGGGTCAGGCCTGTGCCAGGAAGGGTGTAGATGGGGCCTCACTGCCCAGGGAGGTGCCCCACCCCCCTCTCAGAGGTGGCAGATGGAAGGCACTCTGCCCCCTCCCTTACCCTGGGGCCTGTAGCCACCATCATGGGATTTGCAAAGATGGCAGGTTTCCCCGTTGTAAGATGTTCCTCTCTGACAGCGGCCAGTGTAGGAAGTTTTCGGTGTTGGAGACAGAATGGGAGACAAGGGTCCAGGAGAAAGATAATAAGGAGGGAGAGCCTAGAGAAGTGGGAACCCGTTAGTGGCCAGTTTATCTCTACTGAGTTTGGGCCTCTGGGCCAATCAGAGCATTTCCTAGGAATCAGGGCTGAGGAGAACAGGAAGGAGCAATGACATGGGACACACATGAGGATGTCAGCTGAAGAGGCCAACAGGGTCAGGTATTAGTTACCTTTCTCTTCGCTATAACAAAACACTGGACAAAAGCAACATACGGGAGGAAGGAAGACTTCATTTTGGCTCCTGGTTTGAGGGTGGCACCCGTTGTGGTGGGAAAGTGTAGTGGTGAGCGCAGCTCTAGCTGTGGCAGTCAGAGTTGTGGCCGCTGGTCACATTGCATCTGAGGTCAGGAAGCAGAGAGTGAGTGAATGCCAGTGCTCAGCTCCCTCCCTTCTTGCTCAGTCATTACCCCCCCCTCCCCATTGCATAATGTCCTTCACATTCAGGGTGACTCTTCGCTCTTTAGTTAAACCTCTCTGGAAACACAGGCCTACTCAGGGGTGTCTGCTGGGTGATTCTGAGCCCCAACATGTTGACAATCAAGATTATCCATCACATTCTAGATAACTGGAGGAGAGAAATTTGTCCCAGAGAGCAGAGAAGTCCGTTGGGACCTGCTTGTTTGGGAAGGAGTGCTGAGTGAGGGAGGGGCCAGTGCAGAGCATGTGGTGTGTGCCTTATTCTTCTGTTTAAAAACAATTATCTTTTTTTGTAAATTTTTGCTACATACATTTATTTGTTTGTTGTATGTGCACACACTGTGACTATTGTGGAAGTCAGGATGACTTGGGATTGCTGGTTTTCTCCCACTCAGTCCTGAGTATCAAACTCAGGTAGGTCATTAGGCTTGGCCGCAAGCACCTTTCCCCACTGAGCCAACTCGGTAGCCTTCCCCGGACTACATTTAAATAGGAAACCGAAGTGCTGAGAGGCTATATAGCATGCTTACGCTCCTCAGTTTAGCTAGTGATGGGGCAGTATTTGAATCTAAGACCAGCTCCAGAGCTCTGCACAGGGGCAGAGAAGGGTTTCCAAGGCTTGCCTTAGAGGGTGGAGTATGTGGCATCCAGATACATGAATGGCCAGTGGCTCTATTTCTAGCTGAGCTATGTATGGCTTTATGAACTTGGGAAGTCACCAGACTTACATGAGATTCCAGCTCCCTTTTTGTGAGACGGAAACATGGTGAGGTGTCCTGCTGCATTTGCGCAGAGTGCAACACCTGTGAGAAGTTTTAGTTTTAGAATCCTGTGACTCAGCTTTTCCTGTGTGCACAGAACACCGTTAATGGATTCCTACAGATGGGCATAAAAATATGGATAGCATATAGAACACTGTTAACCTTTAAAGTTGTTTTTACTGAGAAGCTTCAAATGCCAACAAATTCAAACAGCAATAGCCACAAATTTATAGAACAAATGTAAAACGTGGCCTTCAATCCTATTTAAACCTAACACTGAAAGATCTACTAATTGGTGCTAGCTTTTAGCCACATTGGTTTCTCAGAGCCAACAAGCATGAGAAGGTCTTTATAGCCTCTGGGGTCATACGGCCGACCTCCTTGTGTCCCCCAGTTCACACCCCAAGGATTGTCTTCCTACCCCCTTCACCCGCATCCTTTCTGCAGAAGCTCTCTGACAGCTAGCCAGGGCTGCCATAACAAGATGGTAGAGAGGGTGGCTGAAACACAGGCCGGAAATCCAAGATCAAGGTCTCTTTCCTTTGGTTTACAGCTGTGTCTTCTCTCTGATCTTCTTCCTTGTATAACCATAACATCCTTCTGTGTGTGCAGGTCTGCTCTGTTAGGTTCCTTCCTTGGCCTCTCTCTGCCTCCTTTCCTACTCTCTCTTCCTTTCCCTCCCCCCTTTTCTTCTTTTTCCCCTTCCTTCTTCCTCCCTTTTTGCACGGTCACCAGTCAGATTGGCCTAGGGCCTGCCCTCATGGCCTTTTTTTTTTTTTTTTTTTTTTTTGGTTTTTCAAGACAGGGTTTCTCTGTGTAGTCCTGGCTGTCCTGGAACTCACTTTGTAGACCAGGCTGGCCTCGAACTCAGAAATCCGCCTGTCTCTACCTCCCAAATGCTGGGATTAAAGGCATGCGCCACCACTGCCCGGCCTCATGGCCTTTTTTAAATGCAGTCCGTTTTCCAAAGGCCCTATGCCTGGGGCAGCCTCATTCTGAACTACTGAGGGTTACAGCTTCAACAACATTCGTGGAAGAGGACACCAGGCAGCTCCTCTGAACAGATGGCTTGCTCTCTTCTGAGGAGATCTGCCTGCTCCTTCCTTTGGCCTGTCTTCTCCAGTCCTCCCGGAGTCCCTGAGCTAGTCATTGCCTCCCACATTTCTGCCCTGGCTTCTTCCCTCACCATCTTTAGGTTCTTCTTCCTTCTCCTCTGCATCCTGGACGTCAGCCTCCAGCACAGGAGAAGCCATTCACGTGACCCAGCTGTCACTCAAGGTGCATCACCAGGGATCAGCCCCGGTCATTGGGTCATTGGTCATCCCCACCTTTCCTTGTATTCCTTTCCCTCAGTCTTTGATGAAGCTTCCCAGTTCAGCTTAAATCTGAGATCTTCACTTTCCAGTCTCCGCCAGTGTTTCTCCAGGACTCTGACCCTGGCTTCTAGAAGCTTCCATACAGATCAATACATTCATCCACCATGTCCACTTGACCAAGCTAAACTTCATCATCTACTCTCACATTCTGTTTTCCTTTGCTGCAATCTCCCCCATGTTTCTAAGAGAGAAATCTCAAATTACCTTTGTACCCCCACCTTGTTTAGTTACCTAAATTCTTTTCATGCCTCCTATGTCTTGATTCATCTTTTCTGTGTGGTGCTTCTAAGTACCTTCCAAGAGGTGGCAGCATCCTAACTGGATATCCTTGTCCCCCTGTAAAGACCTGAGGATGCAGACCCAGTGTGACAGCTATGTGTGAAACGGTCACAGCTTTCTGGCACACAAGGCTAATGCTGTCCAGCAGAACTCTCTGTACAATGAACATATTCTGTGCCTGCACTCTGTGATAGCCCTAAGCATTTGGGTTATTACCTACTTAGCATGAAACTAGTTGGGGGGATGAACTAAGTACTTAATTTTTCTTCATTTAAATGGACACACTAATTTATTCAACTTCCTGTGATAACAGCTGCCTCCTGGCCAGCCTCTACTGAACACCACCCTGCTTGAGACGGCATCGTCTGTTGCTAACCTGGGCTCCTCCCTGCTCTCTAGGGCCATCTTCTTAGGCCTTGAGTCTGCCATTCCCCAGCAATGAGCCGATGACATGGTCAACACACACAGGGTTCTCTCTTCTTTTGTGTTTGAACAACTGGTTGTTACCTTGTTTTTAGAAAAAACTTAAAGACATTATTATTTTATGTGTATGACTGTTAGTCTACGTGTGTGTGTGTGTGTGTGTGTGTGTGTGTGTGTGTGTGTGTGTGACATGTATGTCTCATGCCTTTGAAGCTGGAAGAGGGATTCCCTGGAACTGGAGTTACAGGTGGTTGTGAACCACCATGTGGGTGCTTAATACTAAACCTGGGTACTCTGTCAGATCATCAAGTTCTCTGAGTCACTAAGCCAACTCTCCAGCCCCTTTGTCTTACTTTTTAGGTTCCCATTTAACTCTTATTTTGAAATAATTTCAGCCTTATAGAAAAAAATTGCAAGATTTAATAGAAATAGTTATTCTATACCTTTCAGATTCCTCAGATATTACTATTTTATGGTCTCTTTTTTATATATTCCTTCTGGGTATGTAGGGGGTGGCTTCTGGTCCTTGTCTTCACTTAGCAACTGCTCTCCCTGATGGAACTATACATCCAGCCATTCCCTCCTTCTCCATATTTCTCTCCACATCTATACACACACATGCACACACACACATACACAATTATGCTTATGTGCAGCCCAATAGAAAATCATACCCTTAAAACCTTAAACATGTAAAGACTTAGAGTTTATCCTTCCTAAAATCGAATGTGTTCTATAAACCACATTAAGATGATCAAAACAGAAAAACATCCAGAGAGTACCATCATCTAATTTATTGACAATATCCAAATACTCCCTCCTGCTCTAAAAGTATTGCTTATGGCAAAAGAGGAATAAAAGCCCTTCTTGTGGACCATACTACCTAATGTTTAGGATCTTGAAGCTAATCCCAAGTTTTGACATCTGTATGGTTTTCTCTCCACTACCCTGGTTCACAGTGTTTACTGAGTGGCACATAGTAGGCCCACAGTAAGATAGGGCTCACTCATGGCAGCCTGCCAGAGGCCATAGCTGTCAGCACTGTGGTCTCAAGGTGTTTCTGTGAGGGTCCTTCCTTTCAGTTGTCTTCTGAGAGACATCAGTTGGGTGGCAGCACTGTCTCCTCTGTGGAGACACCCAGGACTAGCCAAGCCACCTGTGATTGTAGAACAGTTCCACAGACATGCCTGGCCCCAGAGCTGTCCCTCCATGCTACAGTAGCCAAGTGACTCAATAGCCACCCACTGACTCATTTAACAAGCAGTGCCTACTGCGTGTCATGTACTTTGGATCTATAATAGTGAACAGCAGCAAAAATGCTTCACCTCAAAATATTATACTTTTGTGGGAAAGGAAGGGCAGACAATAAACCAAGTGAAGATATAGTTTGTCATATGATAAGTGCCGAGAGGGACAATAAATCAGGGTAAGGGCTGTGAGTAAAAATGTTCTCTCTCTCTCTCTCTCTCTCTCTCTCTCTCTCTCTCTCTCTTTCTCTCTCTCTCTCTGTGTGTGTGTGTGTGTGTGTGTGTGTGTGTGTGTGTTATCGTTCTGTGGTTCTGGGATTAGAAACCAGGGCCTTGTGCTTCTTGGGCAAGCATTTAATCACCAAGCTAAATCTCTAGCCCAAGGGCTAGGATTCATATAGGGCACTTAATGGCAGAGCTCCTTGGTAATGTACCCCCACACACACACTTTTGAATTAAAATGTAATTTCCCTGTGCATCTTCAGTAGTGCACCTTGTGTGAGTCGTGAGCGATTGAGTGGTCGTTTAATGACCACTCCAGTCAAGATAAGGCCGCCCGTGCTGCTTGTCAGTCCTCCCTCAGCGCCTCCGGCAGCTGCTGATTGTCCTCTGTTCTTATGGCTGTGCCTTTCTAAGTGCCGCATAGGTAGGATTACACACTAAGGAGAAAAATGAGTTATCAACAGTACAGGAAAGGGGGGACGTGAACTTGTGAGAGCAAAGGAAGGGTTGAGGGGAGGAAAAGGAGAGGGGGAAATGATACATCTTAACTTTTAAAAAATGACTTGAAAGAAATAGGAAATCGGGCCATGAGAAACAACGCAGGTGTTTCTGTCTGTGTGTCATGTTTTTATTTAGACAGATAGGTAGATTTGTGCTATGAGGCGTTTCTGT
>CM052713.1:26703236-26720468 GCA_028551405.1 Uromys caudimaculatus
CCCCCCCCCCCCCCGAGGCCTGAGATCACAGGCACAAGTTGCCATTCACAGCTTCCAGTCATTGACTGATCCAGTCATCAAATGTTTGGTTTGGGGAGTTTTGTTTTGTTGTGTTTTGTTGTTTAAGAAACAACTACCAGTCACAGCCTGTGACCCAAAGGAAGCCTGCGACCCTTGGACCCATACCAGGGCTAATTTTAGTTGCTTTATCTGACATAATTTCCTTTCTGCATTTCCTGAAAGTTAGGGTGAGCATGTAGTTAGTGAGTTTTTGGTTGTCATGTTTAAATGGGACTTTGAGGGTCATTTGAGTTTTGAGACCTTCTATCCCACTGGTCCGAGGGGCTCCTATAGAAGCCCTTGAGAACTGACATTCATTGAATCATAAGATTGTCTCAGGACACAGAGATCCATGGAAGACAAAGTAGAATGAAGGGTGTCTATAGATGGCCTCTAGAGAGGCCGGTGGGCAGGACAACATCCTCCCAGGACCTAGGAGCCTTCTGGGAGAACAGAACTAACATCTTAACATCATAACTTGTAAATGTCTTTGTTTCAGGTGATGCAACTGTGAAAAAGAAACCTGCCCCCAAGACACCTACAAAAGCAGGTACCAGCCACAGTCCTACCTGAGGGCAAGAAAGTCATCTACTGTGGGGCCTTCTCTGTCTTCTGACTGACCATATATGGGTAGTGGGCAGGAGATCTTTTCCTCCTCTAAGCTCCCTATTTTGGGCTTCCCCTCCTTCCCCTCTAGGGAATCTATGACCAGCTGGTACCTCATCCCCATCCCCTGCTGCTTCCTTCCTCTGCCTCCATCTCTGTGTACCATGTCACATGCTGCTGATGGCTTCTTTCCTGTCCCTTCTGCAAAGTTATACCTCAGCCTCAGTCTCCACTCTACCCTGCAGGGGGGTGGCCCACATCATGCTGCTTTTAGGCCCCGCTCTATATGTCCTTGCTTTCTGGAATTGTTTGTTGTTCCTGGGGAGACATTAGAAGGCATGAACCACATTGGGCCTATCGGCAGGGGTAACTGAAAGGCTGGATGCAAAGTAATGCTGAATTAAGAAATAATCTGGGACAGCGATTCAGACCATTATGGGGAGACTCAAATTCCCCCACAACCAATTTGTAAGGAACTATGTTATGTAGATCGTGTGGGTCACTTGTGGGGATTCTAAAGGGTAGACAAGTCTAGCAGGGTCCCTGCATTCAGAACTTTTGGAGTAGGGGACAGTACCTTCATTCTTATCTTGAAGATTCCAGACAGAGAGCACCACCAGACCAACATGGCCAGCAGTCTCAGTGAGATCAGCATGTCTAAGGCCCCGCCTCACATTCTGCTTGGTCCCTCCTAGCTATGCCTCCTCAAATCATCCAGTTCCCCGAGGACCAGAAGGTGCGTGCAGGAGAGCCCGTGGAGCTGTTTGGGAAAGTGGCTGGTACTCAGCCCATCACCTGCACGTGGATGAAGTTCCGAAAACAGGTTAGTCATGGAAGCTGGGTAGCTTAAGGACAACTCACAGGCCCTGGGCCTAAAAGATGAGAAATTCTGGGTGGCCAGGGGGCATTGCTCTGTTTCACTTTGGAAGTGGAGGAGAACGCTGGGCATGGTGGTGCATACCTGGAATCTCAGCACTTGGAAGGCCGAAGCAAGAGAATTGCAGGATTGAGGACAGCCCAACCAGCCTTCCAGGGTCCTGTCCAAATAAAACACAGAGAGTATAGCCTAATGTGATGCATAGCATCACGAAACCGGGTTACTGAAAAAGGAAGATTATTTTAAAAGAAAGGGGAAAGGTAACCTATCCACCAAACCTGACTTCTTACCATCTTACTAGCCTTTTCTTCTGTTTCTACCAATAAGTCCTGGTTTTATAGGCAGTCTGTTTAATAAAATTACTCCTGCCCTCATCTGAGTCCCTCTGCCTAGAATTCTTTTTGGAGGCAGGAAGTCAAAGGCCTCAGGTGACCCCTTAGACACCATCGCTGCTGTGATCCTACACCAGCCTCCTGAGCTCTGGCTGGTTACAGTCCACTTAACACATGCTAAAGATCAAAGCAAGCCTAGGTATTTGGCTTATTAAAAAGAATTTTGCCTGAATGAACCAGAAGTATAGCTATAATTTATAATATGCTCCCTGTGAAAACATTTGAATTTCCAAATAATCAACTTGTAGAGAAATTTTGCAGGACCCAGCTTCTCACTGTTCACACTGGCAATGATACTCGTGTGTGATCGGCAGACACCCCAGTGTGCTGGGCTGGTTGTGCACTGGGAACCCATTAGAGCAGTAGTTCTCAACCCATGGGTCATGACCCCTTTGGGGTTGAATGACCTTTTCACTGGGGTCACCTAAGACCATCAGAAAACAGATATTTACAATATGACTGATAACAGTAACAAAATTACATTTATGAAATAGCAACAAAATAATTTTATGGAAGGGTCACTGTATTAAAGGGCCACCATGTTAGGAAGGTTACAAACCACTTTTATGGAAGGTCTGAGGATTCGTTGTAAGCTCTGGCACCATTTTTGTGCCACACAAATGTCATGAGATGAGCCACTAGAACCTGGGAGGAAAACAGAGCTAGCCTCAGGGGAGATGGAGAAGAAAATAGGGCCCTGCCCGTCTAGACTGATAGATAAGGCAGAATTGTATCTCTTTCAGGACCAATTAATCAAGTTCAGTACAAAACTTACTGCAATTTTGAAACCTTTCTGTGTCTGTGCTATCCAACGTGGTAGCCACTGGCCCTGACTGTTGAGCGCATGAAATGTGGTTAACACAGTTGAGGAATGTCTTTGTCACTGTTCTGTTGCTGTGAAGAAGCACTATGACCAAGGCAACTTATAAAGGATGCATCCAACTGGGATCTTGCTTCCAGTTTCAGAGGGCAAGTCTGTGACCAGCATGCTGGGGAGCATGGTGGCAGGCAGGCACAGCACTGCAGCAGTAGCTGAGGGTTTACCTCCTGATCTGCAGAAAGCAGGCAAAGAGAGAGTGAGACTGGGGCTGGCAAGAGCTTTTGAAGCCTCAAAGCCCACCCACAGTGATACACCTTCCCCAACAAGACCACATGTCCCAAACACTCCAATAACTAGAAGCCAAACATTCAAACACATGAGCCTGTGAGGGCCACTCTCATCCAAACCACCATGAGGAACTACAGTTTTGGGGTTTGTTTTGTTTTGTTTTGCCGTACTAAGTTTTGAATTTTGGATTTAGGCCTATGTATTCTAGGCAAGTACTCTACCATTAAGCTTCAGCTCCAGGCTTCTTTTTTACTTTTTGAGGTAGGTCTTACTAGGTTGTCCAGGCTGGCCTTGAACTTACTAAGTTGTCCAGGCTAGCCATGATCCATCTGACTCCTGAGCAGCTGAGATACAAGCCTATGCTACTATGCCTGGCTAAATGTATAACTTTAATTAGTTAAACATCACTGTATACAATTCAATGACATCAGCCAATACACAAGACTGTGTAAGCATCAACATTTGCCAATTCTTCTATTTCTAGAAGCCAGTGTGACTCCCCCTTTCCTCAGTCTCTGCCACCACTCCCTACATGTTATTCTTATGGGTTTGCCTGTGATGGACAGTTCAGATCGATGGGACCATGCACTCTAGCAAATTGCCCTTTGTCTCTGGATGTGGTTTTGCTGTTGTTTTAATTTGCTTTTGGGGTTTTCGTTTTGTTTTGGTTTTTTGTTTAGTTTTGGTTTGATATGTTGTTTTTAGGGCTCATGTATGCTCTAGCATAAATCAGCATCCTATTTCTGTGTGTGTGTGTGTATGCACGTGCGCACGTGCATGCGTGTGTGTGTGTGTGTGTGTGTGTGTGTGTGTGTGTGCGCGCGCACACGCTAGAGGACAACCACAGGTGTCACCTGTCATCCTCAGGCAAGCCATCTACCTCCTTTAAGACAAGGTATCTTTTTGGCCTGGGGTTTACCAGATAAATCCCCAGGCATCCCCCTGCCTCCACTTCCCCAGCAGTGGCATACAAGTATGTACCACCATGCCAGACAAGATAGAGCAACCCCTGCTCTCTCCCCACTGCCCACCCCATCCTCGGGAATAGAGGGAGAGGAGCCCCTTTTCTCACTCCTACTTGTACCCACAGATCCAGGAGAGTGAGCATATCAAGGTGGAGAATGGCGAGAGCGGCAGCAAGCTCACCATCCTGGCCGCGCGGCAGGAGCACTGTGGCTGCTACACACTGGTGGTGGAGAACAAACTGGGCAGTAGGCAGGCCCAAGTCAACCTCACGGTCGTGGGTGAGTCCAGAAAACACTGAGCAGGAAGAGTGAGGAGTAGGGGGCTAAGTGCACAAACCCCAGGATATCAGCACCTTCCTCTTTGCTTCCTCGTTCCCCTGCCTTCTCCGCCCCTTACTCTCACACAGTACCCTGCAAACTGGTGCAGGACTCCATACCTGCCTCTGCTTCACCACCACCATCACCCCGGCATCTTCTACTCCCGGAGTCCCCTCCTTATTTCTCCACTTTCCTGGCCATTAGAGATTCCGAGCCCTCCGCCGCTGCAGGTCCTCCTTGTGACATGTTCACTTCCTCTGGCTCATGCCCACCACTGTCTGCCCCCCCTGTGTCTTAGTTAAGTTTTCAATTGCTGTGCTGAAGCACCAGATGAAGGCAGTTTAGAGAAGGCCGGGTTGACTTGGGACGTATGGTTCTAGAGGGATAAGAGTCCATCACCATCACGCTGCGGAGCATGGCAGCAGACACTGGAGCAGCAGCAGCGAGAGCTCACATCTCAACCTCCAGACAAACAGCAGACAGGACTAACCTGAGACAGCTCAAGGGACATACTTCCTCTAGCTAGTCCATACCTCCTAATTCTTCTCAAACATCCACCAGCTAGGAACCAAGGATTCAAATGCTCAGGACTTGTGGGGGACATCTGATTCAAACCATTATAACCTGCAAATCCCCACCTGAGGTCAAGGCCACTTTCTCTTACTGTCAGGGACTGGAGCATGGAAACTGTTTCATGTGTGCACTCCAGGCTGTACTCTGGTGCCCCTAGACTGAGCTATCAGTGCCCCTCAGAACTTTTATTCTTATGTGGAGATATGCTCCCCATCGCCACCCCTACCCCCAGCCCACCCCCAGCGCACCCCCAGCACACATGCAGAGCCCTTAGGCCTCTAGCTTCATGGAGACCTATAAGGCAGTAGGCAAGACTTCTCTGAGCTTGGTGACCTCCAGGAACCTGCATATCATGCCATCAATGGCTCCTTTGCTTTTGTGAGGGCTCTTTTCTTTGGTCCAGTTCCCAGGCTCTTGGCCCCCCCCCCCCCTCCTCAGCTCTCTCAGCTTTTCCTCACAGCAGCAACAGAAGTTGCTGTCTTAGCCAAATGCACAAGCATTACCCTCCTGCAGTGATTGGCCTTCCCGCCGTGCTCTGCTTTCTGTGCCCCCACTGCTGGGCTAACCCTGTGGCAGAGCAGTCTCTGCCCCTTTGCCCCTGGCCCTCTGCAGCCACCTGCCCCTTGCTCCCATGTTGCTTGGTTTACAGACACTGCTCATCTAAGGTCACTGTGACTCCTAACCCTAAGACCTTTGCCCTTTGCATATCTCTGACTCCCCAGTAAGTTGAACCCATATTTAGAGTCTCAAGATTTTGTGTTCTTTTTTTCCTAGTAACTGTGCCTATGTCCCGATCTGTCTTCTGATACATCTAAATTGCTTTCTATGTGGCTTCCTCCCGTGGGTGATGCTCAGTGTCTTCCCTTGTGTCTTCCCAGTGTCATGGTTCCCCATGTGGCAGGTGAAGTAGAGGGACACATGAAGGGACAGCTAGAGGGATAGTAGGCTGTTTTGTGCCTGTGTGGGCCTCCACATGTGGGGTTCATGAAAGACTTTGACCTGGTATTTAAAGGCATGTACATTAGACTTGAGTAGGGTTCTAGTCAATCTTGACTTTCAAGCTTATAAGGTTTCCTTTTGTAAGAATTAGACCAAGGGGCTCCTTTGGGTTCAGTGTGAAGACTACTCCTCAACTTCACAGTAGGGCTCACAGACCTATAGAGCAAAAGAATGTTAGAAAAGGATTCA
The DNA here is from genome assembly GCA_028551405.1 of Uromys caudimaculatus. NCBI lineage: Eukaryota > Metazoa > Chordata > Mammalia > Rodentia > Muridae > Uromys > Uromys caudimaculatus. The sequence continues at coordinate 26,709,324 of CM052713.1, forward strand.
TGGGCCACAGTGGTTAGAACTCGCCCCTGGGGATTTGTGGCGCTTTCCAGGGATGAAGTTGGCAGTTGGAGATGACTCAGACACTCTCTTAGCTCCATCACTCTGTGGTCCCTAACTTCGGTCCCAGTCCTCCTTCTCCATCTCTATCTCCTATCCTCACCTTAGGCCCAAGATGCATAGGTATGTTTCCAGCCATGCAGAAGGGAAACTAAGGGAAGAACTAGCCTCAGACTTTCAAACACCTGCCCTTCAGATATGCCCGTGGGCCTATGGATGGGTGAAGTTTGAAGAATATCTCCAAGACAAAGACGTCTCTGGCTGGGAAACTCATCTTGGTGATGTGCAATCTGTTTGGAAAGCTGCTCCATGCTAGGGAGCTCACTGTTGGCCTTGGTTCCCCAGCCCACATGTTCTCACATTGAACCTTGGGGAGCCTTGCAGCATCTCTCTCCAGGCCCTAAGCCTGGGAAGATGGATTTCTTGGAGTGGGGATCAAGAACACAGAGCATCAGTGCACACTGCCACCATGGGCTCCATATCTCTCTCTCTCTCTCTCTCTCTCTCTCTCTCTCTCTCTCTCTCTCTCTCTCTCTCTCTCTGCCTATCTCTTGTTCCTTCCCTCTCCCTGTCTGTGTCTTCACCCAGTGTCCATCATTCTGGCTTACAGGCCTTCTTCCTTTTGTCTTCCTCTGACCCCTTCTTTGCTTTCTTAGCTCATGGATCTGGGAAGTGGGTGTACCAAAGGGTCAGGGAATGAGCGTCTCATCTAAAGGAGAACCCACTCCACCCTCTTGCTCTCTTTGGTGAGTCTAGGTGTTGATTTCTGTAATTTCCAAAGGAGTCAGGAACTGGGGGAGGGGGGTATATTGGAGATCCAACTTGCTGTACATTTAGTTCCAGGTATCAGCATCCACCTTTCCTCAGCATTTCCTGTCCATCTGCCCCGTGTGGGTTCAACAACTTTGAACCGCTTTTCTGAAACCAATGCCCCCTATCCCCACCCAGGCCACCCCGTGTGGTGCCACACTCCCCTTCCCCCAGCCCCACTGCAGGAGCTGCAGTTCTGTCCTTTTATGGTTGAGTTTCTCATTCTCCACGGCCAGTGCTGACAGGGCCATTGGTGTGGCTGCCTGCCAGCTGGCAGGAGCAACATGTGAAATGCCGTCCTAGGAGGGGGATGGAATGAGGAGCAGGCTCTCTGTCTGCCTCCCCCACCCCAGAGCTAAGAATAGAATCGCTCAGTAAAATGAGGACTTGTATTGATGACTGCAGCAAAGCTACATTCATTCAGAGCCCATGAATTTAGACTTAAGCCAAAGTAAACCAGGATTAAGTTGATTTACCTGTGTGTCTCCAGGGTCTTCTGCATATTATCTGATTGGGGTTTATTAAGTCGATATAAAGGTAAGGGAGATAAAGTAGAGATTGTTCCACCTATTCCAGACAGTTTTCAAGCACTTGAAAAGCATCCACTTGACGGGCCAACTAAATAAGGCCACTTAAATGTGACTTGAACTTGTTAGCTGCAGAAGTCTCTTATGACACGCTCTCTGAAGAGCTGCCTTCTTTTCAGATCACTCATGAGTCTCATTTTCAAATCAACAAAAACTAGCCCTTCCCCCTGTTGGTTTAAGTGAGGGATACTTAGCTATTTCCGGGCTAATTATTGTATTTTGAGAAGCAGTGTAAGAATGAGCTTTGCTGCCTGGCCTGTGCCTGAGCCTGCTGGGCTGTTCTGGTGACCTGGGAGAGGAGGGGGGAGGAGCAGTAGATCCAGATGGATTCTTTAATGTCACTCACCCAACACAAGAAAGCACAGGCTTCCACCTAACTCTAAGGGAGAAAAATTAAGTATTGAGAACCCTAGACACCCAACCTACACCAACTACTTTCTGAGTTTAAAGCTTATATGATTTGGAAGGGCTGGAGATACTTCTTAGAGATGCTTGGCTTCCCAGTGTAGGCATGATGCTAGCTTGATCACATTCTGCCTGACAGCCTAGAAAGGACCAAACCCTGTTTGGGTGCACAGAGTTGTGGGACTCTCCTATGGCTTTGTCCATGACTAGCGAGTGTTCCAGCTTGCTCTGATAAAGCTCCCTGACCGAAAGCAATGTAGGGAGAAAAGAGTTGTTTGTCTCACAATTCTGGCTTACAGTCCACCATCTCAGAGCAGGCTAGGCTGGAACTCAGACCTAGTCACTTCACATTCATGGCCAAGAGCAAAGAGACCAAATGCATCCTATGTACTCTCTTGCTCTCAGCCAGCTTATTCCCCTCATCCTATCCAGGATACCCTGCCTAGGGAATCCACAATGGCCTGAGTCTTCCTGCATCAGTTTACAGTCAAGACATTCCCCATGGACACGCCCACAGGCTAACCTGATCTGTATAATTCCGTGTTAAGGCTTTCTTCACAGCTGATTCATGGTTGTGCCAGACTGACAGTTAAAACTAACCAGCACAGTGAATTCAGCCTCAGCCTCTTAGAGTCTCTTTCCAAGAGTGTGCTGCTGTTCAGGCCAGCAGCTGTTGAATTCAGGATCTGTGCATGGCCATCTAGGCAGGCCTAGCCCAGACAGACATGGTGTGGGCAAACACAAAGAGGGCAAAGGGAAGCCGGGCTGATGGGAAGCTTCACAGACAAGGTCCTCTGGTTTCCCAGGAATAGCGACCCTCTACTGAGCACAAACTCTTGTAGCTGGGAGGGTTTCCCATTCTGCCAGCCATGTCTCCAGGGAGCCCTGGGAGAATTCTGAGGAAGCATGGGTCCAGCTGTAGCCAGCAAGCCAGTCTCTTGTTTGTCAGGCACTGGCCAGGCTGAATGGGTCTGTCTTTAGCAGAGAGGCTCACAGGAGACCCCTGGTCCCACCCAATGGTTGTTCCATTCCTGTGGGCTCTGTACTTGGAGAGGATAGAGAGCCTCAGACACAGCCATGGCTCTGAGGACAAGCACAGAGGAAGGATCCTAGACTTGTAGTGCTCCGGAGCTCTGCTGGGACCAAGTCCCTTCACAGTGGCAACATTTAACTTGTAATCAATGCAAGTCTCCTTCCCCACATTTTGCACCTTCTCCTGTGCTGCCTGAGGGAAACCCCAGCTCATGTGAGTTAGGGGTGCAGCATCAAGGGTAGGTGCACACAGCAACTGTCCAGCAACATTGCTCTCTCCAGTTTGACTTTTTCCCAAAGCAAACCAGAGAGAAGGCAATCAGCCAATGGCCAGGGTCTTCACTTGTATAATCCTCCATGACTAAGGCTGCCAGGAAGTCTGGGGCAGGGACAGTAAGGACTTCTCACCCTCCCAGCAGGCTCCTTCACTTCCTTAGCTGGTTTCCAGAGGACTTGAGCCACTTGCCTCTAAGAGGATTTAGAATAATAAACATCTTTGCCAACACCAGAAATGTTTCTTAAAAAGACCAATATATCCTTCAAACCAAACAGATTCTCTAAGAGAACATCTTAAACAACCAGTGGAAGTGCCTCCGTTGCAGGAGGCCTCCCGTGTCGCTGGGAAGCTGGGAAGCAGTCCTGACAGGACTTAAACAACTAGTAGAAGTGGCTTCCTTACAGGAGGCCTCCAGCATCACGGTGACGGTGACGGTGATGGTGACGCTGGCGGCAAGGATGGGAGGTGGCTCTCTGGGCGCAAATGAATCCCAGGCAGCAAAGATTAAGCTAGAATATCAAAGAAGGAGACACGGGATAAGGAGTGGGGTTCAATGGGTAGAGTGTCTGTCTAGGGTATGTGAAACCTTGAGTTCTGAGGCCAGCACCACATACTCCAGGCATCCTGGGGAATGCCTGTAACGGAAGTACTCTGAACCTGCCGTCAGGAGGATCACAAGTTCAGGAGCATCTTTGACTAGGGAATGAGTTCCAGGCCCACATTTGGGCCTTGACTAATTAAAAATAAATTAAAATAAATAAATAAATAAATAAATAAATAAATAAATAAATAAATGGGAAGAAATAGTTAAAATAGAGGAGGGGTGAAAAGGAATGTGTGTGTACATATGAATGTCCACAAAATAAATAAACAGTTAAGAATCAATATTTAATTATTTAAAAATAAATTTATTTATTTATTTAAATTCACTTAAAAAATAAAAAGAGGGGGGAAAGAATTAAAATGGAGGAGGGATGGACAGGAACGTTGTGTACATATGAATGTGTGCTTTTATATTTGCATGTGTACAGCCTCATGAATGTGTATCCACACACAGGCATGCACAGACGTTCCTTCACAAAGTCTTAGGGTCATGTCTCAGAATCCCTTTGGCCTTCCTGTCTAGCTGGGCTTGAGAGAGGAAACAGAAGTCATGTACTTACCTGTCTGTGTTTGTTTACTCAGTACGTGCAGAAATCCTAAGACATACACGTTAACACCAGTTTCCCAGTGAGAAAGACAAATGAACAAACTGGCCTTAAATTTACTGGCCTTCGCATACAAATCCACATAACGTAGTTTTAGTTGCTATTTTGTGAGGGAACTCAAATTGGTTGGTTGAGAACGAAGGGCTTTCTATAATTAGCAGATAGCTGTAACTAACCAAACAACTGTAGAAACTAACCAGAGAAATAGAAATTTTGTTCAGATAAGCAACAGAGAACACTCAGGGAAACTCGGAGACTTCATTAAACTGTTGGCTGCCATGATTTGGCTTGAAATGAGCGGCATTACTGGTCTAAGCCAAGGTCATCTGGGAGGGAAGGCGGTCAGCCAACAGGCCTACTTCTCTTCTGTTTTCAGTCCGTTTTCTGTCCCTTAGTCAAGGACAGGAATGATACACAATTGAGTTTCACTTCTGAAATTCTTTATCTCATTGCATACCAGTTTGGAGAAAGTTGAAGATGCTGGGTAAAGGTTGTTGCCTGGTGGTAAAACGTGTTTGGCACCAAACCCCAAAACAGCAACAAAGCAGTAATGCAAGAGTGGTTTTGTTTCAATCACTATAAGGTTAGAAATAAGCTTCTTATTAATAATAACGATTGGGCAAGTTAGCCTCACAACATTTTGTACTATTACCTGCACTGTCCATCTAAGGAAACTGAAGCACAGAGCATTTAGTAGCTACTGAGCGGGGACAGATCTATGTTCAAAGCCAGATCGACTTGATTTAAGAGCTTATCTACTGTGCTATCAAGCCCCTCAAAGAGACAGGTGTTTCCCAAGTTCCTGACAGACACGACTATACACACACACACACACACACACACACACACACACACGCACACACACAACTGTCTCTCAAAACATATTTCATGAGAAATAGTCCACAACTCCTACACAGCTTCCTAGATCTGTTTACTCTGAAAAAGAAATATGTTTATGACTTGGACAAAGTACAGGAAACCATGACTTATGGTCTGAACAACCAGCCAAAGATAGAGTTTCTTTCAAGCAAGAAACTGGTAGGTTTATGCGTTGCAGCCCAGTGGTGCATGAAAGGATGAGAGCCAGACATGGGGAACCAGGCTGGAACTCACTACCCATGGCAGAGCTAATTCAAGAACCTTGTCTGTTTAGGACTGAGTGATGCTGGGGTGTGGTATGAGCATGAGAGAGGGGCATCCTGGGTTTATTCCAGTCACGGGAGCTGAGAGAAGCTCTTTCTCTACAGGTCTATAGAATTTGAGTGACATTGTGCTGCTTCGTCCCCAGATAAGCCAGACCCCCCGGCTGGCACACCTTGTGCTTCTGACATACGGAGTTCCTCACTGACCCTGTCCTGGTACGGCTCCTCGTATGATGGAGGCAGTGCTGTGCAGTCCTACAATGTTGAGATCTGGGACACGGAGGACAAGGTGTGGAAAGAGCTAGCCACCTGCCGCAGCACCTCGTTTAATGTCCAAGACCTGCTGCCTGACCGCGAGTATAAATTCCGGGTACGTGCAGTCAACATCTATGGAACCAGCGAGCCAAGCCAGGAGTCTGAGCTCACAGCTGTGGGAGAGAAACCCGAAGGTAGGGCTGCCTTCATTTCTTCATGGGCTTGAAATAAATATGCATGAATCTAAACAGATGTCACAGAGGGGAGGAGGGAGGTTCAGAGAGACTGCATCTAGAGGGGTGGCAGGCAGTACTTTCGGTGCTCTTGATTTTTAAGACTGTGTTGCTGACCCATACTTTAAAACAAGTTCACAGGGCCTTTCAAAAACTCATTAGCCAAAGCACTGAGTGTGTAGTTCAGTGTCAGTATACTTCCTTAGTGTATGGGAAACGTTGGGTTCCATCACTGATATCACACTCAGGGAGAACATTGTACCAGAAGTTTTGTTCCTCTGTCACCAGAGGATGTGTTAATTGACAGGCAGGCTGTCAGGTAGACCTCAGGCTTCTGGGTTCCCTGCTCCTCTCCTCCCGACTTCTGGTGCCCTCACAGGTGAGTGTCTGCTCCAGTGTCAGGACTTAGGATATAGGACAGATGAAGAACTTTAGGTGAGGGAGGAATACACAGACAACTACAGTGAGACAGACTGCAGCTCACTAGGGTGGTGTAAATAGGGAAGTTTTGCCAGAGGGGCTGAAAAGCTTCCTAGAGGAGGCGCCACTGACTCTTGGGAAGGAGACTGGTATGCTGAGAAGCAGGGGAAGTAAGGAAGGGCATTCCACACAGAGGACGCCACAGTCTGAGCAAGGGTAGGAAGTGACAGAAACTGGTGGCATTTGAAAAGCTTAAGCATAGCTAGGGCATATGTCGTGGGAGGTAGAACAGAAGGAATTAAAGTGGAAAGGGTAGGTTGGATAAAATTACAATGCCCACCGAAGCTTCGCAGACCAGAGACTATGTGGTTGGTACTGTAGAAAGGAATCTTATGACGTAGCGGAGCTTTTGCTGCTCAAATATGGCAGCCTTCTATAGTCTCAGCCCAGCATCCCTGGGCTTCCTGAAGCTTCATGTGGACATGATTTGCTCCTGAAGGCATTCAGATACCCACGAACATCTGGGAAGCCTTCGGGTTGAGGATGGCCTGGGAGGATGAGTTTGGAGTCAGCCTGGTACCAGATGAGCCTCTGTGAGCATAGCCTAGCAGAGTCATGGGAAGGACATGAGCTAACGCTCCATAGGATGGAGTGGACCATTCTTGTTGATTGGGGGTGAGGGTGTTAGAACTGAGAGGGTTCTAAGATGACTCTAGTTCCTGGCTTGGATAGCTCAGAGCACATTCGAGAGCCGATCGAGGTGTATTAGTTTGAGTCATGTGGCTGATGCAGCCATTGAGTGTCAGCCATATGCTAACAGCACCCTTATCACTTCACGCCTCCATTCCACTCACTCCCAGCAGCCCAGTGAGGCAGGCACTGCCACTACCCTCCTCCGACAAGGGAAACAGGGATAGAGGGGTGGAACTTCTTGCGTAAGGTCACAGAGCTTGTGAATAGTGAGTAGAAGCTTGAACCCAGAGCCGTCTAGCCCAGGGCTTGTCCTCCTCTGGAAGATTGAGGGAAGGGGTTAATTGGGCTGTCTCCCTACTGGCCTGAGGCACTTGAAAGTTAGAGAACAGAGAGGCTGGGAGAAGATGAAGGGTTTGGCTTCAGACTAGTTTAGTAGAGCCATCTGAGGGATACAATGGCCCCAACCTTAGGAGGAAGAGTCAAACAAGGGCTATAGATTTGCAAAGCTTCCCTGTTTAATGGACAACTGAATAACATCAGTGAGGTCACCCAGAGGTTAGAAGAGGGCAGCACTAAATGCCACAGTGTGAAAGCCCATGGGACTAGAAATCTGGAGTTCACTGTGGACATCAGGGGTGGAGCAAGTTGCAAGTGACCTGCATTAAATGCTAAAGAGATGGGGACTCAGGAATGTTGGGATTGGCTGTTTTTTGATAGTGATCTTTGAAATAAAAGTCCATAGAGTTTCCACAGGGTGGAGAAATGGTTTCCCTGCTGAGGGAATGAATGAGAGAGGACAGAAGTACAGGCTGCTGTTGCCTCATTTTAGGCAAAGAGAGGGGAAAGGGTGCTGTGGATTTAAGACAGAGAAGGTGGTGAACAGAAGGGACAGTGCTCTTGGGGAGACATTAAGGGAGTCAAGTAGACACCATCGTGGGACACTCAGGTATCAAAGGAGACAGGGAGAGAGCCATCCTGGAAGGACCATGCTACCCAGGGGCATCCTGAGTGTGAGTTTCCAAAGCTAGCTAGCTCTAGAGCTATATAGAATAGCCCTCAAATTAAGTGAGGGCTCCAGAAAGAAGGAAGTCGATGCCAGTGGATAAACCGACTTCATACTGTCATCTAGCCAGTGGCATGCTGGAAACCTTCACTTCTGAACCCTTGGGGTATAGTCAGGCACGGTTCCATGATAGCCACAGTTATCCCAGAGGAAGCTGGCCTGGGCCCTGGCTCATGGCAGCTTTCACAAGGCTATGATCCACTGGGCTGCTTAAAAGGTACGGTGGGGGAACTGAATTACAAAGCCACCATCTGCTGCCCTCTTAACACTCCAACACACATGCATACTACACACACACACACACACACACACACACACACACACACACAGCATCCTTCTGCAGTAGACAATTAGGCAACCCACAGGATAGGGTGGGTCAGGGAGCGTTTTTTAGGATATCATTTTGGGAGAGAAGGTATAGAGAAAACCTGTCCATTGACTGGCTGGAAGTCCTCCAGGCTCTGCTATAGAAACCAGAAACAACCAGAATCCCTGATCAACCCGGGGGCCGGATGGAGTCGAGGCATAGCTTTTAGGAGGCGAGAGCTTTGGCACCCAGCACTATGGGGAGCACCATGCCTTGCCCTTGAATTCCACAGCAGACAGTCCTGTGCAGCCTCCAGAACCCTCCCACTGCTGCAGCCAAGTAGAAATGGGGAGATTGCCTGAAATCCAGAGGAAGGGTCCGGGCCACCCAGGGCTTCCAGACAGGAAGCTACTCCTACTCCAGGCCCAGTTGTCTTATCCAAGAGGGGGCAGGAGGGGAGACACTGTTTACACAAGCTAGGCCTGAGCACAGAGAACAGGCTACAAGGGTGCAGAGGGGAAGAAAGGGAAGAGGAGGGGGTATGGGATGCCCCAAGCCAATCTGCGGACTCCTCAGGTACCATGAGCTCTAAGCAAGGGTAGCTCTCTACTTGAAGGGGAAGTGGCTCTCTTGGAGGTGTGATGGGGAATGCGTGAGTGTTGGTGGGCAAATAGGAGAAGTAGCAGTCATCGAGGTCACTTCCGTGGAGTGATGTGCTATGAGGGTCTTATGAAAAGCGATGCCAATCGCCCCTCGCTCCACAAGCCCTGCTGGTCTGACCCTTTCTGGCCCTACCACCGGTCTTGTCCTGGCAGCTTCCACTTTCACCCCATCTTAGTCCTTGGTTCCATCTATTTTCAACCCATCCTTCAACCCATTCTCCCACAGGTGCCCTGTAGCCTCGGTATTGCTGGGGCTGCCTCAGACACTGGGGATACAGTGGGAGACTGAAAAGGAGGGCTTCCCATCAGCCCCAATGGCTTCCCTATACCAGAGCCATCTTCCAGATCCCAGACCAGACAACATCCTGCCCAGTCTCACTTGGTCTTGATGCCCATTCCAGCCACGTCTTAGATTCCACTGCCTGCTGATCCTGCTGACTTTGAAGTCCCCTCCATCCTTGTCCCTACTCCCACTTTGTTCTAGGCTCTAGAGCTATTAACAAAACAGCTGTGGCTGAGGCTTCCTGCCAGTCAGCTCTTATAGCCAAGGGCAGTTGGAACTCTACAGCTAGGTTGTGGCTCTGCCAGGCTCCCAGAAGCTGTGTCCAGAGCCACACTGCCCTCTAGTGCTCACTGAGCACACAAGCGGTCTTCTGTACAGAAAGTCTGTCTGGAAGACTTTGATGGGACCTGCTTTGCGAGGGTCCCAGAGCCTTCCTTTCTGAATACCACCCCAGGGTAAGGAGGCTCATCTGTTTACAGGAGTATCTCAGAACCCTCTTTCAAATAGCTCTTCCAACTTAGTTCTTGGGTTTAGGGCTCATTCTAAATAGGTTTTTTAAAAAATTGCATGTATGAGTGTTTTGCCTGCATATAAGTATATATGCCGCATGTATGCCTTCTGAGGAAGTCAGAAGAGGGCTCAGATCGCCTGGAACTGGAGTCACAGACAACCATTACCTGAGAATCAAACCCAGGTCCTCCAGAGGAACAGCCAATGCTCTTAATCTCTGAGCCATCTCCCCAGCTCACTAAATAGATCATATATATATATAAAGTCCTTTCTTTCATAATTTTCATCTCCTTCCTTCATGGAAAGAGGGGCACTGAGGGCTCATCTGTGAGATGGCTGCCACCTTTTGTAGTCCAGGAGCTCAGCCCACTGACCATTATTTCCCTCAACGTTTCTCCTACTCTCCATCTTGCCCCACAACTAGAAAGGATGCAAGGTGAGAAGGCAGACAGACTCCAGCATCCCGGGATCTCAGTCCTCCCAGAGGAAGTCTGCCCTAAACAACCGAAACAAGAGAGCAACACCTGCAAGGGGAGGGGCTGGTCCCCAACTGCTGTAGATAAGTTGTGGAGCGTGAGAGCAGGCATAGAGCTCACACGGGCAGGCATGGCGCTCACATGGGCAGGCATGGTACTCACACAGGCATGGCGCTCACACGGGCAGGCATGGTGCTCACACGGGCATGGTGCTCACACGGGCAGGCATGGTGCTCACACAGGCAGGCATGGAGCTTACATGGGCAGGCATGGTGCTTACACGGGCAGGCATGGTGCTCACACAGGCAGGCATGGCGCTCACATAGGCAGGCATGGAGCTTACAAGGCAGGCATAGTGCTCACATGGGCAGGCATGGTGCTCACACAGGCATGGTGCTCACACGGGCATGGTGCTCACACAGGCAGGCATGGTGCTCACACAGGCAGGCATGGTGCTCACACAGGCATGGCGCTCACACAGCCATGGTGCTCACACGGGCATGGTGCTCACACGGTCATGGTGCTCACACGGGCAGGCATGGTGCTCACACAGGCAGGCATGGAGCTTACACGGGCAGGCATGGTGCTCACACAGGCAGGCATGGTGCTCACATGGGCAGGCATGGCGCTCACACGGGCAGGCATGGTGCTCACACGGGCAGGCATGGTGCTCACACGGGCAGGCATGGAGCTTACATGGGCAGGCATGGTGCTCACATGGGCAG
>CM052713.1:26720568-26737597 GCA_028551405.1 Uromys caudimaculatus
AGGCAGGCATGGTGCTCACTCGGGCAGGCATGGTGCTCACACGGGCAGGCATGGTGCTCACACGGGCAGGCATGGTGCTCACACGGGCAGGCATGGTGCTCACACAGGCATGGTGCTCACACAGGCATGGTACTCACACAGGCATGGTGCTCACACAGGCAGGCATGGTGCTCACACAGGCAGGCATGGTGCTCACACAGGCAGGCATGGTGCTCACACAGGCAGGCATGGTGCTCACATAGGTAGGCATGGTGCTCACATAGGCAGGCATGGTACTCACACAGGCATGGCGCTCATACGGGCAGGCATGGAGCTCACATAGGCATGACGCTTACACAGGCAGGCATGACGCTCACATGGGCAGGCATGGTGCTCACACAGGCCTGGTGCTGTCGCGGGAAGGCAGGCCAGGAAGCCAGCTTTGTGACTGGAGGCAAGGTAGAGGGGAGAGGCCAACTCCAGAACTAAGTCCCTCTCCAAGGCTGGCTGAGAAAACCCTGTGCTCAGTGGCTGGCAAGGCTCCCTAGTAGCTCAGAGCATGTGTCACTCTGTCACAAGCAGAGCACAAACCACATTTGTAGACAACCAGGCCAAGAAAGCCTACACTGGTTCTTTTACACTGCCACTCTACAGGAGCTGGATGTAGCAGGGGAGGAAGAAAACAAAGGGTGGCCATCAATAAATTAGAACCACTCTTTCAGACCAGACAACACACATCAAGACAATGAGACTACCTGGTAAGAAATAGTTTCATTGCCTGTAAGACCTGGATGGGTAACTGGAGTCTACCAGGTCATCATGGGCCACTGAGCTTGAACTCCTGCTTCTCTCAGAATCCCACGTGAAATAGCATCAATGACGTAATCCGAGCATATCCATACTGATATGGCTTCCCTATGCCTCCCGTCCTCCTGTATGGGGCATAACTGAATGACAGCCCCAGCTCACAGCGCTCATAGGTGATGAACAGTCTGTAGACCTGCTTTCACCCTGGCAAGACATCCCCGTCAGCAGTGTCCCCTGCCTTCCCTGACTGTGTTAGCACAGCCATTCTTCCTCCTAGTGACTCTCCGTATCTTGTCCAGCTCCATCATAGCCTTCTAGCTGCCCACAGTGTCCTGGGAACAGACGTTCAAAGCTCTACCAGGGGCCATGGAGTTCTCCACCTGTTGTCCCACTTCAGTACTCCACAGGTCTCTTGGCCAGAGCTGTAAGTGGAAGAACTGGAGCGAGCTTCACAGAATCCCTTAGAGTAACACCCCAGCGGCAGAGTGAGGCAGTCCTCCCTGGGCACCCACTTTTAAGTCCTAGCAGTCATCCTTGGGTCATCCTTGCCATTGCTGGGGTGCACAGCACCACTCAGTGCCAGCTGTATGGATATCAGTGTATAGTAGTTAACTCCCCATGACCCCTGCACTCTCCCTGGTCCCCTACACTGTCCCCATCTGCCTTCTCCGCTTTGCTTTCCCATGGCCATTCTCCATGTCACTTTTCCCAGGCCTCTTATGTTTAGTTTTCTAAAGCTAAACTTTGTGAAGAACTCTAAACAGATCACAGCTTCTGGTTTTATGCTCATAAACTTTCAGAACCCCCCCCCCCTTTTTGGCAAGAGGTACTTACCTATGTGGGCTTGGGTTAGTTTCCCTCCAATTGTCTGTTTAGGTTCCAGTGTGTTCGGTCCTCAGTCTGAAGATACACTTGTCATCCACAGGTCCAGCTGCACCTGCTCCCTGGCCCTCACCCCCACCACAGACAAGGACCTGACAAAGCATGCTGGTGCACAACCCCCCCTGCCTGCAGCGTCTGGCAAACCCTCTGGGTCACTGTCCTCACGAGACAAGCACCCCACAGCTATGTCCCCAGCCTTGCTCTGGTGGCAGCGTCAGCAAGTCAGCCTTTCCTCACAAGTCTTCCTTCTACACTCCAACACACCTACACTCTCTCACACACACATGCAACTTACACTTACGCACTGATATTATACCACCCACACATACATTCGCACCTGCCATGGGATCCCTCTCACACACATACAAATACACACAGGCACATGCACATTCTCACACTGCCCCTCACACATCTAATTACACTCGAGCAAGCCTGTCCTGCACACATGCACATTCACCCACACGTGTGCACACTCTTACATGTATGACTGCACTGTCCGCGCTCACATACATCCACACCACACCACATGCGTGTAGTTACACTTCTATGCTAGCCTAAGTACGTACAGACACTTCCATACTGATCTTCACAGACAGTCACACACTTCCGTGCAGTGACCCGCATACACATATTCTTTGCCATCCCGCGTTCACAGTCACACACCTCTGCACTATCGCATATATGCTACCCTACAGATACACATGTATCCGGTACATATACACTCACACAAGTCTATGCTATCCCAGACAAATGCACTCATAGACTTCCACACACACCCCTCCATGCTCTCCCTCACATGTACACTCACGCCATCCCATAATACCCCATATACTCACATTACTATACACCTCAAAACCCACATCCTCTCACACACTTGTCCACTATCCCGTGCACACATACCCTCTCTGCAGACTGTCACACCCACATACTTCATACTGTCCCCCACTCTCATGCCCTCATCTATCTCCTCGCTGTCATCCTTGCACACACAGCACATACTCCTGTGTGCGTGCTCACACTCTGTCACACACATGCTCGCTCTCTCACACGTTTCCATGCTCATGACCCTTGTCATCATGTTTACGTTTGCCATGTCCTCGGTTTCCTCAGGACACCTCTGGTCATCCATCCCTCAGCCATAGTCCCCGTGATGGCTGAGGACCACAAAGTATTAGAAGTCACATGTACGGCTCCTTCCTCTTATGGACAAGGAGTCTAAGGTTCAGAAAGAGAAAGATACTTGGCCAAGATCAGGAAGTTTGAAGTCTGCCAGAGCAAAGGAAATCCCGGGGCTCTGAAGTAGATAAGCTCTGGGGCCCTCTCGCCTGTCTCTTCCCCTTGCCCTTGCTCCTGGCATATGTGTGAGAGCAGCCTCCTCAGGTGCTCCTTGATGCTCGCTCGATGGCTTCCTCTGTGTGCCGTCATTCACCCCCACTGCATCCATCTTCTCCTGGGAGGCCACTCCAGGGCTTCTTCTGAGAACACTTGCAGGCTTTGCTGTTGTGTTGTACCTGCCTTCTGTTTGTTTGGTGCCACAATGGTACATGCTTCCTTAAATGACATATGTAATTGGAACTTGCTTCAAGTTTATATGGCTTTTCCCCTACAAGTAAATTAGGAGCTTCAGGAAGGAAAGAGAGACTGTGCCTTGTGTGTGTTCTGTGTTGTGTGCCCACATAGCTGGCAAGATGCTTGCTATACTGCCAGAATAGCATAACAAATATTCACCACATGCATAAACAGATTTAACAATGGAAGTAATTATAGATTGCTGACGTTTCAAGCCATGAACTTGAAAGCTAATGGGACTGTCACAGTTGTGTGTAGGTTCTGAAATACCAAAAGGACTAGAAGAAAGGTTGATGGGAGATGGCTGGGGGGTCACTGGGTGAGACGGGATATGAAGGTCAGACATGGTGGAGGAGTTAGGGGGCCAGAACTTGCCAATATGCATCTGGCTCTTTCTATAGTCAGAGCTGGCCCACTTCAGGGAATGACTGTGTGGGCCAGGTGCTCTGGGACCTGGGGAATCCCCCATTATGCCCTGCTCTGGGTGACCTTCAGTAATCACCACGTCCTTTGTGAACCTCCTTGTCTCCTCCAGAGCCCAAGGATGAAGTGGAAGTGTCCGATGATGGTGAGTGAGACCGGCTGCCTTTGGGACAGGCTCTTGGGATGGAGGGGCTGGGAAGGGGGAATCTGGTGGCTCACACTCACCCTGACCTGTGCCCTACAGACGAAAAGGAGCCCGAGGTTGATTACCGGACGGTGACGGTTAACACTGAACAGAAAGTATCTGATGTGTATGACATTGAAGAGCGACTAGGATCGTAAGTGGAGTTCAAAACTGTCCCTGGGCCCCAGGTTAAGGGTACAGGACCCACAGTTCATCCCAGCGCCTCTTCCTATGCTCTCCTAGACACCGCTCCTTCCCACACCAAGTCTGTAAACGGAAGGGAATGGCCCACAGGCACATCCCTCACCAGGGCCTTCTCTGGAGCTGCTCCTGTGGTTCTGTACAGGACTGGCTCTGTAGGAGCCTTAGGCAAGGCCGTCTATGTCTCTGCTAACAGCATGGCACCCAAACGGAAGGAATGGGTTTGAATCAACTCTTCAGCATCCCTTGCCCTGGGTCCAAAGTAGTAGGGCCTGACAAGCACCTTCTCTGCGGCAGTGCCAGCTGTGGGGGTGCGCTAACATGCCCAGTGAGCCTCACAGTTCCCAGATGAACTTGCTTTGTACTTCCACTGACTGGTTTCTCCCTCCCAGGACATAAAAAAATGCCACCACTCAGACACCAACAGGCTGAGCATCTCTTAAGAAAAGAAAAGAAGGAAAGTGGATGGTGGGACAAGGCGGCATAGCTCAGTTAGAGAGCATTTGCCTAACAGGCAGGAGGCCCTGGATTCCACCCCAGCACTGCATAGCCAGGTGTATTGGTGCACGCCTGTAATCCCAGAACTCAGGAGGTAAAAGCGGAGGATCAGAAGTCCAAAGGCAAGGTGGTCACTAGGGACACAGTGAGTTTCAGGATACTCTGGCCTCAGCTTTTATTTCTGGTGATTTGGAGGAATCAAGGGCACAATGTAGTCCTCTTCTCAGCTCTGGGGAAGAAGTCACCTGGTAGAATCAGAAGAGCCCCTGCTCCCCGCAGGGGCAGCCAGTCCTTCCTCCACCCCAGAGCGTCTGGGCTAGGATCGAGTAGAAGGAGGACAGTCATTTAGTAGTTCTGTATTTGGAAAGAAGGCCCTTAGCCCATCTTCACAGAGAGGGCGGTGTGCAGAGAAGGGAAGAAGTTGGCCCATAAAATTAAGTAGAAGTGTTCTTTGTTAGTCAAGAGTGGTGATCAGCATTTTTTTTTTTCTTCCATAAAGGGCCCCATGGTCTCTGTTTTAGGTCTGTGAGCCATGTACCTGGGTCATGACTGCTCAGCCACATAGCTTTGGACAGTATCTAAGGGAAAAGGTGTGGCTGTGTTCCAGTAAGCCTCTACTTTAAAAAAGAATGAGGTCTCGTCTGCCCCCACAGGCTATAGTCTGCCACCCCCCGGCTTAGAAGAGAACTCCGCTCCACTTGGCTTTTCTCCTCTCTTTCATTGACAGTGGGAAGTTTGGACAAGTCTTCCGACTTGTGGAAAAGAAAACTGGAAAAATCTGGGCAGGGAAATTTTTCAAGGCCTATTCCGCCAAGGAGAAAGACAACATCCGTCAGGAGATCAGCATCATGAACTGCCTCCACCACCCCAAGCTGGTCCAGTGTGTGGATGCCTTCGAAGAAAAGGCCAACATTGTCATGGTTCTGGAGATGTGAGTAGCACTGTAGTCGGAGAACCCCTACCTGTGTCCTTCCCATTTGTCCCAACCCAGCCACCTCCACCACACAAGGGATGATGGCCAAGATACTCACCGTCACCAGGACCATGGCTGACCAGTGGGAACCAGAACCCCCCCCCCCCAACCCACTGAGCAGCAGCCTGCTAGCAGCCTTGGGACCCCTGCACCCGCTGCCCTCCGGACTTCTTGTGAAAGAGCTAGGCTATCAAGGTTCCTTGCTTTTACAGGGACATTCTCATCTGGAACAGGGCAGCCTTCGGCCTTCCTTGCAAAAGAGAAGGGAGCCCAGATTTGGGAGTTCAGAATGCTTGATGGAGCCCTGGTCCCACCTTCACTGCTTCTTACCGCCCCACCCCCATTCCTCCTCTATTGACCTCTTTTGATTTCTCATTGGCCATTAGATTATACACAGACAGTGGGGTGGATCAGATGACCTGCAGGCAAGGCTTTCCCAGAATCCATTGCTTCCTCTGTACCCCAGACTTCCACCCCCTCATATGCATACACACACAAACATACTCTAGCATCATTAAGCCAGGTGTCCCTCACAGACGCCTTCCTTTTTCTTTGTCTAATCTTATTTTTTAATATATAAAGTCACACTAAAAATGATAAGGAAACATACAACAGGGTCTCATTCCCATCTGTTCACTCATCTTTTCCCTTTCTACATCGCCTGAGGTAAATCTTTGGGGGGGGGTGTATTCTTCCAAAGCTCTTTATGAAAAGGCAAACAGATATAACACCTGCATTTTTACTGTCCTGGAGTGTGTCACAGTGTGTGACTTGGACTCAGTGTCCAGTGCTGGGTGGTTTTCAGTAAGCTGATATCACAGCAAGCCTTGCATCCTCAGAACTCTGAGGGACCTCAGGTTACACACACACAGTGTGTGCGTTTGAGCCATCTGTGTTTGATAAGAAATCGGCGGTTTCAAGACTCTTTCGCTTTTGCAAACATTGCTTGCAACCTTTCGAATGTGTATTTTCCTGACGCCCGTGTGCACCCATGGCTTCTGTCCCAGAGGGGAAAGTTCAAAAGGTGGAAGGGCATGCTCACTTGAGGATTTTCAAGGTATCCTTGTGCGGCCTTTTGGCCGCACCTCCTGAACTTCGGACTCAGTTCTTTGGAGAAGAGAAGCTGTCTACTCTGGCTGGCACTCTTCTGCAGGAAGGACCAGGCCCGAGCACAGGATAGCTGCCTCTTCTCATCCCCCTCAGCAGTGACAGTGACATTATGTATGTTCTTCTCAGAAAGCACTCTTGGGACAGACAAAAAGGGCTGAAAGACAGACGGAGTCGGGTAACCTTACCCAAATCCCAGCCGCACCCCTCAACTATGTGACCTTAATATGTGGCTCTGATGATCCTTAGTTTCACTATGAAGAGCCTGTTCTCTCTCTCTTGTTCTCTCTCTCTCTCTCTCTCTCTCTCTCTCTCTCTTGTTCTCTCTCTCTCTCTCTCTCTCTCTCTCTCTCTCTCTCTCTCTCTCTCTCACACACACACACACACACACACACACACAGTGAATGCTGTGGGATTAGGTGGATGTACTGAGAGGCTCAGTGCCTGGCCATAGACAGCTATTAGAAGAACGATACATTGACTTTTTCCTGTATTCTGGTTTGTTTTCCACTTAAAAGTATCCTGGGAGCATTTTAACATCTAAGCAGATGCTGCGGATCAAGTCCTTTCTAATACTCAGAAGTCAGCCTTCAAGCTCTGTTACTATTTGAAATGTGATTTTTTTTTTCCCTTAATTGTTAGATACTACCAGCCAAGGGGTATTTAGATTAAATAATCTCAAGGTTCCCATTTGGCTATAGAATTCTACTTTCCGTGGAATCATAAAAGACTCAGAGATCTTCATTAGTATCTTGTGGTCAAATTCACCACCACCACCCCCCCTTTTAGGAATATTACCTCCCTGCCTGTGACTCTGTCATAGCTCTCCAAGTCTTTGTGGACTGAGATTTCACATTTGTTTTAGAGTGGATTGCTTAGTCCGTGCGTGGAGAAATGTCTTATGTTTAGAAGTTAAACCTTAAGCAAGTTCAGGATGGGGGTGGGGGGGCAGGAGGCAGGCGAGCCTGGGTGAGGCCAGGCTGCGGCACCAGTGGGCAGAATACCATACTTAGCTTGGAAGTGGGACTTGGCAAGCCGGGCGGAAAAAAAGCAGAGGGATGTAAGGAGGTTTCAGCTGGTTTGGCTTTCATCCCTGCACCCCACTCCTCCCCCACAGGCAGAGCGAGTCTCATAGGCATAGATGTCAGATTGGCCTCTATTGGGGTGAGCATTAAGAGCTTGCCCTGTGATAGGAACTGAACCAGGGCTCATCCCTGCCAACCTAGTCTAATACACAGCCACAAACAAAGAAAAGGTTGACAGTCAGCAGGCCAATTGGGAGAAATTAAATGTATTCCAGACTCCTGACCTCAGATATGTGGGAAAGAAGGAAGAATATGTCTGCAGCCCGTCTGACTTTTGGTTTCTGGACAAGCCCCAAGCATACAGCAGCAAGGGTCCTTCTGGCTACTGCCTGGGCTTGGGCTTCTCTTTTTGGAAGTGCTTGGGACTGTCCAAGTGGTGATGAGTCCCTGAACCCTGGAGAGGTTATTAAGTTTCAGCTGGATACCTGGTGACTGATGTCATCTTTATTCTACTGTTAGCAACCTTTATAAAAGTATCCAACTGACTACTAAGAGGCAAAGAGTAGAGACTAGGTACCAAGTCCCTGGATAGCATTGTCCTCTCTAGCTGCCCAGGAAGGTTTGCCCAGACTTGCAGCTCTGGGGATAAGCTTGGTCCCTTGGTATGAGTACTGTTGGTGATAGTACCCATTCATTTATTCACTCAATATCAGTTTATTAAGAACACATTTCATTTGGCACCATCTTGGCCCATATCCATAGATAACAACCTTTGGCAACCCAATACCTTCTCTCCCTGCAGTCTTGGCCATTTTGAAAAGAAACCTACAGAACTATGAAACTTGGTGCTTAAGTCCTTCCATACCAGGAAGTGACTGAAGAAGAGCTTTAAAGGCAGATTAGATATAGCTGAATAGGTGTGAGCCTATGTGAACTGATACTGAGTAAGTCATCTACCTCTAGAAATGCAGCCCTGTGAGCTTCATGGCTTACACATCCTCACTTACTGCTCAGAACCTCCCCAGGAAGTTGAAACAATGGCTGCTTTCTCAGAATGTTTTAAACTTACAGGCAGCTATTTGGGGGCACCTTGTTTCTACCAGATACTGATAGCTGCAAGATGATGAGCCAGGAGCCATACAGCCATGAAGACCAGCAACTGAGACAAATAAGCTTGATACAAAAAGTACAGAGACAAGGCATGGAGACCCTCAGAAGGACTGAAAGTAGAGTATGCAGGGTTTCCCAAATATGTCTGGTCATTCAAGTGACCCATAGACTTTTAAAATATGGATTCTCAGATTCCTCCCAAGATTTTACAAAAGCAAATCTCTGAGGGAAGATGTCGAGAATCTGTGTTTTCTCATATATGTATGTATGTGTGTGTGTGAGAGTGTGTGTGTGTGTGTGTGTGTGTGTGTGTGTATAAAATTTTAAATGATTTTTTTTATTTTAGTTTAGTTTATATGCATTGGTGTTTTACCTGTACGCATGTCTGTGGGAGGGTGTTGGATATCCCGGAGCTCTATTTACAGACAGTTGTGAGATGACCTGTGGGTTCTGAGAATTGAACCCCAGTCCTCTGTACAAACCTCCAGTGCCCTTAACCTGTGAGCTATCTCTCCAGCCCCAAGAATTGGTATTTTCAACATAAATCCAAATGACTATTTAAAAGGAAAAAAGATATATAGCATGCTAGTACCCTTCTGCATAGTTTGCCTATAGTGTTAACAGGTAGTGATGCTTTTATCCAATATTACAGATGAAGAAACTGTAGCTGTGGCCTAACAATAGTCTGTCTTTGAGCTTTCCTGGAAATCAGTAGAAATGAAGGTGGCAGGACAAGGGGCGCCACCTGCTGGCAATGCAGAGTCTTTCTTCTCTGGATGGTTCCAAAGTGTCTGTTCTAGCTCCTTCTAGTGGACAGTGATATTCACTGACCGTTACCAGACTCAGCTTTTCCAGAGGAATCATATGGTGATGGAGATATACAGACTCTGGAGCCTTCTTCTCTGTGTCTGAGTCTTCTTGTCTGAGTCAGTGACTTGGTCCAAAGTCAAGCTTCTAAAATTCAGAGATTGGCTTCACACCTGGCACTGTGCATTCATGATGACTCCCTATAGGAGAGCTTGTACATATAGTACTAGAAGTGGACTGACCGGCTATTGTAGAAAATGAGGTTACTGACACCTGGATGCCACATAAGTTAGTGTGAGTAGGTCCCTAAATCCTCTGAGGAGTGAACAGGAAAAGTGGGTCTGGAGGCCTGGGGTGGAGGATCAGAGAAGATAGCAAACCTCAGACGTCAAGGCTGTGCACATACACAGGGCAATATGCTGGCTACCTGAGGTTAGCAGTGGGTGCCTAGTTGTGGGTTCTAGACATGGAGTGGATTGTACACACCCAGGACACAACATCTACCAGGTAGAAAGGCAAGGAAGGCATTCTAGCAAGACAAGTTAAGTATGGCTAGAGAGAGTGAACTCTCAAGGTCAGCAGATTTATTACAACTACTCTGCAATAGGCTACACCCAACCAAAGCCAGAAATTTTACTGAAGATTCTCATTATCAATAGTTTTCTGTTCCCAACTCGGTAAGTATATTCTTATATTCTATAAGAAAGTGACTATTTGAAATGTCAGTTCCCTGTACCTAAAAGGCACAGCTAGGGCCTATGAGAGAATAAGACTGCCAGGGATCACCCTTCTAAATAAGGCAATCTTGTTTATATTTCTTCATTCGTGCCTGGCCTGAAGGCTTCCCAGGTTTCAGGTGCTTCCCTGAGCCCTCTGGTAGCCTAGTAGGTGTATATGTGGAAGGGTGAATGGGGCTTAGAAAGCTGTGGAAACTTGGTTCATGGACATGCATGGACACACAAACACACACAGGTACACCATGCTGTCCTGGCCCCTAGAATCCGACGGTGTGACTGCACATACATGCATACACACACGTGTGCACACACACATACACTGCACATACATGCATACACACACGTGTGCACACACACATACACAAGCACACCCTGCCAGCCTGGCCCCTAGAATCCTACGGTGTGACTGCACATATGTACACACACACACACAGGCACACCCTGCCATCCTGCCCTCTAGTGACCTACGGTGTGACTGCACACACACACACACACACACACACACACACACACACAGGCACACCCGCCATCCTGGTCCCTAGCGTGCTGTGGTGTGACTGCACACACACACACACACACACACACAGGCACACCCACCAGCCTGGTCCCTAGCGTGCTATGGTGTGACTGCACACACACACACACACACACACACACACAGGCACACCCACCAGCCTGGTCCCTAGCGTGCTGTGGTGTGACTGCACACACACACACACACACACACACACACACACACACACACACACAGAGGCACACCCTGCCAGCCTGGTCCCTAGTGACCTACGGTGTGACTGCACACACACACACACACACACACACACACACACACACACAGGCACACCCACCAGCCTGGTCCCTAGCGTGCTGTGGTGTGACTGCAGTGCATTCCCTGCCCCTCCCGTCCCACAGCGTGTCCGGGGGTGAGCTGTTTGAGCGCATCATTGATGAGGACTTCGAGCTGACGGAGCGGGAGTGCATCAAGTACATGAGGCAGATCTCGGAAGGGGTGGAGTACATCCACAAGCAGGGCATTGTGCATCTGGACCTCAAGCCCGAGAACATCATGTGTGTCAACAAGACAGGCACCAGGATCAAGCTCATTGACTTCGGCCTGGCGCGGAGACTCGGTGAGGCCCATCTACCTGTCCCGCTGTTGCTACTGTGTGGTGGCAATGGCTGTGTGTGTCCTACACACTACATGTTGGAAATGTACAGTGTTGGAGCCAAAGTCTGAAAACCAGTAAGACTTCTCAGGTTCAAATCCAGCCCCTACCACTCGCTGCTGTATCACTCTAAACCTCAAGTTCCTTTTCTGTAAGGTGGATGTAAGAGCTCCTGCCGCATAGGGTTGTTAGGCTGCTAATGCACTATAGCGACAGTCCTAGTCACACACACAGTAATCACTGTGGCCTTAGCTACATATATGATGATGGCAATAGTGCTGGTGATGATGATGACAATGACAATGACATTAGTGACAACAACTCATTTTGATGGTGATGGCTCCTCATGTCTGCATTATGTTACATTTTGAAGAGTACTTTCTCATTCAAAGAAAATGTATAACCAGCCTCATTGACCCTTACTTGGTGGAGGATGGAGAATTCATAGCCTAGGAGATACAAGATTCTCCAAAGCTTTGTCCAGCAGGTTCCAGCATGGGTCAGTGACATGCTGAGGCTGGACACAGGGCCCCTGACCCAGCCCGGCATGCTCTGCTATCAGCGCCTTCTGAGGTCTTCAGCAGGAAGAAGGTGGGGGGATGATCAGAGCCTTCTCTCCAGGCACTGACGTCTTTATGGTCAGCAGCTGTGCCTCATGTGCACCCCCTCCCCGTGTCCACTCTGCCTCTGCGACTCTCCGGCTCTGTCATTGAGCAGCGTCTTTCCCTCCCTCCTAGACACTGTTCTGTAATACACAGACATGAGGCTGGAGCGAACTAGTCTTTATTCCACCACCCTGTGAGAAGCAAGAAATACTTGGGCAAGATAATGCCCGGTAAACCTCCAGTCTTGGGTGAGGTTATGCTGGCTATCCAGAGGACACTGAGAACTCAGGAGGTCCTCCTAGGCCTGGACTTGCGTGATGGTCAGCACAGTATGGCCAGAACCTTCCCTGATACTGAGAAAATATGCCTGTTCTACTCTTTTCTGCCACAAGGAGGGGTAGGGACAGTGGCCAGTACATAGGACCTTCCTTTGGACCGTAACCACCAATAAGTGGAACAAATAGGGAAGCATTGGCCTCAGGAGCTGGCAGCGACAGAGCCCATGGAACACAGTGTTCCATTCCTTGGTAGAGGGATGCCATAGGAACAGCAGTATCTGAGGACCAAAGAACAGGGAAGCAGTTAAAATGCAGCAGGAAGAATTAGGTGTGGGCTGGATTGGGGCTACGGGCCGCTAAGGCCTTTGTTTAGAATATTGACATGGGTCCAGATGTGTTGAACCAGACCAGATGTGTCTCCCAAGCCAAAGCCTAACCATTGCTGGCATCTCCTATCTGGACTGGACCACTAATGGGCATCTCTGCTCCTTTATGGCCAAGATATACCGCTTTGGAGTTTAGGCCTCTGTGACCATTGTTCAAGCAGCTGGAGAGGAGAAAAAGGGGTTTAGAATAAATAGGAGAGGCAGTGGATGGGAGAATGGAGAACACAGACCAGCAACCAGACCACTTGGGTCCATGTTCTGGCCACCTCTCATGAGCTGAATAGGGCAGTGACTTCAGTTTCCTGCGCCTCCCCTTTGTCCTGAGTAGCATGACACTGTCCCTATCTCCTAGCATGAATGAGAATGTTAAGCTATGAAAATCTTTTTAAGGCCAAAAGAATTATCCAATAGAAAGAGAAATCCCTGTGAAACCGGCAATGAAGAACATCAGACATCACGAGTGTTAGTGTCACAGTCTACTTGAGATTACTGAGCACAAGTCACAGTCCCTACCTTGGGGGATTGCTAGAGACATGGGCCTGTGAAAGGACCACTCAGGGACAGGTACTTTAATGGCCTCTTTCCCCAACTCCGGGCATTTAAGCTGAGTATATGGCTTGTTGGATTTCTTGGTGTGTGTGTTATACAAACAAGGGCAAGGCCTTCCCAGCTCTGTGATATGCTGTCAATTGACCCCTCTCTCTTCTGGTTTCAGAGAATGCTGGGTCTTTGAAGGTCCTCTTTGGGACCCCGGAGTTTGTGGCTCCCGAAGTGATCAACTATGAGCCCATCGGCTACGCCACAGACATGTGGAGCATCGGGGTCATCTGCTATATTCTGTGAGTCCCAAGGCTCTTGACGGGGTGGGGAGATAGTGAGGGAGAGGCCAAGGGGAGTCATGGAGACCACGCCCTCCAAGCAGAAGGGTCACAGGTTCCCATTTCCATCTCTGACAGCCCACCCTGCTCCTGGGCTCCCAGTGAGTGAGTACCCTGCACCACTCTCTGTAGCCACATCTAGTGCACACACAAAGACCATCCCCACTGGGTGCCATACTGTCCCTAGTGCTGGCCACCTGGGGGCTTTGGTCAGGCTCATGAGGTGAGAGGAAACCCAGATGGGATTCTGTGCCTCTTCACTGCCTTCAGAGGACAGAAGCTCATCCTCCCAGGATGGGCACCACCATCCCTCCGCATCTCTCACTGCAGTACAGGTACTGATTAATAGGCACTTTTAATGGAAAGGCCTATATGGGAACAACAGACAACAGAAATCAATACAGTCATTAGAGTTAGCAATGCTGGAGGGAAAGAGGAGAAGCCAATAGTGTACACCAGTGCTTGCCAACCCATAATATACCTGCATCTCTGTGTCATTGCCTCAGATTGCAGGCCTTGCCTCAGGACTGGGTGGCCTGAGACACTACACTTATAAACAGTACCCAGGTGCCCATAGTGTTTGTCCAAGGTTATATTTGGAGCAACTGACCTCCATGCACCTGTGCTGGGCTGTGCTGACACTTCGGGCCACAGTCAGCCTTAGAAGCAGCCCTTGAACTTGTGTGGCAACACGCAGGTGTGGAATAATCTCCCTAAAGCTGTGGCATACACACAATTGCTAAAACTATTCTTGTCAGAATTATAGCTCAGTCAGGGTGTAGCTCAGTCAGGAGAGTGCTGGCCCAGTATGCATGGGGTACTGGGTTGTCTTCATTACTATGTAAAAACATCCAGATATGGTGAAACCTATTTCAGTCCTAGCCCATGAGAGATGGAGACAGGAGAATAAGAAGTTCAAGGTTACCCTCAGCTACATAGCCAGCCTGGGCTACATGAGACCCTGTTTTGAAATATATACATATGTATATTTTTATTAAGACAAAGGGGAAATTAAGTTTTGTTTTTTTTTTCATAGAAAATCTGAGGAGGCTGGAGAGATGGGTCAGTGGTTAGGAACATTTGCTATTTTTGCAAAGAACCCAGGTTCAGTTTCTAGCCCCCACATCAGGCAGCTCACAGCTGCCCACAACTCCAGTTCCAGGGGATCCACAGCCTCCTTCTGGCTCTGATGAGTGCCTGCATACGTATGGTGCACACAGCTTCATATATACAAACACATGTACATATCAATTTTTTAAAAATTAAGGAGGCTCTCAAAGAATTCAATCTAAGACATTTGGGATCTTCAGCCCCCGGGGTGAAAGGTGACTCTTAATGCCCAGTTGATTTACGGAGCACTGTTAGAAACGCTTTGGTGGGGTGGGGCTTTCCATATCCTCAGAGTTTTACCGTTACGGTGGCCTGGGGGGACAGCCTCCTTCACTTAGACCTGTGCTATAGCATTTGTACCACAGAGTCCCCGCCTTCCCTGTCTAGAGTCACCCTCCTCCAGGCCAGAGAAGAATCCATGCATTTCTCTGCCTTCCCCTGTGCTCTCTAGGAGGAGCTGCTAGTGACTAAGGACACTGCCCTGCATGCTTTCTTCATGTTCCTTGCTAAGTGAAGAACAGAGAGCCATGATCTTGGCCTGTTTCTTCTGTAGCTTCTGGGCCAACCAGAGCTCATTTTGATCTCTGGGCCCTCGTGAAACACTGAGCCCTGCAGAAGCCTCGTTTGGTCAGCTCACGCTGGCCAGACCCTGCTGGTGTGCCGCTTTGGCTTAGCTTGCACCCAATACTTGCAGCACTGACTGCTGCAGGAGGCCACTGTGGCATGGGGATCACATGATCCGAGGACTTCAAAAAGGCAGGTCTGATCTCAGCCCAGATGCAGAGTGGGTCGTGACAGGGCATTGGTTGTATTGGACATCAAAGCGCACAGTGCCGTGGAAGCTGCATCGTTGGCCACTTACCATGGTCTGGGCAGGTGACCAAGTGTTCCATTTTGCCCAGAACCAATAGTTTCCTAGGGTACAGGACCTTGAGCACAAAAATGGGGATGGTCCCAGACAAACCAGGATGAATTGCAGTGGTAACAGGACTGCTTGGTAAACTTTGACAGTGAGCACTTCCTTGTGACCCACACTGGATCAGAGAAACAAATACAGCCAGGACCCTGCAGACCTTGGGTGCTCTCATGGGTACTGTCCTGGAACCAACACCATCCTTTCTTCTGAAGTTAGGGGTAGTTCTGTCCATTCCTGTCCTCATGAAAGGACCCAGAAGGAAGTGACTGGCTTCTTTTAATCAACGCTGGGAATCTAATTATACTGTTACGCACAACTATGGATGGCTCATTACCCAAGCTTTGCAGCAAGCCATTGTGTGGACATAATCGAGTGTACGACAGGACCTTAGATAGTGTTCAGTTCGTAATGTTACAGCCTTCTGGCACATGTGATTTTTAGAGAGAATGCTGTGTATTTTTCCACTGGAAATGTTATTTGGAACTTAGCTTGCTGGGTCAGAAGAGCACTGTGTTTTAAAATAACAATTATTGTAGATACTATCTTACCCCCCATTGCTTACTAGATTGCTTTTAAAGTGAAGACTAAGAAATAAGGACTTTTTTTTTTAAATAAGGAAGATAACCTTGATGCTCAGGCACCAACTTAGTGTCAGAAGTAAAGAGAGGGATGGGGGAGATAGCGAGTTGTCTTAACCCAGCTCAGTGTCCTGACAGCTGCACCCTTTGCTGTGGCCGTTCTCTGGACTGTTCCTTAAGGACCAATTCAAATCTGGGAGTTCCTCTTTGGAGCTAGATTCTCTCAGCAGAACACAGGATCCTAAAAACAAAAGTTGAAGCCAACAAAATGGCTTCCTTTAAGCCCCAATGTGCAGAACTGGAGCTACTGCTGACGAGGCTGGAAGAGGCCCTCACGTGTCCTGTGTCATCCTGTGCCCTGCCTCATCCCTCTCTTCAGAGCTGGGTCATCTATGTAACAGTTCCTGGGCTGGCCCCTTCCACCTTTGGATAGGAAGCTCTCCTGATCCCCATCCAGAACAGTGAGTGCTGCTGGATATCATTGGCCAGATAATAATGTGTTCAGCACCTGTTGTTGGTGCAGTACCTCTTTTTTTTTTTTTATTATTATTATTTTACTCAAATAATTGGGACTCCAAAAGCTCTGATCCTATAGAATCTCTCAGAAATACTGATCTGTAATCAGTTTCAGATATTGCGTTGTGAAGCTGCAGCACTGCTTTGTAACAGAATCTGATCTTATGTTCCATTAACGCCTTCCTCTGTGTGAATGCAAGTTCTCCGATGTTCCCTAGGCCCCACAGAAGAATATATCATGTTTCAAGATTGCCCATTAGCGAGTATCTTTTTTTTTTTTTTTTTTTTTTTTTT
>CM052713.1:26738097-26753855 GCA_028551405.1 Uromys caudimaculatus
TTGCGAGAATTTTATTGAGTATTTTGGCATCGATGTTCATAAGGGAAATTGGCCTGAAGTTTTCTTTCTTTGTTGGGTCTTTGTGAGGCTTTGGTATCAGTGTGATTGTGGCCTCATAGAAGGAGTTGGGTAGTGTTCCTTCTGTTGGTGCAGTACCTCTTAATCTATCAACTGCACTGTCACGGCATGGCGGTGCAGGGGCATCCAACCTCATTGTGGGAATTGGAATTCTGGGAAAATCCAGCTCTGGAATTACAGCAATCTTTGCATAGAAACAATGGCCGCTCCGAGGTGATTCTCCTGAAGGGAGGGATTCCTTGGCTCTCCTTCTGACTACACTTGAGGAGACCCACTCTTGTCTGAGCCCTGACTCAGCCCTGCTCCTTCATCCCTGCCCTTCCTACCTGTGGTCCTCACCCTCCTTCCCACTTCAGCTCCTTGCCACACTTGCCACACTCCAAAGAGCCAGGGACCATCCCCTAACACTGAATACAGTCAGGAAAATGCCCGAGGGAAGAAAGGTGTGTGGCTGTAACCTCTGTCTTCACTGCTGGGGCTGGGCTGCCCTCATCTCTGCTGAGCCCAGAATTCATCTGGATTCCCTGCCTCTCTGATCCCTCTCCAAACCCTGCCACTATTTTCAGGTTTTGCTTCCCAGAAACTCCAGCTCTGGCAAATATGATTAAACCCTGAGTTTAGTCCTCGGTTTTTCCCAAAAATCTGCTCTTTCAAATTGTCCACTGGGGATTCTTAAGGTTGGAATGAGATAAAGCCTAAACCCTTCTGAAGCACTCAGTAGTTCTACTGGCGGGCATGTGGCCCCTTAACTACCCCTGTAGCCAGATCATGTCTGTGGCTTTAAAGACAGTGGTGGAACAATCGTAGTCCCCGGACATTTCTGTGTCCTCTACTCTCTTGACATCCCATCCTGAGGGAAGAACAGGCTCCAGCCCCAGGGTTGCTAACAGGGTCTGCTGTGGGGACACTAAGAATTAACTGATGCCAGACATGATGACCTTAATCCCACCACATAGGAGGCAGGCGGATCTCTGAGTTTGAGGCTAGCCTGGTCTACAGAGCAAGTTCTAGGACAGCCAGGGCTACCCAGACAGACCATGTCTTGAAAAATAAAAGAAGCAAAAACAAAAATATTAAGCCATCAGGGTGCCTGAGAGTTGGCTTAGCAGTTAGGAACACTTGCTGTTCTTGCAGAAGACTTGGTCCCCGGGACCTAGGTAGCAGCTCACAACCCTCTGTAACTCTAATTCCAGGGTTTCTGACACTCTCTCCTAACCTCCTCAGGCACCAGGCACATGTGTTACACAGACATATATGCAGGCCCTCATATACATAAAACAAGTGAGAATTAGGCAGCCAGGGCTGGGGGATCTAGCAGACTGAAAGAAGCCTGCTTTCGGCCCCCTGGTGCCCAGCACTGTTAGAACACCCTAAAGTGTAAGACTGAAGACTCAGATTTGAGAATGAATGTCAAGAATCCACATCCTTGAGAGCGAAACTAAGTATCCAAGAACTTGCCCAGACAGATAGCAATTGTATGAAAACTGGGTAAGTCCTTTGATTTAAAACGAGATAACACTGGGGGTGGGAGTGTCCTAGAGCCTTAGTGTATTTGCTAACTGGTTAATAGTTTGGGTTTTTTTTTTCCCCCTTAGATAAAAATACACATGACCTTATATGCAAATTCTAGCAATAAAGTCCTAAATAGAAACTTCAAACTAAGCATAGCTATATACACCATCCCAGCACCTGTAAATCAGAAGCAGGAAGATCCTGACTCCGAGGCCAGCCTGCACTACACTACACACTGAAACAGAAATATAACAGGAACACAGCATTACTAAAACATCCACATTATACCTTATCCATCACGCTAGATGTACCAGGATTGTAAGTTTCGAATTCAAGGGGAACTCGGGCAAGCGGGAACCTGGGCGGGACAGAGTGTTTCAGATGGGATGTGCTGCCAGGAAGGAGCAGTGCCAAGGCCAGAGGCTGGGGCTCCCTGTGCCTGTGTGGAAAGCGATTAAGACCTATCTTTGCAGGATTCCAAGTCCTAATTAGGAAAGGAGGCCTGCAGAAGGGGCCCTCTCCGCATTCCTCAGCACCGCTGTTTGCTTTTCTTACTGTCTTTTGGAGCACTGCAGGACTCAGCCCCTCCTTGCTTCAAACAGAATATGTAAAGGCAAGCAAAAGCAGGTGCCCACAAGTAAAGACAGGCTGCATCTTGGTGGAGCCTGCTTAGGCCACATACATCACACGGAGGTGGAGGGAACTGAGGTCCTTAGAAAACCCACCCCAGTCACCATGGTATCAAAATGGAGTGGCACATAACAGTGTAAACTCAAGGACTGGTAATCTCTTACTCAGGCCCTCTTGGATCCATGACCAAAAAGGATTTAGATTGTCCTCGTGGACTTAAGTCAGCATCTTGCTTAAGAAAAGCTATCTGCAATAGTTTAGTATTATCAAAACCACAAGTATATTAACTAGAGTGAGAAAATCCACACCCACCAGTTCAGTATTCTCCGTACTTGGCATTCAGTAGAGGGCTTCTCCCATGGCCAGCCTTCTCCCGGTGTTTCAAGGGGGTGTTGTTCAAGCACAGTGTTCAGGTACAAGCGGATTTCATAAGCTCGGGTCTTTTGAATGCTGAACAACTCCAGCAGCTACCGGTGCATTGTTGTTTATGATGATGGATTAATAAGGATTTGGAAGAAGGCTGTTCCTAAAGCCCTGACTTAAGGGGGCCTTAGATATATTTCATGTAGTTTAGGCAGGGTCAAGAGGGGGCTAAGTATATATTTTTCAACTGAAGAGCTGGGGCTATTTGTTGAAGCATTATTAACAGTTTCAAGATGGTGGCAATAAGCATTAATGCTAGACTTGAGGTTCATCTCAGGGTGGGACTCGGGCCCCCTATGCGGGTTGTCATGCAAGATGAGGGGATGGCTGCCTTGCAGAAGAGGCGCATAGAGGTCACAAGTGAGAACACAGTGTGCTCTGGTTGACTTTGAGATCACTGCCTTCCAAATTGTGTTTAGCTTAGGCCATGGGGAGATAGTAGAGATTATCTAGAACTAGGATATACATGGTGCCAGATGAACCCTAACTATGGGCTTCCCAGTGTGTTAGTGCAATGCATACAGCTTTCTTAATCTGCATAGAAATAAGAGCATGCAGCAGCAATCAAGAATGGGCCTGTGGACCCAGGCTCCAAGTTTCACAGCTCAATGTCTGGGAATCTTTGGGCAGGCTACATAACAAATTCTGGGCCTCACTTGCTGTTGCTATAAACTGAAGAAGTAAAAATTACCTGTGTTCTGGGATAATGTGAAGATTAAATGAGTTCACCTATTTCAGATCTTTACACTGCAGGTGGTAACATGTGCTCAGTGCTTACTGCTAATGAAGAAGGGACAGGGACCATATAGTTGAGAGACTATTTTAGAGCATGAAGAACAAGAGATCTAGAGAGTAGGGAGAGGGCCCAAGGTCAGTCACTCAGCTAGTAAAGAGTCTGCACTCTATCCTCTGCCGCATAGCCTGTGTTCCAGTGTGACATAAATGCCACAGGCAGCCAACACCTCCTCACTGATTGAAAGCCCTCGTGTTTATTTAGCTAACATTTGTTGAGTCATCCTTGTATGGTGCCTCCCCCACCCCCCAGGGCTGAAGGTGTATAAAGTAGAAGGAGACTAGAGAAGAGTATATAGTCTAGATAGAAGGAAGGGGCCCACTGAAGGGTCTGTAAAGGGTGAGGGCCAGCCTGAGACTGGGATAGAAGAGGGAAATGGAGGGATTTCTCAGGTCAATTTTATGCTGTCTGTAGATTAATCGTCTCCCACCTCAGCCTCACAGATGGTTGATATAGAGGTCAAGGATACCCCGAGGTGCAGTGAATGACTAAGGGGAGATACAGAAGCCCTGTGGATGTCCTCTCAGAGGTAGAGGAAAGGCAGGTGCGAGAGCCATCTGGTGTATGCTTGGAGTGCAGGGCTGAGCCTCACCTTTGGCCTCAGCACTCACTTAGAGGAGTCATGCCCCCACCCCTCCCAGCCCAACCTCCCTTCCTTCTTGTTCTCCCCAGGGTCAGCGGACTTTCCCCCTTCATGGGTGACAATGATAACGAGACCTTAGCCAACGTCACTTCAGCCACCTGGGACTTCGATGATGAGGCGTTTGACGAGATCTCCGATGATGCGAAGGATTTCATCAGTAACTTGCTGAAGAAAGATATGAAGTAATGAGCGGGGACAGCAGTCTCGTCCGTCTCTGGCTAGTTCTGGGAGGCAGGGCCCACACCAGTCCTGTGTTCCTGGAAGAGGAAAGAGTGTCTAGTGAGGGTCCAGCCCATGGATGTGTGGAATGGTTCCTGCTTCCTGGTTCGAGGCATCCCCTCCCCCCACACACTTTAGAAGCATAGAAACCCCACTGGATTGGTGACCTCTGAGCAAGGGTCTTGAGGAAGGGACAACTTCTCTGTGATGACTGGCCTTTTATAGTCTGTTTGGCTGTGGCCCTCAAGGTCCTATAGACCCCACAGACCCTCTTCAAGGCTCATGGGGGTGGGGGAATGCCTGCCTAACTTACAAGCATAGATAACAGAAATAGTCAACAATCCACTGGAGAGAACAATCCCCATGTTATTCTGGCTTGCTGTTTCATTCACATTGAAATCATTCCTTAGATATGGCCCAGTTCCTTCTAACACACAACACATTGGTGAGCAATGGGTGATGGGGTGCCCCTGCCTTTGATGGCAAGCTGTAAAGAGTGGTGAAACAAACAGCTTGTATCACAGTTGGAGTGAGGCTAAGTGGAAGAGGTGGGCAGGGGTTACACGACTTGTTGGTCTCGCTCTCCAGGTGAGCAGAGTCGGCTGAAATCAAGCCAGAAGGTAAGGGGCTCTGCTTGAGAGGCTCTGTGCTCTCAGGAGAGATACCAGGGCAGGGAGCTCTAGGGTGTCATGTGTCATTCTGTAAATGAGTATCCAGAGGCAGAACCTGTTCCCAGTACCCCAACTCTACCCCCAGCTCTGAGCAGGATTTGGCAATAGGGGATAGTTGGGACCATGCCAAGAAGGGTGGTGTTGACATAGGCAGTGTGGCAGGAACAGGCGAGAGGCAGCCACCTGCAGGGATAGCAAGTGATTTCACAACCCAGCTTCCACTTGCCCACCTGATCTGTGGCTCCCTGTGCTGTAGCTTGCTCCTCCCACCAGAAATAGGAGAGTGGCTGCTACAGTAGGGGGGCTCTTGGAGACCCTCTTAGATGGCTGTCTCTCTTTCTCCAAATGCCCATTTATCTGAATCCTCTTGAGCCTCCCAGATTCAGACTCCCCAGTTGATATCCACACTTCCTCACGGTGCAGTCCCTGATTCTTAGTGGCCACAGTTGTGTCAGAAGTAGACATGACCCAAAAAGAATCTGTATGTCATGGGAGTCTGGATTCCCTTTCAAGGTGAAGGGTCCTACTCCCAAGAGAGAGAGCTTCCGTCTGGTAACTCTGGCTCAAGGATGGCTTTTGTAAACTAGACTTTATTCATACATTTGATAGATGAGGCAGTGTATGTACCTCATTTTCTCATCTGCTTTTAAAATGATTTAGCAACAGACTGTATTGGGCTTCTCATAAAGTGGACTCACTGAAGAACCAGCTTCATCAAATAGAGTAAAACGTTACATTCTTTTAAATCCTTAAACCTGGCATATCTTCCTCCAAAGACCACTATCTGTCGTTTTTTTTCATGTCTGTGATAAAGTTATACATGCAAAATGTAGACATTAAAAGGATGTAAGTCAACATAAGAAGCCGAGCTTCTCTCTAGCCACTTTCCTCTGTGTTAACATGTGGTTCTTTGGACTTTAGTCTTGTTGCAATTAAAGTGATGCCCCTGAAATGTTTCCCGACTCCAGAAGCTCTCAGAAAGATGAAATGCAGTTCTTAGGCTGCTGTACCTTAGGAGTCATGTGTAGGACACACCTCTTTGTGACAGGAAAACCTGATACTCAGCCACAGTATAAGAAGTGGACATTCAGAGATTCTTACAGGTTTGTCGTAGTGTTCCACTCTCATCCCTATTTTAGGAGGCCAAAGGGTCAGGCCCGCATGTAACCAGCAGAAGGACAAACCTCCCTAGAATATGGTGCTGGGCCTGTCTGCCTTATAAACCTGACCTTGGAAACACAAAGGTTAAGAATCTGCCGGTGATTAGGCTGGGTCCAATCAATGCAATTAGACCAAGCAGGGAAAAGGGCAAACACACTGTGCCCCTGGTCATGGTGTGTGAGCTGGGAACAGGCAGACCTGGGCTGTGCCCCATGGAACCAGGGTCAGATGGCATACCATTTATCATCTCTGAGGTCCCCTCCTGCTCAGAAGTCCTCTGATCTCTGCCTCCATCAGAAATCGTCTGGACTGTACCCAGTGCCTTCAGCACCCATGGCTGATGAAAGACACCAAGAACATGGAGGCCAAGAAGCTGTCCAAGGACCGGATGAAGAAATACATGGCAAGAAGGAAGTGGCAGGTAATGTGGGCTCGATGGGGTAGGATGCTTCTCTTCAGATTAGCTTCATTCGGGCCCAGGTGGCTCTAGCTTCACTCCATGAAAGTTTGAATTTGTTTCTGCAATGACCTGTATCCAATGGGATAGTTGATTAACGTGCTGAGTTACTAATGTCCTTGAGCACAAAGTCCTTAGCTCAGAGGAATCTCCAGACCTGCTTGGCTTTGTCTCCTGGGGACCAGAGGCCTTGTGCAGCCTCCCCTCCAACCAGGCTAAACTGCTGATGGGCCATGTCTTCCTGGCTGCCAGTGAGCAGCATGACTTTGAAGGGTATTTGGCAGTCCTGGAGAAGCTGGGAGCCTTACAGGTGATGGTCACATACATCCTTGTGAGAGAGAAAGGGGGACGCATGCTCCAAAGGGGGAACAATGGTAACTTTAGGTGAGGTAGTTAACTTTGTTGTAGATTCATGTTCTTATCTGTCAAGTGGGGGTGACACTAGCACCAAAAATTGTAGAAAATCATGAGACAAATTGTAAAGGTCTTTAGGACAGTACCTGAAACACAGTGACATTCTGCAATCCCACCTGTAGCTAATATGTATGGAGGACTGGCCATGGATCAGAGTTTATTCAAAGGATTTCATGTATGTGTTTTTTTTTTTCCCATTGTTATGATAAAACACCCTTAACAGAAAGAGGGGTTATTTTGGCTCAGAGTTTGAGGCCTGGTCCATTATGGTGGAGAAGTCAGTGTCAGGAGATTGGGGCCGCTGGTCACATTGTATCTGCAAGGATGAAACAGATCAATGAACTGCCAGCTTGATTTCTTTGTATGCAGTCTAGGACCCCAGCCTATGGAATGGTTTTGCTCATAGTAAGTAGATCTCCTCACCATAGTTAACCTAATCTAGGTAATCCCTTACACGCAAGTCCAGAGGCATACCTAATCTAGACAGTCCCTCCCTAGTGTGCCGAGGCTAATCTCCTAGATGCTTCTAGATCCTAACAATTGGACAAAAAGTATTAAACGTTACAAATGTGCCTGCACATTGCTTTTAAATCTTACCAATGTAGCTATTCTTGTCCTCAGTTTACAGACAAACCAAGGAAGTGAGTAGATGAGGCATGTCATCCAGGATTACAGGGCTCAGCAGAAAAGCCAGGAATCGAGCCTGGAATCTGACTCCAAAATATACAGCCTTAACAATAACAGAACTAACTGCCTCTAATAACAAGATGGTGACATTGCCATCCAAACCCGAGGACACTTAGCAGCCTCTCCATCTATTTAGCTCTTTCATCACAGTTGGAATTGTAAAGCTCCCGGGCTTCTGGAGAGGACATGATTTCCATACTCAAGGGATGTACAGTGCAGTGGGAAACCAAAGCAATGTCACATAAAAGAACGCAGGCACACCAGGAGTTACAAATGATCAGCAGAGCCCATGACCATATATGTATCCGAGGGTTTTACCACCATTCCCCTGTTCCCGAAATAACAATTCTGAGACTTAATTAATTATGAATAAAATCTTAGGCCATAAGCATTTTCTCGTTTCCCAACTAGCTCGTAAATTATATGACCTGTTTATTCTAAGTCTTGCCACATGGTTGGTTACCTCTCCTCAGTTTCATACAGTCTGTCCCCTCAGAGTTCAGGGTGAATCTCCTCCAGCACCTCACTGTATCCCAGAATCCCCTTTCCCTACTGGAATTCCCTCCTCCTATATCCTGCCTAAGCTAATAGACCAACAGCTTTTTTATTGACAGGTGATGCTTCCACACAGAACACAGGAGATTATCCTTACACATATATGTGAGTATGGATGGAGAAGGGGCAATTCCACTAGAGTTGACAGTTATATGAGTCTTCAGGGGAAGGAGTTGGGAATATAGTAGGGGCCATAGCTAAAGCCCACAAGGAAGGGAGCAACAGCCTGAGTGGAGGAAATGGCAGGTGGAAACTAGGCCCACCTTGAAACTGTGTAGGACTGGACATAAAGGCAGAGCCTTTAACTGGAGATCCCGGGCTGGGAGACTGAGACTTTGCCAGTGGGAGAAAGGAGTTCACGGAACACTGGTCACTCCTACACATGACTAACCACAGTTTCCTTAGAAAACTTAACGCATGGATTAGGAGCTGAGGGGCGACCACACGGGCCTGTAGCTTCAGGGCTTCAGGGACTGGCATCCTGAGCACACGGCAGCCAAAGCAGAGGGAGGTTAGTTCTTGCTTGAAAGGACTGGGCTGATCTCCTGACTCCCCCAAATGCAAGGTAGGTTGGAACACCCGTCTCTCTTACCGCCTGGGCCTTTCAGGTCAGAGTAGGAAGTAGACATAATTTTTTAAAGGTATCTACAAAATCAAAGTTGCCTTTGTTGAAGATCCTCTGGCCACAGATGCCCGAGAATTCTGGAAAGACAGGAAGAGAAGGGCAGCCGTCAAAGAAGCAGGTCTAACTGGATTTTGCTTGCATGGGGCACTAGTTAAGAGCAGCCCTGTCACCTCAGAATTATCTGCAGATGGCTCTAAGCCAGGAGGGTGCTAAGCCCCGGGCATGGGCACAAAGAGGAGCTGTGGGTGTGGGAGAGAGAATAGTTCCATCTCTGTAGCCAGGGAACCTCGCCACACAGCTTATCCCTTATCTCTGAATTTGCCTTTTACTGGTCATAGGCTTTTCTAGAAGGGTGGGGATCAAATTTAGAAAAAGAATTTTATTTCCCTTTTCTAATTTAAGTGCAAACATTTGGAAATGACTTTTCTGCAAAATTGCACACAAATTAGTCCACAAAAATCTCACTCAACATAAATGTCCCCAGGCTTAATTTCACCGGGAACAGTTCAGCTGTGCTGACCTGCTGTTAAGTTGCTTCCTTAGGGAAATCTTTTCCACATTTAAACTCCAGTTCCAGAACCTTGGCTCCCCCAGAAATAGGGGGCTCTGTCTCAGAGTAGCCATGGGAATGTACAGCAGGACAGAGAGAACTAGGAGTGGGCTATCCAGGGGGAAAGAGCACGGGGCACATGTGGCCATGCTAACTCCAGAAGGAACCGTCTAACAACTCACCTGTTCTGATAAGAGGCCCCCTAAGCAGGGAACTAACCTGGTAACAAATATCTCCTTGCGGGGCTACGTGGGACATAGGTGTCTAATCATATATCTTTGGGTAAAGTTATTCTGAAAGAAGGCATGTTATCAATTCATACTGGAAGCCTAGTGCAAAGCCATGTGCGTGAAGTGTAGCAATTGGAGTAAGTTGGAGGATAGCAGGGCTTCTGTCTGCAAACTAGATGTAAAAGACTAAGTGTGGGAGGGGAAGTAGAAAGAAGAATGGAAATTAAAGGCCTAAAGTTAGATGCATTTATTTTCTAGAAACTGCAGAGACCCCAGAAATGTGTGTAAAAATAACAAGAGATAAAATATTAGAGTCTGCTCTATATTTTAATATAGATGTATTAATACAGACTACTCTATATTTTAATGTAGAAATATTAATACAGACTACTCTTGGTCATCATATACTTGTCAGAGGCTCTGTCATCCTGAGGCTGTTTTAAAGATGTGTACAGGCTGGTGCTTGGGTGACCAGCTTGCCTAAGTTTGCCCGGCATTGTTTGGCTGTTAGTACTGAGAGACCCTAATCCTGGGAGTTGAACAGTGGTGGGCCAATAGTCCTGGTCATCCTAGCTGGCTCTCCAAGAGCTAGGGAATTGGGACTATGGGCAGACTCTGCCTGCCAGGATCACAGCCTTAGCCAACCTTGTCCTCCAACAAAGAAAGCAGCTTTCACTAAACAGG
This sequence comes from Uromys caudimaculatus, assembly GCA_028551405.1. Taxonomy (NCBI): domain Eukaryota; kingdom Metazoa; phylum Chordata; class Mammalia; order Rodentia; family Muridae; genus Uromys; species Uromys caudimaculatus. The sequence goes on from CM052713.1 coordinate 26,748,430, forward strand.
CTCAAGAACTGAAACTTGGCTCTGCTGATTTTTGTTCCTAAATTTCCAAAGGTCTCTGTGAAGCCACAATCAGGTTTTAGCTCAGTGATATGCAAGTCGACTGGACAGTGCTGACATCCTTTCTGTTGGTTTTCAGAAAGCACTTTTTTTTTTCTTTACAAGCCCTTGCAAATATCCACACTTAAGAGGTTAAATGAATGTCTCTGTCTGCTGGGAGTTTGTCTACATGATGGTGTCTATTCCTAATGTATTTGCTACTCCGTACAAAATACTGGAACCTTTGTTTGCCTCTTTCTGATAAGTTCACTTTAGTAACATTGGTTACAAAATAAAACCAAGAAAGAAGAAAGGCATCATCTCTCTACACCATGCAGTAAATACAATCCCAGCAAACCCCACTCCACATGTCTGGAATCAGAGTCCGTGGGCTCAGGGCGGGGGGCGGGGAGGGTCCTGCTACCCATTCCTGAGCAGGAATCAGCAATCCTTTGGGAAAACTAGAGCTACAAGGAGATTAAAATCTTGATCCTATTGAAAATCCAGACGCCAATCCTCAGCGAAGGAAGAACTTGGACAAGGCCATAGAGTAACGAGTGGTCAGAGAACTGGCCTTGTTGGAAGGAATCCTCTAGGTTCAATGCTGAACCCAGAACAAACCAATATGTGTTGGAAAGAGGAATAGTCAGTTGAGAATGGAGGGGTCAGCTGATTAGGGAGTGAGATGCTAAGATCTTGACTCCACTGGGATGGGTGCCACCTTATCAGTTCTCAGGACAAGGTAGGTTCCCGTGAGAAAAGGTGGATTTCTCACACTGCAACTTCAAAGCAATCAGCCGGACCACCAGGGGAGCCTGAAGACTGCCACATGCTCTCACTCTGCAGGGCCAGCACCTTCTCTCTTCACCCTACCTGGGGCCCCTTGGTTGTGTTCACTGTGGTAGCAGAGAGCCAGGAGCATGCCCACCCTCTACCGTGCTGTGTGCAGGAGAGCAGAGCCATTTTGAGTGTTTGTCCAAAGTGGAGACACATACAGAGGCACAAGTACACACACACACACACACACACACACACACACACACACACACACACGCTTTTGCATGATTTCTGAAGTTCTTGACTTTTGAAATAATCAATCTTTTTACTGAAAACACTGGCTTTCCGAGCAGTCGAAATTGTGAGGCTTCACTGAAATGTATGTAAAATTAATTCAGGAAGAAAGCGGGTTTGCTAGCACAGTATGAGGTCTACAGAGGAAAGGCAACGTGTTGAAGATATTATATGACAAATCTTTATACTGTTCAGCAAAATGTTCACCCTCTCCCAAGTGGCCCGTGTGGGTGTTTGTCTCAGACAAGAAGTGGACGCTGGGGACGAACAGCTTCACTGTGCAACCATAAACTGGTGCTGGGGCCAGCCTGCGTGTTTCCTCAAATCTCTGAAGTATCTCACTCATAAACAGAACTAAATGGGACCTTAGAGACCATCCTGCCTAACCCCTTCTTATACACAGGAGGAAACTGAAAACTGGAGAGGTCAAGTGGCTTGCCCAAGATCAATAAAACACTGTTTCATTTTTCTGGACCGGTGGGGTCTGTAGTAACTCTCTTTGACCAGCTGAAGTCCTGTGGCAGGCATTGTTTTATGAGGAACAGCCCCACTGGGCCCAGTCAGCAATAAGTCTTTGGAGCTGTCTCGGGCTGCAGTTGCTTTATATAAACTCTCCCTTTTATGGGAGTTGAAGCACAGTATGAAAAGAGTTTTTGTCTCATGTTGACCTTGTTTAGTCACATTAACTCGCACATCAGTTCCAGGACCCATTCCATTCTCCGAACATCTTCGGACACGCTGACAGTGTGAGGAGAGCGAGGCTGGGCTCACTCCAGAGGCCCTGCATCCAGCGCCTGCTTCTCCCAGCCGGGGCTCTTCACCTCTGAGCAGAACTTGCAAACTGGAACCAGGGACACCGCCTGAGTCCAACCTCCGTGTCTCTTTTTCCAGAAAACGGGCAATGCTGTGAGAGCCATCGGGAGACTTTCCTCTATGGCAATGATCTCAGGGCTCAGTGGCAGGAAATCTTCGACAGGGTCGCCAACCAGCCCCATCAATGCAGAGAAACTAGAGTCCGAAGGTAAGGCTTCTCCCAGGCGCTCGCCAGAGGGGAAGAGTGGTGGGTAGAGGAACATTTGAAGAATCTAGGGTTTGGTTTGAGTGTTTAATACGCTCTACAGTGATAAGCTCAAAGACTTTTGGGGTTTCCCTGACAACTATTAACTCTGGTAATTATTCTTTAATTGTTAACTGTTTTCAGAGCAAAAGCTATTATTTGTTTCCTAGAACTAGATGATTGACTTCTTTTGCCTAAGTTTTGTTGAAGACTTAAGAAAGACTTTATTAAGATCTTTCTTTTTTGTTCTTTATTATAAATGAGATTTTTTTTTTGTATACTGATAGACAAGAATAAATAAAATCACGTATGGTTACATAACATTTTAAAAATATCTTTCCAATTTCTGCTGCCTTATGTTTTTGTTTTAAGGAAAAATTAACTCACACAGGCCAGATTCCATGACAGCATTTATACAGCTGAAATATCTGTAGCCTGGGCAGACTGGTCAGTAGGCCCCTCCTGGAACTGATGGGGTTAGCTCCTTAAGGCCACATGCAAAATGCTACCACCGTCATCTCCACAGTGAAGGCCTTGGCCTCTGGCGTTTTAAACATACACATGAAGACCCTTATCTTCTTGAGGCAGCTACACCTCATGCCTATTGTGAGGAAGCTTCTGCTACCCACCAGTGGGAAAATGGGTCTAGAAGTGTTTTGTGCACAAGGTAGGGTAGCTGGCTGCTCTGGAGCATTCTCTTAGCTCCCGACAGTCGGCAGCACTTCTGCTGCTCCTCCAGGTGAGCCAGAAATTGTCTGAAGGGACAGAAGAGGACACAGAACCTCCTCAGGGGGATGGGTTTTTCCCTGGACCTATCCTACATCCTGGTCTGCAGCTGTATACCTTGAAAGCTATATAGGTATGGAAAAACCACTCTGGCGAGTTACAGGTGTTCTGGAGCTTTCTCAGAAGCTGGTGATAGACCTGTCTCAACAGGAAGGCCAAGCACCAAGATCAGAAAAGCAGTAGATTCTGTCCTCACACCCTCAACCAAATCCTGAAGTCCATGAAGTTCAGCCAAAAATCCTTTTTAAAGATGACTTTCTGTTTCAGTGTGTCAGCATCAGGGAAGGGGGAGGCTGAGCAGTTCCCTGTTTTGGGCACAGTGCTCTCTGTTGCCAGAAACCATTTGGCAGCAGGCCAGTTCATCCCCAGGAGAAAGTCGTGCTGTGATTCACTTCCCTAAGCTGCACTATTTGCTAAATTATAGCAACTTTAAGGAAAAAAGAAAAAGAAAAAAGAGAGAAAGAAAGAAAGAAGGAAAGAAAGAAAGGATCTTTTAAGCCTAGGGAGAGAGCAAGGAATGAAGAAATGACCTAGTCCCCTCTTGATCTTCTAGAAGATGACCCCCAGGCTTTCCTCGAGGCTGTGGCTGAGGAAAAGCCCCATGTAAAGCCCTATTTCTCTAAGACCATTCGTGATCTGGAAGTTGTGGAGGGAAGCGCTGCTAGATTTGACTGCAAGATTGAAGGTAAGGCTGGGCAGGTCTTCCCTTACTCCACATGGCGGTGGCTGCACATGGCAGGCACCCTGGCTAAGATATCAAGCCTGTACTGCCTAAACTGATAGGACACTGGGCCCCCGAGGCTGGTGCTGATCAGTGACTTTCCCATAGGCCCAGATGACACTTCATCTATTCATCCTAGCCTCTAGACCTGCATTAACAGTGGACTACCATGGAGCTTGTTAGCTGTGGGACATGTGTAACGGACTTTACAAGTCACTGAGAACCATGCAGGCTGCCCATAAGAGGCTCTGGAAAGACAGCTGGCACAAAAGCCTGACAACTGGAGCCAGCCAGCTCAAGAGCTCGTCAGCAGGCTGTGTGACCTTGGGTGGCAATCTAACATTTCGGAGTGCAGGCCACTCATTTGTTAAATGATATCCAACATCTGGAGTGGCCCTAGGGGTTCTGTGAGGCCAGCTGTGTGATGTGTGTGATAGTAGAAACCTGTTAATTCCTTAAAGAGGTTTTAGAGTGAATAGAAAAATGGCAGGATGTAAGCAAGGGAGGACATGCGCAGGAGTGTTCAGTAAAGAGAGCTGGGAACCCTGCAAGCAGGGCCAAGCTCCCAGTCTGGGCTCTGCTCCTTGTGTAATCTCTTGTGTAGTGTCTCTGCCCCAAGGGACAGTGCAGCCACATATTAGTGAGTGAGCAGACAGAGACCTTGGGGATCTTAGCCTGGGACCCAAGAACTGAACAGAGCTGGGGACAAAAAGCCTTTCTGTTCCAAGGATTACAACATTCTAACAAGGTAAGTGCGATGGGACAGGCCTCTCAAGCACAGCCTTGAAGCGGTGCCAATAAAGCAGAGGGTTATCTCCCATCATGCTCTGACCAAATACAGCCTAAAATCTCCCTAAGCAGCCTCCCCAAGGTCATACAGCCCAGCATGGCAGCCAGAGTGAGCCATGTTTTGTACTTCTGTGAGACTCCTGAGTACCGGGATTCTCAGTACTTTTTGAGTAAAGTAACTTCTGGAATTGGAAGGGAGAAACAATCTTTCTTCACCTTTTTCTTTTTGTTAAGTGGATGGTTCTATAACATTCAGGAAAGGGTCTACCATAAAGTCACTAGATGGCTGAGGACAGGGCTCATCGGTAGAGAGAAACTGCTGCCGGCATGTATGAGGCCCTGATCCCACACAAACCTCTACACACAGACACCAACTAGCGTGAGATTTTTCTTTCTTTCTTTCTTTTTTATTTTATTTTAGGAGAAAAGTCTTGTTGACCTGCTTTGATCAGGCCTTGAGGTAGGAGAGCAATTAGGAGCAGTGTGAGAACCTTTAAGAGAACTGCTTAAGGTGGGCATAGGGGAGGCGGGGCTCAAGCACAGCATGGGGGCAGAGATGGCAAAGTGCCAGAGGAGTCATCTAAGCAAAGGAGATATTGGATTTCTACAAGTTTTGTGGGGCTGGTGGGAAGTTCTGCCCTGTATCTGGTCTTGTCTATGTCACTTCCATACTTGCAGCCAGTTACTGGGTAGGATCATTAATTTCTCCTGCAGCTTCAAGGAGGAGGGGCTGCAGGGCCAAAGCACAGCAGGACTTAACTTGGTGTGTGTGTGTGTGTGTGTGTGTGTATCTCTGTATGTGTGTGTATGTGTGTGTATCTCTATATGTATGTGTGTGTGTATCTCTGTATGTATGTGTGTGTATCTCTATATATGTGTATGTGTGTGTATGTGTATCTCTGTATGTGTGTGTGTCAGTATGTGTGTGTATCTCCATATGTGTGTGTGTATCTCCGTGTGTGTATC
>CM052713.1:26753955-26766744 GCA_028551405.1 Uromys caudimaculatus
TCTGTATGTATGTGTGTGTGTATCTCTGTATGTGTGTGTGTATCTCTGTATGTATGTGTGTGTGTATCTCTGTATGTATGTGTGTGTGTATCTCTGTATGTGTGTGTGTGTATCTCTGTATGTATGTGTGTGTATGTGTATCTCTGTATGTATGTGTGTGTGTATCTCTGTATGTGTATGTGTGTGTATGTGTATCTCTGTATGTATGTGTGTGTGTGTGTATCTCTGTATGTATGTGTGTGTGTGTCAGTATGTGTGTGTATCTCCATATGTGTGTATGTGTGTGTATCTCTGTATGCATGTGTGTGTGTCAGTATGTGTGTGTGTCTCCATATGTGTGTGTGTGTGTGTGTATGCATGAACATGTGCTTGTCATTCAGACTGTCGCTGTTCTCACTGGTTCTCTTGAGGTTTTTGTCCTTTGAAATTTTGAATGTAGCATGACAGCGTGGTTATCATCTGTTGTGCTTTTCTCTTTGAAACCATCTCCTTGGTATTTGCATAACTTCTGACTACAGTCCTGATGCAAAACTAAAGCATATGGGTGCTGTTCTGATAAAAACAAAATTACGCTTGAAAAGAGTGTGAGAATTCTTGAGCTTTGTGTATAATTTTATATACCAGGGGCTACAGTTTTATTTTTTTCCTCATCTAAAAATACCTCTACAAAATTTAGGAACAAGTCAGTTGTAATACATTACATATTTAAAGATAGACATAAGCAAAACTGGTGACGGATATGCACACACACAATTCTAAAATATATAATACACATGTGTTTATGTGCTTTTACTCCGTATGCTTTTAACACTGATCTTTATAGAGACATGGCTAGACATAAGGGCAGCCAGTGAAATTCATCCCTAGAGACAGACAAGCAGATTACCTGTTTGGGAATCAGACTAAGATAGGTTTTCTTTCTCTTAGCAATATTACATACCAGTTCCTCTGGCGTTTTGTATAGCCATTACCTGTGTAGAGATAATATTTGCATACTATAAACTAATCCATTTTAGGTTTGCAAATGAACTCTTTTCACAAATTCATATCATACAACAACCATCACAACCTAATTTTAGAATTTGTGCAAGTCTTAAAAAGATCCCTGTACCTGTTAAGCTTGCATGCGTTTAATTTTAAAACATTTTACTTTCATCAAGATGTCTAGCCTTAGTTGTACAGTTAGAATTTGGACAATATTTCTGGAATACCCTACATTTTCTGACAGTGTGGCATTGTAAGAGTCATGGACAATTCGTGGTGCATACCTATAATCTCACCACTCAAAAAGGCTGAGGCAGGGGGGTTGAAAGTTGGAAACTAACCTGGGCTTCATACCAAGACCCTGTCTCAAACAAAAACAGACTTAGAATATTCTATTCGAGGTTTCAAAAATGAGTCTTGGCAATATATATCCATAAATATGGAAATATGCCCTAAGAGCCAACTTTGTGTTTTAATCAACAGAGGTACCTTGAGAGCCTCTTGATTGGGTTAATAAAAATATCAGATAACAGATTCTGTAATTTGTGTTCTCTTCCCGTGATGCAGGATACCCAGACCCTGAGGTTGTCTGGTTCAAGGATGACCAGTCAATCAGGGAGTCCCGCCACTTCCAGATAGACTACGATGAAGAGGGGAACTGCTCGCTAATCATCAGCGATGTCTGTGGGGATGATGACGCCAAGTACACCTGTAAAGCTGTCAACAGCCTCGGAGAAGCCACCTGCACTGCAGAGCTCATTGTGGAGACCATGGAGGAAGGGGAAGGGGAGGAGGGGGGAGAGGAGGAGGAGGAGGAGTGAAGCCAAGCCAGACAGAAGCAGTTCTTAAGTCACTTAAAAAGGACTAATTCCGTAAAGCTCAAAAAAAAAAAAAAAAAAAAAAAACCTCAAGCTAAAAAAGGCACTTGGTATGGTAGGTTATCTAGTGAGGCTCTTTGGAGGCTGATTCATCAGAACGGCGGTTGGTACCCAGGAGTGTTCTTGATGGGCATTACTTTGACTTAGATAGCACCTTAAAACACTAGTGCAGCTAGATTCCATTTGGGAGAGGTCATCAGCAACGTGTCTAACCGATTTGATTTTAGAGAGAAAATAGCTAAAAGAAATACTCACATGGAAAAAGTCAGACATTTCCCAATTTAATGCACCCTGAAAAATAAAGTTGTCATCGGGGCCCTGAGCCTTCTGCTGCAGCTCAGCCCAGATCCCCTGGAGATAGGATGCCCAGCCCCCTCCAACCCAATCCAGAGAACCAGCCTTGTCTCATCCTGCAGTGTCTTATTCTGAAAGCAGTTGAGCCATTCTGACTCAGAAGGAGCAGTGCCTTCAAGCTCTACACTCTGAAGCTCTCCGTCTCTCTCCCCATTCCCCCTGCTGGGTTTCCTGGCTCTAATCCTGGCATGAGGTACAGCAATGAGGACATTAATTATATTTCTTCCATCCTGAAGCCAGGTTCTGCTGCTCATGGATGACTCTGGCTTCCTTAGGAGGAAAAAAATCTCCTCTCCTCTAAAATCCTTAAGAAACTAAACTTACTCCTCTTTGCAGGCAGGCGTCTGGCAGCTTCAGACATTTGCATGAGAATTCATGAAGGAAAAATCCGTGCTAATGTACTTCTCCCCCTTAAACCAGGATTCCTATTTGTGCTGTTAACTGTCAGCCCGCATGTGCAGTAAAGAGTCTTGCACCTGGATGTGGAAAGCCCAGTTTGCTGAAGTGCTGGTTTTAATTATTTATTGGGCACTATGAAACTGATATCAATTGGTGAGCAACTGTAGGGCTCGGTGTGCTTTGGAATCTCCTTCTAGACAGTCTGAGTTTAATGCATCTTCATTGACAACACTCTTCAAAGAGCTTGGCCTGCCTTCTGGGGTCCACCATTACTTTTCTTCTTGAATGCGCATCACGCTTTGCCCTCCAAGCTTGAGCTATACTCTTAGACCTGCTCAGTACACTCAGACTTGCATCTTTAGCAGTTTTGTTTTTGTTTGTTTGTTTTTTTTAACTTTCTTTCACTTCATTGGCACTTAATTATTTTTCCTTATCAAACTTTCGGAGGTCATAAACAAAGACCATAGACTGATATCCTAGTATGTTTCCTCTGTGTGGGTGTGTGCGTGGGTGTCTAACATTCCAAATGCTTTTTTTTTCTTTTCCACTGTTTGTGAAGTGCAGCAAATTAATATTTCAAAGGACGTTTTAATAGTTCCTTAAAAACCAACTTTAGACTACTTCTGTGCAGTGTTACACAGTGCCAGCATTAGAGATTTGATATTGCTTCATCTTCTCAGCCTCCGTCCATCCTTAGCTGTTTGCTGCTGCTAAATGCCAGTACTTTCCCTGTTTTGCTTCTTAAGCAGTTTCAATATCTTTCATTATAGTCACAATATTGCCACGATTTATTATAATAAAGGGGTTTTAATTTGATGTAGAGCATTCAAAGTGTTTTTCATCACTTTGTGTTTATATTATAATCTTTGTGTGTATGTTGTGTGTATGTGTGCATGGGTGGTTATATGTGTGTTTATAGGGTAATGCCTTCTTGGGATTGTGTTACTGTTCTCTCAGTTTATTATGCCATCCAAATGGTGAACGAGAACGCTACGACTGTAGTTAGCTCACAATTTTTAAATAAAGGATACCACAGTGCATGGTGTTTGTTCAATCTTTGTAGACTTCTCTTTTTTTCATTACTAGTTGTAAAGTCTGTGGATTCCTCTTGGTAATTACAGCCAGATATTGTGCTGCATAATTATGAAGAGTTGGCTTCAGGAGCTGGGGAGACGTCTCAGCTGGTAAAGTGCTTGCAGCGCAAGCACAAGGAACTGAGTTGGGATCTTCAGCATCAGTATCAAAGCCAGGCTCAGCAGTGTCAGCCAGCATTGTGAAGGCAGAGATGGGAAGGCTGCTGGTTAACCAGCCTAGCTAATCAGTGAGCGCCAGGTTCAGTATTAAACTAGATAGATAGATAGATAGATAGATAGATAGATAGATAGATAGATAGATAGATAGAGACAGACAGACAGACAGACAGACAGACAGACAGGATGGACAGCAATTGAGGTAGACCACAGACATCAACATCTAGCTGACACATAAACATGCTAACATGCGCACACACGCACACACAAACACAAGAACTGGCTTATAAAGTTGTGCTTGACCTAGTGCCAAAATTAATTAGGATGGCTCTTGTTTTTACAGGTCACCTGTTTTATACATTTAGTTCAAAGTCTCAAGCATCATTTTAGTGCCACTACATTAGGAAGGATTTTTATATAGTTTTAGGACCTTATAACTGCTGCTTGTTTGAGATTTTTAACAGTAGGTCTTACCTGCATTCCAAGTTCTTTCACATTGCAGAATGGTCTTAATATTAGAGGTTCTATAACCCTGTGGGTTTCTATTAGAGTTCTCTGATAAATTTTCACAAGATATCATTTGTCTCTATTAAACTAAATTTTCCTCTTTCATTGGCCATAACTACAAATTAAGTCATCTTGCTCAGTCACATTGCTGTCTGTTAGCAGACATCATGCTCTCCAGTTAGGAGTTCAGTTGCTCTAGAGCAGTGGTTTTCAACCTTCCTAGTGCTGGAACCCTTTAATACAGTTGCCCATGTGGTGACCCCCAACCAAAAAGTCTTCATCGATGGGTTGAGAAATGCTGGGCTAGGGCTTCTCTACAGCCTTGATTCAGGGGTATGTTAGCAAAAGATAGTCTCAAAGTAAGGTCATCAAACATTTATTATCAAATAATCATACTGTCAGCCAGATGTGGCACATACCTTTTACATTCCAGATCTTGGGATGCATAGATAGGCATATCTCTGAGTTTGAGGGCAGTCAGCCCAGCCAGGGCTCATAAACAAACTAATACCAATCATACTACAGTCTCCAGAAAGTATCTTGCATGTTCACTGAAAGGATTTAGCTGCTCAGTCAGTCAACTGGAACCATTTTCCTCATGGACTAGCCACATGTTCTATCCCTTCTCTAAAAGCTGCTACTTGCTACAGTTGGCAGCTTGTACCTCAGTTTCACTATCTAGTAAATTGACATAATAACTCCTCATTCTTAAGTTGATATCAAGAGTAACCAAGCTCATGCATAGTCCCTGGGTCTGTGAAAGTCCCTACGTGGCACACGGGTACTGAGTTTATGCCAGAAACCCTCTCCACCCCGAGGGAACTGATTGTATACCCGTAGAAACAAAATGAATATTTGAAAAAGTTATAAGCTATGAAAAACTGAAAGATTATATATATTCTGCTCCAAGGAAGGATCTTTTGACATTAAAATTCTTAAAGAAGAATCATTGACATTACCTATTGTGCTGGCTGGTTTTATGTCAATTTGGCACAAGCTCAAGTCACCAGAGAGGAGAGAGCCTCATTGAGGAAAATTCCATATAATCCTACTGTAGGCAAGCCTACGGAGCATTTTCTTAGTGATCTAAGCAGAAAGGCCCAGCCCATTGTGAGTGGTGCACCCCTGGGCAGGTGGTTCTGGGTTCTAAGAGAAGGCACACTAAGCTATCCAGTGCCCGGCATTCCTCCATGGCTTCTGGTCCTGTCTCAAGGTTCTTGCCCTGCTTGAATTCCTGCCCTCACGGCTTTTGACGGTGAACTGTTATATGGAACTGTGAGCTAAATAAAACGTTTCTTCCCCAGGTTGCTTTTGGTCATGGTGTTTCTTCAAAGCAATAGTAACCCTAACAAAGACACCTGTGCAACTGTATACAAAATAACCAATAGGGTATTAAAGAAAAGTTTAACTTCCAGTCTCAGAGCACTGTGTCTCATCACTGAACGATGAGAGCTTGTCTGTCCTTATTAGGATTCCTTCCAAACAGTAGTTTTCTCAGCTTGACTTTAGTCATATTTAACCTTTATCTCCCCCCCCCCAAATTCCCTGTTTTAATTGCATATTTACAAAAGTAAATCCACACTCATTTGCTTCTGTCTGCATATTAACCACAGAGCAAATAGGTTGCTATGCAGAGGGAAAGGCTAAATACATACCATTTCAAAGTTGTCTAGAAAGCTCATAGAGACTTCTATTTTGGGGGGCACTGGAAGATGAAAAATGTCAGAAATAGGAAGTCACCAGAGTAAGGAGAAGGCCAGACATGAGCTGCTAAATATAAGCAGTTATTCCATACTCCTCAGAACCTCCATAGAGACAATCATAAATGGACACTTTTTTTTTAAAGCTGTAATCCCTTGGGATGAAATCTATCAGAAGTTTGGAAGGTGAAAGTAACTTTCTGCAGAGAAAAAAGCCATGCTAATGAAAAAGCAAGTTCATCAAAACATTTGCGCCCATTCTCACCTCTCCCAAGCCAGGGAAGTATTCGTTCTGACAGTTCACAAAGGGCTAAGAGGTACCCAGGAGAGGGAAACTCCAGGGAATGGAAGGTCAACGGAAACCCTCAAAGCCAAAGTCAAAGTTCCAGTGAGAAGATCAAAGCAGAGGAAGGAGTTTCTGAGAGTTAGGCCAGACATGGTGGAAAGCCCAGTTATACAACCCAAACATGTCAATAGCATCCACGTGGAGGGCAGCAAAGACCTTCGCCCTAGAGAGATGACAATTGCTTGGCGATGGTGTTTTTAAGACAGGTTAACTTCTGTATCTTGGTTGTTCCAGGGCCGGATCAGTTAGGTGTCCGTGACAACAGATGACTGTCATACTCATTTACCTAGAGCAGAGGCTGCTGATCTCCACTTACTCTAACTTGCTGTCTTAACCATGATCTTCATTCTCCCTAGAAAGTGAGTTGACAAACATACTTCTGTGTGAGTTCCTTGAACACCAAGAGTCACTAGTGTTGGCATCAGGAGCGCCAAACCGATGATGTTGCACGCAGGTGACGTCACTCAGGCGACAGTGTGACCCGCCCACCTGTTGCTAAGGCAACGGCCACCATATTCCCAGAATTCACCTTGACCCACCGCCCACCTTTACCTGTGGCTACGTCATGCCACGTCACTTTCCCTATATATATACGGAAGACTTCTCTCTCTTTTTCCTTTTTTTCCTCTTCTTCCCTTCTCTCTCCTCGCTGCTACCTTGCCCCCCCCCCCCAATAAACCCCTCACGTGGAACTGTTTGGCTTGGTGTGGTTTTGGAACGTGCGGCCATCTCCACCGCAGCACATACCGGACTCGTATCAGCAAATATTTATACAACAACTAGGTTCATTCATAGATTGCTTAATGCCATTTGTTTTGTTTTGTTTTTGTTTTTTCAAGACAGGGTTTCTCTGTGTAGCCCTGGCTGTCCTGGAACTCACTCTGTAGACCAGGCTGGCCTCGAACTCAGAAATCCACCTGCCTCTGCCTCCCAAGTGCTGGGATTAAAGGCGTGTGCCACCACTGCCCGGCTTAATGCCATTTATACACGTCATTGTAGTTACATACTTTAATTATTACATAAAGCAACAACAACTGTAGTGCTGAGGAGAGTGGTTGTTTCTGTGGGAGCTAAACCAAGAGTACTACTCACGCCTGGCACAAGAAACATCCATTGTTACCCCTCAGACCTCCCAAACCCTTATAAGACCAGAGCAAAGGTACAAAAGGCACAAACCCATAGGCGTAAAGGCGAAGGCAATGGTGGTTGTTAAAGAAAAATGATAGGTTATTGGTTTGGACTAAGGCCCAGCACTAGTCCCCCACAAGCCAAGCTGGAGTCATTCACGCTAACGTCTTATGCAACTAGACTTTAACAAATCTATTTAACTGAGAAACTGAGCTGGGGATGTAGCCCCAGGGTAGAGCACTTACCTAACTTGCAAGGTTTAAGTTCAAACCCCAGCACAATTAATTAATTGACTAATTAAAGTGGACCTCAAGGAAGCAGGTATTAAACAATCCATTATTTTTATTGCTTATTCTTCCTCTTCCTATTTTTTTAAGTAACTTTTTGCTTTTGTATTTACTTTCTTCAGCCTTTTTCCATCTATAAGATCTGCCTAGCATTGCTCAACTCTGGACCTAAAGGTAAAGCCAGTGGAGATCCATATCTAATTCTGTATATGTTTACATTCATGTATATGTGTCTGTACATGTGTGTGGAGACCAGAGGTTGATATCATGTGTCTCCTCCAAATTGTTCTCCACCTTATTTTTCAGGCAGAATGGGTCACAGGATCTAGAGTTCACTGATTGGCTAGACTTGTTGGCCAGCAAGCTCCTGGCCTCCTCCTGTCTCCACTTCCCCAGAGCTAAGATTATAAATGCACATTACCAAATCCTGCTTTTTATGTGGATGGTGGGAATCCAAACTCAGGTTCTCTTGCTTACAGAACAAACATTTACTGAGTGTTCCATCTCTCCAGCTCCCTAAGTTGTAGGATTCAATTGTTAACAAAATTGCAGAATAGGCAAACTGAAAATTAATATAAAATGTCTACTCTGTTGTTGTCTATAGAGGGGAAAAAAACCACTTCAGAAAGCAAAGTGATTGCAAACACAGAATTACAAGAACAGTGAAACCGGATACCTCTCCCTCTTGCTAACACGGCAGATGGCTGTCCCTTCAACTAACTGTAGCAGAAAAGAAGATGTAGACGGGCTGTGGACTGACAGACAACAGGCCTGTTGAGGGAACAAAGGGAGCACAGAGAAAACTCGGGGACTGGGGGAAAGGTTGCACACTGAACCTTGACCTCTAGCCCCCTCCCACTGGGTGCCTGCCAGGCAGGACTGGATGTGGTTTATGTAGGCCCCAGTGCAAAATGAAAACACGGGGCCCTTGTTTTTTTGTTTTGTTTTGTTTTAGAATCTCAAGAAGGAGGGCAGAGAAGATAGTTCAGTCAAGAAAATGCTTGCTTTACAAGCATGGGAAGTTAAGTTCAGTCAAGTGTGGTGCCCGGGAGAACTATCATCAACAGTCTAACTCAACTGTGGGCCCTGTGTGCAACCATCCCATGCAGCCGGGCAAGAAAAGCCCACTACTGCAAAAGAAGCAAGACTACTGCTTGGTAGGACCTGCAATGTTTTTTACTGTGCAGACAAATTTCCGCTCTTATGAAAGAGAGCGTAATAGTTTAATTAGGTCAAAAACTTGTAATATTTTTCTATCATTACCCTCAGTATGTAACTATTAAATTAGTATTTTTTTAGATTGGATTCTGACAGAATGCTTGATTTTTAAGATTACTATTTGGGTTGCTGACTTGCATTTTATCTTTTAGAATAAATCATTAAATGAATTCTAGCGGGATATTATTAGAATAGGATTTCCAACCACTCCCGAAATGACCCTAAGCATACTTCTGCCATTTTCTACTATGTATTTATAAAATGTAGCAGTGGCTGCATTGTTGATTACAAAATCAAAATGACAAGCAACTCTGAAGAATGCTGTTGATGCTCTATAGCCTGGGCGCTCAGCCTGTGGGCCACAAGCCCTTTCACAGGGATCAAATGACCCTTTTACACGATTGCTGAGCCCATCAGAAAACATGGAGACTTACATTATGACTCATAACAGTAGCAAAGTTACAGTTATAAATTAGCAACAAAAATAATTTTATGGTTGGAGTCACCACATGTGAGGAACTGCATTAAAGGGTGGAAGCCTTAGGAAGGCCACTGTTCTATGGCTAACAGCATCAAATAGACATCTCATTAGTATGCAGATTTCCTTCCACCTTTAATGAATGGTAAAATTATCGGTACTCCAAAGCTACTGCGCTGCAAGATATGGTTCCTCCTGGATACAGTCTAAGACAGCAAACATAAATGCTCCTTCCCTCCTGGAGACTTAAACATCTTCCAGGAAAAAAAGTTAAGAAAAGGAAAAGAAGGTAATCCCCTCTCTTATATCTAGCTAGAAGCACGGACAAGAGTTATAATTAAAATGTGTTATTTCTCTCCTGTAACACACCGTACTTGTGCATGTATGCGTGCGAGTTGGGAAACTTTTCTGTGCTGTGACTAAATATCCTTTTAAAAAACAATTTAAGGGAGAAGGAGTTTCTCTTGGTTTATGGTGACAGAGAGATACAGTCTATCATGGCTGAGAAGACAAGGCAGGAGGTAGGCAAGGCATGGAAGTAGGACAGGAGGCTGGCCATACTATGTCCACACTTAGGAAGCAAAGAGTAAACAGGAAGTAGATAGAGCTGGGGTATAAAACCTGAAGGCCCACCTCCAGTGACTCACTTCCTCCAGCAAGACTCCACCTCCCCAGGATCCCATAACTTTCCCAAACAGCTGGAAATGAAGTGTTCAAGCTCTTGCGTTTATGGGGAATATTCCATAGTTAAATCACCATGGTGTCTATCAGTAGCACCCTGTGTCGATGGGACTTGAGAACCAACACAAGGCACTGCTTAGTTGCTGCTTTTGTCAATAATAGTTTGTTGTTGTTTCTGACTCTTCTCCTTTGCCCATACCATAATCTGACAAAATATTGTTTTCATGTTAGGACGTATGCCAACCGGTCTTGGGTGTGTCTTAGACCATTTTCTGTTGCTATAACAGAATAGCTCATTGGGTAATTTGTATAAAAGAAAGGGGTTTATTTGGTTTATGGTTCTGAGTATCTTCTTGGGGGAAGGGGACGGACAAGTAGGCACAATGTGGAAGAAAACTGGGATTTCTTTGAAACCCCCTGCTCTTTGAAAGTGAATGCAGTTCTGCTGGAAAGTCAATAATTTCTCTTAAAGACCCACTACCAACACCGCTACCATGACAATCGAATAACTGCATGAGTTGGATGGGGAGACAAATCAGATTCAAATGTAACAAAGGACTAGCTCACTGGAGGTTTAGGGTGAAATTTGGAGTCAACCCTGTCACTACTCCCCCTTCCCTCTAAGGTCTCAGAGAAGCTAGATCTGTAACTAAATGAGAATCTAAATGTTAGCTGTCTTCATGGTTGATGAGGCAGCCCAAAACAGGTCATTGTAACTCCTCTCCTGCTGATCAGGTGGGAAGCGATGCCGAGATCCTTAAACCTTACTCCCTAGATGGAAGATAGCTGCCTATCCCCTAGCATAGAATTCCTCTCCCTCCCCTTCCTCAGTCACAGGCAAAGAAAACTAGACAGGAACAGGAAAGGTGCTCTGCAAAGCAGAGAGGACAGCCCAGCTCCCTTTCACTTCAGTGGCTGCACAATCTCATCTTTGGTGAACTGCAAGGTTCAATGAGTCTCACAGGTCTTAAGTAATTCTATGACTCAGTTCCCTTTCCCTTGGATAGGCAGGAGTCAGATATGCTTAATTTTGATATTCCCTGTGATGCTTACTTTGTATCAGGGCCAGGTTACCACATTTCCTAGTTGGAGCATGTGCCAATAAGGAGCCTCAGTGTAACCAACACCCCCTTTCACAACTCCTTCATCTGTAGCATTTGAACATGAGATCTTCTAGCCAGCTGTTAGTACTTAAGACCTCGACACTGGAGTAACACAGAGAACCAAATGGCAATATAGAATCTTTGCATGGGTGGCAGAGGAAGCAGTAATGTCCAGTGGTGATTATGCCAATGACAGAAACTTGGATACTAACCACACTCTTCCTGTGTATTGATTTGGTCTCTATTTCTGGCTGCTTCATTTCCCATGGTTCCTGTCCATGTCCAAACCTCATTCTTCAGCTTTTCCATCAACTTTATGAGCTAGCCAATGTCCTATCAATAAAATCCTTTCTCTCTAACTAAGCAGAGTAAGCCTCCATTGTTTAGAAACCTGGAAATCTAACTAGCACATTTGATTTCATCTTTCATGCAGAAACTTGCCCTTTTCTTGTGGAGGCAAAAAGATGACAAATAGGGTCCCTGCCTTGTCTTATGTCTTAATACCTCTGCATGGTCTGCAGTCAGGAGAATGATGACCATGTGATTCTTCCAAAGCACAAGGTGGATTGGAGAAGGCTACATATAGTGTGATTTCAAGTATATCACACCCGGGAGAAACTAACACAGCTGTGGTTTAACTGTCTTCTTCAAAGCTCAGATTGAAAGGGAACTGTCACTGTACAGTGCTAAGAGGTAAGACGTTGGGAGCTGGAGAGATAGTTCTCCAGCCAGGCAATGGTGGTGCACACCTTTAATCCCAACACTCAGGAGGCAGAGGCAGACAGATCTCCATGAGTTCAAGAGCAGCCTGGTCTACAGAGCAAGTACCCAGACAGCAAGGTCTATATTGTGAAACTCTGTCTCAAAAACAAGCAAACAAAAACAAAAACAAAACACAGTCTGTGTACTCCTCCTTTTTTATAAGATCTAAGTTCAGTTCCCAGCACCTACATGTGCTGGCAGTTCATATTGCCTGGTTCAAGCTCTAGTGACCCTGATGCCTCTGGCATCCACAGAACTTGCCGTCTCCTATACACACTCTCTGCCCACCCCCCATACGCTAATATTTTTTAAAAGAGGCAAGGCACCGGGCGGTGGTGGCGCACGCCTTTAATCCCAGCACTTGGGAGGCAGAGGCAGGCGGATTTCTGAGTTCGTGGCCAGCCTGGTCTACAAGAGTGAGTTCCAGGACAGCCAGGGCTACACAGAGAAACCCTGTCTCGAAAAAACAAAAAAAACAAAAAACAAAAAACAAAAAACAAAAACTGTAGAGAGCAGTTAGAGTATTCGCCATTACAAGATGGCGCTGACTTCCGCTGTCGCTCTAAGGAAACTTATGGATAGCGCGGGGTGACTCACCCGAAGCGCTTGCGCATTAAGGGTGTACATGACTAATCACCGCCCACTCCCGGGGCGCGCCAATCAGTGGAGGACACGCTGCCTCAGGGCTATATAAGCAGCGCCATTCTGGGGCTC
>CM052713.1:26773436-26885936 GCA_028551405.1 Uromys caudimaculatus
GCTGGGATTAAAGGCGTGTGCCACCACTGCCCGGCACATTGTATCTTTTTACAAATTTATTTCTCTCATATATTATATCCCACCAGAAGTTTCCCCACCTCCTCTCCTCCCAGTCACCACCCCCCAACCTTCCCTCTCTTCTAGATCCACTTCTCCTCTATTTCTCTTCAGAAAAGGGCAGATCTCCCAGGGATGTCAACCAACATAGCATATCAAATTGCAATAAGACTAGGCATATCCCCTCATATTAAGGCTGAGTGAGGCAACCCAGCAGGAGGAAAGGGGTCCCAGAGGCAGGCAAAGGAGTCAGAGGCAGCCCTGCTCCCACTGCTATGAGTTCCACAAGAACTCCAAGCGTATAACATATAAGCAGAGGATCTAGGTCAGATTCATGCAGGCTCCTTGATTGCTGGTTCAGTCTCTGAGCCCCTATGAGCCCTGATTAATTTAATTTGTGGGCTTTCTTGTGGTGGTCTTGACCCCTCTGGCTCCTACAATCTTTCCTCCTCTTCCACAGGATCTCCTGGGCTTTATCTAATGTTTGGCTGTGGGTCTCTGCATCTGCTCCTATCAGATGTTAGATGAAGCTTCTTTGATGACAATTATGCTAGGCTCTGGTCTACAAGTATAGTAAAGTCTCATTAGGAGTTATTTCATTGACTTCTTTTTTCTGGTTGTGTTTGGTTCTATCCTAGGTGTCTGGGCTATCCAGCCTCTGGTTCCTGGCCCTCCAGGCAGTGTCAGGTACGGGCTCCTTCTCCTGTCATGGGTCTTAAGCTGGACCAGTCATTGATTGGCCACTCCTACAAGTCCTGAGCCACCTTTAACCCAGCACACCTTCAGAAAGGACAAAATGTAGGTTGAGGGTTTTGTGGCTGGGTTGGTGACCCAATCCTTTCACTGGAAGTTTTGCCTGGTTGCATCAGATGGCTGGTTCAGGCTCTGCATTCCCCACTCTATGATTCTTGGGAGTTATTGCACTGAGTTTCTACCTTGCTCCTGAAATGCCTCCCGGTTCCAATCATCTCTCCCAGTACTCTCTCCTTCTGTTCCTCCCCTCACCTGATCCCTCCTGTTTCCATCCCCACCTGCTCCGAGTAAACCCACAAAATCTATTCTATTTCCCCTTCCCAGTGAAATTCATGAGTCTCCCCTTGAGCCTTCCTGGTTACTTAGCCTCTCCGGGTCTGTGAACTGTAGCATGATTATCTTTACATCTAATCTCCATGTATAAGTGAGTGCATACCATGTTTGTCTTTCTGGGTCTGGGTTACTTCATTCAGGATGATTTCTTTCTAATTCCGTCCATTTGCCTGCAAATTTCATGATGTTATTTTTTAAAAAACAGCAGAATAATTCTCCATTGTATAAATATACCACATTTTCTTTATCCAATCTTCAGTTGAGGGACATCTATCTTGTTTCCAGTTTTTGACTATTATGAATAAATCTATGAACATAGTTGAGCGAGCAGCTTTACGGTAGGCTGGAGTGTCTTTTGGGTATATGGAGGGGATGGAGTAGGGTATCTCTTGGGTATGTGCCCAGGAGTAGGATAGCTGGGTCCTGAGGTAGATCAATTCCCAATATTCTAGGAAACCACCACATTGATTTCTAGTGGCTGTACAAGTTTGCACTCTCACCAGCAGTGAGGAGTGTTCCTCCTTGCTCCACAGCCTCACCAGATTGAGCTGTCACTTGTATTTTTGATCTTAGCCATTCTGACAAGTGTAAGATAAAATCTCAGAGTTGTTTTGATTTGTATTTCCCTGGTGGCTAAGGATGCTGAACATTTCTTTAAATGTTTCTTGGCTATTTGAGATTCCTCTGTTGAGAATTCTCTGTTTAGATCCCTACCCTATTTTTTAATTGAATTATTTGGTTTGTTGATGTCTCATTTCTTGAGTTCTTTATATATTTTTATATTATCCCTCTGTCAGATGTGGAGTTGGTAAAAATGTTTTCCCATTCAGTAGGCTAATGTTTTGTCTTATTGATGGTGTCCTTTGCTTTACAGAAACTTTTTATTTTCATGAGACCCGTTTATTGTCTATCTTAGTGTGCCTGCACTATTGGTGTTCTGTTCAGAAAGTTCTCTCCTGTGCCAATGAGTTGAAGGTTATTCCCACTTTCTCTTCTATAAGGTTCAGTATACTTTGTTTTATGTTGAGGTCTTTGAACCACTTGGGCTTGAGTTTTGTGTAGGGTGATCGGTATGGTTCTATTTACATTCTTCTACATGTAGACATCCAATTAGACCAGCACCATTGTTTCTTTTTTCAATTGTATATTTCTGACTTTTTTATCAAAAAACAGGTGTCCATAGGTGTGGATTAACATCTGGGTCTTTAATTCGATTCAGTTGATCAACCTGTCTGTTTTTATGCTAACACCATGCAATTTCTTTACTATAGCTCTGTAGTACAGCTTGAAATTAGGGATGGTGATCACCTTCGGAAGTTCTCTTATTGTTTTAGTTATCCCGGTTTTTTTTTTTTCCCCCCCATATGAAGTTGAGTATTGTTCTTTTAAGATCTGTAAGGAATTGTTAAACTGTATCTTAATTGTTATTAAAAACCATGTCATAAGGGAATATGAAGTGGAAACTTTAAGGGTTCTTTGGAAAGTCAGTTGTGTTGGATGGTGTTTGCTGGGGCAAACACGGTGAAGGAACATTTCGTTAAAGGGGACACAGGTGTGAAAGGCTAAGGCCGACTTGTGAAGGAATGTTTCCCTGAAGCAGACACAGGAGAGAGGACGTTCTGCTAAAGCAAGCACGTGAAAGGACACGCGATGAAGGATTCTTTGCTAATAACACGCTTGTATTGGTCTGCCTTACATTGTGTCATTGAGCTGCATTTGTTAGGACTCCATAGAGAAAAATGCATCAGAAAAACTTCTGGTGGTGTGCTGCAGTTTCTTGCCACTTCCACAGACCAAGGCTGATGGCAGAGTGATGTCAGTTGAGACAGAGGCACAGCCGAGGCAAGACATGTGCTGAGGCGAGACCCATGGAAGACATGTGATGTTTGGAGGGTATAAATAGAGCTCGATGGACAGTGACAGGGGCTGAGCTTGGCTTGCTTATAGAGCTAGCTGTGCAATGCTAGTGGGTCTCACGTCTTCACTGACTATCCCTCCCCTGAGAGAGGCACAGCCGAGAACCTCTCCTGGTGTTCCTCCTAGTCCCTCCTGCTGACTCGAGCCAAGACTGAGGCCTAGATGTTCCTGCTAGTTCATGCCACCACTGCTGCTGCTGACCCAATATTTCTTTGAGGTGTTTGCAAGTGGATCAAGCTGCTGCTACTAACCTGTGAACTGAACTACCGATTTCTAGACAACCCAGGCTAGAGTTGCTTCAAAGAATCATTCTAAACAGGTCCCCTTCACTGTATCCTTTCTTTCACACTACCTGTGATGGGTGGTGGGTTAAAGGGAGGTTAAAGCATTTAAGAACCACCATTAAAAATATATTTTGAAAAAATTAAAGTTACAGGAATAGGATAAGAAAAGTAGTAGATGTGAACAAATTTGTAATTAGAAAAGATCACCTGTACTTTGCAGAACTGATGAGTTTGGGTATAAATGACTACAAAAATATATACTGAGTTTTAAGTTGTTTTCCAACTTTATGCCTTTGTGACTCTTACTTTCCTATTGTATTATACTGAAAAGAGAATCGGTTAAATGAATGAGAGTTTGAAAGTGAATCATTGTTTTGAAAATTAGTTCACTTCTTTATGAAAGGTGGGGGGCTTGCACTTTTAGATTTTAGGGTTTTTTTGTTTTTTGTTTTGGATCAGTTTTTATTTTATTTTTAAGATTTATTTATTGTAGGAGTGTTTCTCCTCCATGTATGTATATGTACCATGTGTGTGCCCAGAGCTTTTCGAGGTCAAATGATGGCATCCCCTGAAACTCGAGTAAGGGATGGTTGTGGACTACTATGTGTGTGTTGAAAACCAAATCTGCTCCCACCTCCCTGATTTGTTCTTTAAAAAGTCAGGGAAAAATGCAGCAGGATGTCTTTACAATCTTTGAGAGCAGTAAAGGATGAGAATTCAGCAATTGCTCTGCTTCTACGTCTCAGTTTCTGGGGGCATCATGATTTTAAATCCTATCATCATCCTAATGCTCTCAAATCTCTCTCTCTCTAGCCTGCCGGTCTTCCTGCACCTCAGATTCTAAACCTAATTGTCTCTTCCACATCTCCACTTAGATTTCTAAAAAGGATTTCAAACTGAACATAAAAGTCCTGACTTCTGCCTTCAAATTAACTTCTTTTTACAACTTGTTCTCCCAAGCAATCTGAATGCTTCTTTTACCTTCCATTAAAACCAAATGTTCTACCTAAACGTTTCACCAACTCTAAAATATTTTGAGAATTCAGTGTTTATCACTTCAATTATTATCACACTGGCTTAAATCACTATCATTGTGACCTGGATCATTGTAATAATTTTCTGATACCACTTTTCACCAGCTAATGCATATTGATTCGTGCCTGGCTCCTTCTGTGTATTCTCTTGGAGATTGATGACTTTTGTTTCTTTCATTTATTTTGATTAAACTCCAATACAACCTTGTATATGCTCCATAAATATTTCTTGGAATCAATACATATTTTATTATATTACACAAATACCAGTATATTTATCAACACTGATAGCAAGGTACTTTTATGAAAAAACTACTAAAAAAAGAAATGAGTGGGGTCAGCAGATTAAAACAGCTTTCAGAAGTTATTTCTGCTTTAACTCAGTAGGAGTATTTCCAACCCACCTAGCCCATAACCCGTAGGTATAAACAACTCTTTGATGCCTGACATGGCCTTCCACTAACCAGGGAATCACCTTAATCCTCTTTCATAAAAAGCAGGCCTACAAATGGAGACAAACTGCCTAACCATCAAAGACTGTTGGGAGTGTCCAACAGTGCAGGTTAAAAAAAAAAATCAAAAGACAGGGAAGAAACTGTGGAAGGCTGTTTCCCCAAGTTGGCTACAATTTGAAGAGAAAGATAATATGTTGCAAAAATGCTAATTCCTTCTGCTCTCTTAACAGTACACGAAGCTTAACTGACGTCAATTACCCTAGCTACTTGGGCAACTGTGTACAGGGGTAAAGATATGGCACCTGAGAGAGGTTAAGGTTACCAAAGATTAGGACATGTCATTTGGATCCAGCAGGAAGAGACGGTAATAAGATAGCAAATGACCAGAGACTAATTATCTATAAAAGCAGTCATGGCAAGTGAGGCCCAGGTTCGCATTAACCTAATCAAACATGGCGCTAGATGCCAACACAGATTGTGCGCCGGAAGTTGGGAGGAAATTACCCCCATCCAAGATGGCGGCTACCGAGCTGAGCCGCTAGACTGGAGCGCTTGGAGCGTCTTTGCCCTCATCCAAGATGGCGGCCCCGTGGGCGCTGTCCCGGCTCCGCCCCGTGCCGCGGCCCCGCCTCTCCCTCGTCCCTTCCTCCGCCCCCTCGCAGTACCCAGTCGGGTCTGAGGTGCACGCGCCGGGAGAGCGGGCTGCGGGCGCTTGACATGGCGGCAGCGGCGGCGACTGCAGCGACCAAGGGGAATGGGGGCAGCAGTGGCCGAGCCGGGGCTGGCGACGGCAGCGGCCCGCGGAAGAAGAAGGGCCCCGGACCTGTGGCCACGGCGTACCTGGTCATCTACAATGTGGTGATGACGGCGGGGTGAGGCTGGAGCTCTCCGGGGGAGGCGGGGAGCGAGCTCTGCGGCCGGCGGGGGCGCCCTGCAGCCCGCGCGCCGGGTGTCGGACCCGTAGCCCGAGCGGCCGCGGGGCGAGCACGGGGCAGGCTGGCCGCAGAGCTGCCTGGCCAGGGCCTCGGCGGGGCGGGCGAGCGGGCGGGCGAGCGGGCGGGCGGGCGGGCCGGCCACAGGTGCGGCGCGGAGGCCAGCCCCGGGCGGCCGGTCACGACTGCCCCAGCCCGACGAGGAAGCCGGACTGGCTGCGGTGACCATTCATTTAGGCGGTCGTTTCCAAACCCCGGCGGGAGCGTTCGACTAGGAGGCGGTGGGAACGCGTTCAAGTTTTCAGCCAGCCGCCTGAGTCGGAGCGGTCCGACCCTGGGGCGAAGACTTTCGAGGGGGGGATTGCGTAGACTTTCTTGAGGCAAGTTGAGGTAGGGAGAGAATCAACCCTCGGGTCGGTGTTTACTCCATTTTAAGTCTGTCTCTTGAATTATGAAGAGGGTTTTTAGTTCCAATTCTCACATAACTTGCCCTATGACTTTGATGAAACCTGCTTCTTTCTCTGGGCCTCTAGTGGTTTTTTGGTTTTTTTGGTTTTTTTCCAGTTAGGTAGAGTTAGGCTAGGTGAATCCAGTTTCACAATCCGGTGGTTTGGGTGAGGTGAATCACAATATAATTTGTTAGGAAATGTCTAAGTCGTAAAACTTTCTTACTTGCAGTTTCTCCTATCTTCCATTCCCCCTTTCCCTTTCTCGTTCTTTTCCTGTTTTTTGTTTGTTCTGGTTTTTGTTTGTTTGCTTTTTAAAGACCAGAACTCATTATGTAGTCCTTGCTGGCCTGGGAACTTGTGATCCTCCTGCCTCAGTCTTCTGATGGCTGGAATTAGGGGCCTGTGCCACCAGTCTTGACTCCCTAGCATTCATTTATTTGTTTACTGGTCCTGGGGATTGAACCTAGGGCCTCACACTTTTCATGCACTCTACTACTGAACTATATCCCTAGCATGGCTTCCCCCACCCCCTGCCCCCATGGCTTTTTTTTTTTTTTGGTAAGATTTTCAAGTATACAGAAAAAAATTAAAGAACTGATTATTAAAAATTCAGTCTTAATTGTCTTTTACAGAAGGAAATACATTGACAGGGATTAAAACTTAAAATATACACAAAGTGCATACATACAGTGAAACCCTGTTTCAAATCACCTTACTTGAATCAGCTAATTTTGTATATTCTTCCGATGCTGGTATTAGTACAGGCTAACACACACACAAATGTTGTAAACTTAAAGTTATTATGTTGCTTTTTAATGAAGAAATAGTCTGGGAAGGTGGTAGGCTGATTGGTAGTATTAGAAATGGGAGGTGTTGAAACATAGACTCAGGCTAGGCATGGTGGATCTCGGAGTGAAAGGACAGCCTGGTCTACAGAGCAAGTTTCAGGATAGCCAGGACCACACAAAGTAATCCTGTCTCAAAAAAAAAAAAAAAAAAAAAGAAAGAAAGAAAAGAGAAGAAAGAAAGAAAGAAAGAAAGAAAGAAAGAGAAAAAAGAAGAAAAGAAAAGAACACAGGCTTGTATAAGATCATACAAGTTCTCAGAATCCCTGGATCTAAACTTAGGTCAATGAAGAACTATTGTAGATACAAGTTGTCATTCACATAAATGTCTCCAGATTATTATTATTATTATTATTAGGAGAACATTTAGGGATCTCTGTATATGTGTTTATGTAAAATTCCTGTTCTAGCAAAGGTGTTGGTAGAAGCAGTGTATTGCAGAGGGAGGTCAGAGTCCTCTGATGAGGAAAGACCTCCTTTTCTGGGTGACGAACATGAGATAAGGGTGAGGAGTGGGGTCTTAATCCAGGACAAGAAGTTGGGATTTTGAGAGGGAAGTTAATGCTTTAATCCACTTGAGCATTAATTTATTACAAACTTGATAATAGCATTATATCAAACATTAATAATAAACTTGAGTATTAATT
This sequence comes from Uromys caudimaculatus, assembly GCA_028551405.1. Lineage (NCBI taxonomy): Eukaryota > Metazoa > Chordata > Mammalia > Rodentia > Muridae > Uromys > Uromys caudimaculatus. The sequence goes on from CM052713.1 coordinate 26,781,143, forward strand.
TGTTACTGCCCATGCTGGCCAGTTAAACCAGTAAGGAATTTATTTCTTCTATTATAAACCCTTATTTAATGTCCCTCTATGATAATTTGTAGACATAGAACATATATACCGTTGCCTAGTTGAGCGTGTACATTTAGTTAAATCTGCCCTTTCTGAGATGGGCCTTAATGACCAGGTTCCATTTGCCTCCTTATAGAGTTTAACAGGAAACCACAAGGCCTAACATTAATTTTGAGAAGGAAGGTGGAGCAGAAAGGAAACGCTCACAACTGCCTGTCCCAGTGCTTTCTTGTTTTGTGAGTTTCTAATCAATACACCTATTGATCTCTTTTCTCACTTGGTTTTGGGAAATTTAAAACTGTTCCGTTTCAAAGGCAACTTTTATTCTTAATTTTTTTTAATTTAAATTTTTTAATTAAATTTTTTATTTAATTTAAATAAGAAAGATCACGATATATGAACATGTCCCACTGAGATACTTGTGAAAATAGTTTAAAATTTTTTTTTCAGTTTAAATGTTATTATTAAAGACCCTCTAACAGTATAAATCAATTAAAATTGAGCCCCTTGTTCCCCTTAGTCTTTTTGGAACCTGATTTCACTGCACAAAAACCATAATAGCTTATTCCCTTTGCATTGGCCTTGTTCTCAGCAGACAGGTTTATCAAAGAGCTGAGTTCCAGACAAGTGAGGTGCCACTGTGTAATTTTATTTTACAGGATGTTGTAGGTAGTGTAACACTTGTTTGTGCTACAATGTGGCCTTTGTGAACCACAGTTGACGTGTCTATCATTTTTATACCACACTTGAAACCAACTGCTTCTTTGCAAATGGAAGGTTTGTTTTAGTACAAAGTTCAGACATTTTGTTCCATAGTTGAAGGACCTCATTACATTGGTTTAGTGACAAAGCAGAAACAGAACTGTTCACCTCATGACCATGCCACAAAAGAGAGAAGGAAAGAGGGCTAGGGTCCCATGGTATCTTTCAGAGCAAGTCCTGGTGGCGTATAGATGTCTCACTGGGTCTCAGCTCTTAAAGAGTCCACCTCCCAATAGTGTCTCTCTGGGGACCGTGCCCTCCATGTGGGTGGCACACCACAGCACTTGGTAAATCTAGGGTCTTTTTTATTCTTTTAAACAAGTTCTGCTGTTCCTTTTGTTTTCCTCTCCTAATTGTCCTTTCTTTTTTACTAGGTGGCTGGTGATAGCAGTTGGGCTGGTGAGAGCATACCTGGCTAAGGGGAGCTACCATAGTCTTTATTATTCAATAGAAAAACCTTTGAAGTTCTTCCAGACAGGAGCCTTACTGGAGGTATGTTTGAGATTTTTGTCACTAATTTCAAATGTTATAAAGTAGAAAATATGCAGTCACTAAGTATGATAAAATATGTTGAAATAGCCTTATCCTTGTTGGATTTGCTTTAAATTTGGAAATTTTGTTTTATGAAATCGATGTCTTTGAAATTCTAAAAAAAAAAAATCACAATTCCATTTAATCTATTGCTTAGAATATGTTCTATCTCCAGCTTTATAGGAAATCAAATGGTGCAAACTTCTTTTAGGATTTTGAGAAGTTGTGGGAGTACCCTGGTAATGCCTTGGCAGGCCCGTATAACGGGGATGGTGAGCATATTTGGTGGAGGTGGTATATTGTGATAGACAGGAGACAGAGCAGAACCTGCCTGAGGCAGCTACGTTAGCAAAGGCTTTGAAGGACGGTAGAGATTCACAGCGAGGTTTATGGATCCGTGCTTGCCTCCGTCCTCTTTCCCAAATCAGTGTAGTTTGGGTTATAAGTATAGTTGGGTATTTGAGTTACATCTGATAGAAATCCAACTCAAACAATTTTAGGAATAAAGGGATCTTCTGGTCTGAAGCTGATAAAGATGCAAAACTATGGGCTGAAGAGATGGTCCAGCAGTTAAGAGCCCTTGCTGCTCTTTCCAGAGTACCTGGGTTCGATCCCCCAACACCTACCCCCATGGCAGGTCACAACTATCAGTAACTCCAGTTCCAGGGGATCTGATGCCCCTCTTTTGACCTCCAAGGGCACCTGGCATGCATGTGGAAAAACACTCATAAAAATAAGTTAGTAAAATAATTTTTAAAAAAATTAAAAGGTTGGGCTGGAGAGATGGCTCAGTGGTTAAGAGCACTGACTGTTCTTCCAGAGGTCCTGAGTTCAATTCCCAGCAACCACATGGTGGCTCACAACCATCTGTAATGAGATCTGATGCCCTCTTCTGGTGTGTCTGAAGACAGCTACAGTGTACTCATATAGATAAAATAAATAAATTTAAAAAAAAAAAAAAAAAAGATAAAAGGTTAACTTACAAAATGGAAGGAACAGCTCAGTATTGAGAAGCAGTGGTTTGACTTTATTTCTCTTTGTGTGATAGTCTTAGGCTCTGCTAGTGTAGATAGCAGATCTACAATAGGAAGAGGTCCTGTTTCCGGAGCATCTGTGTCAGATATAGCACTAGGAAGGACTCTGGTTGGCCCTTTTTATACCAACTTAGACTCTTCTTGTGGTGTTGAGCAGTTTATCAGCAGGCGTAGCCATTTTTCTGGACTGTAGATTTTGGTAGTGGAAAGGGGGGCTGAGGACAGTTAGAGACATGCAAAATCAAAAGCTCCATATTTGTTGTGATAAAACCCTTTGGGTAGTGCAGAGGACATGATACTCAGTTTTATTTCCTCATTCTCCAGGGCAAACCCAGCATGACATTTGTGTCTCACTGGCAATTTAAAACCCGAACTAGTAAGGAAAAAATAACTTACCTCCATCCTCACTTTTAAAAGCAGAAAGTAGAAAGCAAGCTCTCTTGTGCCTGTCGGGGTGCCGTGGTGACTTGGGCACTCGCGGTTCCCAGCTTAGCAGATTGGTGGTTTATCCCTGATCCACCGTTTTGACCTGGAGAAGAATTCGGCTACAGCCACTTTCTAGTTTCTTCCTGCTCAAACAGTGTGAGTCCAAGAAAGCCAGCAGATTCTAGTGTGTGTCATCTCTAAGCTTAGAGCCTTGGGGTTCTGTGAAAGGGGGAGAAATAAATAAGTAGCACTTTGTCACCTAGTCACAAGCTGTTCCCTCAGCTGCAGAGAGGCACTCCTGAGGTCAGGGCCGTCAGAAACAAAGAACGGGGTTGCTCACACTTGGGTACTTCAATGATTTATAAGGGGATTTTCTGGAAGATTTTATAATGTAAAAATACAAGTTTTAAAATTTACGTATATCTCAGGGAAAGTAAATAAATGAACAGTGCAGCACAAATTCACTCCAGAGCCAAGTCTTAGACTTAGATGATTAACCTGTTCATCTCTGTTGAATTTTGTAATAGGGATTTAAGAAATAAATTTTTTTGCTTTGTCTTTGTCAATCTCCACCAGAAACTTATTGCATGATAAATCCTGGATTTGGTTTTAGGAAAAAGACTATGCCCCCCAAATGGAAACATCTTTGAACCCACCTTTCCCTAAGAGAGAAAGAGACAATGGAAATGACTGTAGATAGTGAAGTTCTAAAGACTAGCACAAGAAGGCTGCAGAGGTCCATGGAGACAGGCCTCTAACTAGGCTGCAGGGAGAGCCTGCTGAGATGCACTTCTTGCATGGTACTGAAGAAGGGCTTCACGGCGTACCCAGCAAACGCAGTGTAATCATTAGAGGTGTGTGTTGCTTCATTACACTTACTGCATTAATGAACAGGATGAGAAAATTAATCTAGATGAGTCAGCTACTCTCCCTGTGTGCTGACTGATGTTCTTTAGTGGGGCCTTTGGGGAGGGGCTTAAAAAGGAAATATCAGTTGTTCCCAAGAAATTCCAGATCTTTTTTGGAATATATAAAAGACTTAAAAACATTTAGTAGGTAAGCCCAAATGGTCATATAGTGATATGTTATGAAAATGAAACAACACTCAAAATAGCTTACTTTTTGAAGGACTTTATTTATGTTTTTATGTATGTATTTATTTTTTGTAGAATGGATACATTGAGTTGTGGTGTGTGTAATACTGATTTTTTTTTTTTTTTTTTTTTTTTTAGTAGTGCCATGCACATACCAGGCTAATACTGTTAACACTGAACTATGTTGTCAGCCCAGGGATTTTAGTAAAATTGACAGAAACCTCAACTTTATTCTACCTACTTATCCAAGAATGTGCTGAGTATTTTTTTTAATAAATAAATTCCAAAATTATTGTACAGGTAGTAATTTAAGTGTTTGGTTAGTGAATACTGTGAAAATTAAGCCCTTGCTAAAAAGGAACTAACTTAAGGGAGGGGAGGGCTCCGGCAGTACATTCAGCTTGCACGAGGCCTGGGATGTACTCTACAGCAAACCAACCAACCAACCAAACCAAAGCCTGCAGTGTTGGCTGGAGATCAGGGAAACCTCCTCACTTAACCATCAAGAGGGACCTGTTGTCTTTAGCATATTCTATAAATAAAAATCAAAGGCAGGAATGTAGCTGGGCCGCAGGAATGGCCCAGACTGGAGCTGAAACAACCTAGTGAGCCCAGGTGTTCATGCTCCGTCACTTTATCTGCCATTCTGTGTGGTGTCTGAACCATTCTCCCCCTGCATGCTAGCTTCTTGTTTCAAGTGCCAGGTGATAGTAACAGTTAGTCTCCTGATGTAGCTCTTGGAGCCAAGATGAGGACAGCTAGCTAGAAGCAGAGCCTTAGTTCTGTATCTTAGTGAGGAGCTAGTGGGTCCAGCTAGGATCAGTTGTGATCCTAGATGGCCACCTCTAGACAGGAAGCAGGGCTGCAGTGATGATCCAGAAAGGAAGGAGGGTAAGGGAGGGACAGCTTTTAGAGTAAGATACTAGAAGAAGCCACCAAGTATCTTACTAAAGTTTTCACAAGACACACAATAGAATGAACATGTGTTGTATCTTATTATTACATATAATGTATAATATACATATGTATATATACACACATAGAGACACACATCTTGTTTTGTGTGGAAGGAGGCACTGGGAGTTGAACCCAGGGCCTTCCACATACCAGGTTAATACTGTTAACACTGTTAATAATTATATACAATAATGTTTAATTTATCTATGGAGTTTTGCTTTAGTTTTAGTTTTTTTGTTTGTTTGTTTTGTTTTTTTTGTTTTTTTTTTAGTGGAGGATTTTCCATATTTTCCAGGCTGGTCTCCCTGTCCTGGGTTTAAGCAATCCTCTGCCTCAGCCTTTCAAAGCACTGAGCCTACAAACATACACCACCATATCTGGCTGTAGTATGATTTATAAATTGATCTACTGTAAAATGTTAATAATAATCAGTATTTTAGGCCAAGAGATCAGAGTGCAAATAAGATAATATACCTTGGGTCAAATCCTGAGTCGTTCTGTGCTGGCCAACATAAGCAGCATCAACATACTTTTTAAATGCCACTCACAGATTACAAAATGTGGTATGTCAATGCCAGACAAATGTGTTATTGGTGGTGTCTCCCACCTGGGTGAACCGTGAAACATGCTGTGTGACAGGAAGGCAGACACAGCATGTCAACGGATCATGTGATTCCTTTGACCTGAAATGTCCAGGACACAGTCTGTAGAAGTGACCGTCAAGGGTACAGGATTTCCTTTTAAAGGGACGGAAATATAACTAGTGACGGTGATTGCACAACTTTGTGACTGCAGTGATCAGAGACACTTGACACTTAGAAGGAGTGGGTTTTGTGGAGCTGTGAATCATATCTGGCTTTAAAGATGCTTTCCTGTCCAGACTGTGCTATGGCCACATTCTTTATCATTTTGGCTTTGGATTCATGATAGTCACTGATAAGGCAGTCTTTCTCCAGTTTGACTGAGGAGAGATTGAATATTAGCATGGGGATATAGAGTTGTGGTGGAGTCCCAGGTTCAGTTCCTAGTACCACACACACAAATGCTAGATTGGAGTTACAGTCCTGGTAGCTTTGTTATTGTTTGTTTTGTTATCATGTTTTGTTTTTGGACTGGGATTGAGCCTAGGGTTTCATGCACGCTAGTTAAGCACCGGACTACTGGATTATATCCCTAGTCTTCCCTTTAAAACATTTTTATTGGACAGGCAAGATGGCTTAGTGGGTAAAGACATTTACTGCATAAGCTTGGTGACCTGAGCTCACTCCCTGGAACCCACATGATGGAGGAAGAGAACTGACTCCACAAAGTTGTCATCTGACCTTGCCATGAATGCTCCCACATACTAATATTACAGTTTTTAAAAGCAGAAATCATTTATTTTGAGATAGTGTCTTGTTAAGTTGCCCAGGTTGCTCTCTAACCCCCTCTGTAGCCCAGCCATGTGGAGAACTTGACACCCTTCTGTCTCATCCTCAGGAGTGGTGAGCGAGGATTGTAGGCCTGCATGGGAGGTCTGTCCAGAATGGCAGTTTAGACTGGTTCCTAGGCAGAGCTGGATTGCTGAATGCTTTGGGTTCAAGTGTTGTTGGCTGTGTCCCAGGCCTGGGAGTTCATTTCCAACAGGTTGAGGCTGCTTGGCACAGACCTGTTTGGCTGGTATAAGCCATGTAGATTGCTATGGACCTCACTTACCTGCCTCTGTCCTTCTGGGCCTAGTGTCCCACTGCAACCCTTTTGCCTCCTGTTCCCCTCCAGATCCTTCTACTGTGTAGAAGCCCTTTGTCTACAGTAAGGGGAAACATGTAGGCGCTTTTCTTACCTTTTCCTAGAGTTGATCTGTTGCTGAGTTTGAAAAGCAGAATTAGTTGTGGAGTGCTGTGAGGGACCACAAAGAACGTCTGTCTGTTGAAACCCACTGGCACATGCTTCACCCTTCTTCTGTATTCCGTCAGAGTCTCCAGGCCTCACTTCTCCCCTTCGGGTCCCTAATGAAGTAGGAAAGGGTTTTTGAATGCCTTTTAAAATAGAGGAAAGTCTTAACTACTGTGTCTTTAAGAAGAAGGTTCCAGTTTATACCCCTGAGTGTTTCTGGCCCTGTGGCTTAAACCTTGTCTGTCTACTGTTCTCATGTTAGCTCCCAAGGTGTCGCCAATAGAGCTGTATGCCTCAGGTACATTACCAGCCAGTGTGCTTTTGTGAACTGGCCTGGGGATAGTTCACAAGAGCCAGTTTTTCCTCTTTGTGGGAACCTGTTGACTTTCCAATAGCAGTTTTATGTCTTAAGGGACTTTTGAAACAATCTGCATGCACTTGGTGGACTCCCTTTATTCTGAAGATTGCTTCTAAGAGACCAGATCTCTGAAGGAGTTGGGAAAGGCTGGCAGAGCCGGTCATGTGGAGCCATCTAGTACAGACTTGTCAAACAGCAGAGCCCAGAAAAACCAGCTTCAGAAACTGTGTGAGGACGGGATGGGAGTAAAGTGTCACAACATTTGACAGGAAGAGGGAGTCTGCAGGAAATAGGAGCCCACCCACGCAGGTGTCACTGCCTGACAACCGAGTAAGTAGAAGTTAAATAATACAGTGCTCAAAGAAACGAGGAAGCTAATGACTTCAGAACAGAGTGTGCTAAAATTAAAAAGCAAAGACAACAACAGCAACTCCCCTACATATATTTACGGCGACTGCAGGGCAGGAAAGAAACTCTAGTGAAATAAGCTGTAACCCGAAGGCTGAGGAGAGTGGTTGTTTCCAGTCACAGAGCATCAGGTAAAGCAGGCTCAGAGAGAAGCCATTGAGAGTTTTATAGAGTTCACCATTTGAGAGGTAAAAAGAACATCACTCGGTCTGGGCTACCTGGCACAACACAGATGTGCTGTGCTGGTGGACTGGCTAGGCAGTACATGGTACTAGAACAGGGAGGCATAGTCTGTTAGTGTTAGAACCCATGTGTCCACAGAACTGACAGCAGGCATAAAACCTTTAAATGAATAATAAGGCTTCCCCCTCCCCCCAAAATAGAAAAATTAGAATGTATAATTCAAGGTAATTGTGAAGAAAAACATGCAGAGACGTTTTTGAGCTAAAAGGCTGGTTATTGACAGTTTATGGCAAACCACAGAGGAGCTTTTCTGCCAGGAAAAAAAAAACCTTACTCCTTCTGAATTTCTCTCTTTTTTTTTTTTTTTTTTTTTTTGAGACCAGGTTTCTCTTTGTAGCTCTGGCAGTCCTGGAACTCACTCTGTAGACCAGGCTGGCCTCGAACTCAGAAATCCGCCTGCCTCTGCCTCCCAAATGCTGGGATTAAAGGCATGCGCCTCCACCATCCAGCCTGAATTTCTCTTTAACTCCTTAAACTTAGAACAGAAATCACAATCCTTAGAAGAAAAGAGACTTGGAAATGGAACAGTAAAAGCAACAAGGACCTTAGATTTCAACCTTTCTAGGAAGCAAAATCCACTTGGAGCTGGCTGACAACATTAGCCTCCTAAAGAGACAATATCGTCTACAGGTGGAGGCGTTCTAATACCTACGGAACTTGGGAAGAGCTCAAAGTGCATCTAGCTGTTACAGAAATAATAAAGTCGTTAGCTCTGTGTATTTGGGCTTTCTGCTTAATAATATCCCAGATCTGTGCTGTCCAGTACAATAGCCACTAGTCACGTGGTTATGGGGCCCTTGAGATGTGGCTGGTAGGACTGAGAAGCTGAATTTTAAATTTCATTTCCATTCTGATAGGCACATATGACTAGTGGCGTCTGCACAGCCCAGGATAGATAGGTCATGATCTAGATTGCAAATTACCCACCTGGAATTTCACAAGCTAGTTTAGATTCTGCCAGAACAGAATGAAAGGTAGGATGGTGAATGAGCCAACAAAGGGTGACATGCTGTAAATGGCATATCACTTGGACTTTGGAGGCTTCTTAATTCATATGTTTAGAACAATGGAGCTAATATTAAAATATGCAGGTGTTTTCAGGTTAGAAAAATATGTAGAATAAAAACAAAACCTGTAGGTGTTGGAGAAGGTGTCAAAGGGCATGTGTCAAACCAGTGCTGCCCTTGGGGGCAGGAGGTGCAGGAGTGCTGAATAAGAGGTGTCTGCTTCTACTTTCTGTGCTTTATTATATATTCATGGACTCCTTACATGAATCTTGAAAGACACGGTAAAGTATATGTAATGGCATGCAATAAAGAACAGTATGGGTGAGGAAAATAGGATTAAAACAGTATAAATCAAAAGCTTAGACAGTTCATGAATTCAGTCTTGACGCCTCAGCTTGAGAGCTTGGGGTCAGGGACATAATAACTGAGATCTGTTTGTGCTGCACAGATTACAGAAGTGGAAAATGACAATGTAGGGGCTACAAGTTGGCTTTGATGCTTTTCCCCCGAGGATCCAGGTTTGGTCCCAGCACCCATAGCCCACCTACCTCCCCACTGTTTTAACTCCAGCTCCAGGCGATCTGTTGCCTCTACCAGCATCACTGGGCACCAGGCATGCATGTGGTAGACATACATACATGGATGCAAAAACACTCATACACAGAAATTTAAAATCTTAAAACAAAAGCAGAGAGCATGACAGGAGATTTAAAAAAGCTTTCCTGGTGACAGAGGATAGCATAAATAACTGCTCTGGCTGGCACAGTATGTGTGAGGCCCTGGTTCAACTCTCAGTGCCACAGAAAGGTAGGTGGGGAGGAAAACAGGAAAGGAAGACTGGCTGAGACTGGCTGGGCATGGCAGTGCTGTCCTGTAGTCTGAGCTGACGCTGGAAGGCTGGGAGTCTGAGACCAGTCTTGGTTGAGTAGTAACTGTCAAAAGAGGACCAGACATGGGGAAGGGAGAGAGGGACAAGGGAAGGAGGAAGATCACAGCATAAGATAAAGTTGATTTCACCACAGATTCAGGAGTTAAGTGTTGTCTGTAGCAGGAATCAGAGAGATCGTTCGATGAGTAAATGCTTATCTGAACAGAGAAACAAAATGTGTAGAGAAGCTGGCAGAAACGCTTGAGAAGTGAAAACAGAGTGCTTACGATTCATCATGCTAGATATAAAAGCACTGCAGCTAGGTCTTAAGTTAGGACTTGAGGCAGTTTTTGTCATTGACTACCGTGGTGACCTGCTCTCTCTGGGCCTAATATATTGTGAGCAGTGAGCACACTGGATTAAATTACTTCCCTTTTTCCTTCAGTGTTAAGTTCTGTGAGGCTTTAGCACTTTACTCTCAGAAAATGAAAATTAAGCAAATAATTAGTCACCATAGTGCTATAAAACAGTGAAATTAAATAACAATGAGAAAATATTAGCAATTTGGGAAGTTTCACTTGTTTTCTCCTTCAGTGGATGTAAAAGGATTTTGGAAAAACATTTGGGATCTCTGAGGTGATCAGTAAATGGGCTTTTTTAAAATTCTGGCTTGGTTTGGTGTTTGCTTACGTTCTAAACATTTAGAAAGGAGTAGGATGAGAAGGTGAGGAGTAACCTATTAGTGAAAGCCAAGCTGGGAGACATGCTCTCTGCTCCTCGCTGAGCCCGGAGAGTGGTTCACACAGCACAGCACATCCTGGCCTGGACGAGTCCATGAGAGCCTAGGGTTCTTACTTCAAGAACTTTTATTAACACATTCATTGTTCAAGATATAGACTTCATTATTGTTAGGTCTCAAACCCAGGACAGCTGAGGTCCCTAATTAACATATCAAAGCAGACCTCTCCAGGTACTCTGCATATGCGGCTTTGCTTACTAGCTACCTGTTATAGGGCTGTCGCTGGCAAGAAGGTAGATATATATACTATAGCAAAAGTAATACTTTATTATGCTGAGGGTCATCACACAGTGTCCACACTCTGAATTCCTAACTACCACCCCCTAAGCCTATCTCCCCAAGGCTACTTACCTGTGTTATGCATCTTACCTGAAGGTCTCTAACCAGAAGTCTCTGATTTGAGGGTCACGATCCTGGGGGAATTCTCCAGCCACAGGGCAGATCAAGGGTGACGTGTCTCTATATGTACAGAGCAGAACATTGCTCTTGGTCTCTGCTTATCCATCCAGCAGGCGCCATGGGGTTCTAGGACTGTGTCAGGTTATCCTGAGTGAGCGATGTCACTGAGTTCTAATTATCAGCCTTGGGTGTAGTGGGGATCCTGCCTTGATATGTTATGTTATTAGCCATCTTTACATGTCTAAGAGGCATTTTTTACTGTGCTCATTACAAGGACCCTCCTAGCAGAAACACTCCACCCCTTACCTGAACTCTTCTAGGGCAGAGGCTGCCCTACCCCCAGCTGCTCACTCCTATGTAATCCAACCATTTTGGTTTCCTGCTCTCTTTACACCTTTGGCCTCCTGGCTGCTGCACCTAGTTTTAGTTCGCCTCTCCCTTCTCTTCTCCTCCCCCTTTCCTCGCTTGGCTCAGGGTCACGTCCACTCTGGGCTCTCCCAGATGTCCCTGCCTCTGGCTCTGCTCTCCCACATATCTACAATAAACCTTTTCCTCCATCCTACTCAGGATCAGTTATGTTCCCTTTTCCTTTTTATTTCTTTTCTTTTTCCATTCATCTGCTTTCAAAACAAAGGTACAAAGAGGATAACCAAAATGGTTGGATTATATAGGGAAGGGCAGCCCAGCCCCTGTACTGGAGAGTTCTGGGTGGGGTATATCTGCTGGGAGGGCCCTTTAATAGGTAGTGACTGAGATTGCTGGGAGAACCTGGTGGCCAGGTCTGCCTTGATATGTTATTAGGCGTCTCCGCCCTTTGTCCCAGGCTTGAGAACTAAGAATACATTTTCATATGTGTGTATCACATATACCCACCCTTTGCTCTCCCCCTGCCCCACTGTTCCCCTTCCATTGAAAGGTACTTTATGGAAGTTTCTGGTGAGACTGAGTTCAGGGATGACCCAAGTCATCCTTCCCAATTCAATACCAGTGCAAGTCATCCTTTCCCGAGATAAATAAATTAAAAGGTGGAGAAAGGCCAGCAAGAGTTTGAAGAAACCCTGCTCATGGCCACCAGAGGAAAGGAAAGTGCTTCCTAACAGAAGATGCCATGTACACTCATCGTTTGAAAAAGAAAGATAAGCATGAAGATGCGTACTGTTCATAAGCGTCATGCCTGAAAATGGTCCCTGTTAACATTTTGGTGTCTGTCTCCCAAGACTGCATGTTAGGATTGAGAGCACAGCTCAGGGCTGCAACACCTACTTAGCATATGAAAGACCCTGGGTCTGTTCCTCAGCACTGGGGGGTTACATGTTATGTGCATGAATTTTAAGGAAAAATGAGATATAAATCTGTATATGGTATTATATTTTCCAAAATGAATCAAATTTTGGTAAATGTACACAGGTAAGTATGCGCTGCTGCACAGAGAGGAAGACTCTAATAGTAGACATGACTTAGGAGTCGCCCAGCACAGAGTGAAGGGCTCTAATAGTAGACATGACTTAGGAGTCTCCCAGCTCTGGATTCTATTCTGTCTGGAAGTTCTCTCTGGTCTTGAGGCTGAACCCACAGCAACTGCATGTCGTCAGTGACTCCCCTTTTTGAGCTATAGCCAGTTGAAGCAGGAGAACATACCTAAGCAATACTAGGCTGGCCTGATTGTTTTTCTCTAATATGGGTTCTTGGTCACTTTGAGACTTGTTAAACTCTATATAGGTGCTTTGTTATTTCCTTACCTTAGATTAAAAATGAAATTGGAGGAGCTGGAGAGATGGCTCAGTGGTTAGGAGCACTGACTGCTCTTCCAGAGGACCTAGCTTAAACTCCCAGTAGCCACATGGTGGCTGAAAACCATCTGTAACTACAGTTCCAAGGGATCTGGGGTCCTCTTTTGGCATCAGGCATGCATGTGGTGTACAGACAGACTGGTAGGCAAAACAATCATACTCGTTAAATAATGAAATAATTTTTAAAGATGAAACTGTCTTTGTTAGGGTTTCCAAGGCAACTTCAACTTTACAACTTCTTGTTCCAATGTTTGGGATCCACACATAATCTTCTAGGCTCTTCCAAAATGTTTGGGTCACTTCTCCAGTCTGATCTCTGTAGCTCTCTAGGCTCTGGTTGACTCCACTCCACTGCTGCTGCTGTTCTTGTTGGTCATCCCATGGTACTGGCATCTCCAATACGCTTGGGTCTTCCACTGGAGCGAGGCTGCATTTTCTCCAACAGCCTCTCACAGCTCTCTTCTTGGTGCCAAGCCTCAACTTCTTTGCATGAACCCTTCAGTCCTGAGCCTTCAACTGACACTGAGGCTGCACCTTTACCAATAGCCTTTCCTGACCTCTCACGGTACCAAGCTTCAGCTGCTCTCCATGACTCCTTCAAAACCATTACCATCTGGGTGACTACACATTACCAAGTCTGGCTGCCAGCATAAGGCTTATCTCTGGAACACAGCTTCTTTGTGCTCTCAGAAAACACTTTCTAGAAGTTTTTTACCTCAGTGATGCTGGTCTCAATTATGGATGAATTTCTTAGCTTCAGATAACCAGCATTGGTTTTCCCGGTAACATGTTCTATTCTTGACTCTAAAGCCAAAGCAACAATGGCCCAAACTGCCAAGTTCTGCTGCTTGCTGGAGCTGGAACATGGTCCTCTTGTGCCATTACATTTTCATCAGCTTTCTGTTTTCCAACTCCTTTACTGCCCAATCTTGGCTGTCCTGGAAGTTCCTGCTTTGTAGACTGACTTTAAACCAAGAGATCTGCTTGCCTCTGTCTCCTGGGATTAAAGGCATGTTATCTGTTGCTTGTAGTTTTAAAAACACACTACTGCCTTTGCTTGGGAGCTGCAACTGAGCTCTGGCCCCACTCTGTTCTCTTTTGTTCCTCCCAGCCAAGCTGCCAGCACTGACCCAGCTTTTCTCTCTACTTGCCTTTGCTCCGTGAATGAAAAACACTCAGACAGCCTTATTACTTTAGAATTTGCCTGTTAGCACAATTGCTGGGCTCAAATACCTCCCACCTGGAAATTCGTGCCCTTAACAATTTATTATCATCGTCTCTCCTTCTGCCCTAAGCTTAATGGTTTGTATCAACTAGCTCCTAGCCGACCTCCTTGGCCATCCACTGCTAGCGGAGGCTGTTGGTTCTAGCTCCCCGAGATCTTACTTGATTGCTGTGTGCTTCTCGTTACAAAGCCTGGTCGAAAAACTCCTCTTTCCCTGCGTCTCCCTTTTCCTCCTGGGACCCCGAAGTCCCACCTGTACCTTCCGTCCAGCAGTTGGCTCCAGGCCTTCTTTTTTTTTTTTTTTTTGGTTTTTCGAGACAGAGTTTCTCTGTGTAGCCTTGGCTGTCCTGGAACTCACTCTGTAGACCAGACCAGGCTGGCCTCGAACTCAGAAATCTGCCTGCCTCTGCCTCCCAAGTGCTGGGATTAAAGGCGTACGCCACCACTGCCCGGCTCCAGGCCTTCTTTATTGACAAAATCATGAAACAATTAGGGAACCAGACCATAGTACCAGCACCTCCCCCTACATGTACCACCATGCCTGGAACCTAAGCTTTTCATGGCCGCTATGCCTCAAGATCTGGATCAGAAGTATATGTCCTCTCATGTCCAGATCCAGATCAAAAGCCTGTGACTTCCAGCCCCAAGATCTGGATCACAGGTGTGCCCTCCATTTCTGGATTGTAGCTCATTCCAGATATAGTCAAGTTGATAACCAAGAATAGCCATCATAATATTTCTGTCTTAGTTTGGATTTTACTGCTGTGAACAGACACTATGACCAAGGCAACTCTTATAAGAAGAACATTTAATTGAGGCTGGCTTACAGGTTCAGAGGTTCAGTCCATATCATTAAGGTGGGGGAGCATGGCAGCATCCAGGCAGGCATGGTACAGGAGGAGCTGAGAGTTCTACATCTTCATCTGAAGGCTGCTAGCAGGATACTGCCTTCCAGGCAGCTAGGAAGAGGGTCTTAAAGCCCACACCCACAGTGACACACCAACTCTAACAAGGTCACACCTACTCCAACAAGGCCATACCTCCAAATAGTTCCACTCCCTGGGCCAAGCATATATAACCCATCACACTATTCCTTGTCAATTTGACATACAATCATAGTTCTTTATGTCCAAATGAAAACAATAGTCAGGTCATAATAACACCTAACATGATATAACTATCTGTCATTCAACTGCAAATGCATAAACAATAAACTTAGCTGGGTGGGATCTTGCCCTAGGTCACCGCTCCCTTAATTCCATATAATATCCTTGAACACAGATTTAGCTCCATTCCACTTCCTGGAGCCCCTTTAATCCATGAACCATACATTTTGTATTTTTCCTTTCTAAGTTTGCTCTGCTCCTCGTAAGTGAATTACAGATAAAGTCTATGCTAGGCTTTTTTGAGATTTCCTTTGTCAATGCAATTAATCTAAATTTCTTCTCCTTAGTCTAAGGCAGACTCTTTAGACAGACAAGGGCAAAAAGCAGCTACGTTCTTCGCCAAAATATGACAAGAACAATCTCTAGGGAACATACTAAAATTCTTCTTCTCTGAAACGTCTTGCGCCAAGGCCCTCACAGTTTAAACCTCCCTCTGCACCACTGTCTTCTGTGCTGCTACTAATGTGAGCCATTATACTCCACCTGAAGCATTCCACTGCTTTGCTAATCCAGTGTCCCAAAATCTACTTTCCTCCAAACAAAAGCAGGCCTATCATAGCATTACTCCAGTCCCTGATAACAAACTTCTGTCTAACTAGAGTTTCCATTCCATGACCAAGGCAACTCTTATAAAGGAAGACGTTTAATTGGGGCTGGCTTACAGTTTCAGAGGTTCAGTCCATTATCATCATAGTGGGAAGCATGGCTGCATGCTGGCAAACCTAGTACTGGAAGAACTGAGAATTCTACATCCAAAGGCTGTTGGGGGTTGGTCTGGTGCTGCTATGTATTCAAATGCTAAATTCTCTACCCCAAGATCTGGTTGTTCCAAGATGAGCAAATTCCTGCATACGCCAACCTTTGTTTTGCAAACCGTAATCCCCAGTTAAAAACCATTGGTTAAAGAAAAATGACTACAATGGAGAGAATAGAGATAGGTGGAGTTTGAGTTACCTGGGTGGAGGCCGCAAGGCGGGGCCGCAGGAGAAGGAGTAAGGAGAGAGAGAGAAGGAGCACAGAGGATGGAGAAGAGGACTTCATTAGTCATGATGGATCAGTAGCATGTGCCAGAGTGCCAGGATGAAATGCCTCCCAAGAACACCAGACTGCTGGAGCAGAGATAACCCAGAAAGACTCAACACGAGTATTTGGGGAGCACAGTTGGGGGGAGTAGCCAGTCTGGCATTAGAGAATTAGATTAAGGGTAATCTCCCAGTAATCATACAGAGCCTAGTAAATAAATCATAGTTTAAATACTCATTCATTTGAAGCTAGGTGGGGATAACTAAAATTCATATATTTTACAGAAGGCAGCCAGGAGGAGACACTATGTCTTCCCCAGGCAGCCTGGAGGAGGCTGTCTTTCCACATTGGGGGGAACTTGAGCATAGAGACCTCAAAGCCCACCCCACAGTGATGCACTCCCTCCAACAATGCCACACCCACTCCAGCAAGGCCACACCTACTTCAACAAGGCCACACCTCCTAATGGTGCCACTCTCCATAGGCTAAGCATTTAAAAACAACACCAGTATGGGGGAGCCAAACCAGTTTCCACCACAAACTGGAAAAGTTTGTTGGTAACTCACAAACTTTCCTCAGTTCAAATCTTAGCAGCTTTTTCAAAAAATGCAATTTTAAATAGCCATTCACCTGTACCTGTAATGTCCACCTTTATAAACCTGTCCTTTACCTCACTTCAGCCAGGCATGCTGTTGGCTCTGAGGCTACTGTCCTTCTAGTAAATAAGCTGAGGTGAAAATTTAAAACTAAATTTAGTATGTTTTTTGGTAGGTAAACATTGTGGTGTTCAAGTCCACTGAGAAAGAGCAAAGACAGACTCGGTTCAAATTTAGAGCTTCTTACCAGGGAGACCATTCTCTTGATGTCTCATAGTGAGTGAGAGTCCAACTCAGTGAAGATTTGTTCTGCTCCTAGAGTTCTGCTCCTAGAGTTCAAATTTAGAGCTTATTTACTAGAAGGACGGTAGCCTTAGAGCCAACAGCATGCCGACTGAATCGGGCTAAAGGACAGGTTTATAAAGGTGGACATTACAGTTATCTATGGAATCCACAGCTGGCAAGAGAATTGTTTTGGTCCCCTCAGATTTTCTTTCCCATTGAGTAGTAATTAAAAGACCACTTCATCCCCAGCCCCAGTTTACAAAAGCAGAAAGCAGGAACACCATTATCCTATTCTTATTTCACCTGCTGGCCACTAGGACCTCACAGGCATCCCAGGGCAAAGGTCAGTGACCCTGAAGGCATGCCTGGTACCATTAAGTTTCTTTAGCTATCTCAGGGGAGTTAGGTATAAATTATTACATTACAATAATAATTACAATTATTTTATTAACTAAGTTATTATCAGCTTAGGGCTGCCTGTCATGTCTCCACAATGTAAAGGACTTGGGAGAGAAGACTGTATTGTGTTTTTGTAGGCAGTTTGAATATGGCAGGTTCTCTGCTGTTTTTTTCTATTGGGTGTGCTTATTCTAGTTGAATAATTTTATTCCGTGCGTCCCAGAGCACTGGCACCTCCTAGGAGTAGGGAAGTTATAAGGGTGTTTTCATTGTCACAGTGACTAGGGAGACTACTCGCTTGATGTCTCAATGAAGAGGTTGTTCTGCCCCTTCCACCCATCTCCCCAGGCTAGCCTCTCATAGGATATACTAATACTGAAAACCTCGCCAGCAGTTAGATAAAAGGCTTAGAAGAGTGATGTGGCCGGGCAATGGTGGCACACGCCTTTAATCCCAGCACTTGGGAGGCAGAGGCAGGCGGATTTCTGAGTTTGAGGCCAGCCTGGTCTACAGAGTGAGTTCCAGGACAGCCAGGGCTACACAGAGAAACCCTGTCTCGAAAAACCAAAAAAAAAAAAAAGAAGAAGAGTGATGTGGGCTCTGCACCCTAAACTCCATACAGTCAGAAGCTTGCAGCAGCACTCTCTTAGCTCCGGATCTGTACCTGCACGTTAGAAGTGAGCCAGCAGTCAGGGGAGTCCCTCTGGTCAGGGACTCACAGGCTTGAAATCTAGGTGTTGGCATAAAGACATCAGGGAGACTGGCTGGTTTCTTAGCAGGCAGGGTCCACTGCCTTATATGGGACATCCTGGGGCTCTTACTTCCTAGCTGTTGGCTGTAGGTTGTTGTTACTCAGGGACTGTTTTACAGCCCTTGCACAAGCCCCCCACCTCTACCCCCCCCCCCCCCAGCCTCCATGCATGCTGTATTGAGTCCATGTTAAGTGTCCCTGGCTGCCACCTGCCGGAGAAGACTGATACTTTTCCAGCCCTCTCTTGTCCTCTCTTTCCAGTTCTGAGACTCAAACTGAAGGTCATATACATGTTAGAAAGCTGGTTGGGCCATGTCCACCCACACCATCTTGTACCTTAAAATCAATTGACTTACCTAGGTATGGTGGCCCATGCCTGTAGTTACAGCGACTAGGGAGAGAGCTGAGGCAGGAGGATTGCCGCAGGTTTGAGACCAGCCTGATTATATAGTGAGTTCCAGGTCAGTCTGGGCTACAGAGAGAGGTGTTATCTATGAATTGATTAATTAATTAGTTAATTGACATTTTAATTACATTAGCAAAATATTCTATAATACCTAGATCACGTTTATAGACAGATAGCCATAACCCTGGGAGAATGAGATTGCCTTTAGTTCTGTGTGCTAATACCCTTAATTTGAAGAGTAAGGTTCATGTGAAGTAAGTTAGTGCCTCAAGTTGTTAGGGCATTCCTAGCCTGCATACTTGGCTGAGAAGGTGTCAGAGTGCTGGTGTTGTTACCGAAAACACACCTGGACATAGGGAATAAGGGATGGGAGTTTACTACCTAGACTTAGGTATTAAATCAGTGGGGTAACTCTGCTTGCAGGAGGATCTCAATGAGTTCAAGGCTAGCCTGATCTTCATAGCAAGTTCCAGGTTAGCCAAGGCTGTCTGGTAAGACCCTGTTTCCAAAAAATAAATAAATAAGAAAAGTAAAAAGTTAGGAATACCTTCTTTAATATAGACTAATAACATTTAGTGTTATCTGCGTGATGATAAGAAATTTCAGTTGTGAAATAGATGTTTTATTTGGAGATAGCTTTAGTTTTTAAATTATTATTGTTATTAGTGTTATATTTCATGGTTATATATGTATATATAAGTACACATGAAAGCTGGAAGCCAGAGAACATGTTAGGTGCCTACCTTTGTGTTTTAACTCAAGTTCTTGCTGGTGTGGAACTTGCCGCTTGGGGAGGCTTTCTCCTTACCATTTCTTAGATTGCCAGCATGTGCCACCAGGCCTGGTTTTACTCATGTACTTATTTTCTGTGGTTCTGGGGACTGAATTTGGATCACTGACTGACCTACCTTCCCAGCTCTGGTTTTGAATAGTTCCTGAGAGTGCCCCCAGTCTGCTCTCTAACTGCTTTGTTACCTACCCCTGCAGTGCTATGGCTCCTTTTCTGTTGTGCCCATAGTGATTTGTTTTCTCTCTCTTTTTCTTTTCTTTTTTGTCTTTTCACTATTTAAAGAATATGGTGTTCAAGGAATTTTTGTACACTAGGCCCAGGATTTCAGGATAGAAGGATACATTTTTTACACTTCCTTCTTATTTGACTCCTTGGAAAAACCTTTTATGTTGTACTTTATAAGTAAATAAGATCTAGTTGATCTGAACTATACTTACTTCAGTTTGTTTGTTATCTTTCCTTTTCTTCTTTTCTACTTATTTACTTTTTTTTTTGAGACAGGGTTTCTCTGTCTCACTCTTTAGACCAGGCTGGCCTTGAACTCAGAGATCAGCCTGCCTCTGCCTCCCAAGTGCTGGGATTAAAAGCATGAGCCACCACTGCCTGGCCTTACTTTGGTATGTTTCTATTACTGCTTATCTTAATGATATTTTTGTTTCTAGTGTTAGTTCCTGCTTGTATTTGTTAGTACTTGCTCAGAGTGATTTCTGGAACTTTTATTAATTTTTAAATTTTACTCATTATTTTTGTGGGTGTGAGCACAGAAGTCAGTGCATGTGGTGGAAGTCAGAGAGCACAGGAGTCAGACCCCCCCCCATCTGCCATCCCAGCAGGCCATGGACCCCGCAGACTTGCTGCCCAGCTAATACAGCAGGCCCTGACCTGCAGAGCCATCTCACTGGCCCCTGGAAATTGTATTCTTAAATCCAAACGTATTTATCATGAGTTAATATTGTATCTGGTTGTTGTTATATCTTTATGCCCACGAGGAACATACTGAAATACATATTTTTAATGGAGTTATTTTCTTTTTATTTCTTCTTTGTGTATCATCGAGGGTAGTTTTTGACATATTGTGTAAGTAGGTCACAGCTATGAGTTTGTGAAAGGGGGCATTGCATAATCGTGTGGTGACAGAGTGGAGGCTCAGCCTGGGAGGACAAGACCTAGAAAACCGGGGAGCCTCTGTCGTTTTTCCTGCAGTGTCCTGGCCTTAATGAGCAGCCAGGATGTCTTGTCACATACATGAAGGGAAGGCGTGCTGCTTTCTGTCTGTCAGAGGATGCTCTGCATCCGTGTCCTTCCTTCATCCCTCGTTTTAGTCTAGACACATCCTCTAAATGATTGCATCTTTTCCAGTCTGTGCAGCAGGAGGCATTCCCACATCTGAGATGGTCAGGGGTGTCCTTTGAAAGGGATAATATAAGGGACGGAAACACTTCTTTTCCCTTCTCACATAGCAGCAAATGTGTGCAGCTCAGGTTTTTAATCCGGGCCCTCTCCCTCTACCCTGCTCCCCCTCCCTAAAATGGGACTGGAGGACATTTAGAGAAATCATAGTCTTTTAGCACAGAAGTAATCAGGGACATTTTAGCTAATGTCTGTCTTGTCATGTTCTGGTCTCTTGGCCTCATAACTTGCTTGCAGTGAAGTAGTGGTAGAAAAGGCAGAGAAGACAGAAAATCAAGGCCATTGCTGACCACTGTGGGCAAGCTGTGCAGCTTTCTATGTCCCTAACTGTTCTGTCTACCTGTCAGGGTGACTAGCAGAATCAATAGTAAGTAACCGCTAATGATGTTTCATAGAAGTGAGGATAGGAACTCCAGCAGCTGTTATCTTACAGGTAGCTTCAAATCCTCAGCACCAGTGTTAAAGCAGTAGGGATTTAGAAGGATGCAGTTGGCCACTTGGGAGGCCACAGGATGGAAATGGCCTTCTCAGTCCAGGTGCTGGAAGGGAAAACAAGGATGATCTGAGATGCATCTGCAGGAATTGGAAGCCACTTGAGACTTAGGGGTAAGGGGAAGTTAGCTCAACAGGCCGGGAGCCCAGGGGCCCCAGGCGAAACATAAAGAGAAGGAAGTGATGTGCTTCCCATTGAGGTAGCCATTTTGAGATGCTGATATAGTCATGGGGATGTCCTAGGTGGTTTGGAAAGTAGACCTGGAGCTAGGGAACATGTTTAGAAATTAGATCAGAGAGCAGCTCTACGGGAAGACTGTTGATAGAGGCAAGATAAGGACTGAAGATGGGGCTTTGAATAATAAACATCTGCATCGAAAGGCCTGCTGGGCAGCAGTAGCCAACAAAGGCACTACTGAGGCCACGCGTAGCCTGCCTGTGACAGTTATGTTCTGCAGATTACAGAGATGCCTGGCTATACTCAAAGAGGTCATTGACATCTAACAAACCACTCTGTAAGGATTAAATCCTTAGAATCTCCCAGAAAAACACAAACAGAAATGAGACCACAAAAGTAGTAACAGGTTTTCTTGTTGAATACCTGAAGCAAGGTTTAAAAGTGGGATGTTTGTTTTTTAGGCTCAGTATTGGGGCTGGGCGAAGCTCTAATCTTAACTGAAAGTACAATTTATCTGAAATAAAACTGTAATATTGGCCTCACTAATTTTCTTTTCCCTTTTTTCTCTCTAGATTTTACATTGTGCTATAGGTAAGTAGAACCCCCTTGCCTTTTAGAGTCATAGATGATCAGCTTGATTTGGTTCTTAAAACTCAGACCATTGAACTGTTTTATATATATATACTTGCTTGTTAAATTGGTTTTGTTTTCTGAAATAGCAAATATTAGATGCCATCACCACACACCATTATCTGTTGGGTCTCCATTTCTGTCAGTTTAGGAGGTTCCTCCCCTTCTCAGCACAACAGGGCCGCTCTCCCATGTTTCTAAGTGTGGCTTGGGTTGCAGAGCTGTGCTGTGTTGGAGAACTCCTGTGGTCCTTACACAGGTGTTCTGTGTATCATAAAGCAGAAGGTTTTAACACTTACAAGATCGTACTCAAAGCAGACCGTGTGCGTGTGCTTGGTTGGCTTTTTGTTGGGAGAGTCATCATATCTTGCCCTGCAACTCTGAGGCATAGCTTTTGGTATGGGGTGGATAGACACCTGTAATTGGACAAAAGGCAACTTTAGAAAGTCAACAGGCCCTATAAAGTGAGTGCACAGCACTCTAGGTTTGTCTCTCAAAGGGACAATATGAAGATGATATTCATTGAAACATACCGCAAGTCTAAGAACTGTGACTCTAAACCAGCGTCACCCCTCAGTTTAACTCATAGCTAAAGTGGCACACTGTATTCAGGGCGCTGGGCTTGGTGCTGAGAGTCGAGGATGAGCAGTCTTGGGGTTGACAAGGCCATGCAAAGTGGAGACAGAGCTGACTGCCACATGGGTCTGCAGCCGTCTCTGTGATCCCACAGATGTTAAGGAAGGCAAGGTGTCTTCACTCCAGGGCTGCACCTCTGCTGCTGCAGAACTTGTTAGTCTAAGCACCTGTTTACTTAAGGGGCTCATTGCACTCATTAGATTGATAGAAGACTTTTTGGTCCTCTGAAAGGCTTTAGAACACTGCCTTAGAAACTTTAAAAGATAAATTTGAAAGATCCTGGGGCTATCTGATACACAGTCTCCTTCTCCAGTTTACAAAGGTATTGATAATTAATTATTACTATTATTATTAATTATTACTTACTAATAGAAAATACTGTACCTCATTTATAACCAGATCTGACTTTAGAGTCTGCCTAACTTATTTTATCTTATGTGATCTTACACCCATTTTTTTAGTCTTTCATCTACAATTTTAAGATATTACATTTTAGCCCTTCTGAAATGATTACATTTTAAGCATGTAAGTTGATGATTTGCTTAGTGGTAGAACACATACACATGCATAAGACCTGAAGCTTAATTTTAGCATCACAAAAATTAACAATGAAATTTTAATTAATTCTAAGCATAAACTAGCAGATGGAAAGACATTTGTCCAAAGAGCTCTGGACCACTGCAGGCCACATGGTCGAGCTACGTGTGCTACTCTCTTAACCTTCAGTTGTTTCTATAGAGCGCTCTCATATATATTGTAGGTATTTTCATCATTGGGAGCTGCCCTTCCAGAGTTCAGATGGTCCCCTACCTTTGATGACTTTTAACTTTGAATCTGTGAGATAATATGGAAGAAGTGTGCACTTGGCTGAAGACTGCCTTTCATCTTTTCTGGGCTATTATGATATTCTCTCTCAGTGCCAGCAGTGGTTGGAAATGCAGCTCCCACTCAGCCACATGACCACACGGGGACAGCCAGTACTGCCCAGTGCACTGTATTAAGATGTGAGGTAGTAGATGGCCGAAATTCATTTTCTACTCGTGACGTTCCCAAGTGTGATAGCCATAGTGGCCGTGTTCCCCATCATCAGTCAGAGCGCATCTCCCTGAAACTGAGTGACCTATGGATATTTGGTCCTTCTAATTTTGGAGGTTTGGAATTCTAAAATCAGATGTCTGGTGAATCTCTGTTCCTTCGGCAGTATATGCTTTCCACTGTGATGTGGTGAAAGGGGCAGATCAGCTCCCTGAGCCTTTGTTAGAGCTGGTCTTTGGCTAGGTAGTTCTTTTTTGACACCAAGTCTAAGGTAGCCCAGGCTGGTCACAAACTTCCTATGTAGTCAAAGCTGGCCTTGAACTCTTGATCCTCCTGCCTTCACCTTCCAAGGCCTGTGATTAGAGGCATGATCGGCCACACTGCAGAAGCTAGGTTTTCAAGGATTGTGGTCACCTTCATCAGTCTTCATGATCTAATAACTTAATACTATTGTGTTGAGGATTCAGCATATTAAATTGAGGGGTGGGATACAAGCGTTCACACTGTATGTTTAAGTATGCATAGTATTCTCATTAATGTTTAACTGTTTTAATGGCCCAAATCACTTTGCTTATTGTAAAATACACTCTTACACCTCTAAAATTTCTATCCCTGGGAGTAATTACCAATGGGTATGTCTTGTTTGTTCATACAAAGCAGACAAACAAACAAAAAAGCTTCATCAACTGCCTGGTGGGGCTGAGTCCCAGCTGCGACATGAGACAGCGGAATTGGAGAGCGAGCACCTACAGGTGTGGTTCAGAAAAGCCACGTCAGCCGAGGCTTCCATTCTGTGACATAACGTGCCCAGAGGGAGGACTGGTGTCTGTGTCACTGTCTTGTTTGTTTATGCTGCTTCCCTGTCAGACTGAGAGCTCCTTGGGAGCAGCTTCTGTTTGACTCATCTGCCTTCCGAGGGCCTCTAGTGGCGCCTG
This sequence comes from Uromys caudimaculatus, assembly GCA_028551405.1. NCBI lineage: Eukaryota > Metazoa > Chordata > Mammalia > Rodentia > Muridae > Uromys > Uromys caudimaculatus. The sequence continues at coordinate 26,805,711 of CM052713.1, forward strand.
ATGCATGGGTGTTACTTGCAAGGCCCTTCTTTGTCCTCGAGGACCTTTGTTCTGTCAATGAGGCTTCCCAACATTATCATTGCTTTTTGTCATCTGCATTTTTCCTCACAGTGCAAAGAATGATCAAAAAAAAAAAAGAAAAAGAAAAAAAGAAAAAGAAAAAGAAAAATGATTCCCAGCTCTTGAGAGGCAGAGATAAGAGAATCTCTCTGAGCTCCAGGCCAGCCGGGGTTACATACTGAGACCCTGTTTAAAAAAACAAAACAAAGTTGAATGCAATCTTTGAATCTACAATGTCCTCCTCCTCCTGTATAATCGCTCCGTGACCCTTCATGTAGATATGTGGCAGATTCCACCTCCTCACTATTGTTTATGCCATGTTGTGTGCCAGAGTGTACACTCGTACTCTGGTGTGCATCTGGAGGTCAGAGGACAAGCTCCAGTATGGCTCCTAGCCTTCTGACTTGTTGGAGACAGAGTCTCTGGTTTGCCACCAGGCTAGCTGACCCTTGGGCTGCCAGGCATTCTTTTCTCTCCTCCCCAAATCTCTCCATAGAGGAGCTGAGATTACAGACTGTCTCTGGTTTCCGTTGCTGATACTGTGATTAAGTACACTAAAAGCAATCTAAGGAGAATGGGTTTATTTTGCCTCACAGTTACATGGAAATCAAGGCAGAGAAGCCTGAAGCAGCTGGGCACATTGAATCTACAATTGGGCGGGGGGGGGGGAGATTCCCTCTCTGTCAATGAATCCTATGCTCAGTAGACTTTCTTTTCCTCCCACCCATAGTGGGTTGGTAGGCAGTCCCTTATAGGCATGCCCAGATGTCCCTCTTTAGGACTTATCAAGTTGACAACACTCACTGTCATAACTTGCCCTCTCGTGCATTCAACTTCTTTATGAGTTCTTGGGATCTGAATGCCAGTCGTTTTTAAATTAATTTATTAGCCAGCACCTTTAATCCCAGCACCCAAGGAAGTACAGGCAGGCCGATCCTTGTGAGTTCAAGACCAGCCTGGCCTACACAGTGAGTTCTAAGACAGCCAGAACTACATAGACACTGTCTCAAAAAAAAAAAAAAAAAAATTAAAATATAACTATATCATTACCTCCTCTTCCCTCCATCTCTTCCCATACCCCCCTCCTCCCAGCTCCCTTTCAAATTCATGGCCTCTCACTCTTCAATTTATATGTACATGTGTATATGTGTGCATGTATGAATATATACACTTATATACAATATATGAAAGTAAATATGTAAATATAACACTGTTTAGTGTTTAGGACTGGCCACTTGAGATTGGATAATCATTTGAGGGGCTCATCCCTAGGGAAGACCAATTTTCTCTCTCAGCAGTCTTAATTGCCTGTAGCTCTTCAGCTGGGCATAGGGCCCCCAGGAATTTCCCTACCCTTGTTCAGATCTTGTTTAAACAGCCATATTGTTGAGATTCTGTGGGTACAGCTTCCCTGTCACATCTAGAAGACACAGTCTTGCAGCAGACTTTCAATTGGGGCTGAGCACCCTATAGTCAGTTCCTCTCTGCCTTTTGACTGGTTGTGGCTTTCTGTAATGTTCTCTGTAATGGTATACTTACTTCACCTGTAGGTATAAGGTGAGCTCCAGTCTTGACACTTTGATGGCCAGTGCTTCCTCCGCTGAGCTGTGCTTCAGTTCACTCTCTATTTCCTTTCTTCCGTGGGTGTCACTGTCTCCGTGTCCATAGTCAGTGTCCTCAGGTCCTGCCCTGGCTCTCTAGGCATTGTCTTCCCTTCTCATGCTATGAGATACGCGAAACACCCTCTTGTCTTAATTCCCAATCACACCGGTGCCCACTCTCTAGACTTGCTCACTTCTTAGATCTTCACTCCTGGATGCACACAGGGACCTGCTCCTCAGCAAGGCCCCCCATTCCCAGACTCACTTTGCCTGTGTATTCTTTGTCAGGGGAGCCACCAGCCACAGCCTTTCAGTCACCCATGCTAGACCTAGAGTTTCTCACGGACCCTTTTCTCTCATATACTACCCCGGGCTATCACTCACGTGTGTCAATTTCATTCCCTAACTATGTTGCAGATTGTCTTGTTTTTCTTCCCTGTGCAAGAGTTCAGTATCTTGTCAGACTCCCATGTGGATTTTCCTGAAGCCGTAGATGCACAGTGTTCATAGCAGCAGCTGCCATTCATTTCTTGCTGTGTTCCACTACTTCTGTTTGTTAAATCTTACTCTACTCTCCATGAACAGTTGACAGGACTCAGTGCTAGATTTCATATCTCTGTTCTCACAAGTAAATATGTGAGGTGATACAGATGTTAATCTTCCATAATGTATGTCTCCAACCATGTAATATATTGTGATGCCAAGGTTGTTTTTTAAAATAAATCTCAAATATTTGATTTTACCAATAAAGACGTGGGAGTCAGCTGCTGGGGTGAAAGCCTGCTAGCTCAGAGAGGCAGAGAAAGCACCAGCTGACCTTTCTTCTCAGCAGACATTCCAAAAGGAAGTTCTCCACAGCATCGCAAAGACCCATCAAACTAAATATCCCTCCCTTCTACTTCCTGTACGTCTCTCTATCCTCCCCACTTCCTCTTCCTCTTTATTTTTTTCCTATGTTCACTCCCAGCCTCCAGGAGACTTGATATACCAGAGTGGGGAGATACCCTTGGGGCCCCCACGCTCAAAGGAGAAGGGGAGGGAGGATAGGGGAAAGATCGTAGGAGTGGGTGACTGGAAAAGGGCCAGTAAGCAGGATGTAAAGTGAATAAGTAAATAATAATAATAATAATAATAATAATAATAATAATAATAATAAAGGGGGGAACAGAAAGTTTTGTCTTTGTGGTGAAATGGTACTATTAGGTATGTCCTTGTTGACGTAGGAAGGTGTGTCACTGGGGGTGGGCTTGAGGTTTCAGAAGCTCAAGCCAGGCCCAGCGTCATTCTCTCATTCTGCTGCCTCAGGGTCCAGATGTAGAACCAGTTCTACATCATGTCTGCCTACATGCCACCATGCTTCCTGTGATGACAAAAATAAACTAAACCTCTGCACTATAAGCCAGCCCCACTTGTAATGCTTTCCTTTATAAGAGTTGCTGTGGCCATGGTGTCTCTTCACAGCAGTAAAAACCCTAACTAAGACAGTCTTGTATGAAAGGTCATACAACCAAGTGTTGAACCCACTTCTGTGTTGCCTACATTCTTGCTTCACTCTGTCCCTGAAGTCTAAGGATGGCTGTAAAATGGAGTTTAATAAACTCTATTAGTTATTAATATGACCCAGCTAGCCCCCAAATAACTGAGGCAGAGTCCTATGCATTTGTTTAATTAGCTGTGGCATAGTAACTGGGGGATCTACTCCTAATTTTTTCTAATGCTAGACTGTTAATTCCCCAGCTGTGCTCCCCAAGTACTTATAATTTGAGTTTTCCCAGGTTATCAGCATATCCTTGGGGTCCTTTTCACTTCTGATACATGCTCCTGGTCCATCACATCTGATAGAGACCTGTCCTTCCCATCCTCCTCCTACCCTCCTTTCTCTTCTTTCTCCTCTCTCTTCCCTCCTCCTCCTGGTCCCTACCAGTGACCCCTACCCCCAGCCCAATAACTAAAACTCTGCCTCTTTTTTTTTCTTCCCAGTAATTGGCTGTAATCATTTTTATTTAACCAATAGTTTTAAATTGGGGAGCAAGATTTACATAGCATCACTTGGTGTATGTGAGGATCTGTCTTTTGGGGGCAGTATTTAGCATTTGAATACATAGCAGGACCAGATCAACCCCCAATAGATGGCTTTGAACATGTTGCTTCCTGTTTAAAACCTTTACTGGTTTTTATTTCTTCATGATCTTGAACCTGCCATCCTTTCCATACTAGGGCAGCCCTGGCTTCCTGCCTCTGCATCTGTGTCCTGGCTTTGCCCTCTCCTGGGTTGAGCAGAGCACATGGCCAGCTGACTAACTTGGCTTCTCTTCCTTCACTACAACCCTTGCTACCCTCTGACTTGATCGGCACTGTTGGTCACTCTCCTGTAAGACCCTCTGCTGCATCCTGTCATTGTGCTCTATTTGTATAATATATGATTTGCATTGTGTTCACGTCCTCACTAATTCTTCCTTATTGGTATCTGTTCTAACACATAACAGTACTCAAGCAGTGTAGCCTCACAAGCAGTGATCATGGACTTAACAAAATTCTGGTGGTGTAGCAGCAGATTGTTAAACTGCCTTAAACTCCTCAGCGCTCGTGCCTCCTCTACACCCGCTCAGTTGTTTTGGATTCACGAATAAAAGACATGCGCGCACACGCACACGCACACACAGCCTTACTTTTAATATGCCCTAAGCAGCTCAACAGCTGGGCCACTCCCTAACTCCATGTGGCTAACACACACTCCCTTCTGATAGTCCTGAGTAAATCTATATTTCATCTTTGCTGCCCTGGACCCTGCTGGGCAGCTCTCCTGGGGCTGATTTCCCCCTGTACCTACATGTTGGCTATATCTCCCTCTTGCACCTTTCTGTCGTGGTCCCCTTTCTGGTGTGGTCCATCACCTACCCTTGTCATGGCGGAATCCCCTCTTCCTCTTTCCTCCATCCCTTCCCGGGAATCCTAAAAGTCCTGCCTCTGTCTCCCTGCCCAGCCATTGGCCGCCAGTAACTATTGACCAGTCAAAAACCAACTGGGGACACTTACTTAAATAATTAATGATAATAAAAATAGGCTATTTTTAGCATTAACCTAAAGAGAGCCTTTCTTTTTTTTACTCATAAAACTGCAGTTTATTTTTGGAATAGTGGTTTATTTTCTTGTCATTTTGGGATTTTACTACAAGCACTTAGTCTATTAAACTTACAGCTCTAAAATATTGGGTTTTTTTCTTCTTCTAAATTAATGAAAAATTCTAGCTCTCAAACAGGCTAGGAGTGCTTGTGAGCTGTGTGGCTTCTGGAAGTAATACAGATCTTATACACCTTCATTTCTGTCTGAGTAAAAGGATCTAATGACCTTGCCATTGTGAATGTCAAACAGGACAGGATCAGAACATGGAACACAGTGTCTGCAGGTTGAAAATTGCTCAGTAAAGTGATGGCTGTTATTATTAATGAGAACAGTATAGTGTTATATTTTTCTGAATCCAGTGTAATGGTTAATAGTCAGATTATGTAAACGGTAGGGTGATAGGTCAGTAGGTGAGAACATTTGCTGAGAAAGTATGAGGATCTGAGTTCAAATCTCCTGCACCGTGGAGAAAGCTAGACATATCTGTGCATGCCTGTAACTTCAGCTTCGGGAGACAGAGTCAGGCGGGGAGACAGAGTCAGGCGGATCTCTATGGAGCTCTGTGGCCATCCAGACTACTGAAATGGTGAGCTTCAGGTTCAACAAGAAGAACCCTGTCTTAGACAGATAAGACAGACATCAGTAGAGGAAGACAGATGATATCTTAACCCCCCCACACACACACACATGCACACACGCCCACACTCATGCACACACACCCACATGCCAACAAAAAAAATTTAAGGGCTAACAAGATGGCTCAGTGGATAAAAATACTTAGCAGGCAAGCCTGAAGTCTTGAGTTCAGTCTCTGGAACCCAGGGCAGAAGGAGAACCAGTTCCTTAAGTTGTCCTCTGACTGCCACACATGTGCCTTGATATGCACACCCAGTGCTCACACATACATCACACACACACACACACACACACACACACACACACACACGCACACACACATACACACACACACACATGCTCGCGCACTCATGCACACATTCTCTGTTAGTTACTTTTCTGTTGCTGTGATGAAACTCAGGCTGCCAAGGCTCAGCCATGGAGAACCATGTGGGTGGTATGTTGCCAGAGCTAGCCTTCTAGTCCTTTCTGGTATTGCCTTTGCGTCTTTGCCAGTGCATTCCCAGCATCCACACTGCACAAGCTCCATCAGGATCGTACTAAACAGAGACCTTTGCCAACTCATTGCGTCCTTCAGACTACACTGGCTGAGCCTCCTTGTTCCAGTTCATTCTGCTGCTTCCTGATATATTCTCTTCCCATGCCCCACAAAAGAAGAAAAGGGGGGTGTTGGCACCCGCATGTTCTGCTCCTGCTGCACAAGAGTTCCATTCTTGTTCTCTGAATAAACTGTTCTTCGCACCTCTAGCTTTGCACATTCAGCTACTTTGCCAGTAACACTAGGCTCTGCTACTTGTTCCCTGCTTGGCACAAACATACTTTGATGTGTGAAAGAGGAGAGAAGTGTGCTCTGTAGGACCCCAAGGCACCTTCGCAGGACTGTGCAGACTGCCTGACACCTCATAAGCATTCGGTATCCAAGACCTATGCAAAACAGCACCTGGGTGTCTGTGCCCACTTGCAGTTCAGAAGGGAACTTTGTGAAAAGGGCCCCGAGGCTTCCCTCTGTTGCTCTTGAAGGAGAAGCCAGAGCTTGGGAATTGCAAACATCTTTAAAGGTATTAAAAATACCAGCATCATAAACCATTAGCCCCTAGTCTATAAGAAGCCGAGAGGGTGAACTAAGTGTTTCTGAGTGCCTGAGTAACTAGTTAGGCATCTACCCTGCTGGGCTGAGCTTTCATGTCTGAGAAACTAGGATGCTGACTAAATACCTTAATATCGGTTTTCTGAATCTTACGAACTAAAAGATGCCATATCCTAAGTAAGGTTAGTGATCTGAGCAGCAATGTTTCAGTATGCCCATGTGAGTGTTAGCATAGTAGTATCACTACCATTTTTAGTCCATTTTGAAAGTCATTTTGAAAAGCAGAAATGGGGTAAAATAAACACAATTTTTTGTTTTTTCTCTTTGTGTATGGTTAGCCTTGAGGCGGTCTGGAATCACCTGGGAGGTGGGCATCTGGGCATGCTTATAGGAGATTATCTTAAGTCCTTTGAAGTAGAAAAACCCACCCACTGTGGGTGGTACCACTCCCTAGTTGGGCTCCTGGACTGTGTCAAAAGGGAAGAGTGAGCCAGCCATGTACAGCATTTATTGATTTCTTCATTGTAACCACAGTGTAAGCAGTTGCTCCGTTTTCCTTAGCTTCCCCACTGTGATTGACTATACTTTGAACTGAGACAAAATAAACCCTTCCTTAAGTTGCTTTTGTTAGTACAAAATTGTTGTTACAGAAAAGTAACTAAGACAGTGTGTGCATGTCTTAGGGTAGGGATACATACATGCATATAGAGGACAAAGGTTGACATCAGACATCTTCCTCTCTCTACCTTTTTGAGGCAGGGTCTCTCACTGAATCTGGAGCTCACCAACTCAGCCATGCTGACTGATTAACAAGCCCCAGGAATCTGCCAGGCTTCTCCCACCTCAACATTGAGATTGTAGGCATCTATCGCCACACCCAGTTTTCACGTGGGTGCTGGGAATCTAATTTACCTCCTTATGCCTGCATGACAAGCACCATGGACTGATGCAGTTTTCTAGAATAGTTTCCCCCAGTTGTCACTAGATGGCACCCTTGTGTTAAAAGAGGATGCCTCTTACTGGTCTTCTGGAGGTCTTTTCTAATGAAAATGTATAGTATGAACGGCTAGCTGAAGCTGATTGAACAAGTCAGCAGAGGAAGGGGGTATGGATGACTGCTTTTATATTGCTTCCTCTTGAGCCAGTCATTAATGATGGAGATAATGAACCAACTAGAACTTTGTGCATTATCTGGGAGGTCCTTGTCCAATATTTCTTAATTATATCTTTAAACTGAGTACAGTCTTGGTTCATCTATGAAAGCAAATGTTCTACTTTAGAAATTCCCTGTGAGAGAGTTTATGGCATTCTGAAGTCAAGAAAACATTCTATTTATATCTTAGCTTCAAAAGCCAGATCAGACTAGTGAAAGTGGAAACACTGTCCAGAGACCAAAATGAGATATATAACATCTGTTGAGTCATCTTTCAGAAAAAGAATTATTGAGGTCAGCAAGATGGTTTAGTGACTAAAAGCACTTGCACCAAACCTGACCTGTGTCCAGTTTCTGAAACTCACGGCCTTCCACAGTTACCCCTGACTTCCATTCATGTGCTGTGTACCCCCTCATCCCAAAAGAAATTATGTGTTTTAAACGTTTTACATTATTTGCTGTGTAGTTCTGTGACAGTTGACTGAAATAAAAGCATCACACACTTCACGTGTGAGCAGCCTCTCTGCATCTTTGTTCTTGTTAACTAAGGCAGTCTTGCTGTATTGCTACATGGCCCAGCCGGGTCTGATGTTTCTTATATTCTTGACCCTTTGGCTGTGAGCCTTGCCTTTCACAGCTGAGCCATCTCTCCAGCCTAGTTCATTACATTCTTTACACAATTTGAGAAACCTTTTACCAACTCAGTTTTTACGGATAATTTTGAAGGAATATATACTTCTTTGTTTACAGATATAAAGTTCAGTATATATTCTCTTTTTAAAAAGCTATTCTGGGGGTTGGGGATTTAGCTCAGTTGTAGAGCGCTTGAAGGCCCTGGGTTCATTCCTCAGCTCCAAAAACAAAACAAAACAGCTATTGTGTATCATTGCTTATATTCTTTGACCGGTTAAAGTGTCCTCAGATTATCAATGTCTTATTTCCCCAGGATCTTCTGTGGCTTTTGTTGTGGGAGGTTGCTGTGGGAGGTAGGAAGATTACTGTCAGATTTTGGTTTGGTTTGGTTTTTGGTTTTTGAGACAGGGTGTCTCTGTAGTGCTGGCTGTCCTAGAACTTACTCTGTAGACTGGGCTGGACTTTAACTCACAAAGGTTCACCTGTCTCTGCCACCCAAGTGCTGGAAGTAAAGGCATGTGCCACCACCCAATTTTCTTTTGGTCATGGGGTTTTTATTACAGTAGTAGATACCAAAGTAGGTCGTACATAGATATACACTTATATAATAAAATACATCTAAATTCTGTCTGTCTGTCTGTTTGTCTTTCTCTCTCTCTCTCTCTCTCTCTCTCTCTCTCTCTCTCTCTCTCACACACACACACACACACACACACACACACACACACACACGCACACGAGAATTGAACCCAAGGCTTTATATATGCTAAGCAAGTGCACTGCATTGAACTTTATTCTCAGCCCCCTTTTTACTTTTTGTGGGGTCTTGTAAACAGTTCTGCCTGGCCTTGTATGTGTGATTCTCCTGGCTCTGAATCCCAAGTAGCTTAGGTTGGAGGCATACACTACTGCAGATGGTGAAGTTGGCTGCTGTTCCCCTCTCATTCTACTTTTTCTGGGATTAGGAACGTACACCTTATTTTGTTCCCATTTGCCCAATAGCCTTTGTTCATTCTTTTATTTGTGTCCCTTTAAGTCATTTTAATTAATTAATTTATTCATTCATTCATTCATTCATTCATTCATTCACTTACATCCTGATTGTAGCTCCCCCTCTTCTCCTAGTCCCATCCTCACAAACCCCTCCACCATCACACCCTTCCATTTTCCTCAGAGAAAGACAAGCCCCCCTTGAGTACCATCCCACCCTGGGATATCAAGTCAAAGCAGGACTAAGGGCATCCTCTCCCACTTCGACCTGACACAGCAGTCTAGTTAGGGGAAGGGGATCCAATGGTAGGCAACAGAATCACGGTAAGGCCCCTGCTCCAATTGGTAGGGGACCCACATGAAGACCAAGCTGCACACCTGCTATAAATGTGTGTGGGGCCTAGGTTCAGTTCCTGAATGCTCTTGGTTGGTGGTTGAGTTTCTGTGAGCCCCTATAGGCCCAGGTTAGTTGACTCTGTAGGTCTTGTGGTGTCCTCGACCCTATTGGCTCCTTCAATTCTATCCTGCACTCTTCCACAAGACTCCCCAAGCTCCACCTGATGTTTGACTGTGAGTCTCTGCATCTGTTTCTATCAGCTGCTGGATGAAGCCTCTCGGGAGTCAGTCATACTCTGTTCCTATCTGGGAACATAACAGTATTAGTAGTGTCAGGAATTTGTTCTCGCCCTTGGGACGGGTCTCAAGCTGGGCAGTCATTGATTGGCCACTCCCTCAGTCTCTGTCCATCTTTATCCCTGCACATCTTGTAGGCAGGGAAATTTTTGGGTTGATATTTTGTTTTTATTACTATTGCTCTGTAGTCCACCTTGAAATCAGGGATGGTGATACCTCTAGATTAAGAATTAATTAAGAATTGCTCTCTCAAGAACTGTAAAGAATTGTGTTGACATTTTGACGCTAGTTGCATTGAATCTGTAGATTGCTTTTGGTAAGATGGCCATTTTTTTAAAATTTTTTTTGATACGTTATTTACATTTCCTATGTTTCCCCCTTTCCAGGTCTCCTCTTTAGAAACCCCCATCCCCTACCCCCTCCCCCACCTCTATGAGGGTATTCCCCACCCACCCACCCACCCACACACTCCCATCTTCCCACCTTGCCATTTTTACTATGTTAATCTTACCAGTTCATGAGAATGAGAGAGCCTTCCATCTTCCTTGATTTTTTTTTCTTCAGAGATTTAAAGTTCTTGTCATACAGGTCTTTCACTTGCTTGGTTAGAGTTACACCAAGATATTTTATATTATTTATGACTATTGTAAAGGGTGTTGCTTCCCTAATTTCTTTTGTAAAGGGTTGTTTCCCTAATTTCTTACTCTCTCATTTGTATAAAGGAGGGCTACTGATTTTTTTGTTGTTGTTGTTAATTTTTTATCCAGTCACTTTGCCAAAGATGTTTATCAGCTATAGGAGTTCTCTGGTAGAATGTTTGGGGTCACTTATGCATACCATCATATCATCTGTAAATATCGATACTTTGACTTCTTACCTTTCCAATTTGTATCCCCTTGATCTCCTTTAGTTGCCTCATTGCTCTGACTAGAACTTAAAGTACTGTGTTGAATAGATAGGGAGAGAGTGGGCAGCCTTGTCTTGTGGGATTGCTTTAAATTTCTCTACATTTAATTTGATGTAGGCTATTTGCTTGTTGTATATTACTTTTATTATGTTAAGGTATGTACCTTGAATCCCTGATCTCTAAGACTTTTAACATGAAGGGATGTTGGATTTTGTAAGAGGCTTTTTCAGCATCTAATGAGATGATCATGTGATTTTTTTTTCTTTCAATTTTCTTATGGTAGATTACATTGATAGATTTTTGAATATTGAATCATTCTTGAGCCCCTTGTATGAAGTCTATTTGATCATGGTGGATGATGTCTTTGATGTGTTCTTGGACTCAGTTTGTGAGTATTTTATTGAGTATTTTTGCATCAATGTTCATAAGGGAAATCAGTCTGAAATTCTTTTTCTTTGTTGAGTTTTGTTTGGTTTAGGTACTAGGGTGACTGTAGCCTCATAAAATGAGTTTGGAAATGTTCCTTCTGTTTCTACTTTGTGGTGGTTGAGGAGTATTGATATTAGCTCTTCTTGAAAGTCTGGTAGAATTCTACACTAAAACCATCTGGCCACAGGCTTTTTTTAGTTGGGAGACTTTCAATAACTGCTTCTATTTCTTTATGAAATTATAGGACTATTTAAATAGTTTACCTGATCTTGATTTATCTTTGGTAAGTGGTATCTATCTAGAAAATTATACATTTTGTTTAGATTTTCTAATTTTGTGGAGTACAGACAGCCTTTTGAAATAAAACCTAATGATAATTTTTATTTCCTCAGTGTCTGTTGTTATGTCTCTCTTTTGATTTCTGATTTTGTTCATTTGGATACAGTCTCTCTGCCTTTTAGTTAGTTTGGCTAAGGGTTTGTCTATCTTGTTCATTTTCTCAAAGAATCAGCCCTTGACTTCCTTGATTCTGAATACTGTTCTCTTTGTTTCTAATTTGTTGATTTATTGAGTTTGATTATTTCATGCTGTCTACTTCTCTTGGGTGTGTTTGCTTCTTTTTGTTCTAGAGCTTTCAGGTATGCTTTTAAGTTGCCAGTATGAGATCTCTTCAGTCTCTTTATGAAAGCACTTAAGGCTATGAACTTTCGTCTTAACACTGCTTTCATTGTGTCCCATAAGTTTGAGTATGTTGTACCTTCATTTTCATTGAATTCTAGAAAGTCTTTAATTTCTTTCTTTCTTTCTTCCCTTCTCAGTGATCATTGAGTAAGGAGTTATTCAGTTTCCATGAATTTATAGGCTTCCTATTGTATCTGTTGTTGAAGTCCAGCTTTAACCATGTTAACCACATGGTACAGGGAATTGTTTCAGTTTTGTTGTATTTGCTGAGGATTACTTCCTGACTGACTATGTGGTCAATTTTGGAGAAGGTTCTGTAAGGTGCTGAAAAGAAAGTATATTCTTTTGTGTTTGGGTGAAATGTTCTCTAGATATGTTAGGTCCATTTGATTCATAACCTGTGTTAGTTTCACTATTTCTCTGTTTAGTTTCTGTCTGGATGACTTGTCAGTTGGTGAGAGTGGAGTGTTGGAGTCTCCCACTATTAACGTGTAGGGTTCAATATGTGATTTAAGATTTAGTAATTAATGTTTCTTTTACAAATGTGGGTGCCCTTGCATTTAGGGCATAGGTGTTCAGAATTGAGACATCATCTTGGTGGATTTTTCCTTTGATGGGTATGAAAGTCCTGTTTCTTTTGATTAATTTTGGTCAAAAATCTATTTTATTAGATATTAAAATAGCACCCCAGCTTGCTTCTTGGGTCTGTTTAAAACTTTTTTGCAGCCCCTTACTCTGAGATAATGTCTATCTTTGTTGCTGAGGTATGTTTCTTGTATGTAGCAGAATGATGGGTCCATTTTGTGTTTCTCATTCCAGTCTCTGTCTTTTTATTAGGAAATTCAGTCTATTAATGTTGACAGATATTAATGACCAACGGTTGTTAATTTCTGTTATTATGATATTGGTGGTGGGAGAGAGAGAGAGAGAATGTGTGTGTACATGTGTACGTGTGTACGTGTGTACGCCTGCGTGCTTCCCTTCTGTTGGTTTTGCTAGTGTGGGGTTATTTATTTCCTGTGTTTTCTTGGGTGTAGTTAGCCTCTTTGCATGGATGTTTTCCTTCTAGTATTGTCTATAGATCTGGATTTATGGATAGATATTGTTTAAATTTGGTTATGTCATAGAATATCTTGGTTTCTCCATCTATGGTGATTGAAAGTTTTGCTGGGTATAATAGTCTGGGCTGACATCTGTGGTCTCTTCGAGTCTGCAAGACATCTATCTGCCCATGCCCTTCTGGCTTTTAGACTCTCTGTTGAGAAGTTAGGTATACTTCTGATAGGTCTGTCTTTATATGTTACTTGCCCCCCTTGCAGCTTTTAATATTCTTTCTTCTGTACATTTAGTATTTTGATTATTATGTGGCAGAAGGATTTTCTTTTCTGGTCTAATCTATTTGTTGTTTTGTAAGCTTCTTATATGTTTATAAGCATATTTTTCTTTATGTTAGGGAAATTTTCTTCTATGATTTTGTTGAAAATATTTTCTGAGCCCCATAGCTGGGAATTTTCTCCTTCTATTTCTGTTTGGTCTTTTCATAGTGTTCTAGATTTGTTGGATGTTTTGTGTCATAAACTTTTAGATTTAGCATTTTCTTTGACCAGTGTATCAATTTCTTCAATCATATCATCTACACTTGAGAGTCTCACTTCCATCTCTTGTATTCTGTTGGTGATGCTTACATCTGTAATTCCTGTTCTCTTCCCTGGGTTTTCCATCTCCACGATTCCCTTAGTTTGTGTTTTCTTTATTGCTTCTATTCCTATTTTCTGTTCTTAAATAGCTTATTCATTTCCTTCACCTGGTTGATTGCATTTTCCTGTATTTCTTTAAAGAATTTATTCATTTCCTCTGAAGAATTTATTCATTCAAGCCCTCTATCATCTTTATAAGATTGGCTCTAAGGTCATCTTCTTGTGCTTCAGCTGTGTTAGGATATTTAGGAGTTGCTGTAGCTGGGTACCTGTGTTCTGTGGTGTCATATTGCCCTGGTTCTTGTTGATTGTGTGCTTGTACTGTCTTTTTCCATCTGGTTGTTCCTGGTGTTGACTGGATGTTCCTGATAGCAGCAGGACTCAGAGAGGCAGGCAGAGCCTTGACCTGACAGTGGATCTCAGGGAACAACACGCTGCTCACCTCTTCTGGCTGTGCCCAAGGTAGACCCAGTATGCCTTGAATCATTTTTATATTGATACAGGGTTGAGGCTTTTGTAAGTCTTGATAAATAAATTGAGCCCATTTATAGTTGCTGATCTGTCATTTTTTAAAAAAAAACTTTGATTTATTCTTAGGCAAGTTTATACATGTATTATCGTGCATTTTGATCATACCCACTCCCAACTCCACCAGGATGCCCTCATGTGTCCCCTCCCACCTCACGTCACCACCTGTTGTGTTTTGTTTGTAACCCAGTGAATTGTGCACTGGAATGTTTACTGATCTTGTCAGCTTGATCTCAATCAGGTCTCAGGCAGGTAATAATAACTCCATGAGTTTATGAGTGCAGCAGCATGTCATGTCCAGAGACAGCATATCACAGTACTTCTTCCTTCTTCCAGCTCTGAGATTCTTCCCACCCCTTCTTCCTTGACCTTCCCTGAGCCTTGTTACAAGTTGATATAGAGTCCAGCACTTGGACCAGTTATGTGTGAGTCAGCTGCTGCTCTGCAGAAGCAGCTTCTCTGACCAAAGCTAAGAGCACACTAATCTGTGTGTGTGTGAACAGAAATACTAGAGAGCAGTTTGACAGCATGAGTAACAAAGCAACAGTTGTAGGTTCCTTGCTAGAACCTGTGACTTTTTCAGCTGTGAACTTTTCACCAGGTTTACACTAAGCATGACTTCTCTCCTGTGGGACAGGCCTCAAACCCCGAAAGTGGTTTGCTACTCTGATGACGGTAATAAACCTTCATGCCCTATCGCATCAGTGAACACATCGTGCCAGGCATGTTGGCATTGTAGCATTCAGGGTTTACTGCTGGGTGACATCATTGGTGACTCCTCTCCCCCAGCAGCCTGCATAGCTCCTTTCTACACTTGGAAAGCTAGCCAGCAGTGGGGAAGTTCTCAGGTCAGTTCCAGTTAGATTTCTTTTATGTCCAGGAGTCTGAGTGTGTTGTGTCTTCAGCAGTGTGGTCTTGCCATCTTGTGGTGAACAACTAAAAGCAATGGCAGTAGCTTGTGTTCTTTCATCAGTTTATATTATAAGTTCTGCATGTATAATGCTATATTTATGTGTCTATTACTCGTTTGGGAATTTACAACCTTTTCCTTTGCTTGACTTTCCTAAGTGATGATCTTTGAATTTTCATCCTTTTAATGTTCCCTGTCCTCCATTTCCTTAATTTACTTTCACTGTCTAGCGTGTCAGCTTTCAAGGCTGTCTTCTGACCC
The DNA here is from genome assembly GCA_028551405.1 of Uromys caudimaculatus. Taxonomy (NCBI): domain Eukaryota; kingdom Metazoa; phylum Chordata; class Mammalia; order Rodentia; family Muridae; genus Uromys; species Uromys caudimaculatus. The sequence goes on from CM052713.1 coordinate 26,821,040, forward strand.
CACCTGTGCTTACACAACCGGTTTGGTTTTTCTGTTTCCCTCACTTTCTCCCGTTTTTAAAGTTTGCGTTATTTTCCTCTCACATACACGTTTATGTTCTTTTGCCCCGTGTTAGTGTTTTGTCTGCACCACATTAAATGCCCACTCTCAGTCCTTCAGTTCATCGTTTCCATCAGCTTCAAGTGGTTGAAGCTTCTTTGGTAGTGTCAGGAGTTTTGAAGGGCTGGAGCTTTTTTCTGTTTTCTGGATGCTGGCAGATGACAGGACTCTTGGGTCAGAGGCAAAGGGCTTTATTTCTTCTAATAAAGGCAGTAGCCAGAGCTCCGTGCTCTTTTGCAGTGGTTCTTTATGCTTCTTGCCCCACGGATGTGTGTGAATGTCTGTACGTGATGGTGGTAGGCAAGACTGGAGAGCTGAGGAACTCCTCTGCTCTGAGTGGTGGAGGCTCCTTAGGGGGATTGCTTCCTCATCTCCTAGAGCTGCTTCCTGAAAACAAACCCTAGGACATGACCTGGATGAGAATGAGACTCTCAAGTAAATGAAACATGGAATTTTTCTCTTCCATAAGGCTGTTAGGACCCTGCAAGTGCAAGGACGTTCAGGATCACGGACTGATTGTCTCCAGAAGACTTTTCAAAAGGCTTGGAGGCAGTTTCTCCTGAGTTCAGACTTGCAATAGACATTCTTCCTAGCCCTTTCTACATCAAATCAAATACTTCATCTGTTTTCCCTTGAATTTCTTGAAAATGCAAAGTGTGTGTGCGCGCACACATGAATGCAGATATTGATGGAGGCCAGAAAAGTACATTGGATCCCTGGAGTTGGAGTTACAGACAGTTGTGAGCCACCAGACATGGGTGCTAGAGACTGAACTCAGATCCTCTGCCAGAGCAGCTTGCTCTAACTCCTCAGCCATCTCTCCAACCCTCTCTTTTTTAAAATCATAAAACATATTAAGGGGGGGGGATTGTTTTCCTAGGATGTGGTTCAGAATTGACAATACTAGCACAGTTTTCTGTTTGTTTTGAGACAGGATCTCAGGTATCCCAGGCTGACCTTGAACTCCCTATGTAGCCTAGGATGACCTTTAACTTCCGAGCCGCCTGCCTCTATCTTTAGAGTGCTAATATTACAGGTACATAGCACCAAACCCTGTTTATATAGAACTGAGGATTAAGCCCAGAGCTTCATGTATATTAGGCAAGCACTGAACTACAGCCCAGCCCCTAGAACTCAATAGAGTCTATCAATGTATATGTAAATTTGTGCTTTCTGTTTCTAGAAGTGTTAGTGGGTTATAGTTTTAACATTTTTAGTTTTGTTTTGCAGTTTTTTCCCAGGGACTTTGCATGTGTGTTGGCTCACATTTACCTGCTGCTCTTTCGCTTCTTCCTTTCATCCTCTTTGATTGTTCTTTTCCAACTCTGGATGTTTTATTTCCACCCTGAGTGTGCTTTGTTAAGTGTTCATTTGAACCTGCCCTCCTTTGGGCGCCCTGAGACTTAAGACTTCGTTTCCATACATCATGTTATCTCTTTCTTCCTTTTCAAATCCAGTCAGGTTTTGGGGTACTTCTGGTTGTTTTTGTCCATTTTAGTCTTAGCTTTTGAAATTCTGATTTAACAGTTTTTAGGTCCCAAATGTTTGTTTCAGGGTACTCTATTCTCTTTGGAATGCTATTGGTCTCCTTTGTGACTGTTTGGGGGTTGTTTTTTATTGATGTGTGAATGGCATTGGAGGTGTGGGTGGGTGGGGTCTCACTGGAGGTTGGCAGGGATGGGTGTTAAGTCCTGATTGTGTACAGGCTCCAGCACTTGCTGCCTCCTCTCCATTACCAGTCGCTAGAGGGCACCCCTTGCTCTCTTTTTACCCATCACTTCCCAGTAGTAGGGTCCTTTCAGATTTCAGATTGCTGCTCCTGTGGGCTGAAACAGGCCCTGTTGTTGATTCTGCAGTGAAGCGTGTTTTCTAGAAAGGACGTACTGTCCCCTTCAGAGTGATTTCAGTCTGATTCTGCCCTCTGCTCTGCTCTTCCTCCTTTGGGTCATTCTTCCAAACTCTCTTTCTACGAAGGTTTGTAGGTGGAGCTTAAGGTAATTGTGCTGAAATTGAAGTCTTTTGTTTTGCACTTTAAGAATAGTTGGAGCCAGCTGGGCTTGGTGTTGCCATCCTCTAATCCCAGCACTTGGGAGGCAGCGACCAGCTGATCTCTGTGAGTTCAGTGCCAACCTGGTCTACAGAGCGAGTTCCAGAACAACCAGGGCTACGCAGAAAAACCCTTTGTCAAAAAAACAAAACAAAAACAACAACAAAAAAGAACGATACTAACAAATAAAAACAGAAACTAACTCATATCAGTTAGTTGTGCTAAGGGTTTGGGTTTTGTATGGTTTTGGCTTTATTTGTTATTGTTGATCTTTGTACATTTAGAATGTTTATGCTATTCAGTTGTATAGATGTGTTGTGAATTGGATTGATTGGTTTAGGTTTTTTTACCAGTATTGTATTTGTTGAATATGTAGGTGGGTTTTCTCAGTATTTTGTTTTTGTTTTGTGATACTGGGGATTAGAACCAGTGTCTTATGCATTATATATTATAACTGTACCTGTAGTTGTAACTTTCTACAGCTGTCGCCAGTCTCTTGATAATTCCTAGACACCGGTCAAGAGTAATGTCATTTTGAGGCTTTTAGTAATTGACATTCTGTGTGTGTCCTCCAGCAAGCCCATAAGTAGAACTTCTGCTGTGCTACTGATGGGAGATGTGGTAACAGTCAGTTGAAGGTGCAAAAAAGCAAGACCCCGGCTCACCTTAAGTCCAGAACAGGTGGGAAACAGAATGTGGCAGACCTTTTGCTCAAAGAAATGCAGTGGGCACAGGAGGCCCAGAGCTGCTTTGGACATTTTTACTCTAAAAAATGGATATCAAACCCTCCCATGGACGGCACCGCAGTCTCAACTAAGGTGTGGCCATTCACCCTTGAACCCTTCCAGTCTCTCAGCACCTGCTCCTATCCTGAGATCTTTCTCCCTGTGTTTCTCAAGCGTTGATGCTGCGTGGGCTCTGGTCCTCAACCACTATCTCTTAGAAATCTCCCAGTGTGGCCTCACCATTTCTCTCTGCATTAGTGGCTCCCATTTAATTACTTCTGGGTCACACCTTGGTTCTGCCCTTGCTCATTCTTCAGACAGTACAGTCCACCGTGCCCAGACCCTCCCTCACGCTTTACCACTACCTTGTTCTCACTCCTGGTCTCTGGATCTACTGTGGCCCTGCCCATTTCTACCTAGTTCCCAGTCAGAAGCTTAAGTCAGCCTTTGCCTTTTCTGCCATCTGCATTTCTTTGCCTCTTTCCTTCAGAGAACTTTGTTTCTTGTTCTGTCCATATTTTTTATCATTTTTAAAAAATATTAGTTTTTGGGAATTAGTGAGAGGCACTCGCTACACAAGTCTAGTGACCTGAGTTTGGTGTTCAGAACCCACATAAACGGAGTAGGAAAGAACCAGCTCTACTGTGCTTCACGGAGCTGTGAGAATGCTTGCACATACACAGCATAACAACTTTTAACAATCCTGTTTGACCTCATGTCTGCTTTTTAAAAAACTCTCTATATTTTTTTTTTCATTTTGTCTTTTTCTTTCTCCATCTATTCTTTTCAATCCTGCTCATTGTGTTAGGTTTTTGTCTGCTTGCCTTTTCATGTGTCTGGTCTGTGTCCCCTGCCCTTAGACTTTCTCCAGTCTCACTTTTCAGGTACCAGTTTGATCATGACCTGTTCTTTAGAGAGCTTAAGTTCAAATGGGGAGCCAAACTTGAAAGCCTGGCTCAGAGAGGCTGAGAGCGTCAAGTACAGGACGCTTTGTTTTAGAAACAAGGCACTGTCCTGTCCCCTTTTCCTTCTGAACCCAAGAGACAGACCAGCCTGTTCATGGAGTGTGTAGGAGTTCCCGGGTGATAGCTCTGAGACACTTTGAGGACCACAGGTGTGACTGAGACAGACAGACAGACACACGCACACGCACGCACACACACCCCACAGAAGCCTGAAAGCTGATCGCTTCCTCAGTGCTTAGGAATGGGGGCTTGAAAGGGATGTCAGTCAGTGAGAGCAGCAGTCTTGATGGTTTTCATGGCAGTTCCTCACAGCCTTCTGGAGACATGGTTTGTCTTTAGTTCTTACATAGTTGTAGGTCTGAGAAAATATTCAGGAAGCGGTTGAGGTGAAAAATGTGTTTTGAAATCCTAAGTTGTTCTATTAATGACAGCTACTCAAAGAAGCCAAGGGTCTAAAAATAATGGCAGATTCGCACCTTGGACAGACTGTGGGGAATCAAGTAGACAGCTTATTCTTATAGATCTTTGGGGGTAGACTACATTGCTTATGTATTTACTTCAATGAAAAGGAAAAAGGGGTATGTGAAATTTTAGGGCAAAAATAATCATTCAGTTTTTTATACATCCCTGGTGTTTTCTTTTGCTTTGCTTTGTTTTTTTCTGGTACAGATTGAATCCAGGGCCTTCATGCATGCTGACTACATGATCTACCATTGAGCTATACCCCGCAGCCCTTGTTTAATTTTTGATAGAGTAGAATTTCAAAAATTAATTAGTTCAGTTCATTATACTTTTGAAGGGGCATGAGGGATTTGTTGTTCCTTCTGAATTGATCAAAATGGTTATTGCCTGGGAATGAGCAGACACATGAAGTCATTAATTACACAATTGACAACTTATCTAAATGACTTGAGATTGCAAATAGGATTCTGATGAAAGCATCTATAGTACTTCTTTTATTTAGAAGTAGTTTTCTGTTGATGTGTTAAAAGTTAACCCCCTTAAAACATGTGCTTGCAGTGTTGGGGCTCGCAACTTGGCTGGGTAGTTGTAGCTCCTGTCATTTCGGTCAGTGTCTTGGGTCCTGGACTGGGGTTGAAGGGTGGCTGCTAGTAAAAGAGTACTTTCTTTTACTCTTTGGCCTCTCAAGACAGGACTCATTCCTGGAATATCTCTCAAGACATGATAGTCAGCTTCCGCCTAGTGAGGAAGCTATAGTGGCCTCTGATGTAGACTATAAAATCATACGTTGTTGTCTCTGGTTTTTTCTTTGATAAAAGCATGTTACTAAGTACACACCACAATCAAGGGGAGAATTAAATTCTACATCTGAAGGAGAGGAGCATCAAAGACATGTTTTAGTATCACTGTGGGCATATTTTAATATCTTTTTAGACTTGTTTTGACCTGTGTTTGTCCCTCCTCTTGCTGGAGTCGGGCCTGAAGCCTAGAGCATCCTTAGTAAATGATGGATGGCTTCTAGTGATGCTAGTGTGAGCAACAGTGTGTGTGGCAGGGTAGTTTTCTCTTTCTCTCTGTATGCTCTAAAGTCATGCTTGGGCTACACTTCTCACCCTGTAGAGGCTGTGTTTTATCTCGAGAGGTCTCTTAGGAACACACGGTAGAAGCTAAGTGAGCTGAGGACTTGCCACAGAGTCCGTTGGAATGGACAGTCCATGAGAGGTTAGAAGTGTGTGGAGGGCATGTTCTGAATGTCGCTCTTGGGCCAGTGACCTGTGTGCTTTGCTCTTAACATTCATTCACATACTCAGAACACACTTATCTATTAAACCCCTCTTTAGTTTTTAACTCTAGGGCTCATTTCCTTTCCTGTTACATAAAGTTTAGTGCTTATGGGTAGAAGGTTTTCCTTAAAATAATCTGTGCATAAGCAGGGAGCACTTCTGACACCTCCAAGTGAAGCAGATATTAAAGGGCAGCCTTCTTCAGCAGCTCAGTTTTACCCCTCGGTGCCACGTTTCTGTCTTCTGGATCTTAGCCTGGCACTGAAGTGCTACATTCAGGAAGATGTTTTAAGTGCTACTCGTAGACACCACATGTCAGGATTATAAAAGGAAGTGGGGTTTTTGGATATAAAATATTAGTGAAGTTTTAAAGATATGAACTCTTTTATTGATGGTTCTGAAAATTGTTTGTCTAGAAAACAAAGTCCACCAGATTCCCACTGTGTTGTCTCCTGGTGGTGCTGTTTGTTTTGTGTGCAGCGCATAGCTGAAGTACCCTTGGCGGACTGTTGATTCTGTATTCTTTTACCTTTTGAATCCCCTCAGTTCCCTTCAGACTTGGAGCTCATTTCCCAGATGTACAAGGGCAGGGGGATTGCAGCCAGCTACTGGAGCCAGAATTCTGACCACTGTGGTTTGAACCACACAGGGATTTGTTTTTCGTAGGTGGGAAGTCTGTCTCTCTGCTCTGTTATCCTCACTGTGTGGCTTCTGTCTTTGTGCACCAGTGGCAATTTATGTGGCATCGTATTCATGTCACGGGCACAAAGTGGCTGCACAGGGAAGCTCTACACAGCTTTCTCGAACTCCAAGGAGTTCCAGGGAAGCTATGTCAGCAGTGTAAACCAGTGTTCTGTTGTAGTGAAGGGAGGCACAAAGGGGAAACAGTCCGAAGTGTCTGCCAGAAAGGGCTTGGGTTATTGCTAGAGTTGACAGCAGCGCGGCATCCGCTCGGTAATTAGTAGAATATAGTGGGGTTATAATACTCAATGTGGATGACTAATCTTATTTGCTAAGCTTTAATTGAAGCAGAAACACTGATCTGCCTTTAAGCAGCATACATGCTTATAAATCACAGTAATGATCCTGTGTATGGTCTCATCTTCCTCCCAGCAAAGTCCTCATTAGTATAAGGACTAGTTAAAAGGCTTTCACATACTGTGTTTAATTTAGGGTTTTTTTAATTGTATGTGTTCAGGTTTTTATTTTTTGTTTGAATGATTGTAAATCAGCTTGTTACTGCTGTTTTCATGAAATTTGTATCCATTTTAATGTAATGGCTATTAAATCAAGTCATAACATTCTTATAGGAATAGGCTTTATTTCCAATATAAAATTAACACATATACATTGTTTTAGAAAATAAGCTAATACCAAAAACTGTGAAGAATGTGAAAATCTGAAGGATAGCCAGCAAGCTGGTTCAGCAGGTAATAGCTGGGAAGCCTGGTGACCCAAGCTCAAATCCCAGAACTTACGTAAAGGTGGAGGGAGAGAGGTGACTCCACGGTTGTCCTCTGTGTGTTCTTGTATGCTATAGTACACCCCTCATAATAATAACTGAAGAATCATCCTCGACCCTATTACTAAGAAACAATTATCACTATTATCTCTGCTCTAAAATCAAAGGGAATATTTAAAATTTGTAAACATCTTCAATATGAATAAATATATTAGCTATGCTAGCTCTTGACTCAAAAAGTTAAGAAAACCTTGGCTAAATAACTCCATTTCAACTCCATTTAAAAGTAAATATAAGTTAGTATTTGATTTCCATTATTCATAGCTGAGAAATGTTAAAGTGGCATTTCTGCAAAGTTTGACATTAATAAAGTCTTACTGACTTTGATTTGTCTTGTAACAAAAATTACAGTTCTGCTCAGAGTCTAGGATTTCTCGTTCTTCCCTGAGGCCATTTGTTTATTCTGGAGGAGCCACAGCTGAAGTCCTGTCAGAGCCACGGCAGGTGACTGATGGGCAGCGCCTTTGCTTGCAGCGGCCACGTCGGCTGTGGGGTCTTTTGTACCCGAGCACTCCTTTGCCTATCGTTTTCAAGCTGCAGATACATTCCACCTCGCTAGTTAAAATTAGCCAAGGCATTGTGAGGTTCGAGTTCTAATTGCTTTCTCTTCTCCTTACTTTCCCAGCCTCTGCAGTAGTTTGACAAGCTTCACTCCCGCAAGCAGTGCTTTCAGTGTGCATCTCTTATATGCTGTCGACAGGCGCTTTCCGTGGTCTATTAGCCTCCTACTCAGGGAATGCCATCACTCCCTGTGAGTGCAGCCAGGGGAAACAGCTGGCAAAGGCACGAGAACTGTGCACACTTGCTGCAACTAGCCCTCAGGAGACTCTTTAATTCCTCTACCCGTGCAGACAAGTTAACCTCAAGTTGTTCTGGGTTGGTGTGGGTTCAGGGTTCAAATAACCTGACTTCTTACCATTATGGGTAAGAGAAAGTGAAAATGCTGTTTTTATTGGACTGCTATTTTAATATAATTTATTGTACAAATAGCATTGATACGGTCTAGATAGGATACAGTTTAGGGGTCTTGATTAAGTTTGAGTTTTTCTGCCAGTTAAAGAATAAAAAGGCAGGAAAAAAAATCTCACCACAGCAGGTAGCAGCAGAGAATCTCAGGACCACAGGTAGAGTCAGCAGTTAAAGAAAGGCAGTTTTTGGGTATTCTGTGGGAGGAAAGACACACACAGTAGACAGACATACAGAAAAAAGGACCCTCTGCCAAGGTCACACACACACACACACACACACACACACACACACACACACACACACACACACACACAGAACACAACTCGGAAAGCCTCTTCTCTAGTCCTGGGGGCTTTAAAGCATCTTAAGAGTTTCCCCTCCCTAATTTTTGGGTTGGTCAGTTTGAAGAAAGTTAGGATAGTCGATTGCTCCAGAACTGTTGTGTGGTTGTATCCTGAGCAGGATTGAACCTGTTCAGCCAGTCCATCTGCAGGGCCCTATTGGTGGGGGACAAAAACTGAGAAGGCCGTTTTTGTTTTGTTTTGTTTTGTTTTGTTTTGTTTTGTTTTGTTTTGTTTAAGATGTCTTACTTTTGTATCAAGTCAGGAGGGTGGGGAAGAAACTGGTGAACCTGGAATGGAAATTCACCTCCTTTATTCCCTAGGCCATGGCCCTTTTCCCTATCTGTCTGTCTACCAGGGAGTCTGTTTAACTCCTAGTCTCTTGACATCGTAATACTGGAATTCATTTTGATAAAGAGAAAAAAAAAATCATAAAGTCTCCAATTCTAGTCAACAAATTTATTTTGGGTTTTTCTTCCAAATCTGGCCCACGTGCATGTCATTGTTATAACTACACTGGCTACTGAGTGAATTCCAAGATTTTGTTTTCTTGAATACCCCCATCGTTACAGTGATACTTACTTGAGTTTAACTTTTCAGAAGATAATTCACTTACATGGCACGAAATTCAAATGTTTTTAAGAGGACATGCAGGGAAGTCTCTCCAGCCTCCCAGCGTCCCTGTCCCCCCTTCTGATCTCACAAATGAGTAGATCAAGTCAAAGAGCTCAGGGCTGTTTATATAATGATACTTATGTAACAGTTCAACTGTCAATTTTGTTTGGCCCTGACAGTTTTACTTTAAAAAAAAAAAAAAAAAAAAAAAGAGGTAGTCTTGCTGGTGAAAATATATGAACCATTCATATATCAAAACTGTGATTAGCAGTCTGATATAAACACCTGTGTTCTACATACATTTAAAAAAAAAAAAAAGACAATCAGATGGGAACCTGATGTTGAGATGCTGACTTTAATAGAGATTTGAGTAAGCTATCATGACTTATAACTGGCTTACTATGTGCTCCTATTATTTTTAGGGCTTTACCTTTTTAAAAATGACATCCTATTATGGCATCTTCAGAAATGTTGGGGACACATGTCCCGTTTTTCACGTTTGTCTTTTGCTCTTATTCTGAGGTTAGACAATGATAGCAGAGACCCCCAAAGTAAATGAGTGAGACGCTGCCGTTTAATGAGGCTGTCAGAGGCCCTTCCTTTCAGAAGATGCTGAGCCTTGTACTGACACCTACTGAGGGTGTTTTACCTACAAGAAGTTCCAGTAAACAGAAGAGTAGACTACTAGTCACCAGCACATAGACAGCTGCTGTCTGAGGTGGGAAATGGCAACCTAGAAACCAGTGGCAGTCAGCCAGTTCAGTCTACAAGAAGATGGCTGAAAGCATCGGCCCTAGGTTCCTTGTCAGTTACAGGCTATATTGTCTTACCTTGTTGTACTGGTCAGGTGCGCCCCACTCCAGGCAAGGGTGCTGGCCTCCGTGGCTACGTGAGTGTTGCTTTCTCTTCCTTACCTGTTTTCCTTCAGCCCAGCCTTCCCCTATATTTTGATCCTGTGTTCTGGTGCCTTTCCCGATTGCCCCTACCTACTCCTTGTTTCCCTAGTAGCAGGAAGAGTCTACTTCTGCTCCAAGAGGCTTGAGAGTAGAGACAAGACAGCCTGGCAGCAGTATGGAAAGGCCACTTTTAAAGTCCTTTTTTAATATTAGTGTGAAAATGGATCTCCCCTAAAAATTCCAGGGAAAATTAGTTCTCCAAGATACTTGTGTATCCTGTAGCTATGCTCCCTAAGTTAGCCTTTGCAGTATTTAACCTTCAACCTGACCTTGGCCTTGCTCATATGTGGCCAGTCTACCAGCTCCTGTCACGCAGCCTACCAGAGGGCTGCTCTAGGCTGAAAGATAACCAGGACTCAGGGCTCAGCAAATCCTCATTTCTACAGAAACGGGCAACTGATAACCACATCCCCTTTACACATTTATACAGCTTACACAGGCATTCATATTCTCTCTCTCTCTCTCTCTCTCTCTCTCTCTCTCTCTCTCTCTCTCTCTCTCTCACACACACACACACACACACACACACACACACACACACACACACCCGGCCCTAAACTCTCAAGCTCACAGGCACCCTTCTGAGCCTACTGTAACTCTTCCCTCCCTTAGCTATTACAATTCCCATGTCCCTAGCACTGGCCACATCCAGTCTGTTTCTCTCTGCTCTGGACTCTTCCAGATGCCTATGGATATTCTTGCTCTTATTCACAATAAAACCCTTCCCCTAATGCAGCAGCCATTCTGGCACTTTTTTTTTTTTTTTTACTCTGCCTCCTCACATACAGTTTTTATGTTAGCTTGGCACAAGCTAGTGTCAGGAACCTCAATTGAGAGTCCCCCTACCAGATTGGCCTAAGGGAAACCCTGGGGCATATTCTTGATTGATGTAGAAGGGCCCTGTGTGCTGTGTACAGTGGTCCTCGGTGCTATAAGAAAACAGACTGAGCCAGCCAAGTAGCAACACTCCTCCATGGCCTCTGCATCAGCTTCTGCCTCTGTGGCCCTTCCCTGACTTCTGGATGATAGGTTACAAGTAAGATGAAACAAACCCTTTCCTCTTCAAGTTACTTTTGGTCAATAGAAACTCTAAGACCTAGCTGGTATTTTTCTTCATTTTTAAGACAGAGTCTTAATCTGTTAGCTTAGGCTGGCCTTAGACCTCACATCCTCATGCCTTAGCCTCACAGGACTGAGATTTCAGACATGTGCCACCATGTCCTGCTCCTGCTGGCATATTTTGTTAGTTGGTTTCTTGCTTTGTTGTAGTTTTGCTGTGGTGGAGTTGAACATAGGGTTTCAGGAGTATTATCCAGTTACTGAGCCAGCCACTGAGCTCCACCCACAGACCCCTGCTGGCATTTCAGATGAACTAGGGGACAGGCATTTTGAGGGCGTGCTTAGGCAGGGCCTGAGTAGCCTGTGTGCTTGGTGGCTTGTTGACACACAGTGCAGTGTCACCGAGAGCAGGAGTACAAGACAACAACTTGGGAGAAACGGTAACTGAGTAATCAGCTCCCCCCCAACCCCCCACCCCCGCTGTCTCAGAGTGCCTAAAAGGGAGGACAGGGGTGTCTTGTCATCTGTCCCAAACTGGGGAACATTAATTAGTTTTTGTTTGTGAATAAGATTTAAATTTATTGCCAAAAGCATGCATTCTCAGATATTGCTGATTAGGAATACAAATTGATAGCAACCTGTTTGGAAGTAATTTGCCAATGTTTTTAAGAGCCTTAAAAACATTCATACCATTTGACTTAGTACATCTACTCTTTAGAAATTCCCCCAAGGAAAGAATCTCTGAACAAATCCATGCTCAAAAATTCTAAGTTATTTTTAATAGTATTTTATTCCTTCACTTATTATAGCAAGAAATCTGAGATAATTTAATTGTCTGATAAAAGGAAAATAAAAATATATTCATACATAGAAATAGTAGCACTCAAGATATTTTGAAGGATATAAGAGAAATATGTGAGGGAAATACAAAGAGCAGGAGCATTGGAACTCATGTGTGTTTTTAAATATGCTCACAGGGTCGTCAAGAGGGCTCAGCCTGCTGGTAAAGTCCAGCATAGACAAGCCCGATGGCCTGAGTTCAGCCTCCAGAACCCACATAACTGTGAAAGGACAGAACTGACTCCATGAAGTCGTCTTCTCACCTCCACACAAGTGTTGTGGCACACACCACACCGTACCGTACACACACACTGGTAATAAATACATTGTTTAAATAAAGACAAGGGAAAGAATAAATCATTGTTTTTGGATTTCAAATTTTGTTTCCAAGGAAAAAGTTTCTGTCATTTGGTTATAAGAAAGCTGTGCCACTATTACAGATGAATAAATGGATATTTGGATTATTACAGCATCTTGTATGGTCTGATTAATATAAGTCAGTTTCTTAAAGCTCAGTTCTTGCTGGGGAGTGAGATGAAATCAGTTTCGAGCTTATAACTGACACAGCAGCATCTTGGAGTGTTGCTAGAAACACCAGCAGCTCAGCAGCACAGCACATTGGTTACTGGCCAGACAAGAAGGGCAGAAATGAAAGGGGCAAAGCCATAGTTTTATGTAATAAGATGGCCTTTGAGTAAGAACAGGAGGAAGAGGAGCTGGAGGAAGCAGCAACAGCTAGAAATGTTCCTCTTTCCTTAAGCAGCAAATGCTTGCTGCTCATAAAAATGTTAATTCTCCATCTCTTTTGTAAAACATACTCAAGGTGTTACCTGGCTACGTACGTTCACTAAGTATTTGGCCACTGGTCAGCTTCTTCAGCTGTGTTATGTAATTATGTTACCAGGCTTCGCGCTTCTCCCGTGCTTATTTTTAATAACACCTCTTTATTCAGATATAACCACTCATTAGAGTGTAGAATGAGTTGTACAGCCATCACCACAGTCATTGTTAGAACATTTTCATTACCCTAGAAGGAAATCTACTAGCAGTCACTTCCTGTTACCCCAGAACTCCAGCCCCAGGTAGCCACAGATCTACTCTCATCTAAACTGTGCAGTCTTTGCCATTGTCTTCTTATAATTCAGCAGAGTCATCTTGAAAGGCCTCAGTACTGTGGTATACATCAGTACTTCATTTCTTTTTACCTTTTGTTTTACTTTTAATCTGTTCTTTGAGAATTTCAATCATGTGTATCTCTTTATTTTTTATTTTTATGTATGTGTATGGATGTTCTGTTTGCCTGTATATCTGTGTATCACTTGCATGCCTGGCGCTCTCAGAAACCAGCAGAGGGCATCAGATCCCCTAGAACTGGAGCTGTAGGCAGCTGTGAGCTTTTTTGTGGGTTCTAGGAATGGAACATGGGTCCTCTGGAGGAACAGCCAGTGCTTGTAACTCCTGAGCCACCTCTCTAGCCCTGTGTATGTTTGTTTGTTTTACTGATTTTTGTTTTTAAGAGTATACCGCTCTTTCTCTCGGGCCCGTGGCACCGGCAAGATGGGCAAGTGTTGTGGTCTCCGTACTGCCCGGAAGCTCCGCAGTCACCGACGGGAACAGAAGTGGCATGATAAACAGTACAAGAAAGCCCACTTGGGCACAGCCCTGAAGGCCAATCCGTTTGGGGGTGCCTCTCATGCAAAGGGAATTGTGCTGGAAAAAGTAGGGGTTGAAATCAAGCAGCCGAACTCTGCCATCAGGAAGTGTGTCAGGGTGCGGCTCATTAAGAACGGCAAGAAGATCACTGCGTTCATACCCAATGATGGCTGCTTGAACTTCATCGAGGAAAATGATGAAGTTCGGGTCGCTGGATTTGGTCGAAAAGGTCACACTGTGGGTGATATTCCTGGAGTCCGAGTTTTTGTGGGATCATAAATTGTGCGTGTGTGCGCACGCACACGTGTATCCCAGCCTTGAGTTAATTTTTTTTCTTAGTTTTTTTTTTGTTTTTGTTTTTTTAAATCTATATTGTGTCAGTGTGCTTATGCTACATGTGTGAGGGTGACCAAGGAGGCCAGAAGAGGGTGTCAGGTTCTCTACAGAACTTCCTGGGCAACCCACTTAACATGGGGGCTGAGACTCAAACTAGAAAAACAGGAACCGTTCTTAACCATTGTGCCATCTTCTCAGCTCCTGAGTCACGGTTTATATATAAGTCCTTTGTTCACCTGGGAGTACCCATTGTCCTGGTTTGTTGAAAATACACTCATTTTCCTATTGGATTATCTGACACTCTTAATAAAAAACAAATGACTGTAAAGGTGAAGGGTCTTGCCCAGACTCAGTATCTATTCCATTTACCTGTCTGTCTCTGCATTTATATTTTCTTCCATTCATTCTACAAAGATTTACCGGACATGTCTCTATGCTGTTGTATTTGCATTCCCATGCTACCTGCTTTGGGGAACCAAGCTGCCCCCCTTCAAAGCTCAAAGTCTTCAAAGCTTCAAAGTTTCTTCTTAAAATCTATTGTTAGCATGATAATAGCATCTCTTAAAGAGTTGTAAAGTGTTTCCTATTGCCCTAAGCCTGTGGTGACAATTGGAGTTCCATCTGAGTCTGTCCTGGTCTTTGGCTAGTTGTAACTTGTCCTGATGTATGAAAGACTATATTTTAGTATTTTAGGGAGCCTGAAGAATAGAGGTGGTACAGGATAGCCCAGTGATTGTGCTATTGTTGAGGTTGGCTTTAAAGCAGACACACTGACTGGGATGAAGGGTCCTGGCAGGTACAGAATTTCTCATGTTCAATCGCAGGAGTCTAGCAAGTAAGAAAAGGCATTGGCAGTTGTGAAGTCGAGGGAATCAGAAGGGCTGCTAGCTTCCAGATCTTATTTTAGACATAGTCCCATGCTAGTTTAAAGTCACAAAGAGAAAAGAGTGTTTGTGGATCAGGGTTTATTTGGGCTTTTAAACAGTTACAGGAGGCAAGCATGCTACATGACAGTGTGGCTCACGGCTAGGTAATGATTATGGTTGTAGCATTTGAAGGCAAAGAAGTATAATGTTAGCAGGATGAGATTATTTAAAATTAAAATGTTCTAGTGTTATAAACTAAGTGCATTGGAGAAATAAATTGAGAAAATTTGTTTTAAAGATAATAAACTTTGATTTTGCTAGGCTTCTTGGCAAAATATTCAAGGTTGATATCCAGGAACTTTCACCATTTGTTAAACACTAGTAGGACTGATTTCCTGCTCACAGTTGCTTAGGGATCATGACAGCCATATTGGAAAGTGAACCATCAGTATCTCCCAGGGTAGTGGCTTGGTTTTGTTTGTATTAAAAACCCTGTAGGCTTAGGAAAGGTAGCCGTTCCTCAGTTGTCATGAGCACTGTTTGCTTTATGGCAGGATAAAAGGGTTTAGTGGTGAATATGCTGTCAGACTTGATCTCTAGCTGCATAGGTAAGTTTCAGTTGCTAGAGATGCTATTGACTGTAGACATTTAAACTTGAAAGTTTTGGAAAGCATATTATGTGATAAAACTTAGTCTAGTACCTCTATTTACACATCCTAAATTTCTTTCAGGGATTGTGCCATCTTCTGTTGTCCTGACTTCTTTCCAGGTGATGTCAAGAGTTTTCCTAATATGGGCAGTGACACATAGTGTCAAAGAGGTGAGTAAAATTAACATGAGCACCACATCTCCAGGGAGCTTTCTCCTACCTGTTTGCTATGGCTGAAATCAGATCTCCAGATCCTTTCGAAGTAACCAAGTTAAAGCTGATGCCTCCTATTGCAGTTGGGTCAGAAGTGGAGAACATCCCCTTCCTACACTGTGCTCAATAGAGAGCTAAATCAGAGTTACAGTCTCAGTTCCCATGACAGTAGGGCGTGCAAAGCATCACAACTCAGTTGTATACTTGGTATCTGTCTGTAGCCAGCATGCTGGCCTCTGCACTTGGAGAGAATGGGGAGCACTTCTGTTTTCATAGGACCAGGAAAGGCAAACTTGTTTCCATCCCGATGATCTGGGCTAATGGCATTGCCATCTGCGCCAGGTATGGATGGCTCATACAGGGACACCCAGTGCCAGACAGAACCCAGAGGAGAAAGCCATCATCCCCTCTGGTGCAAATCCATGACCAGGCTCTGGTTTGGGTTCACGTTGTTCTGAGGAGGACTCTGCTGTCCCCAGTGTTAGCTCTATCTCATTTCACCTGGAGGAGAGCTTTGGCAGGTACAAGATTCGTCTCTAGCAGGTACAAGACAGTCTCTATACCTGTCAGCATCAGCATGGGATCCCTTGGGACTCTAGAGACTGCTTATCTATTAATCTTAATCTATGTTTCTTTGTCCTTTATTCCGAAAGCCCTGTTAAAACTTTGTGTTTATCAGGATTTATTTTGACAGTTTCATTTATATTTTAACTTTTTTTAAAAATTGGCCAATGATATACATGTAAAAATATACATATCTAATGAGTTCTTAGGCAAGGTTTAAACAACTTGGATTAATAAGCTGTCATTTCATTATAGTCACATGGAATTAGCAGATCCATGGACTTTACTTTTTAGTCAATCTCTCGTTCCTTGAAGATGTCTAAACTAGATCTGGGAAGAATGCAAAGTAATCGTGTACCTACTTTTAATAACCACATTTTAAAAAACTAAAACAAGAAAATAAATTCTAGTATTACATATAGCCTTTTGTACTCATTCTTAGCTCTTACAGAGTTAGAAAAGTTATGTTACTTATAATACCACATAGAGTCCTTTTTACATGTATTTCTATGTGTATTTCTTCCTCTTACACTTTTTTGTTTATACTATAATATTTTTCATTGTAACCAGTAATTCCTAATTTTATCTACCAGTATTTTCAAACCTAGTCTTTCCTAGTTGTCACTCAGTTGTATCTTTTTGTCTCCAGTACTAGGGATTGAACTCAGAGCCTTGCGCGTGATAGACAAGCATTCTCTCACTCAGCCCCCTCCCCAGCTTCATGTCACCCTTGCGTTCACTCATCTCCCGTGTTCCTTGGACTTAGCTATGGTCCTGGCCCAAGCTCCCGAGGGGTTAGAAGTGTAGGCCTGTACTGCCGGGCCTAGCTCCCGCCTTACATCTTAACGGTAATGATGTGAAGTCTTTAAGGAGATGTAGCTGTTGAGTTACTTTGCTGATACAAGCAGATATTGATTATTCAGCATTGATGCCTCACCTGCTTCAGTGACCACTCTTCTGCTTATTACGATGGCTGCCAAAGCGGGTGGGCAAGCACCCAAAAATGTTTGCAGTTCAAATGAAGCAATTCTGTAAGATTCCCAGATTTCCTGGACAGACCATTGAAACAGATTGTCTAAAAAGCCATTAAATGTCTCTGTAGATTACAGGTGCTAGACTTGGCCATCATCTCCAGTAACCACGCTGCCTGCCAGATGTGGAGACTTGACATTTAGCAGGTGGTTTCTAATACAATATCACACTTGAGTGTTATTGTATGTACTCATTACAGATGCATAGTCACAGTTGTTTCTCTTCAGCCAAAGTGATCCAGTTTCTGCTAACATTAGCATGCCATTTTCAGAAGAACCTAATGTAGTAAATGTCACCATCTCTTTGTCTCTTCTTGGGGCTCTGCGTTTCAGGGTCCTTTCTTTCGTTCACTGCCCCCAGTTGATCAGCTGACTTACAAGTTTCTTGAGTAAATAGAGTTGGTATTTTTGCCGACCCAGGATCTCATTTCATTTCTCTGGACAAAACTCTTCATTTGTCATTTCATTGATTCCAGTACATTTCCTGCCCTGCCCCCACTCCATTCCCAGTTTGCCTGACAGCTAAGTTGAAAAGCCTTCTTCTGTGTTTTCCAGGGCCAGGCTGCTTGCTCTCTGTCACCTGTTCCTAAGCCCCATGTCTTAGTCAAATGCTGTGTTTCTGTCTTAAAGTTTCTTAGAAACTGTAATTCTATTTGCTGTGCCCAACACTGCCTCTGGGTTCTCTTCCATTTCCTGAAGTATCTGAAAAATGACTGTTCATCTTACCCAGCTCTGTGTGGTGACTGTGGGAACCATGTAACTAATGTATCCACTTTTGTATCTCAATTTCCTTGTCACCTTCTTTCCCAAAGGGGATGATGAGTATTATATTCTCTGTGGGCTGGATTCCTTCTCTGCCTTCTGTGCTCATTCCTCTTGGTATTTTTTTTGTGTTTGTTGTTGTTTTGTTTTGTTTTTCAAAACAGGGTTTGTCTGTGTAGCCCTGGCTGTCCTGTACCAGGCTGGCCTCAAACTCCTCAAACACCTCTCTCTGTCTCCCGACTGCTGGGATTAAAGGTGTGTGCCACTGCTGCCCAGCTCCTCTTGGTTTATTGTTTTGTTTTTGGTTGTTGCTTTTAATTGTTGATATGTTTGTTTCTTGTAATTTTTTGTGATGTGCTAAGGTAGAGCTCATAAACCTTTCAAGATCTAACTTTTATATTGAAGTACACACACACACACACACCCATGCGCCTCTCCTTCCTTTTCAGAAAACAAACAGGCTCTTATGCAGCCCAGAGTCTTTGACCCTCCCGCTTCCACCTCTCAAGGTGCCACCACATTCAGCCTGAGGTTTTTTTCCTTTTAAGAGACCTCATAAAACACACATCCTTTCTTGTCATTTTAATTCTTTACCTGTGACATACCAGCCACTTGGGCTATAATGTACATTGTGAAACTAAAGGTGATCAGAGAGTTTTCTCTTAAAAACAAGGATCCACTCTTCCACTTGACACCACAGTAAGAAGGATGTTGACATAAGTATCCTGGTGGTACACTACCCCAGTGATTAGGAGGCAGAAGCAGGCTGATTTCTGTGAGTTTTAGACCAGCCAGGGATACATAGAGAGACCCTATGTCAAAAAAAAAAAAAATGTGATACTGAAGCTTTTCCTTTGCCTAATGTAGCAAATATTCCTTTCCTTCTAAAGAGATTGTACATCAGCTGGTCAGTGGTGGCGCACGCCTTTAATCCCAGCACTTGGGAGGCAGAGGCAGGCGGATTTCTGAGTTCGAGGCCAGCCTGGTCTACACAGAGAAACCCTGTCAGAAAGAAAGAAAGAGAAAGAGAGAGAGAGAGAGAGAGAGAGAGAGAGAGAGAGAGAGAGAGAGAGAAAAGAAGTGTCTGATGCCTTATTATTACACCAATTATTGCTTGATACATTGTAATTTACAGAAGCTTTATCATTTGTTCTTGGCTACTTTCTCGGGAGGTAGATTGGGCCAAGTTGGACTTCTAAGTCCTGGGTCTTCACACCACATCACAGTTGGCTTCCTACCATGGTTTGAAAATGCATGTGCTATCCTCATTGTCCTTATGCTGACTTGTCATTGCCTGGTGGAGTAGAGAGCCCTGCCTGGGGTCCAGGGCTGTGCTTCCTATTCAACACTCATTTTGCTGAGTGCGTATTGAGATGGGATTCTTCCGTGACATCATTGGCCCACCTTGTGCAGATCAGTAGTGAGCCTTCTCTCACGGCTTATCACAGCACTTTGCTTCTGGGTTTTTGTATTCTTGTGTATTTTGTTTCCCTTTCTGTTTCAGGTTGTTTAATTAGTTTCCTTTCTGTTGCTGTGACAAAAGCACCTTGATGAAAGCAGCTTTAAGGGAGAAAGGGTTTTTCCACCTACAGTTCCAGACCACATGTTGACATTGAGGGTAAGTTAACTAGGAACATGGAGGAGCTTGTCCCGGCCAGTCAATAGCAGAAAGAGAGTAAATGACTACATTCTCCTTGTACTCGGCCAGCTGGTGCTACTCACAATGGGCTTCATCTTCCCATATCAGTAACAGTCAAGACGTAGCTGAAACCAGGGCCGAGGAATGAACAGTTTTCAGATAATCTCCTGAATTCTAAGCTTTGAGAAATGCCCTAAAAAATACCTGTGTTCTGTTGATTTCACCCTCCTGCCTCAGTTCTCATTCCCAAAGCCAAGGAGGGGGTATCAATAAAGTACACTATAAGGGGGCGGCAGGCTGGTCAGTGACTGGAGTACTACTGGCCATCTCTTTTTTTAAAGCTTATGTACATAGGATATTTTTATCGAGTATCGCAGATAGATATTTTTAAATGCTATATTTGAATCATACTAGAAAAACTGTTTTTTAGATCAAAACATTCTAGTAAGTTTTTCTCAAATTCTCGTGTGTGTCAAAATAGACTAGAAATTTTGTTAGAATTTACATTTTGATTTATAGAGATATAGGATAGTTTTTTTTTTTTCTGGTGTGTTCCTAACCTGCTCTCATGCACAGCCGTGTATACACACACACACACACACACACTTTTTAAAAAATTTTTTAGAAGATTCATTTAGGTATTTTATGCGTGTGGAGTATTTTTGTCTGCATATGTGTATGTGTGCACCACATATGTACCTAATGCTTTATGAAGATCAGAAAAGGAGGTTGGATCCCCTGGACCTAGGATTGTGAATGTGTGGGAGCCACCATGTGGGTCCTGGGAACTGAACCTGGGTCCTCTGCCGCAACAGCAAGTATTCTTAACCACAGGGCCACCTCTCTAGCTCCACATGCACACCTTTTTAAAACATAAAATAAGAGCTTTTAAAGTTTTCAAAGAGAAAGTTGATACTTCTGATATATGGTGGCACACAAAAGGAGTAATTGGGGCATACAGAGGAGGTTTGGATCAGAATGTACTGAAACTTTGAAAGGCAAACATCTAGCATATGTGAGAGCTCCTTTGAGCATCCTGCTTGGGGGGGGGGGTCTTCCCATTTGTAGCTCATGTGTTTTATCTCTTGGCCTGGCTCAGCAGACATCCTACATTCCTGGTATGTCAGTTAACTCCTGTACCACTGACAGAAATACCTAGGAAGTCAGGGTTCTGTGGCTCTCCAGTATCACATCCCTATACAAATCCAGGCCTTCCGACTCCTCAGGAGAGAAGTCAGTGGCTGCGGCTAGGAGTGTAGCTGGAGTGCTTATCTAGCATGGAGTCAGTCCAGGTCATGAACTGGGCATAGCACTTTATACATGCAGAAGCATCAGAAGTTCAAAATGGCCATCAGTTGTATAGTGATTTGGAAGCTAACCTGGGATACTTAAGATCCTGTCTCAACAACAATAAAAGATCAGTGGTGGGCTGGAGAGACAGCTCAGCAGTTAAGAGCACTGGCTGCTCTTCCAGAGTTCCTAGGTTCAATTCCCAACAACCACATGGTGGCTCACCATCTATAATGTGATCTGATGCCCTCTTCTGGCGTGCAGGTGTATGTGCAGATAGAGCACTCATGCATAAAATAAATAAATCTTAAAAAAATAAAAGTGGTCAGAGGCCACATCTTTGAATGGCGGCAGTGCTATTCCCCACTTCCAAGGTGTTGTGGTGGCCTCCCTAGGGATTTCCTCCCACCCCCAGTACTGGTAGGTTACAGGACGGCAGACACTACAACACCATCTGAGATTCCTAATTGGGGGACATCATGTAGAGACAGTCCTAGGTTGGTGGGCTCCAGAGATCCCTATTTCATACTTAAAGAACTACAGAAATCCTTAGAATTCCTTTAACCACTAAGTGTAATTCCTGGGTAGGTTCTGGTATTTTCTCCATCTAGTATTTTTTGGTGCTGAACAGTTTAAAGAAAGCTGAAGAAGGAAGTTGGAGCATCCAGAGGAGAAAGCACCTCTTGTCTGTTTGGCTGGTGAGGTGTGGGAAATACAGCTCCTTCACACTGAGTTCTAGTGTTGTAGAATATGGAGGCTCCACACATATCATGTACATGAGGAGGTGATGATTTGTCTCTGAGGCTTTTCTTGTCCTCCCTGCCTCTGCCTCACAGTTGTGAAGTAAGAGCGTGTGAGAACACGGTGGAGGTAGTGAGGGATCAGTCAGCAGCTCATAAGCATGCATAAAGGATGCTGTGGGAGCAGGGCTCATCCTGGGGGCAGTTGTCTCTTTCTTCCTCCCTGGCCCCCTTCCTTTCTAGTCTTCTTTGCTGGTCCTTCAGCATGGGTCCTCACAGAGTGCCCGTGCTGCCCATCCTGTCACTGGAGGACTCATGGCTACACATGTCCTTGGCCATGCTGTGGCCTTCCCAGCAGATACCACCCACAAGCTTTGTATCCTTACTGTTGAAGGAGATGAGATGTGTGTCTAGAGAGTGTCGTTGTCTTCCTGAATGCTGTGCCTGGACTATGCCAGTCTCTCCTGTGCCCTTCCCACCGTGATAGTCCATGCATCTCATTCTGCTGAGACACAACTCAGTATCCTCCAGTCCCCTTGCAAGCTAGGCATCCAGTGTTCCCCATCCATCTATTTCCTTACTTTCTATTTTAGACACTCCTGTAGGTGGGTGCACATCACCTTTGCTTTTAAAATTAGCCCACTCCTAAAGGCAAAACCTTCATTATTTGATTGTTAATCAGGCACTGTCAAGCTTTAGACAGCTCTTGGGTAAAGGCAGCACATTAGAATATCATTTCCATATCTGGTAATTGTGGGCACTTAGTGATTATGCTTCTTATCTGCTTGCTAAATTGTTCTTTTGCCATTGCCTATCTTGGGTGATTGTGGCAAAATCAGAATGTCTTATTTTTCTCTGTTTTCTGCTTACCAATTTCCAATATTGTACTTCAAAATATGGAAGATACTTAGATCCATTATGCTTGGCCTAGGTTCACTTCTGCCATTTCATACTCTCTCTTCTTTCCATGGTCTTAACCCCCTCAGTGCCCGTCAGACTCCACTAGAGCACATGTCATTTAAAATGGATGTCCTCTGATGATAGTTCAATCGGTTGTTTAAAAACCTCACCATCTTTGTAAACTGTTGAAAGTCAGCCTCACTCCATGCAGAGGGCAGCCCTCCTCATCAGCTCCTAGCTGACCAAGTTCAAGTGCATCAAGGCAGGAGAATGACTGAGATTCCTTACCGTTAGTCTGTTTTTGTTCTGGTCCACGCTGCACGCCACATTGCCCTCATCCCTGTGAGTTCCCTACAAGCATCAGCACATGGAGCTCCTCACGCCCGACTAAACTCTGACACGCAGCATCCCCAGGTGTCAGGCTCAGCACTAGAAGAGACCGGGTCATTTCTCTGGAAGCCTATACAATTTTCTTCATTCTGAGAAATGCCATTCAGAGGAGGAAGGTCTGGGGCTGGCAGGGAGTGTCCTGCCCACTTTGCTGAAGTCTCTGAGAAGCAGCCTGCTCTGGCCGCCCTGGCAGTTCAGTCCTTTCAGGCTGAAGAACAACCTGCTTCTTTCTCATTGCTTCTAGTCCCAGATTTTAGTCTCTTAAAATACTAGTGGTTCTTCCGTATAATGGATGTCATGGATGCATCTGTGCAGCGCCCTGCGTTTTTCCTGTTTTGACAGTTATGGCAAAGTAGTTTATTGTTGGAGCATGTTCTCTTAAAGCAGGTGCACTATTGGATAGTGTCAGCATACACAGCACAGCTATCTGTCAGTAGCAGGCAGTGTTCAGGACAAATCTGGTCTCCTGCAGTCCTCGGACTACCAAAGATGTTTGGCTTTTGACATCAGGGACACAAGAGTGAAAAAAGAAGTGTTACTTGGACTTAATAGTCTCCCAAATAAACAAATGAAACTTACTGGCTGGGGGCAACCTGAGCAATAGCCTGAGAGATAAAGCATGTGCCACAGCACTGTGCCTACAGCTGTGATGCCAGTGAGAGTTGTTAGCAGTGAGCTCCAGCACTCATGCCCTCGTGACAAGTGGCTTAAGGTGCTGCCTCAGACATGTGCATGCAACAGTGTGCTCTGTTCTTATTTCATCCAGTTAGATTTTCGTGTGCATTTTTCTCATGCTTTGTAAATGACTATGATACATTTTAAAAAAAAAAAAAAAAAAAAGCAGTCAGAAGAAGGCACAGGAGTGCTCGGTATGTTGTTCTTTGACTAAAAGACTGCTAATTTTAGTGGAGGTGGCTTTCATGGTCCTCTCCCTGTCTGATGCAGAGTTGGATCTGATGGCCAGGCGCAAGACCACATGGGCCTCACCCTTCAGAGAGGCTGTTCACTCTGACAGCGTCTCCCGATTCACCCTTATGAGAAGCATGTCACATGCCTTTTCTCTCCGATTTGAGTTAAATGATGCCAGTGGAGTACAGTCAGCGTTGTTATTATGTGCATGATTTAGAGAGCTGTTTCTTACTGTAAAAGTTAGGTGATTGGCATGCATCGTGAGCATTGCTAAAATATGTCAGCAAAGCCATGAGAAGTTAAAAGGTTTGACCTATGAAGTGCTTTTAAACAGGAGTGTTCTACAGTACATTTAATGGCATTCTTAAGGTGTTGATTAATATTCATTTGGAAACTTTTTTATGTGGGAAGAACTCTGTCTTCTTGCAGAGCAGTCCCTTATATACTGTTGCTTTTTCCACACGCATTGACTGAAGCCTGAAGGAAGACATCACAAGTACCCTGGTGCGCCCACCTCCTGAGCCACCCTGCTCAGCAGCAGACAGCCAGGGGACTGTCTGTTGGCCATGCTTCGGCCCACAGGGGAACCTGAAAAGTCACTCCTAACTCCTGAGAGCCACCCTGCTTAGCAGCAGACAGCCAGGGACTGTCTGTCGGCCGTGCTGTGGCCCACAGGGGAACCTGAAAACTAGTCTTATGCTTCTAGAAAAGACATGTGAAGTATACCTTCATGTGTTTAGGAAAGAGGGCCCAGAAACCATTTTTTACTTTACCTTATCAGAACACCCATGTTCAAACTGAACTGTCATTATAAGTGGTGATGTATCATAAAAGAACTAAGGCACATTACTAAGTTGTCTGCATTTTCCAGAGAGGACCCTTTTCAAGTCTGGTGTAAACCCTGGTAAGATGGACTTGATACTTGTGTGGACGTGTATGTGTGCATGTGCAGGGCCTGCTATGCCTAAAGTGGAGAGACTACTCACCAGTACTCTGGGCTTTATACATGGCCAAGCTTTGTTCTTTTCAGAGTGCTGCCATAAGTGTTTGTTTTTAAACTGACACTTTCCCTGCTTACTTTTTACTGTTTGCTCTGGCTCTACCAAAATAGTCTGAATTTGAAAGTTCTGTCTCTTGCCTTCCTTCTATGCTGGTGGCTATCTTACTAGGTCGGCTATAAAGGGTCTTTTCTTGAGTTCATGACTTCAAAGGAAAATGCACTTTGTAGTTCTGGAGAGCCCAGAGTTTTTCAGATGTGCTCCATTGCATTACCTTACCATCTGGAGTCAAGGCTCAGCTGGAGACATAGGGACTGGTGAATGCAGGCCACCTCACAAAAGCAGGCCTCAGCTAGTAATTGCCTGCCAGATCCAGTCTGAGTTTCTTAGAAAAAGACAAAAATCCAGACATTAGCTTTCATATTAAAATGTGAAATCTCCCAATTAAAAATAAAAACAAAAAACTAATTCAATATTTTTAATACACTGTACAAGTCAAACAGAACATCCATGGGCAGAGACCACTGGGTGCTGTTTTCCTCTCTGCTCCAAGAGCTTTTAGTTGTATTTCCTATCTTTTGAAACTTTTGCACTTATTACACTACACAGAATAAATACTGTGGCACTCACAATATGTGTTGCCAATTTGATGTACTCTAGTGTCCAGATGTTATGTGTCTGACAGTGATAAAGCCCCTTGGGAAGTACAGCTGTCAGGTTGTGGCGTAAGTGTACCCCAGCTCTTTCTTTAGGGTCACAACCACCTGAGACTGGGAACAATGTTCTCTGAGCTATTGTTGCTGTACTTACAGAATATTAGTTCATAGGTTACTTATTATATTGGATTAGATATATGGGACTACATATGACCCCACTCTGATAGAATCTCTCACATGAGTTGTACTGAAGGTGATAGCTGGACGAAAGCTTTGGAGTTTGTAATACTCGTTGGAAGTACGAGACTCACCTAGGCTATGGAAAAATGTTAGCAAAGGCCAGCAGCCAGTGAAAGCCCTGCAATTACTGAACGACTCCAAAGGCAAAAGTCTCCATATGAGGAAAGCAAGATTCAGAGAGGCTGAGTAACTTGCTCCAAGAAGTGCATCTAAGAAGTCCTTCCAGAGTTGCAATTGGAACCAGACACGGTGACATTGTGATGAGGCTAGCCCACTTAAAGTACCCTCTTGGTGCTGTCATGCATTCTAAAAAATGGGCTGGATACATAGAAAGCCATGAAGCTAAACAAATGGAATACTTGGATATTCGGAGCTGCATGCCTGGCTATGCCGTAATGCAGAATTGGTTGTGAGTTGCTTGTTGAGTGCATGCCTGTTATGTTTTTCTCAGTGCATGTTCTGTTCAGAACGTTGATTTCGTACCCAAGAGTGACTTGGTAGACCAAGGTCATCATCCTCATCAAAAGTGACCCACTGGGCTGATGGCGTGGCGTAGTGAGTAAAGGCTACCCACCACCCAGGCCCTACACGGTGTCGAGAGAACTGATACCTGGAAGTTCTCCTCTCACCTACACATACACGCGCGCGCGCGCGCGCGCGCGCACACACACACACACACACACACACACTAAAATCTCTTCCTTGGTTTTGTTAGTTTGTTTTTAAAGTGGCCCTGGACTGGAGGGATGGCTAGGTGGTTAAGAGTACTGGCAGCTTTTCCAGAGGACTCAAGTTCAAGGCCCAGCCCCTATGTGGCAGCTCACAACTGTCTGTGACTCCAGTCTCAGGGGAAGCCCTCTTCTGCCCTCTGTAGATAGTATATACACATGGTACACGGGCATATATGCAAAGCACCCACAACATATAGCATATAAAACAACAAATGTTGTCCTGGGCTGGGTATGGTGGTTCATACTTGTAATCCTAACCAACACTTTGGAGGCTGAGACAGGAGGATTCAAAGTTTGAGACTAACTTGGGCTATATAATGAGACTATGTCTCAAATTGCTGCCAAGAAAAAAAAGAAGACCACTATGAGTAAAAAGAGGAAAAAGCCCTTAGTTATTGTGTTACAACGGTAAGAATGTTTTGATCAGTTTTCTTTGTTGCTAAAAGTAAAAAAAAAAAAAAAAAAAGTGTGTTGATAACAACACAGTTTTCTCAGCTGTAAATGGAGTAAATAGTGATTTTTTAAATTACTTAGTTCATGTTTTCCATTAAAAATAATAATATTTTAACCAGACATGCTAGCACATGCCTTTAATCCCAGTACTCAGGAGGCAGAGGCATGTAGATCTCTTCCTAGTTCAAGGCCAGCCTGGTCTACATAGTGAGTTCTAAGATAACCAGGACTATGTAGAGAGACCCTGTCTCAAACAAACAAATGAAAAAGGTATTTTATGGTTTGTCATGTATCCTGTCATGGATTTAATCATAAAGAGTACTTTAGTATATGAAAGTGTAGTGTTAAAAGATAGCGAATCCAAATGTTTGTTTTTAAAACACCTTATCAGTATTTTTATATTTTACTAAGGATAATTTTTTAAAAACTAAACAGCTAAATGGGTTACATTTTTATTCAAGTTAAAGAAAGGCCCGAGACTGTCCTTATTGTGTTCTTCTGTCCCAGTCCTCCAGCTGTGTACCTGGCTAGGGATCAGCACAGGGCCTTGGTATCCTCAGGCTAAGTGCTGGAATGCTGGAGAAAAGGAGAAGAAATGCAGTTACTGTCCTCATAAGGACTTGCAGTCTAGCACAGGCTAGGCCACATCAAGCAGACTGCAACACCACCTACATGGATCATTAGTGAGGTGCTCTGACCACTTGTACTGCCTCAGTTGCCCCAACATAATGATTGCATGGGTCTGTTCTACTTCCTAAGGAACCACTCCCATCTCCCACACTTGCTTCCTGTCCTTCATAGAGGACACTGGGAGTTAACATATACAAAGTACTCAGAGCAGCCCTGGCATTTAGAAGGACCCAGTGAACTAGTGTGTTGACTACATACCTGCCATTATGTAGCCCAATCCTTTCAAGACAATGTAGTGATGACAGCCCATATAACTGTTTTGAAGTCTTTCTATGTCCTGAGGTTTCTAGCAGAAATATAATTGACTTTTCACATAGAAAGTAATGTGTTCTTAATACTTATTAAAATAGTCTCACAGTAACTGGTGAAATTTTCTACATAATTACTTTTATCCTGCTTAAGGAATAATTATTCCTACTAATGGGAACTATCATTATCATAATCATGATTATTATCCTAATCTAAAGCATTTATTAAGAATTTGATTTTGGCTTTTAACTAGGCTAGTCCTTCTTCAAAGCAGGTTTGTGGCCTGTCCTTGGGGTTTTTATCCTCTAAGACAATAAAAATACTAGCACAGCTCAGGGCCAGCCTTCAACCTGTTAGTCTTTCTCAAAAACCCTTGTTGGTAAGTTTTCTTTAGTGTGTGTGTGTGTGTGTGTGTGTGTGTGTGTGTGTGTGTGTGTGTGTGTGTGTGTGTTCTTGTCTTTCCTAAGACTGTTTCATAACCCACCTCTCGAGCATATCCTGAGGCCTTATCCCTAAACAGTATACCAGCCTGGTAGTAATTATATTTACTTCTAAATTGACTCCCAGGGTGCTTGCTTCTTATTTTGGTGGTTTTCTTTGTTTTTTGTTTTTATTCATTTATCTCTTGAGTATGTAGACGCAAGCAAAGCTTAGGGGACTTGAAAGTGTTAATTCTTTTTTTCCACTCTGTAGAGTTTCAGAGGTCAAACTTAGGTCTTCAGCCTTGGTGGCAAGCACCTTTACTTGCTGAGCCATCTCATTGGACCTTTATTGCAGTTTTAGAGACAAGGTCTCACCATGTAGCTCTAACTGGTCTGAAACTTACTAAAGACCAGGCTGGACTCAAACTTGTAGCAATCTTCCTGCGTCTACCCCACTACAGCTATCAGAGTTGTTTCCCGATTTTTCTTATGTGTGTGGTGTGTGTATGTGTCTGTGTACTTGCAATATGTGTGTACACATGAGTGTGCCAGTATGTGTGCATGTGTTTCCAGGTGCATGTGGAAGCCTCAGGTTGACATATCTTCCTCAATCTCTGTCCACCTTATTCTTTTGAGGAAGCTTCTCAGTCCAACCCAGAGCTCTCTGATGGCTAGTCTCACTAGTCTCACTAGTCTCACTAGCCAACTTGCTCTAGGAATCCTATCTGGCTTTTTGTCCTTTTCCTTGTGTGAGCCACCCCCACAGCTTGCAGCTAGATTGATTTTATATTTTGTTTATTTTATTTTTTGGAGACTGTCTCTGACTGCCCTGGAGCTCACTCTGTAGCCCCGGGTATCCTCTAACTCACAGAGATCTGCCTGCCTCTGCCTCTGCCTCCTGAATGGTGGGATTAAAGGTGTGCACCACCATGCCCAGCCCTCTCGATGTTTTTTAAAAGATTGTTTATGCTGGGGATATGTTCAGTAATACAGTGCTTGCCAAGCATGCACGGGGTTCAATCCTAATGTTTATAATTAATTTTTCACATAGAAATTAATATGTTCTTTGTGCTTATTAAAATGATTTCATGGTAGCTGGTGAAAATTTTCACCAAAGAAAAAAGAAAATTTTATTTTGAAATCATTTCAAATTTACAGAAAAGTTGCTACAACAATACAGTGAGCTGTATACCTGTAGCTCAGATCTTTCACCCGTTGACATTTTGCTACATCCATCCTGTTTATATATGTGCATGTGTGTATCATTGTTTTGCTTCTTCTGAACCTTGAGAGTAAGATGTGCATGGCATCTCCTTGACTCCAAATACTTAGGTGTGGGAGTCATGTACTTAGTACCTGTGTGTAGCCCTCCAGATAAGGAAGTCAGCTTGGATTAGCCCTGTTACCTATTCCGGGAGACCCATGTACACTTCACTAGCTTTCCAAACAATGCATGCATGTACAAACTATAGATATATACATACTCTAGATGTGTCTGCATATGCATGCACACGTGTGTATACAGGGAGGTATGCTGTCCGCCTCAGGTACTATGCTAAGCACAACATAGAAGGGAAGGAGGAAAGGTGGTAGGTGTCCATGTCACCTGTCAGGCCTCAGTCTAGAAAGCCCCTCCATCTTTGACATGTGTACACCGTGCTCACACCCTTGACAGTTTTAAAGAGCATACTTTATAGTGGCTCCAACCTAGATCCACCCAGGGTTTCCTCATAACAATTCAAGTGATGCATTCTTGGCAGGAAACCCACAGAAACGCCCCTGTGCTCCTTGGGAGGTAGCATGGCAGCCTCCCTGGTTCTTTCATCTTACTTCTGTCCTTCAGTAATGCCTTACCTTATGCAGTGAAAAGTTCCCGGACCTACCTTATACTTCCCCTGCCCTGGCCAAGGGCCGCTTACTAAGGGGTCCAGGTTCCTTCTGGTGGAGAGTTGTATTAAGAATCATGGTCTGGGGAAGGGGCGTTGGTGGAGGGGTACCTGGGAAGTGGGATATCATTTGAGATGTAAAGGGATGGAATGATTAATTTATAAAAAAAAGAGAGAGAAGATAATCATGGTCTGAAAATTCCCACATGCAGGACAGTGAGTACAAAGCTCACCCCTAACCAAGAAGGTAGTTTCAGTTGATAACTGCTGGGAGAGGGAAAATCAGTTTGTCAAATGTAGTGACACACTCCAGGGCAGGCACCATGCTCAGAAATGCTTGACCAGTATAAAGCAGACCATGGGGCTTTGTATACTTTTTTGTCTTTTGAGTTGGGGTTTGGGGGTGTTGATTGTTTTATTTGTCTTTGAAAGAGAAAGAACATGACATTGGGTGTGTAGGAGAAGGAATATCTGGGAGGGGAAACAATACGATTAAAACATATGAACTTTTTTTTTTTTTAATTTAAAATTGTACTTTAAAAAGAATCGGAGTTTAAGCAGTTGAAATGCTTACAGCACCAGAGATGCTATTGATTGCTTGTGGGCTCTTTAAGTAGGGAACGAAGGCATACTTCCTGCATCTATGCATACGTGCATCTATGCATACGTGCATCTGTGCATACGTGCACTCACATTTAAAAGTACTTCTATAGCTAACTTGTATGTGCATGTGAATATATGTATATGTTATGAGGTTAGACTGACTCCTCCAGGACTTGAGTCTAGTGCTCTCATCTCATGTTTGCAAATATCTCCACCAAAAGCAGGAAGCCTAAAGTGTGTGTGTGCGTGTGTGTGTGTATGTGTGTGTGTGTGTGTGTGTGTGTGTGTGTGTGTGTATAGAACTCGGAGACCAAAAGAGGGCATCTAAATTCCCTGGAAATAGAGCACATATGGGTTCTGGGAACTGAGGGCCCATTGTCTGCAAGAGTAGCAAGTGCTTAACCACTGAGCCATCTCTCCAGCCAGAAGAAGCCTCCTTTTCTTAATTGATTTATTTGCTCAATGAGTTTATTTCTTTATTCCAAGTACCTAGTTTCCCAGCCATACTGGCCATTTATTTTATACACATGTGGCCTAGAACCAAGAAGACATATCTGAAATGTTGAAGGTTAAGGCTGGATTTTCAGAGCCTTACTCTCATTGTAAGATAGCAATCTGTGAGGCAGTTTATGCACAGAAGCACTTGGTGCAGAAGAGCGCAGACGTCGATAGAATAGCTTTATTGTTGCCTGTATTGCTATTGAAAAGAATAAGCAAAGAAGTTGAATAGGCATTCATTTTTTTCCAACGAAGAGGAACAAACACAGTAAGCACAGGATATCCTAAGATGCTCTGATGTGAACTGCCAGCCTGTGCGTAGTCTTGCATGAATACTTCCTTTCCCACAGTGTCTTGGCTGTAGACATAGTCTGTATCAAAGACCATCACTTTGGTCAGCACAGCAGTGATCACAAAATGGAGCTGAACAGACTCTTGCCAGTGACTTGTGTGTGATTCTGGTGTAAGCATCCACCTTACCAAAGTATAGCACGTGTGGTTATACACTCTAGGTGTGCATTCTAGTTTATCACTTAGATTTATACAAAAGCATTGTGCCGTTTGCAAGATCTCAAGACACATTTATCAAATGAGAAAATCATTGACTGCACTCCTGTCCTTCAAATTCAGCCTTTAAAAGAAATGCTGGAGAAAGATACCATTTGTGTGGTAAAGAGGGGTCATAGGAATGGCAAAGTTGAGAGTTAAATGAACCTATTATAGGGATTAGCTGTTTGGTCAAATTGAGCCTGCAGGGGTTTTGGTGGGGTTGGTTTGGGTTGACTTGCTGTTTTGTTTTATTTTGTTTTGTTTGAGTCAGGGTTTCTCTGTGTAATAGCCCTGGCTGTCCTGGAATTCACTCTAGACCAGGCTGGCCTCGGCTCTGCCTCTCACGTACGGAGCCTTTTTTTTTTTTTTTTTTTTTTTTGGAGACAGCCTCACTACATAGTCTTGTTTGGCTTGGAACTTATTATGTAAACCAGGCTAGTCTTGAACTCACAGATATCCACCTACTTATGCCTTCTGGGTACTGGGATTAAAGACATATGCCACCATACCTGGCCCTTTTACATTTTTTTAAGGAGTATAAAAAGCAACCAAGATCTTTTTTTTTTTTTTTTTTAAGTTTTCATGTCATGCACAACCCAAATTATTTACTCTATAGGGCCTCTTACAGAGAAGTACTTGGCTTAGAACATTGCTTTGGCCCACATAGTGTACCGTCACTGCACACATGCCAAATGCATTGTCCAGATGCCTGTGTTGAAGACACCATCCCTAGTGGTGATGGTATATTGTCAGGAGCCTTTGGAGGACACTGCGTTTGGCTGAGGTCATAAAGAATTGGTATCCTTATAGGAGACTAAAAAGCGCCCTTCTCCATCCTCATGTAAGGCTGCATCAGGAAGGTAGCTACCTGCAAGTCCGGAAAAGCTCTCATCACAGCTAGTCATACTGCCACCCTGGTCCAGCCTTCAGCCTCTGGAGCTGTGAGAGAACTGACTTCCATTGTCTAGGGTGGGCAGTCTGCTTGGGCAGACTAAGATACAGACACTCTCCGTGTTCCAAGAACAGCCTCTAGTCCCATGCCACATTTTACTGTACCCTTATCACGTCACTTCCTCCCCTCCTGTCTTCTTCCTTCCCAGGGAAAGGGTATTAAGAAGAGGAAAGAAGACTTCCCATAAAGCTTGGTCTCAGAAGTTCTTTGAAATAAACGGAGTGATAAACAGCAGGTTTCAAAGTACTAAGAAGAATGGGGTTTCTATAATAGTGGCTTTCTTGTGTGCACCATCTGTTTTCTTTGAATGTAACAAGTGACAGCTTTCCATGCGCCGATAGTCCCTGTGCCTTTTAAAGTCAAACATATGATGCTATTTGTGCGTAAAGGTTTTTCTCTTGTGCCCATTTGTTTTTCCAGCTTGGATTTCTATGTAAACTCCCTTGGCTAAACCACACAAGCCACCTACACGCTACCTCCTTCCTGGCTTCAGATCAGGGATAGCAACCAGTGCCTGTGGTGTGCAGTGGGATCTAGCACACTGCACCAGTGAGGTACCTCTGCTAACCCTCTGTGTGCCTTCATTTTGAATACGCATCTCTGACAGACAGCTGCCTGCAAGACACTTGAGGGACAGGGAAGTGGCTCAGTTAACATATCGTTTGCCTAGCATGCACAAAGCCCTCAATTTAAACCCTTGCTCCATATAAACCAGTATAGTGGTACATGCCTGTAATCCAGCGTCCAAGAGGTACAGACAGAAGGATCAGAAATTCAAGGTCATCTTCAGCCACATAGGGAGTCTGAGGCCAGCCTAGGCTAGAGACCCTGTGGATGCTTGCCTTACCCTGCTCCCTGTCCTTTCTAAGCCTTAATAAATCCCAGTTAACACCCTTTTCCCCCTTTCACCTCAAGTGATTCCTTTCTCCCTTAAAAGGCAGTATTTATTTATAGAAAATCTTGTTTTTTAAAACAGCTATTAATT
The DNA here is from genome assembly GCA_028551405.1 of Uromys caudimaculatus. Classification (NCBI taxonomy): domain Eukaryota; kingdom Metazoa; phylum Chordata; class Mammalia; order Rodentia; family Muridae; genus Uromys; species Uromys caudimaculatus. The sequence goes on from CM052713.1 coordinate 26,854,777, forward strand.
TTTAAGATTCATTGTAATTTTTAAGAATTCACCATTTTAGGTATCCACTACTTTCTGGCAAATTTAGCAAGTTGTGCAAGCAACAATACCTTAATCTAGTTTTAGAATATTCTATCACCGTAATATGATGCTTTGTGCCCTTTTATAATTCACTGGTGCTCCCAGCCCCTAGCCATCATTTTCTGTCTCCAAATTTGCCATTTCTAGACAGTGGCCACTTACAATTGGCTTCTTTTACACAGTGTGACAATGTTTTTGTTGGTTTGTTTAACTCCTCTGTGTTGTAGCACAATACTGATTTCCTTCTTTCGTGTTGCTGAATCATTCTGCTGTATGAATATATTATCTGTCCCCACTTACTGGATATTTCAGCTGTTGAAACTTTTGTCACAATTATGAATTGCGACACTTCTATGAATATTTGCATGCACCCCCCCCTCCTTAATTTTGCTATGTAACTTAGGCTGACTTCAAATTCATGATCCTCTTGCCCCAGCCTTCTGAGTGCTAGGATTATTAGTGTGTACCCCCTTCTCAGCTTTAAATCTCTTAATCTTTTTTTTTTTTTTTTTTTTTTTTGAAAAAGATTCTTCTCTCACACAATACATCCCAGCCACAGTCTCCCCTCCCTCCATTCCTCCCATCTCCCCGCAACCTCCTCTCTCCCCCAGATCCACTCCCCCTTGGTTTCTCTTTAGAAAGGACAGGCCTCAAGAGACAACAGCCAAACATGACAAAACAGGAAGAAATAAGACACGGCAAAGGCCCTCACACTGAAGCTGGACAAGGCAAGCTAACGACAGGAAGAGTCTCAAGGGAAGCAAGAGAGCCAGATACACCTACTCCTGCTGTTGGAAGTCCCACCGAAACACCAAGCTACAGCCATAGCATGTACACAGAGGCCCTGGGGCAGCACCAAGCTCAGCCATAGCATGTGCACAGAGGCCCTGGGGCAGCACCAAGCTCAGCCATAGCATGTGCACAGAGGCCCTGGGGCAGCACCAAGCTCAGCCATAGCATGTGCACAGAGGCCCTGGGGCAGACTCTTACAGCTGGCCCTGTGCTTGCTGCTTCAGTCTCTGTGAGCTCAAATGATCCCTGCTCACAGGAATCAGTAGTCCATGTCCTCCTGGTGTCCTCCATCCCCTCCGACTCCTGTAGTCTTTTCTCCCTGTCTTCCATGGGATTCCTCAAGCCCCAAAGGGAGGGACTAGATAGAGACCTCCAATAAGACTCTCTCTGAAGATGTCTGGCTTTGGGTCTTTGTACCCATTTTCATCTGCTGCCAGAGGAAGCCTCTCTGATGATGACTGGACAAGGCACTGGTCTATGAGTATAGAGAATATCATTAGTAAACATTTTATTCTTTGTGTTTTTGTTTGGCCCATTGTGCTTGGTTCTACCCAAGTCTCTAGTTCCTGGCCATCTAGGCAGTGGGTTCTCTCTCGTAACATGGGTCTCAAATTAAACCAGACACTGCTTAGCCACTCCCACAAGTTCTGTGCTCCCATTGCCTCAGCACATCCTGTAGGCACGACAGATTATAAGTTGAAGGTTTGGTGTCTGGGTTTCTCTTTTGGCAGCTTGTAGCATACATTCCCATTCCAAAGGGACTAGAATGTAGGGGTGAAGGCTCCATCTATGCAGACACCAGCTTGACCTCTGTATATTCAATGAACTCCTCTTATTCTTGATAATTAATAAAGTTGTATATCTCTATTTCTTTTTTTTTTTTTTAATGGAATGCAGTCTTTTTTTTAATTAATTAATTTTTTTGATACTTTGTTTACATTTCCAATGTTTCCCCTTTTCTAGGTCTCCTCTTTGGAAACCCCCTATCCCATCCCCCTCCCTGTCTCTATGAGGGAATTCCACCTCCCACCCACCTGCCCACCCATTCCCGTATTCCCACCTTGACATTCCCCTTTACTGGGGCCTTTAACACCCTCAGGCCCAAGGGCCTCTCCTCTCCCTGATGGCCAACGAGGCCATCCTCTGCCACATATATGATATCTCTATTTCTTAATTTGAAATAGCTGAATTGCCAGTTGTGTCTCTCCCCACCTTAAGCTCATAGGCAAAGGCAGGAAGACAATGACAAATTTGACATTAGCCTGGCTGTTAGTCCTAGACCAGCCAGGGCTATACTATCTCCAAAACAAATAAAGAGAACTGAGCTGGATTCTTTGAAATACTTGTCCTTTGCCTTCTCAAAATTCCTTCCTAAGCCACACTAGCCTAAAAGAGCTCTATGAAGTTATTAATCATTCCTCTGTGAATTGCTGCCCCCTAATAGATAGGAGGCTTCCCATTTGTTGGAATAATACTCCCAACTCTTGCTTTCAAAAACAAGAGGTTAGTTTTCATCCAATGTAAAGGGCATTAATTCCACACAGCCCTAGGACCAGACCTGTACTGGAGCTGAGGAAGCTGAATGATGGGACATGGTCTGCTGGAGACCTTACCATCAAGGGAGAACAAAATATTCTGTTTCTGTAGACTCCCCTCTCCCACAAAGGCAGCTGCAGTATTCACTGAGTGTCTTTCTTTTTATTTTATGTACAATGGCGATTTGACTGCATATCTGTGGGAGAGTATACAGGAGTTACAGATAGTTGTGAGCTGCCATGTGGGTGCTGGGAATTGAACCTGGGGACTCTAGAAGAGCAGCCAGTGCTTTTAACTGCTGAGCCATCTCTCCAGCAGAATAAAATAATTCTGATCCCACCCACCCAGCAACTAGTTCTCTTCTGTCCTGCATCCTCCCCATCTCCTTGTGCCCCTTGCTGGGACTTGATCTCATGATGTTAGTCCATCTAGTGACTTTCCAGGCCAAGGCTATCCTGTTCCTTTCCAAGGCAATGCACAGGATGCCCTTGCCAGCTCCCACTCAGCTCACCCATTCTCTGTAGGATTCTTTCTTGGTCCTGGACTCCATGTGGATTGAAGTTCAAGATCCTGGACTTTAGAAGGTAACAGGTATTCTTGGCCAGCTAGTTTGTTAGGTTGATTTTCTGATTTCAGACCAACCTCATATTCCTTTTGCTTTTATCCACTAGCTCATATTAATGGTAAAGTATTTACATACTTTAAAGTGTATGCTCTCTGTTTCCTGTCCTGGGCTAAGCTCTGCTAGTTAGCGCAAGTGACAGACTCTGCTTCCTAGCTGGGGTCTGATCTATTAGAATATAGTCAGTGGGACAGGACTGTAGTCGTAAGTGGCAGAGTGCTGAGCATGTGTTTTATACCCTCATACCCTGTTGGCACCCATCTCTTGGGTTCATGAGCCAGAGTATTCTTTAGTCTATACTGAAGTCATTTTGCTGTTGAATTATAGAAGACTTTACATTTCTTTAAGTCGACTTTGACATAATTAAGTTTCTAACTTATTTTTATTGTGGTGGAATATATGACATTTACCACTTCGGTCATTTTTGAGTGTACAGTACAGTTACTTTAAGTGCTTTGCCATGATTGCCTTCCATCCACAGAATTTTCTTCAACTTCCCAAACTGAGACTCTACCAGTTAAACAGTAATCCCCCCACACACGCCCCCCCCCCAGCTCCTAGCAGCATTCTGTCTTTACTGTTCTTATCTCTGAATTTGACCCCTCACATGCAGCATGTGAGCGGAACCAAACAGTATTTGTCCTTTTACAAATGGCATATTTAACTGATAATCTTCAAGGGTCATTCACCCATGCTGTAACATGTGTGAGGGTTTTCGTAAGGCTTAATACTTTGTGTTATATGTGTGCACGTACATGCGTGCAGTTGTTGATACATTCACCCATTGATGGACTCTTGGCTTTCATCCACCTTTTGACTGTTGTGACTGCTGCTGTTGTGACATGACTTACAGATACCAATTCAAGTCGTGTTGGTCCTCTTGTTGATTTTAACCCATTACATTTTGTTCTTGTTCTTTGTTATTGAACAATTTCTACAAATCAGAAAAATTTACCTCTGACTTTATCCAAATCTCTTATTTTAATTTTTTGTATACGGGTGTTTTGCCTGTATGTATGTTTGTTTACCATGTGTGTCCTTGGTAACAAAAGAGGACAAAAAATGGCATCATTTTTTGAAACTGAAACTGGAGTTAAAGGTGATTGTGAGCCACAATGTATCTTGTACTTGGAATCGAGCCTAGGTCCTCTGGAAATGCTCTCAGCCTCTAAGCAGACTCTCTACCTCTCCAAATCTCATCTTGATCACAAGGATGAATTTATCATTGACCTGCAGTTATAATTGTACACCATGGCCATTTCTCTAATCCTGACCTCTGAAAGAGTAAGCGTAAAGTATAAAAGCTATCTGTTCCTTCAAACTACCTGCTTGGCTAGGCCAAAGTGAGAAGTCTGAGGTTTATCTGCTTCTTTATTACCTGTCTATATACAGGCCACTAAGATGACACAAACCAATACTAGGTATTAAAAGGAAGGGAACTAGGTGTTAGAGTGAGCCGAATAGGCTGGGTCCCTTTGCTGCACCCATAGTGGTAAAGCTTTTTCCTGTGAAAAGCATCAAGTGCTTTGGGGAAACAAAAGATGAGTTAAAGCACAGTCGCTTCCAGGATGAGAGAAGCACAGAACACCGGTGGACCTGCCTGTCGGGAGTCTTTAAGCCAGGTTTTAGCCATAGCTGTAAAAAGTAATACTAATAAAATAAATCTATAAAAAACATACATCACTGTCAGACAACGAGGGTTACAAAGTCCGTGAAAAGCAACACACCCCATAAACTTAGATTTCGGTATCCATAGGCTTTAAGCAAAGCTTTGTGGGCAGACTGGGCCCTCAGCGTGAGCCTTAGAACTTAGCTCTGGCCTCACCATGGCTAATAGAAAAGCACCAGGAAAGCAAAAGGTACTCTTGCTCTTGACAGTATGAAATTCTTATTATTTTTAGAGAATAGTAACCATGCATTTATGAAGTTCTTTGTCAGGGCAATTTAGTTAATAGCTATGTAAATGACTACTTATTTCACTGTGTAGGTGGATCGCTCCATGTACACTTTCTGAGAAAGAATGGAAGTGCTAAAAACTGTTGGCTCTGCAGATGGAGAGAAGCAAAAGTGAAGGCAGGGTCGCTAGGGGTTGGGATGAGACAGAGAAATCAGCACATAATAGTCTGCTCAGTTCACTGAGTAGGACTTCTAACTCCCAGCCAACTCACCAACCAAGTAGGACATGAGAAACGGAAGTGGGTGCGGTGCAAGCTTGTCTGTTGGGTTTGTTTCACCAAGGACCATTATAAGCTAGAGTGGGGTGGGAGAGTGCTGGAGTCTGTTACAGCCATAAATTCCCCTGCAACAGCACCTGTCACACACAAGGGGACTTCACCAGGGTTATCATTTTTCCAGCATAAGAACAGGCAGTGTCAAAGTTCTTCTGGTTCTAGCTGTGAGTGACCAGGCAGTTAGGCTTGTCTCCTCAAGGAAGGTGTAAGCCTGGGCTTGGGGAAGACATCATCAGTGCCCAACGCCAGTGCCTGCCTGGTAGATGGTCTCTACCTCTTCTTCCCCTGTTCGTCCTGCCCACCCGTGCTTTAATCCTCACATTTGCACTCTGGAAATGTCCTCAGATTCCCAGCTGTCACACTAATTGCACTCAGATTCTTGGTGATAGATCCCAAGCTTCCCACCCGCTTGTCCTCCTAGCCTCCTCTACCTACCCACTTCTGACTCCTACCACCTCACTTTTCCCTTATCAGAGTAGCAAAGAAACTTGCTGTATTTGTCTCTTCCTGAGACCTGCTCATCCAGTTCCCTTCCCAGCAGCTGATCCACAAGCTGAGTCTCCTATCACCTGCCTCTGCAGAACTGTTGTAGGTGCTGTCTGATCAGCAAGCCCTCTCTAGGCTGTGCTGCAGCCATTGAGGACAGATGGGGGCTGTGGCTGTGCAGCCCTGCAGGCACTGCACAGTATGTTTCTGACGCACAGGCCTTTGTTTGCTCTTACATCTTTTCTCTTTCCCTCCAGGTGCAGAGTGAAGACAGTGTACTTCTGTTTGTTATTGCCTGGACAATCACGGAAATTATCCGTTACTCCTTTTACACATTCAGTCTATTAAACCATTTGCCTTACATCATCAAATGGGCCAGGTAAAGAAGTACATACAGCAAATATTAACTCTGTAAGAACCCACACCATATTTGCCTTTTATTGCCTGAATATTGCGTCCAACTTCCCAAAACTAAAATTGGGTGAGAGGGAGGGATTTCTCCAGAAGGGTCTTGACTTTTATCTATAGAAGCACTGTTCTAAAGTCTTTATGTTTTACTTAGATTATTTTTCTTGAAATCTGTTCTTTTCAGTTAAGTTATTCAATAGAGATTTAATATAATATCTTTTTTTTTATCCTAATTCAGTTTAGCTGATGAATTTGTCCCATTGTGGTGATTTCTGGTCCGTGTCTACATCTCCTAGTCTTGTTTGTCAAGAAATTATGACATGTGAGGTCATTTTACTTAATAACAAATATTATGTGGTTTTCTCAGCTTATAAGTTTTATTTTGCTTTGATTATTTTTACCAGTAATATTCATTAAGAATTCAGGCATGTGGGGCTGGAGAGATGGCTCAGCTCTCTCTTCCAGAGGTCCTGAGTTCAATTCCCAGCAACCACATGGTGGCTCACAGCCATCTGTAATGGGATCCGATGCCCTCTTCTGGTGTGTCTGAAGAGAATGACAGTGTACTTGTTCACTTACATTGAAGAAAGAAACAAAGAAAGAAAGAGTGAATTCAGCCATGGTGATTCACCCCTTTGTAATCCCAGAACTTGGGAGACTGAGGCAGGAGAATTGCCACAAAACAGAAGAAAACTCTGGTCTCAGCAACAATAACAAAATTTAATTATGACTTGGGCATCGGCACATCTGCGTGTCCAGGTGTGATTTTGTGCATGAAGGGCCGTGGGGTGAGGAGGGCAGAGCAGAAAGGTGCAGACCGACTTCGGAGCTAAGACACCTCATTTCCTAAGAAGAAAACAGTTATTACCACCCAGTTTATGAACTTAGTGGTTGAATTAGGAACAGAATCCAGTTTCCAACATTTCAGGGATATGAGCCTTTTGCTTTTTTTTTTTTTTTTTTTTAATAGACTATATTTGGGGGAAAAAGAAGGGAAAACTAACAGCTTCTAACCAACCTGCACCGCCATCATGAAGGCTGTTTGTCTATGGGGACACTTGTTGGCTGAGCTTTGGCTTTGTTCTCGGAGGATTCTTTGGCTTATTTTTCTCTGTGGTCTATGGACAGTTCTTTTCCACTGCCTAATGATCTGGGTTGGCAACAGGGAATATGACTTGTTTCTTGGCAGATTCTTGTGCCTGGAAGCCTAATCCAGGTTAATCTTGAGCCATAACCGATACAGTTTTCTTAAATCCGAGCTGACGGTTTCCGAGGGGACAATCATGCCTCAGATGTGTATGAGTGTTTTGTCAGCAGGTGTGTTTGTGTGCCACATGCATGCCTGCTGCCTGCAGAGGTCACAAGAGGGTTTTGGATCTCTTGGAACCTGAATTATGGATGGTTGTGAGCCACCATATGTGTGCTTAGGAACTGAACCCTGGTTTCTGCAAGAGGAACCAGTGCTCTTAACCACTGAGCCTTCTCTCCAGCTCTCTGAATTATTTTAAAAGAGATAAAACTTTTTAAAATGGAAATAATTGTGTGAACCTCTCATGCAATAGAAATTGTGTGGGTTTATTTGTAAAATTCAAAGCCATTAGGAATTTTGTAATGTTAAAATTAGTCAAGATTTTATTTTCACAGTAGCTTGTATGGGCATTTGGGAAATAGCAGAATGTAGTTGTGTAATGCACTATTTTCTTCAGTCCATACTCAGCTTGGCATGCCTTTGGAATTCCTGGATAGCTGCTCCATCTCCTTCCTCTCTGCCCCCACAGGGAAAGCCCTTGTTATAGTTCAAGGCCCCTACTCTACCCCCGTCATTCTAAAGCTGCATGAGCTGAAGGAGCCAAGTTTGGAGGCTGACTGACACATTGACTTTGCTTTAGAACATTTGGAAACATTTGAGAACCTACAGTGACCCCTTTCAAAACCTGGAGTATAAAGGCTGAATATAAACGGGTGATGGGGGCTGCAAACACTAGCTTTCTGAGAAGGCGGTGCTTGTAAGCAAGGCTCTGAGCATGCAGTGAGAGCTTTGTTCTGTTTCAGGTACACATTTTTCATCGTGCTGTACCCAATGGGAGTGACAGGAGAGCTACTCACCATATACGCAGCTCTGCCCTTTGTCCGGCAGGCCGGCCTGTACTCCATCAGCTTACCTAACAAATACAACTTCTCTTTTGACTACCATGCATTCCTCATTCTCATCATGATCTCCTACATTCCACGTAAGTATATCTATGTGACAAAGGTCAGCTCTGCAGTAACTAGAGTTACGTCTTTGCTCCATATGTAATATAAATCACATTTATGAGGCGCTTTGGTTTTTATTGACCACTGACTTTCAGAGGGAATTTTTCTGGCAGTAGTTGAATAAAGATGAACCCTTCTCTGTAGAGCTGTAGGATGCATCTCTCCTCAGTGTGTGGGTCACCCTTTGTTAGGCCAAGTACTAAGGACAGAGCAGAACACCACTGACGGCCTCACCTTAGCTTTATTTTCCTGTCTCTTCAGAATTACTTTATTATGGTTTGTGAAAAACATTGTAAAAAGATGTTTGCATTGTTCTGTATATCAAAATAGGCAGTTTCACTTCACTTTGAGAGATCAGTAACTGACCAAAAACAAATAACAAAATAAAGACAGATGTATTGTTTTTCTACATTTCTCATGTTCTTGTTGAGTACAAAACCCACAGAATAGGACATAGTGTTCCCTTCCGTGGCTTCCAGTTATTCTAATAGAACCTCTGATGGCTTAAATGTACGGAAAATCAAATGTACCTCTGAACACACAGGGGCAGAACAGAAAGGGCACATTTGGCAGTGCTGGCAGGGAGTTCTGGTTGCTGAGCATGAGGAGTGTGTCTTTTTCTTGGATTCTACTCAGTTGTAACTCCTCTGGTTGATTTCTATATTCCAAAAGGACCTTGTTAGACCCAAGGACAAACCAAGCTCATTTCGCTATACTGTAGCCACTGTAATTCTTAGTCTCTCCTAAGCCCCACTAAGTTCAAACAGGGATAAATTTTATTTCTTTAGCCCCCAGCATTGTCTGAGTGAGTCACCCTAACCATCATAAATGACATGTTTGTGTCCCTCTGTAGAAAATTGCATTTTACGCATTGTGAAGAAAAAAGAAAATTCGTCCAGATTTCATCTGAACATTTATCTTGGAGAAATTCTTGGACACAGTCCTGCTTCATGATTCAGTTTCCACTCTATTCATTACCAAAAACCTTCCTTTAATGCTGAAACCTTGGTGACTAACAGCCATTTCTCTTCAGAAAATGTGCTGATTGTTGAAACAAAAGGCAAATCTGGAAGAGTAAAAATGTACATAACACAAATGCATGGATTTTCACCTTTCGAGGTTTGCTCCAAAGCAGCAAGGCACAGCAGTGGTTTTACTACTCTGAGGATAGCAGCCCCATGGTCACTCAGTATTTGTGTCTATTCTTATAAGCAAGAGATATGTCCCACTCTGAATGACTAGAAAGGGCAGGAAGGCATCACACACTCACACCTCTTCGGGGACTTCACACTGACGCTCCAGAGTCCGACTGCTGGCCAGGCCTTTCTTCCAGGAGCAGTTCCCAAGGTGTTCTCCCTCTTCTCTCCCTGGCAACCAGCCTTGCCACAACTTCCTGCTGCCCTACTGCTAGGCTGATTGTCAGGTCAGACATAGCAGCCCTCCATGACACTGGGGCCCCTGCTGGAAAACACAGCCAACTCTGTGGGGTTTTCTGTCTTGACCTTCAGGAAGAGAGGATCAAGCACAGACCTAGGTCAGAACTCTGCCCTAATTCTGTTTTGAACAATGAGATTACTAGAAATTAACACAGGGCCTTGGGCAGTCCTCTCCCACTAGCCTGTGTCTGCGGCCCCAGAACTCTGATTGACTTTGTTTTCACTTATGTTTATTTGTTAGGAGAATGTATGTGTGTGCACCCATGCTGCAGCATACATGTGGAGGTCAGAGGACAAGTTTAGAGTCAGTTTTCTCTTTCCATATGATACAGAGATCAAACTCATGTTGTCAGACTTGCTTAGCAAGCGCCTCTACGCACTAAGTCAGCTAAGGTTTATTTTTAATTATTGGTGGAACGTGTGTATGTACGTAAGTACATAAGTTCAGATCCCTGAGAAGGCCAAAGGCCTTCTGAAGGTAGAATTACTTAAAGATGCTTTTAGCTGCCACACATGGTGCTGGGAATTGAACTCGGGTACTCTGCAAGAGAAGCAGTGTACTTTGTACAGCTGACTGGTGTCTCCAGCCACAGAGCTCTGCGTTCCTAGCCTTGGCTCTTTCCTAGCCTTGGCTCTTTCCTCCTTCTGCTTTCTGCTTTCTAGTTTGGCCCCAAGACAAGATGAAAGATTCTCAGCTGCCTGTTTAGGCTTCTATTGTCAAGGCTTTCATCAGCGTGGCTGGATGTAGTTACATATGTCAGGAATTGTTTGTCCTGAGCACAGTGATCATTCTGATAGAGAAATGTCAGTGCTTTGGCCACCAAGAAGTTACCACTGGAACTAAAACACAGTCCAAGAGCACCCAGTGTCCTCGCCCTCCTACATGCACGTGCCTGGGGCACTGGGGGCCTCTGCCGACGGTAACAGAATGAAAAGGGCCACATCCGGGCCAGCAAGGCGTCTGCTAACGTAAAGGGGCCAAGCCTGGTGACCTGAGCAGCATCTCTGGAACCCAGATGGTTGACTGAGAGAGACTACTCTGCAGCTTGTCCTCTGTCCTCTACACACGCACACATGTGCACACACAGACATCTGCCCTCATTTCTGTAGTGCGACTCTGCTGATAGACTCGGGTTCTTTCCCTTAGGACTGAGGGGCCTAACAAATGGCCCTCAGTACCACCCTCTCAAATAGCCACTGGGACATTACCACTCTCTGTGGCTAAGGCAGTCACAAATGCAGCCAGGGAAGGGAAGGTGTCCTCAGCATGCTTAGCTCAGAGTCCCTTTCCTGAGAGATAGTAGCAGTGTGGCTGGCCTGCATTTTTAAATGATTACAATTAGCACTCCTTGTGGCTTAATTATATCCTTACTTCCAGTTTTTAGATTATAGAGCTTGTCAAATTTTCTGACTTTCATACCAAAATAGTTCTGTCACTGTTGAATTCTCTGCATAGGCTGAGCCTTTTCTGTGAATAACTTCCTCACAGTAACCGTGAGTGCAAGTGGCAGTGGGGCTTGGAGCTGTTGGCTACAGCTCTGGTTACCTCCTGACATCTTGACATTCTTGGGGGGGTGGGGATGAAATTTTAATCAACTTGGAGCTAGACGTGGTAGTACATGTCTTTAATCCCAGCACTTAGGAGGCAGAGACAGGCAGGTCTCTGAGTTCAAGGTCAGCCTGAGTTCCAGGACAGGTAGAGCTACAGAGAGAAACCCTACCTCAAAAGAAAAGAAAGAAAGGAAGGAAGGAAGGGAAAAAAAGAAAGAAAGAAAAGTGATCAGGTTGGAATCCATTTGAGAAGTAAGGAAGAGAGACTATCCCAGGAGAGTTGACAACAATAGAACCACCTGCCCTCAGGTACAGGCTATTCTGAAAAACAGAGATGGTGCCACTGAGAAGAGGAGAATTGGGGAAGGGACTGAACAGGAACTATGTGGTGACTGAATGTCCAGTTTGCAGGAGCCATGTGAAGGCCAGGTTGCTCGAACCAGTGCTTCTCGGGGCATTTGTGGTGAACAGGTGTTAGGATATTTCAGCATCTCTGGTTTCATATGCTAAATGACAGTAACTCCAACCCACTTGCCAAATATTCTCTATGGAGGCAGTCCCTCTTTTAAGAACCAATACCAAGAACAGGAGGCTGTCCCATACCTGAGGTCCAAGATACTGGCCTCCCTTCTATAATGGCTACCTCAGCATCCCAGCCCTGCTTTGTTAAGTTTTAAGTCAGAGTTTGTAGCCCTCCTCTCCCTCCTCATTCTTGCCATCCAGGGATCGCCTTTTTCAGGAAGTGCCCCGGGGTGATGGCTCTCTTCCCCCACACTTCCACCTCCACCCCAAGACAGACTGACTAAACAGTCCAGCCCAGAACCTGGTCCTCCCAGGTTCTCTGTGAAACCCTAGGTATGTCGTTTACCCTCTCTGGGCCTATAATTCCTCCTCTGAAATAGGAATGACTCCATCAGAAGTCTCTCTCTGGTTGTTCTGAAATTAACCAGAACAAATGTGAAGGTAAGCAAAGCATCAACAGGGTGGGTACATTGCTCAGTGACAGAAACTCTGTTCTCAGTCTCCAACATAAACGGTAATAACTTTATTTGGTGGCCTGTGTCACTTGACTGTTATGGTAGTAAAGATAGTGTCTGCCATTGCATCACACAGGCTTTCCTCAGCTGAAGGGAGCAGTTTGTCCCTGTCCTGTTGTTTTGCTGTTGCAGTACTGCTATTGGTCACTGGATGAGGAAGCAGTCAGTATCAGACCACACACTTTGAGGGAACAGAGCTTTCAGAGGAGGCCCCTCTAACCCACTGTCCTTTCTTGTCTTCCAGTTTTCCCCCAGTTGTACTTCCACATGCTACACCAGAGAAGAAAGGTCCTCTCTCACACCGAAGAACACAAGAAGTTTGAGTAGCTCTCCACAGAACCCCAAACCAAATTTTTCAATGATCAAAAAATGCTGCAGATTTTTTGAGTTCCCAGTAAGAACTATTTTTAAAATATTAAATACAAAACAAAATAAAAACCAAAATCCAGTGTCACACGGGCCTGGGATTTTATAAAAAATAAAAATAAAAAGATTTAAAAATGCAAAAGGCTGTTATATAAAGCATCTTAGCAGGTCCTTTGAGCATGCTCTGACCAGAAGTTGCCAGTTCCTATGATGGCGCTAGAAGGGGGTTGGCCTTCATCTCCTCCATGTCCTCCATTCATCTGGCAGTACAGAGTGTACACGAGGTGCCTAGAGCTGCAGTCTGAGGGGCAGTGTTGCTCCGACTGACTGCCCGGCCTCCAGCAGAACCTAGGTTGCAGTCTGCAGTGTGGTTAGCCTTCCCTTCTCAAAGTGCTTGACTGCATGCTGGAAACTTTGTAATTTTGAAGCGGCAATTCATGCTCTGGAATGCTCTGAAGTTCTGGCTAGGACCTAGCCCCTCATATCTAGTGAATGAGTTACAAGACATATATGCCTATGAAGCTTTGGGTAGTGCCTGTAACCAGAAAACCACTAAAAGCCTTTCATTTGTTTTCTATTGAGTAGTTACTGCCTGCTGCTGAGAACCATGCTTGAACTTCAAGTCTGTAAACTATAGTACAGTAAGTCTGTAAACTATAAAGACCCTAGCATGGAACTCGGCCTCAGTCAGATTCTAACAAGCCACCGGAGGGAGAAAGCTCAGTGCCTGGGAAATGCCGAGTACCTACCATGTACTTCTGCTCAGAACACGGATGTGGACTGGCCAGCGAGATTCTTCCTGACAGACTCAAAGCCCGTCTCATCACACAGGAGGAGGAAATCTGTAATAAAGGCACTTGGAAAGTGTTGCTTTACCACCATGGTCCACAGAAGGCATTCAGAAATAGATTTATACTTACTTTTTATTTTAATTTTTTACTCTCCTGTTTAGGCACCTTTCCTGATTGTGTTCCTGTGTAATTCTTGCCAAGTTGTAAGTCCAGAGACAACACATGTTCTAGGAAAAGCTAAAAGTAGTACTGTCTCCACGGTCAGAGCGGCCACCAGCTGCTTGTGACTAGACACTGTCTGATAGTGTCTTCACAGCGCCTCCTTGCCCACCTGTGTATTTAAGTCCTCGTAGGAAAGGTTTGCAGTAGACAGGCAAAGCCCAGGTCCTGCCCAGCCCGCTCTTCCCAGGGTACGCCCAGCAAACTCTTAAAAATAGAAAGCAAGGTTCGGATGAGAGTGCCAGGCCCAGGTTTAGCTGGCACTCGATTCTGAATAGCACCTTCTTCTTAAGATCTCTCCCTGTGCTTGCTTTCTCTTTCCTTTTTTGTTTATCATTAAGACTTTAAAAATCTTGCCATTGTCATTTAGAATATAATTGTTCCAATCAGAAGAATATAATGAAAACTACATTTTCAAATGCATATTTTCATAGGAGCTTGAAAAGCTAATGCAGGCAGGTGTGTAATAAGTTATTGTCAAACTGAACATTAGAATTCTGCTTCAAGTCAGCTCTCTTGACTTGGCTGTGCTGAAATCAGAATCTATTCTGGTATTTGATAGACAAATATGTGGAAATTTTTTTTGAGCTTTTCCTCCCTTTTTATTCCTCCAAACTGTATTGCTTCTGTGAGACAGAATCAACTTGGGTTTCATCAGCCTTTTTACTGTCTCTGAGATTGTTACCGTTGCATTGGAATGCCCACAGAAGGTGATGTGAGAAGCAGGTCCTCCAGCCCAAGGGACCCCTCGGACCTGCCTTCCTCATTGCTAAATCTGATTGGCTGAATTGCATCAAACTGAGCTGCAGTGATGAGAATACAGTCCCCAGTTTCCCTCACAAAAAGGGTCTCGATGCAAGTGTCTGCTTGACATGTGCTTTTAAGATTCAGCCGACAGCAGGGTGTCCTTCAGAAGCCTCTTGGTAGCTGGCTTTTAGGTCTTTTTCCCTTTTCATCCCTAACATGAATTAATTTCTCCGTTGAGGTAATCATGTTCTTTTATAAACTGAGAACATCCAGCCTCCTCAGGTGTGACATCTAATGAGCTGTGAGCGAGGAAGGTACTTTTCAGTGGCTGTTTTGTCAGAACTAGAGTCAGATGTCATCCTTCCAGCACCACCTGACTGCAGGTCAGATCTCCCCCAGGCGCCTTCTGCAGAAGGGATAGAGTCTTTGAGGTGCACAGCAGCCCTCTGGAGACTTGTGGTGTTAATCTGTATCATGCTGAGGCTGGGGTCACAATCATCAAAGGCCCCATGGACTTAGTCATGGAATAAAGCACTGTCTTCCCGGACAGGAAAGTCTCTAAAGCAAACTGAACGAGAGGTGGTGTGGACGGTGCCCAGCCGGAGAGACAGATGAGGCAACCGTGCCTTGCTTTTCACTTGTGTTGGCTTTACATTTCTGTTAAAAGCCTGGCGTTGCTGAGGTCTAACCTGAAAACCATACTCAGTTCTGAGTTTCAGATAAACCATTATAAAACATCAAAGTCAATACACACTGCTCCTTTGAAATTTGGGTAAAAAATTATACAACCATATATATAGTCATTTTGTATTTTTTCTATGTTGTGAAAACTAAAATTGTAATTTTCTAAGTCTTTGATTCACTAAAATTATATAATTTAAATGTATTTTTTGTATATTTAGAAATAAGGAGCTCAAAAACTGCTTAACTTTCTATGCATGCACTGGAAAGCTGTTTTTATCTGATGTTAATGTAGTAGTAAGTTCACTCATCAAACACTGATACATGTTGCATTCCAAAATAAATTGGTGTGTGCTCTGCCTGGGTCTGATCTGGAGACATGTTGCAAGAATGTGAACATTCCCATTCCATTACGGACTCAGCGTGTTCTCTGATGAGTTTCAAGCCTGTTTCTGATATTACTGGATTTGTACTTAAAGGAGAAATAGACTTTTACTAAGAGGTTTTTCTCTGCCAGTTAGACTTTACACTCACCAAGGCAGGCTGCCAACATGCCAACATGCTCACAACATGAGCAACCCCCTACCCTTCAAGGAACCAGGAAATGTAAAACATTAGTCAGAAAAAGTTAAGAACCTTGGTCCCACAGTGAAGTTTTGTTTGCTTGCTCAGGGTGGTTTCTTAGGGGCATTTCCTTTTCAGCTTTCTAACGTTACTCTGAACCCCAACTTAGCAGTTTCCCAGAGTGTCTGTCTTCCTTGAAAACTACATGTGGTGAAGTTCAAGTACCTCACCCTAAAATGACTCCAATTCCAGAACATTCCTGGGAGTTTTTCACAATGTCACACTCACATAAGTGTTTGGAGGGATCTGGGTTAGAATGTCCCCAGCAGGGTCCCCTCAGACCCTTCCACTCTGGATCCCAGTTTCTTTCCCTAGAGAGGTCTCCATGAACAGGCTCATCAAGTCCCCTGCACAGAACCTCGCTCCTGCCTAAGTCTGCAGTCAGAGTTAACCACTGTCATTTCCCAAGAGCAGGGTAACATCCCAAAGGAACCATCATCTCTCCCTGTCCCCAGCATGGCCGTTTGACTACCCCTCTCTTACACAAGACCCTTTGTTTTCACTTTGGAAAACTGACTCCTCGCAGTAAGTGGGAAAGCAAGAGGTCAAGGCTTTACAGTTTTGGCATGGTGGGAGCTGGGTCTTTCTGGCCGCCATCGTCTACTCTGTGGCAAGTGTGTGTGTGATGCTGGCATGAGCCTTGTCATGGAAGAATTGCCTGGTGTAATTAGGAAGCAGCCTGTTCACACAGTGTTCCAAAAATGCCACTGGGTTCTCTTAACAAGAGTAAAAACTAGCATTGCAATTTATCATATTGTTAGTTTTTTAATCCCAGCCTTACAAATAGCCTGGCTCATTGTCAAACCATTTGGTAGTGAAGAAACTGTTGTAAGTAACTATTACCAAAAATAGCCATACCTATTAACATTCCTCTCCTTGCAGCTAAGAGCCAGCCCAGGCGAGAGCCATGAGGTTTTTTGTTTTGTTTTGTTTCCAACACTTTCTTTGAAAAATATGAGGGACTATTTGTTTTTTTTTCCTATTTAGTGTGACACCCATGGTGTTACATGGGGAAAATCTCCATAGCAAAACTAATTTTTCCCACAAAAGGTAACTCCCATTGGGAAACAACCCAAATCAGTGAGAGACTTTGTGTTGAAGCACCTGGTGTCCATGTCATAAAACACCTTGTTCTCTGGAGGCTCCCTAATTCTAGAGCATAAACTCCTTTCCACAGCAGGACCTTCACATCTGTATGGCAGGAATCCAGATGTACTGCAGTTGCAGCCTGGTTGAACAGTCTGGAACGCCATTTCCGCCTCCGTGTTGTGCTGGCCAGTCCTTCCCGCTAGGGGGCAGCACCTCCCAAGCAATGTGGGTTTTAGGAGCATTGGAAAACAGCTTCCTATCCTTCAGCCCAAGGATAGGAAGGGGCAGAAAGGCACACAAATGAAAATTAGTCACGCATCTATTGTCCATATAAAGCAAAGACAGGTTAGGAGCACATTCTGGAGGCGTACAGAGAGAAAGCGGCTTGGATGCACGCTTTGAGGGTCGTGTTCTCCCCTTAGTGCCCTCCTGTCAAAGACTCTGCCGCCCAGAGCTTTGATGGGGGTAGAGGGGCTGCAAGCAGGTGTTTGCATCGCTCAGCAGCAGAGCCTGCATGTAATTATTTGCAATGCCCCGGGAGAGCCTTTCCCACTCTTGCTGTCTCTGGATATTTTTGGAGGGCAGTCTGGGCCATGAGAAAATGTCAAACTACCTTATAAGGCGGTGTCTGGACCCGAGAGTGCTGTCTGCAGCTTGTTGGGTACACTGTGGACTTGAGTTAACTCCTCTTGGACTGTGGGTTTTCTCACAGATTCCAATTACTCTGTCTATGCCATGAATTATTCTCTTTGACAGACTGTAGATCTGCCTCCAGAGAGAGTTGTTTAAATGGCTACCATATTGAAGGTACCAAGCAGATCACAAGGGGCTCCCTCAACCACACTATCTGTCATCCACAACAGTTCTGAGTGGCAGGAGTGGGTGGATAAGTGGATGGCGGGGAGTGTCTGTGGTTAAAAACACTGAGACAAAACGAAACTTCTCCTGTTCAGCGTTTACTCTATGAATATATTTTGAGTCTCCAAGAGGGTGCCGTGCCAGACTTTCCAAACCTGTTTTTCCCTCAAGGCTCCCTGAAGACACCTTGAAAAACATGACTGTGGATGGTAGCTTTCTCCAACCAGGGGATAGCCAGCCCTTCTTGGGGACAAGATCCAGGAAAACTTACTGCTTTGGTCCCTATGTGGATCGATGTTTTAGAGAAACCACCCTCATGAAATAAGTAAATGTATCCTTAGGTTAGTGACACAGGTATACTCAGCCCCAGATGGAGTGTGTCGGTTGCTGTTTCCAGTGGGTGTAAAAGGCGTCGCACATGAAACTGTTTCAGAGACAGGTCGGGATCAGCAGCCCCAAGCTGAGTTCAATCCCCTGTGCCTCAGTACCCTCGGGGCTGGCTGCTCGCCTGCTCAGTGTGTGCTTAGACTCCATCCTCCTTAAATCCTTGGGATTTTATCTCTGATGCCACCTAGGCCAGGCATGTTGCTCACATACCTGTAATCCCAGCATTTAGGAGGCAAGCAGTGGATTCCTTTGATGAGGATAACCTGAGCTATAGAATGAGACCCTGTCTGGGGGGGGGGGGGGAGTGGATGAGGAAGGAGGCTATCAGCAGTAAACCCTCCAGGTTTTGCTACCAAAATTCTAAAGCTGATTTAGGAACTTGCTTTCCCTCCTGTCAGCCTCTGCCCAGGGCTCATCCTTCCTTTGTGCTTTAGACAGTCCAAGTCTCTCAGTACTTGCTCTGGGCTCTGGCCTCCTCTGCTCTCCCCATCCCCTGCTTCTCTTCCTCTCCTGCCATGCTGTGCCACAGACAGGGTTCTCTCAAGATTACTAGTGGTCTTTGGGTTATTAGTCCTTGTCTTAGGGCTGGGCACCCCACAGTCTTGACTCTAGAAACCATGGTAGGTTTTGGAGTAGACAGGAAGGTTCAACAATGCCCGGTGATAACCCAGAACTCCTCAGTGTGTTTCCAAAGAATCTATGGAGAGTAAAATGTCATGGCTAATCTTTCCAGGGCCCAGTCCCTCTAGAATGCCGGGGGGGGGGGGGAAGCCTCAAAACATTCCTTCTTAAGTCAATGAGAAGTGGTCGCATAGACTAAAGGAAATGATGAGAGCTTTTAGACTCACCTTCAATTCCATCCCTCTCTTCCCTCCAGCACTAGCACTATGAGAGGAAGACAGATGGAGCACCTGTACCCCCACGCCTGGCACCAGCCTGGCCTTAGCAGGTGGAGGGCTAGGTCAGGAAGGACAAGGCAGTTTCCAAGGAGAGCTAGAGAGAGCGAGCCCCACTCCTCTCTCCA
Organism: Uromys caudimaculatus; assembly: GCA_028551405.1. Classification (NCBI taxonomy): domain Eukaryota; kingdom Metazoa; phylum Chordata; class Mammalia; order Rodentia; family Muridae; genus Uromys; species Uromys caudimaculatus. The sequence continues at coordinate 26,873,978 of CM052713.1, forward strand.
CTTAAGCCTGAAAGCATCCACAGAGATCACGTCCCTCTTAAGACCCATCAGCTCCACTTGCTCTCGTGGCAAATGTAACTCATCAGAACCATGAGACTCAACATTGAGATCAGCATCCCTCTTCCTTGGGGAAGGACGACCATGTGCTGTAGGTGGATAAAAGGGACCTCCCCGGGAACCAGCATCCTCCCGGGAACCAGCATCCTCCCTTCCACCGGCAGCCATCTTGTGGCGCTGTTTTCTCTTGTGCCTGTGCTGGTTTTCTCCTGTTTTCTAGGTCATTGTCTTCTGCCTCCTTCCTGACTCAATTTCTCATACACTTGGGTATGCTGCAAGAATAACTCATGGCACTTATTAAAATCTACCCTAGGCTGCCCCTAGGCCTTTGAACCTGCGATGCTGTTGCCTGGGGGTCCTTTTTTTTTTTTTTTTTTTTTTTTTTTTGTCCTCGCTCCCATACTTGGTTGTATTTGTAGGGCCATATGGAAAAGTTTTACAGAGCATGTATCCACAACAGTGGGTTCTGGGAATTGAGCTCAGGCTGTCCTGATTGGCAGCCAGTGCCTTTACCTGATAAGCCATCTCGCTGGCCCTCTTACAGAGAATTTTTGAAGAACATTGTAGGACTCCTGATCTTGGAGGGTCTGAGCTTCACTTGTCATTCTAACCCAGCAGGGCCAGAGCAGATCTGGCCTGTGGACATGTTCTGCTGGACACTTGCCGTCTTTTGTTTTTGTTTTTAAATTGAATCAATTGCCAACAACTTAAAACTGAAAGGCACTGTTTAGTCTTCTAAAATAATAAAAAGGGCAAGGCATCGGGAGTGGACTTTCTCCATGATGCCTTGGTGACACCCAGGGAGGACTTCCCATGATGGATCTGATACTAGGCAAGAGAGCACACTCATAGTCCAGTGCTCACCCTGGCACTGCCCACCCAGGTTCTGGAGGCCACTGGAGCGGGTACTAAGATGGGGAACAGATCTCGGATTTTGAGCTCCACCTTCATGCCTCTCTAACCTCCACCAGGAAACCATAACCATTCATTCACCCTTCCAAACTGAAACTCCTCTCCTTCCCTCACCTGACATAAACCTTCATCCTCCACAGCCTTCCTCCCCGGCTGCCCTTCCTGCCTCTGAATGGCCTCTGTCAACCAACCACACAAGGCGGGCCTGAGAAACATCTCCTCTCTTCTGAGTCCTTACCCATCCTGTTGATGTTACCTCCTGGGGATCCACTGAGTCTATCTGCTTCCCTCCTGCCACGTCCCTGTCTAAGCCACCATTGATGCTGTCTGGACCACTCCCTCTCAATAAGAAGAGAGTAGAGGCCTCAGAACTGCCACTCTGCTCCCCACCACCACCATTTTCCATGGGTCTTCTTAAAAATGCAGGTACATCCTTGTGACTGTTGCTGATAAGGTGAAGAACAGACCCCTGAACACAGCCAGGAACCTCCTGTGTCCTCTGCCGGCTTCTGTCCCCAGTGCCTCTGCTTCCAACATCCCGGAAGCTTAGCACTGTTCCCATGTTTGGTTCTCACCTGGCCGTTATCCCACAATCCTCCACTGGGATGACGTTCACTCTCTCTCCACCTAGGTAACCCTTCCCACCCTCAGCTGTTGGCTGTGGCCTTGCCCCTTGAAATACCTACCAAGGTTCAAGACCAGTGCTAGCATTTCTCCCAGGCACCCCACAGTGGCAAAGTTGCCAGGATGAAACATGAAACCAAAGACCCAGTCTAATTTGAAATCAGATAAATGGTGGGTGTACCAGCATGTCTCTTGCAGGGTGTTTAGTTTCTAAATTACACAAGCATACCTCTTTCAAATCACTGACCCCACCACGGTCTTTCCTTGCCTTCCTGTGCAGACTGTGGGCTCTCTGACGGAGGACCCTCCCAGGCCTGTGTTGCATTATGATGTCTGCCTGCCACTGCAGCTGGGTACACAGGCGTATGTAAAGATGTTTTGACTGAAATCAGGTTCTAGATTCTAGGAAGAAACTGAGAAAGGTAGTGTGTTGCAGACCCACAGGCCCCCAAAGCTCACAATTCTTTCCCTCAACTGTGCTGCGCCCCCCCTTCCCGTTCCTGGGTGAGTGGCATTCTACATGAATGACATGGGCAGCCTCTCGGAGGTCCTGAAGTCTAGTTGGTGACTTGTACCCATAGTTCCAGGTCATTTTAGCCTAGTTCAACAGCCTGGGCTTATAGTAGAATGATATCTTAGAGAAATAAAGAAAGCCGGCTGGAGAGATGGCTCAGCAGTTCAGAGCACAGGCTGTTCTTGAGGAGAATTTGGGTTTAGTTCCCAGAACCCACATGGCAGCTTACAGCTTACACCCCAGTGTAACTCCAGACTCAGGAAACCCAGTGTCCTCTCTGGCCTCTGTAAGCTCTAGGCACACGTGGTGCCCTTACATACATGCAGGCAAACACTTACAAATAAACATTTAAAAAATTTTTTAAAGAAAAGTGTAGGGAGATGGTTCAATTGGCAAAGTGTTTGTCATACAAGCACGTGGATGGAGCTCCAGCACCCACTTAAAAAAACAAAAAACTCAGGCCCAGTAAAGTTTCCTATAGTCTCAGTACAGAGGAGGCAGAGACAGGCTCCCTAGGTCACACTGGTGCTGAATCAAACAGCTCCTTGTTCAATGAAAGACCTCATCTCAAAAAAAAAGAGAAAGAAAAAAAGAAAATGAAGACAGTTGAGGAGAACTCCCATGTCAACCTCTGTCACATGTATATACAAAATTAAGTAAAATGTTGATTCAAGGAAGCTGGCTGCTGAGAGACTTGCACTGCCCCCACCCTCACCCCACCAAAGGCTCCCTTCGATAATCTCCTAGAGAAGCTCAGTGTCTGCTTTGGAAGGTCCTGAAAGGGTGGAACCTCCTGGATCCTGGGCTGCAGTGCCCTGCATGGCTGCCTTCAGGCTGAGCTCAAAGCTTTCCCCAACTTGGGGGGTGGGGGTGGGGCTGGTGGGGAGGAGGCTTGTTCCTCAGGCACTCACCATTAGCAAGCTGCTAGCAGCTGGGAGTCTCCCACAGGATTCCTAAAGGCCTAGGGTCACTTCTCTGCAGCACTGTGAAACAGCGCCTGTCCCCAGGGCTGGGCCCAGCCAAGCAGAATGCTCAGGGGTGCAGAGCTATGCACCCACAGGAGGATCTCACCGCACCGTGGAAGCCTACATTTCTGTGTCTGAGCAGTGTGTCAGGCTAGTGTGTCTCTGGCTCTCAGCAAAGTATGGACGGGGATTGCCTGCCAGGGACTTGGGCATTTCACCTCACTGACAAAGACAAGAGTCCCTCCCATCCACTCCACAGAAGGCTGCTCCCCAAGCCCCTAGCCCACCGCAGACCTGAGAGAACTGTGATGTCAGAGCTGGAAGATGCCTCAGTCTACGTTGTCACCTCCAGCTTCTGCTTACATGGAGATGGGAATGGTGCCAGGAAGGGAAAGGAGTGTGGCCTGTTAGTGACAGAATTGCTACCAGTCCCTGCCCTGCTCCCCACAGCCTGTGGGACAGTGGGCAAATCTGGGTACCCAAGCAGAGGTGTCCTGCTGCTCAGAGACCCAAGCGTCTGAGCAAGGCAGGAAACTCACAGCTGCCTGGGGGGGGTGGAGGGTAGGGGGGGGCATGTGTGCTCCTTTCTGAAGCATGTAGAATGTGTGGGTCACAATCACTTTGGGAGGTTGAGTGATCCTTTCCTAGAGGTCAACTAAGACCATTGGAAAACACAGAGATTTACAATTCATAGCTATCAAAATTACAGTTATGAAGTAGCTGTAAAAAATAATTGTATGGTTAGGGATCGCCACAACACGGACTGTATTAAAGGGCTGCACCGTTAGGAAGGTGAGAGCCAATGTTGTAGAAGAAGACCACTCTTCCCCACCCTGGGGAGTATGTTGTCTGCTTCTCAGGCCTTGCTGGGGTTCTAGTCTCCTTACTTTGTCTATAAGGTGAAATGCCCAAGCCACTGGCAGGCAGTGCCCATCCATACCATTGTTGGAAGGCAGCAAGGCTTTTGGAGGCTGATCAGAATGCCACCCACATCTGGAAGCTCAGGAGATGCAACCATCTCTGTGCCCACCAGCCCTGGAAGAGAGATACCTGCTGTAACCCCTTGCAGACTTTCCTGGAAGCTTCATGGCTATACAGCTTTCCCTGAGGCCCAATCAGCACTTCGTCAGGAAAAGAGGTCTCTGGTCTCCTTCCCGAGTCAGCCTTAAAACCTCACCCCTCCCCCATTGGAGAATCGGAACATGGGGTACTCAGTCTCTTGTCAGAAATCTCCTTTGCAAGCCAGGCAGCTGTTTGGCTTGGCTGATATATTTAGAAAAGTCAGACTCTGGTCGCTCCCCGCTCTCTTCCAAAGTGTGAACTGCACCCATCACACGGAAATGTGATTCACTTCGAGCTGCTTCCCACCACCCCTGAGCATTCCCCCTGCATCTTCATCTCCGCCCTCTGTTCCTCGGCTCTGGGTGTGAAGACAGTTCTGGCGGTAGAAAGCATCCCTGGCCAGTGGCAAAATGTCCCTTTTGCGTTTGGAGGTGCCTAGGCATTGTTTTCACTCTGAAAAATATGAAAATCTCATTTTTCTATACATACGCGCACGCGCGCGCGCGCGCACACACACACACACACACACACACACACACACACACACACACACACACACGGTGCTCTCCTATGTTCTTTAGGAACCCCACGTTAACTCCCCAGCGAGGCATGAGACCCTCATACGAACAAGTACTCCAAAGCTTGAAAGAGCCTCCTGTCTAGCAGCGGTTTATATTTTCCCCCTAAAATAGTTTAGTTGTCTTTTTATTTTAAAATTATGAGAGATCACCTTTTAAAAATTAATTTCCTGCTTCTCTTGAAGAAAGATGTGGGGTTTTTGTCACTCCAGGCCCTGCTCCTTCACTTCACGGTGCCTCCCTGGAGCATGGGTAGACACCTGCAGTTTTGAGAGAAGGGTCCCCAGGTCACCTCATCACACTTCTATGCTCATGTGTCTCTTGGCTGGCTCTGGGTGTTTGGGGGACAGACAACCCACACATCCTGGCCTTTTATGACGGCAGATAATGAGAGGCATAGGATATGAAGGAGGGCCAGCTCTCCTCGTGCCTTATTTCTCATTCTCTATGCTCCTCAGTCTTCTGAGCATCTCCCTTTCTGCTCCTCACATCTCGCTCCTGCACCCTATATTATTGCTGTTCTATTCCAGCCCAGAACCAACCTCCCCAACCCTGCCTGGTTCCTTGGAGAGAGTGGCGTGGAGCCTTGGAGTCAGGCCTGGGTTTGATTTCCTCTCTGATTTCTGCTCTTGACACTTTCTCCAGTCTCTTTAACACATAAAATAGAGACAAAAAAATGCAGGCTATCTGTGAGGATTGGCTTGAAGTTAGCTCACTGATAGCCAAGGATGTTTGTAACTGCCTCAGGGAATTGCTGAGCAGAGTCCATGGTCTCCCATGCAGGTCTTAAGGAAGTTCTAGACTCCATTATCATAGCAGGGAGCATGGTGACAGCTAGCATGGTGCTGGAACAGTAGCAAAGTGCAGCATCCTTATTGGTAGGCTGAGAGCTCTACATCCAGCTATGCAGGCAGTGGGAAGAGACACAGGCACAGGCTTTTAAAACCTCAAAGCCCACCCCCACTGACATACTTTGTAAAAGGCCACGCCTCCTAACCTTTTTCAAATAGTGCCACTCCCTGATGTCTAAAATTCAAATATATGAGCCCATGGGGGCCATTCTTATTTAAACCACCATACCAAGCCTCTGACTCTTGAGAACAAAAACCTCATTTTGTGAGGAGTTTCACAAGGCTGATAGAGCTTGTTCAGGCCTAGAGAGCCCTCCATCAAAAGGCCAGACCAATTCCCCTTGCCCAAAAGGACCTTCTCAGACTCCCCTGGCCAGAGGAGTGCACAGATAGGCCTGGCTTTCCAGAAAGGAAAAACCATGCTACCAGACTGAAGAGACAGACTGGTAGTTAAGTATTTACTGCTCTTGCAGAGAACCAGGATTCAATTCCCAGCACCCATATGGTTCACAACTGTCTGTAACTCAGTTTAAGGAGCTCTGACACCCTCTGCTGGCCTTCGTAGGTGCCAGATACACACATGGTGCACAGACAGACATACAGGAATGGCACCCACAAACACAAAATAAAAAACAAGTAACACTATCACCAGATCCCTCAAGGTGGGATTGGTCCAAGACTCTGGCCCAAGGGGCCCCTTTCCAACTCCAAACTCTAATCTTAGTGTCAACATGAGAAGCCCAGGAACAAAGCATCTCTGTAGCTGACAGGATCCCAAAAGTAATGAGATGGGTGAGGGCTGGGGATGTATCTCCATCAGCAGACTGCCTGCCTAGCATGCATAAGGCCCTGGGTTTGACTCCCAGCATAAACTAGTCATGGTAGCACACGCCTGTAGTCAACACCAGCACTCTGGGGTAGAAGCACAAGGACCAGAAGTTCAAGAGCATCCTAGCTGTATCACAAGTTTGAAACCAGCCTGAGCTACCTGAGACCCTATTCCAGAAAATAATCAAAAAGTTCTCCTTCCCCAGAAAAGCCTGAGCCTCCTCATTAAAGCTTGTTTCCCAGGTCAAGGAAAGACCGAAGAGCCTCTTCCATGGGCCTGTATTCCAAACGCAGAGAGATTCCCCATGTAAAGCCCTCAGGCACAGAGAAGTCCAAGGAGCATCATGCTGTCTAGCCCTTGCTATGTCAAGCACTGTATGTGTTCCTCATAAATATTAACTTAACTCACTCTCCCAACATCCTACAAAGTCAGTTCTATCAGACTCCTACTCTACAGATGAGGACACCGAGGCACAGAAAGGTTAAAACCTACCCAAAGTTGGAAATTTTGTGAGTGGCAGAGCCAAGCCTTCTAGAACCTGCGCCTTTTGTGGGTTCACTAACCAGGTTGCGTTCACATGGCTACAAACCCCAAAGTGAGCTCCTAGACCCACTTGTGACATCTTGAACGATTTCTGGCTACAGTGACCCAGTTGGTCACCAATGCCCATCAGTGACACATGGCCCAAACAACCAAGGCATCAGTAAGCACTTGAGCATGAGGAAGCTGCCCCGCTGGGCTTCAAGTCCAGCTCTCATAACTCAGAGAAGGCAAGAACTTCAAGAACAAACCTTCCTGTGTTACCCGTGAGAGACATGGAGCCCCCACATCAGCTCCACAAGGCATCTACGTTCCCCTGCTCATCCCTTTTTGATCATGTTGCTTAGCCCTACCCAAGAGGAAGGAACGCGTTCTGGATGTAGGTGCTTCTGTACTTGTTCCAGTCGCCGGGACTCATGCAGTCACTACATTTTTAAGATGTGAAAATAAACTTTCAGTCATTAATGACAGTTATAGACCTCCGTGATAGCTACTGTTCGCTGTCAACTTAACAGAATCTAGAATCATCTGGGAGATGAGCTACTGGGCCTACCTGTTGGAGTTATCTTGTGTCAATTGACATGGGAAGACCCATCTAATTATAGGCGGGACATTCCCAGGGCAGGGAAATCTGGACTGTATGAAGTGGAGAAGGCAGGCTGAGCTCCAGCATAGCACACACACACACACTGTGCTCTGCTCCCTGATGCAGAAGTGATATGCCCGGCTGCTTCCAGCTCCTGCTGCCTGACTTCCCTGCCATGATGGACTGAGCCTTGAACTGTGAACCTAAATTAGCCCTCTCTTCCTTAAGTTGCTTTTGTAGAAGTACTTTATCACAGCAACGGAGACAAAGGTTAAGACCATCTTGTTTCCAAACATAGTTATCTCCCTTTAGTTGTGAAAGATACATTTTAAGACCCCTGCCCATAGTCATCTGACACCATGACCTTATATATGCTATTTTTTCCTGTAAATACATAATGTAATGAAAGTTAATTTATAAATCAAACACAGTAAGAGTTCAGCAAAATTAACATAGTAAAAAAGAAACATTGACAATTTGCTATAATAAAAATGCTGGCGCCCTTATGCCCTGGAGCCACTGCTAAGTAAAGTAAGTACAACTTTAGTGTAATTTCTTGAAAGTCTATTGGATAAGTTAGATGCCTGTGGGTAAGTTATGGGAAGGTCGTACAGACAGGGAGGATACACTGCACAAAGCAGGGGCTCATAATCTAGGCAAGACAGAAGGAGGGGCACAAGATTTCAACTTGCTATCATGAATAAGTACAATTTAAAAATGTATGAATTGTAGCTAGACCTGGAGGCACCAGCCTGTAATCCCAGTTATTCAGAACTCAGAGGCAGGAGGATCAAAATTTCAAAGTATGCCTGGCCTACTTCCTTCTCAAAATAGAAAGTGAAAGGGGCCTGAAGTATCTCAGTGGTAGAGCAGTCCCTAACATACAGAAGGCTCTCCGTTCTATCCCCCAGTGCAACACCATGCTACACATACACCCCCACACACACACACTTGTGTACACACACACACACAACCACAGTTACGAACTGTTTATTTCTAGATTTTTCTATTTATTATTTTTAGATTGCTGCTGACCCAATGAAACTACAGAGGAAACACAAACATGAGGAAGTAAAGAGAAAAAGCGTCAGACGAGGGGAGGTCTGGAAGTCACAGCTCCAGCTATTGATACTTAGGCCTTATCCCTTGGCGTGGGACACAGCATAGACTCTCTCCTCAATTTATTCTACAAAATCAGGACCAGAACATCTGCCTCATGTGTGGGTAACGGAACACACATAGCCTCAGTACCTACCATCTAAGAGCTCAACAAAGGTTATTTCTTGTTTCCTCACCTCAAAAGATGGAACTCACTAAAGCTGGTCCCAATGAGCGCCTTCTCCCACACAAGCAAACGAGACTGTCTACACCTGCAACTACCCACAACCGCATGCAGTGCCGTAGACGCCTTTCCAGGCGTTACCTGGTGCTGTTGCAGTGAGCTAGAGCTAGGCTGTTTTCTTCTATCCGCCTGGGCTCCTGTAGATCAACAACAAAACCTTGCTTGTGGTTTTTGTTCTTTTTCAAAATGCTTCTAAAGATACTTATTTTGTTTTGATTTGTGTGCGTTGTCTCTCTCTCTGTGTCACACGTATGCAGATGCCCAAAGAGGTCAGAAGAGGGTGTCGGATTCACTGGAATGAGGTACAGACAGCTGTGAGCCATCCAGTGTGGGTGCTGGAAACCAGACTCCCATTCTTGGCAAGAGTGGCGTGTGCTCTTTAGTACTGAGCCATCTCTCTAGCCCCCAAATGATTTCTGTGCCTACAAAGGTATCTTGGTTATGAGCCCTGACGTATTCATGATGCCATGGAGAAGATTTTCCTGTCCTTTTAAGTGAAGATTTTAGCTTGTCCTTGACGGTTTAGCTGCCTGTCGCCTCCCTCCCTGCCTCCCTCTCTCTGGCACCTGGTAGAGGGCTGCTTTATGGGGGAGGGACACACATACAAATTGATAAATTCAGTGCAGGAGGCACCCTGGAGGACAAAGGAGACCTGATGTAATAGCTGAAAGTTCCCTTGGAGGGGTCCAGGTCTAGGTCCTGGGCTTCTCAAGGACACGGGAAACCGGAGACAGGAGAAGTAAGTGTGAGGAGTGCCTAGGAGTGAATACTACCTGCTGATACCCAGGCAAGGGCTCACCCCAGGCCCCAGCATCCTAGACCAGGAGGTACTAAGACCAGGAGGAACCTGGTTGGAGACTCTCAGCCGGGCTGAGTGAGAGGTGTCTGTCACCTTGTTTTATGTAAACTGTTTGCTCTTCATGGTCAGTTACCACACAGCAGAATAGCAGGTAGGTCTGTAATTACTTCATATCATTACCCTCATTTAGCGATACTGCCAACTCTCCACTATCCCAAACAAGAACAAGGTGAAAATACCCAGGTCCCACTGCTGGCCTCTCCTCTCACAATGGAGAAGGCAGGAGGGAACCTGGCCCATCTCCCACAAGAAGAAAGGTTCCCCTGACCAGAGCAGCTCTTTCCTCTGCTGCTGGTAAGAGACATATTGTCCCCAGCACCTGCTGGGCTGGGCTCAATGTCTTACTGTCTCCAGGGTCACACAGAGACTCTGCTGAATGCCATTTTCCAGGCTATGTGCATGCTGCTAGCAGCCTGCTCAAGGATCATTCTCTCTCATTTCCTGGCTCTACATCTGGGGCTTGGCCGGAAGTCTCTCAGAGCCCACCCATGTGTCTAAATGTAGTGCGGTGGGCTGGTATATCCTGCACCCCACTCCCCCCTTGCCTATCCATCTTGTGCTCATTAGCTCTCTTGTTCTTCACCCTCACCGTCTGTCTCTCTTGTCCTTGGTTTCTACAGTGACAAACAACAAAGAGCATAGTCAGGCAGGATCTGCTGCCATACTGTGAGGCTGACTTTGTCAGGAAGCAGGGCCCTTGGGCTTCTGGAGACCCAGCCTTATGCTAGTTGGGTTTCGTTACCTTGACACAATTGAGAGTTATCTTGGAAGAGGGAACCTCAGTTGAAAATGGTCTCCATCAGATTGTCCGGTAGGCAAGTCGGTGAGAGCATTTCTGATTAGCGATTGCTGTGGGAGGGCCCAGCCCACTGCAGGAGGTGTCCCTGCTGAACAGGTGGTCTTAGGGTATATAAGAAAGTAGGCTGAGCGAGCCAGTAAGAGGGCTCCTCCATGGTCTCTGATTCAGCTTCTGCCTCCACTTTCCACCACAACCTCCCACTGTTGTTGTTGTAGTCATCGTGATGGACTGGAAGCTATAGGATGAAATAAACCCTTTCCTCCCCAAGTTGCTTCAGGTCATGGTGTTTATCACAGCAATAGAGACGTAACCAGAGCAAGCCTCAAGCTTCCAACACACCCTCATCCTGTTGTGTGTAGCTTTTCGATATCCCACCTTAGTTCTGGGATTGGGCAGAGCTGCCAGCCTCCACCCAGCTTCCCTTGAATCCACAGATCAAATTCTCCTGGGGCTTCGGGTGGAGAGGACCAAGCATAAAGTATTCCTGTCCAAGAGGCACATCGTCCGTGATGCTCTGGACTCACCATGCTGCATTGACAGCTTCAGATGAGAAGCTGAGCCTGGGCCTCAGGAGAGCGCTCAGTCTCCCACACCTGAGCTTAACCTCAGCATGACCTCTCTGTCCCTTTTTCCTTCCCCTCTCCTAGTTAACTCTCTCTTCCAGATTTTCTCAAACCCTCCATCTCATAGAATCCCAACTCAGTACCATCTCGGTTTACCTCTAAGTAATCACCTCTGTGTCTCTGCATTTTTCTCCATCAACGCTCATGCAATGCAACTGAAGGTGCCTGTGAGGTTTGAGATCTGTGTCTGCTCCCTCACCTGTATAGGGGCTTGCCTTGTGCTCTGCCTTCCAGCTGGGTTTGATGCACAGGAGACATTAGAACCCTCAGTAAACAGCGAGGTTGGAAGGCTGGGAGGGGTGCATGCCAGAGGGAGGGGTCCGTGCCTGGGGAAGGAAGAAACTGAGGAACAGATGGGTTTGAGGTTTGCAAGGCCTTTCCCCGTTTCGGAATTGCTCAGCTCTTGTAGGAATTTCACAGGTCCGTGGAATTCTCCAACCATGAAATCCACCCATCTGCCCCAGCCAGGTACTGACATTGTCTATCTCATCCAAACCTTTCTGCTATTCTTAAGGGTCTCCACATAATTCTACAGCTTCCCTTCCTTTTGGGTGGTCTCAGTGAATTTCTTACGCTCTTTGTGGTCAGGGAAGTTCTTGGAGCCTGGATCCTACATTTCAGGTACCATTTTCCCTCCCACGCTGCTCCGAGTTAGTAAACATGAGCTAGCATCATCAGGACTGGACAAGATCTTAGAGATCAGCCAGTAAAGTGGCTTTCAAAGTCAGGTGTGGTGGCACACACCTGTAAACCCAGCATTTCCAAGGCTGAGGCAGGAGGTTGTCTTGAGTCAGTTAATTTGAGCTAAGTAGTAAAAG
>CM052713.1:26888085-26899964 GCA_028551405.1 Uromys caudimaculatus
TATGTATGTTGAATGGAGTGTACCAGGTATGTATATATGAATGTATATATGTATGAATGTTGAGTGGAGTGTGTCAGGTATATATGTATGTATGTATTATGTATGTATGTATGTATGCTGAGTGGAGTGTGCCAGGTATGCATGTATGTATGTGTGTGTGTAGGTGTGTGTGTATGTATGTATGTGTGTATGTATGTATCTTTCATGTATGTATCCTGAGTGGAGTGTGCCAGGCACTGTACAGCCATTTACAAAGGTTTAGTATAAGCTGGGCACTCTGCAGTCCATCTAGTCCTGTCCACAGTGACAGCAGCATTGTGCTCACCATTGCATAGATGAAAGCATTGATTTTTCACAGGGGCTTAGCCAATGTTAACTCACTTAATCTTTGTGTACATTACTTCACCTAATACTAAAAATAATTGATTTGGGGCTTGGTGGTTAAGAACATTGGCTGCTCATACAGAGGAGCTGGGCTTGGTTCCCAGCTCCCACACAACAGCTCACAAATGTCTGTGACTCCAGTTCCAGAGGATCTGATATCCTCTTCTTGCCTCTGTGGGCATCAGGCATACACATGGTGCTTATATACGTGTGTGTGTGTGTGTGTGTGTGTGTGTGTGTGTGTACAGGCAAACACTCATACATATAAAATAGAGATAAATAAATCTTTAAAAATTAAGCCAAATAACAATGAATTCTTTTTTTTCCTTATTTATCTGGGGTTTCACTGTGTCTGTCTCAGCCACAGTCAAGCAACTGAGATTACAGGCATTGCCACTGTGTCCAGCAAATAGTTAATTCTTACTGAATATCCAGTGTCTGCAAAGATCTCCATGCCACCACAACCTTAGGAATTTGGTTACTATCAGCATCAGTTGATTTTCCATATGAGGAAACTGAGACACAGAGCTGGTCACTTTGTTTTTTGTTTTATCCTCACGTAGGCTGGGATGTCGTTCCTCACATTCCGGGTATAGTATGATAGAGTAACTAAGGTGTGGGTTTGAATGGCTGGAGTGTAGCTCTGTAGAAGCTCAGCATTGCCATGGTCTGGAGTTTGAGTCCAGCACCACAGAACAAACATCAGACCTGAACTCTGAAGTCAGGCTGCATGGGCATAGGCAGATATATTACCTGTCTCTTGCTACCTAGGACCTTAGTTCAGCACCATCTCAGGAAATCTGAAAGAAATTACCGGGGATGGGGGAGGGAGGCATCTCACAAGGTCACGGTCACCTCAGAGCTCGGCTGGGAAACTAATTCCAAGCTCTGTCTCCTGCACACCTCCTCTCCACAAGCTGGCTCTATGATATGGCAGCTGGTTTCCCCAACTGAATAACCCAAGAGGGCACTGACGAGCAGGCCAGTGTCTCTTTGTAACTGACTCTGCAAGGCTGTGGCCCACACTTCCACCCCATTCTACCCATTCCAAGCCAATCAAAAACTCCAGCCTGCACAGGAATAGCAAAGTCCATGAGACTGTGAAGACAAAGTCAGATGTGGCACATGCCTGTAATCCCAGCATTTAAGAGGCAGAGACAGGAGGACTGGTGCCATTTTGAAGCCAGTCTTGTCTCCATGGTGAGCTCTAGACCATTCAGGGCTATGTAGCAAGATACCATCTCATATAAGCACGAAGACAAGGAGGTGGGAAGAGTAAATTCCCAGATTCCCTTTAACTTCTGAGCTTCTTTTTCCTTATATGTAAAATGGGGTTTTTTAATGTCCCCAGCTCAGAGTTAATCTAAGGCCTCAATGACACAATGCCATGAAGCCAGAAGACAGTCCAAAAACACCGAGTACTAGGTGAAGGTCAGTCATTGTATCATGCAACTAGAAGCTACTCAGGCACAGATGCCATCTTTCTTGATACTGTCTGTCCCTCTCCTGCCTGCCTAGCTCAATGCCTGGCAATTCCTCTCTCTACAGTGTCATCAAGTACTGGCAGTGTCAGGCTGGGAGCAGGAAAGAAAGGGACATTGCTTGCTTTCACAGAGCATGCCTGATACACAGTCATGACATGCTCTGCAAGCATCAAAGATTTCCTCAGGGGCATATCCAGAACACAGGGTCTGGAGTACGCATAGGCACTGGCTCCTGCTGCCACCAGCCTGCTCTGCTGACATGGTCTAGAACCACGAACAACCCAGGCCCCCATTACTCTCTTCTCTCACTGCTCCTGTGGGCCCTAGATTGCCAGGTTCTCCCCAAATATTTCCCTGTTGTTCCCCAGAGAGGCTTGCGCAAGGGCAAGCACAAGTTCTAGAATTTTCCGCCACCTCCCTGTGGCCAATAATAACTGTGACTTCCTGAGGCTTGTTATCAAGGGACAATATGTTACCCTTGAGGGTGCTTGGCTGCACTGGATGCTGCTTAGCATTAAGGAGAGTGAAGTAGAGGACCCATGGCAGACTGTGGACCAGGAAGGGATGGAATGCCCCAGAGGAGCAGTGGGCTGTCCTAAAAGTGCCTGCTCACCATATCCAGATCTGGGCTTGAGTCAGGTTTCAGGACTTGCCTCATTCTCATTGCTTGTGGATGGAGTCTTATCTGCCCAGTAGAGTGGATACCCCACTGCCCTGCCAGCTCCCCAGCTGCAACCTTTAAAAACTTAAATCAAAAGAAACATTTACAGGGCCGGAAGATGACTCAGAGGCTAAGAGCACCTGCTGCTCTTGCAGAGGACCTGGGTTCGGTTCCCGTCACCCACATGGCAGCTCACAACAATCTGTGACCCCAGTTCCAGAGAATCGAGCACATTCTTCTGACCTTCATCAGCACCAAGCACCCATAAGATGTATATGCATACATGTATGCAAGCAAAACACTCATATACATAAAATAAAAATAAGTAAATCCTTTAAAAAGAAACATTTTCCCACTTGCAAGTTAATTAACTGGAGTATTTTGTTACAGTGGTGACAAGCTGGCATCCCCAGACCCAGCCTCAGTGGGTATCCCAGTTCTCCTAATGGTTGTCTAAAGTTCTGAGTCCCTGTTTTAAATTCTGTTCTGCTAAAATAACTCTCGTGATTACTGTGCCTGCAGTTTAGCCTCAGATGATAATACTGTGGTGTGCGGACCCCATCACTTCACAACCGAAAATATCCTTTCACAAAACATAGGAAAAACATAGTCCTAAAATAAAAAGATGCTTTGTGAATTTTATTAAATCAGTCTCATTGGAAACTTCAAAATGAAGGAGAAGATAGTACCTAAGAGAACGAACACAGGAAGAAATAAAGAGCAGCTCTGAGTTGGGGCAAGAGGATGCTGAGAAGTACATGACTTCCACCAATGGCATGTTTAACCACAGTACCAGGGAGGCTGCCAGCCTGACGCCTACCATCTGCAGAGTCCCTGTCAGACGCCATAGATCATGTGACTTCTTTTACCCTGGCCCAGACTGGGAAACAACGAATGTTCTTGAATCTGAGGGTCTGTCTCAGAGAAGTAACCTATGTGATCTGTAGTAAACATTTGTGTACGTGTGTGAATCCATGTGTGTCTGTGTGTCTGTGTGTGTGCGTGTGTGTATGGATGTGTCTGTGTGTGTATATGTATATCCATGTGTGTATGTGCACGTGTGCATGTATGTACTTGTGTATCTATGTGTGTATGTGTGCATATGTGTACGCATCCGTGTGTGTATCTGTGTATGTACATCTGAGTGCACGTGTGCATGTGTGTATCATTGTGTGTTTGTGTGTGCATGTCTATATTTGTATGTGTGCATGTGTGTATCTGTGTGTGTGCATGTATATCCATATCTGCATGTGAATGCATGTGTATATCTCTATGTGTGTATGTATATACTCATGCATGTATGTGTGTGTGCATGTGCATGTGTGTATCTGTATGGGTATATGTGTGTGCATGTGTGTATCCATGTCTACATGTGTGTATGTGTGCATGCATGTCTGTGTGTCTACACATGTGTATATGCATGTGTGCATCTATGTGTGCATAGTGTGTGTGTGTGTGTGTGTGTGTGTGAGAGAGAGAGAGAGAGAGAGAGAGAGAGAATCTGTGTGTTTTGTTGGGAATAAAACACAGGGCCTTCCCCTACAGTCCTGGTGCATGATTTTAAGTGGAAACAGGTCTCAGAGAAATCAAGAGAGGAGAGCAAGGGGAGCTGGGAATGGAGTCTAAGGGGCTGCAGCAAAGCAGCCACGATGTGATAAGTCTTGTTGGGAAATCTGGCTTGATGTTTGGGATCACAGAATGTCGGCCAGCCACCCTTGCTCTGTGCGCGGGCTGTGACCGTATCAGTAGCTGTGGCAGCTTCAGTACCTGGAGCTTAGCCTGGCTGAGGAAGGCACAGGCTCAAGGCTGGGAAGGGGGCAGTGGAAGTAACTCTTAGTGAGCCAGCAGTCTGGCTGGTCAGGCCTTGAGAGTTCCTACCTAAAGTCAAAGGCAAGAACTCTAGAGATAGAATCTCCTCAGTAGTGAGGGATATGTTTTCCACTTCCCTCCAAATTTATGATGGGGGTTGGAGAGATGGCTCAGCTGTTAAAGTCTGGGCTCATAACCAGAAGTTTCTGATGGAAATTTCAACATACACAAAACCAGAGAGAATGGCACCATGGTCTTCTGAAGACCTGCCCATCGCCCAGTGACAGTGGTCATCAGCCCGGTGATGTCTAGAGCACCCTGACCTCCTGCATGTGTGACTGAATGAGACTTGGGGGTATTAAGTCTAGTTCCTTCCCTTTCCTCTGCCCAACAGCAGCTGGGGGACTGGCCAGCAATCCCTAGGGGAGCATGAAGGGTTCTCATGGGAGTTAAAGAAAGAGAAAGAACCCTGTAGTTGATCAGAGCTGTAAACAAAGGTAGTCGATGTTGGGTGGCCAAGGACACAAAAACCTCATGTCCAACACCTCAAGAGCTCAGGTGTCTGGGATCAAATGCTGACACATTGGGCGGAGTCCACGCTAGCCCTCTCCTTGGCTTGTAGAGACCATCTTCCTGTCCCTTTATATAATATTTCCTCTGTGCTGTGTCCATATTTCCTCTTCTTAGAAAAGGCTCTTCATATCGAGAGAGGACGGATCCTAATGACCTCATTTTAACTTGATTGTCTCTTAAAGACCCTCCCTCTGAAAAGGGTCCTGTTCTAAGGTGCTGGGGGTGAAGACTTGGCATGTGAAACTTGGGGGGAAGGGGAAGAAACACTGAATGAATGCCTTGGAGAAACACAAGCCCTCCAAAGGGTTTCCTTAGGTGGGAGATGGGCTGGGGAGAAAGGTCTGTGGGGTGAGGAGAGGCATGTTAGCCAGCTCCTAACAGACACCTGTGTTCCAGGGGCAGCACAAAATCTGAGACAGTAGGTCCACAGGGGCCTCTGGGCAGAGGCATGACTTGTTACTGGACATCTTAGTCCCAGAAGCTAAGCACTACTTGAGAAAAGAACCCCCAAAGGATTTGGGGTGAATATTTTATTCAGCTTCTAGTAATATATCTTGGGAATTCAGAATTATTTTGAAACATTGGAGAAGTAAAAAAATTTGATATTTCTGGGCTGGAAAAATGGCTCAGTGGTTAAGAGCACTGACTGCTCTTCCAGAGGTTCTGAGTTCAATTCCCAGCAACCACATGGTGGCTCACAACCATCTGTAATGGAATCTGATGCCCTCTTCTGGTGTATCTGAAGACAGCGACAGTATACTCACAAGTATAAAATAAATAAATAAATCCTTTTTAAAAATTTGATATTTCTACAGCCCTTCAGTTAACAGAATTATACTCGCCAAATGTAAGGTGGAGAGGCTGGACTCCTCTACGGGAGCACACACATCCAGCCTGGGCCCTTGACATCCCAGAGACAATTTCAAGGACACAGGATACACACATGCAAACAGACACACACAAATACATGCACACATATACACACAATATACAATTTCAAGGGAGCTCAGTCTGAAGCATTTAGGGTCCACGCCTGCCCCTTATATAATATATCCTGCCCCTGAGGTTTAGAAGATAGAGCTTGCCCTTAGATGGACACAGGTATGTCAGCATTACAGAATCATCATGTCAATGGGACCCTCTCCTGGTGGCTTTCCCTAAAGTTTCCCAGAGAAGTGACTATGCATTTGCGACCCACACTGAGGTCCTCTGTGAGCTGCGTCTCTCTGCACAGTCAACAGCTGCTCCCTGAGCTGGCTCAGAGCGAGCCTGCAGCCAGGTTTTGGGACCTTGTGTTTTGATGTCCTTACATGTCAGCCACTCTAATACATGTGTAGTGTTCTGGGTTCTTTCAGCATGTCCCCACACCTTTTACAGGAATGTCTTTGCTTTCTGTCCCGAGAAGGCATTCCAAATTCCCCTTGTCCTTTTTCCAGTCTGGAATAGGGGATTCATCAAAAGAGTCCTGGTTTTAAGAGTTTTAGAAGTAGTTTAACAAGGAAGGAAGGAAGGAAGGAAGGAAGGAAGGAAGGAAGGAAGGAAGGAAGGAAGGAAGGAAGGAAGGAAGGAAGGAAGGAAGGACTTAAGGAGCGATGGATGATGTGTTGTGAGAAAACTGTCACAAAATGTGTGCTTCTTTTCATAAGATTTCACAAATATCTGGCGAGATCACTCTCCCATGCCGGGGAAATTCCTGTATATAGAAACAGCTGAGGCCTCTCGCGTCAAATCCGTCTCCAGAATTATCTCACGCATCCCTTTCTGAGTCACCTGGCAAGACTGGCTTCATTCTCTGAAACTAACTCTTACCTACAGAGAGGCTGAGACCAATACTGAGCCAAGTAACTGCTGACATGGTGTCTTTCCCCTCGCTGCATGGGAGGGCAGCCATGACCTGCTGGCAGTGGGAGACCTCATCCTGGTCCTTCACACCACACAATGGCAACCTGGTGATCGCCTGTGGTCAGCTAGAATAACGATCAGGCTTTAGAAGACAGAGAGCGTCTGCTGCAGCCTATTGTGTAAGACTAAGGGGTATAAAACCTAGGTGTAAGCTGGCTGCTTCCAGCAACACAGAATGTCTAGAGACGTTAAGAGCTCAGAGCTTTTTCTTCCTTTAAAAAAATAGATTTATTATCAGGCTGGGAGGATGGCATAGCTTTATTGAGCTATAATTGGCACACATAAAATACCCATACTTAAAGTGAACAATTTGATCAATTTTAATATGTTTTATACAACTGTTCCTCAGTATTCATGGAGTTTGAAATCCAAGATCCTCTATAGACACCTCAAATCTATAGATGTTCAGGTCCCCTATATAAGTGGGGTAGCCTTTGCATACGAGCTATGCATAACCTCCTGTATACTTTAAACACTCTCTATTTTATATACCTAATATAATACAAATGCTACAGAAATAATGGTTAAGCTATTATTATTATTATTGTTTAGGGAAGAAAGACATCAAAAAATCTGTATGTTGGAATAGATACAATTGAGGTTTTAAAAGTTGTGCAAGTAGATTTCTTTATTACCTTTCCATACATGCACAGAGTGTCCTTTGGCCATATTTACCCCTCCTTCCCTTTCTTCCCCCACCCTCTCCCCTTTCACATCCCGAATGCTTTTACTCGCCTGTCTTCTTCTCCCCGGCCACCCAGATCCCATGTCGGAGAGCCAACGCCTGGTACTTGTCTTTCTGAGTCTGTGGTTACTTCATTAACGATGATGACCTCCAGTCCTAACCATGTCCCTGTAAACAACGTAATTTCACTCTCACTTATGATCGACCAAAAGTGTCATTGTGTGTGTATCCCACAATGTCTTTATCTGTTCATCCCTTGGTGGGTACTGCTATGGTTTGCATATGCTTGGCCCAGGGAGTGGCACTATTAGAAGGTGTGGCCCTGTTGGAGTAGGTGTGTCACCGTGGGCGTGGGCTTTAAGACCCTCATCCTAGCTGCCTGGATGTCAGTCTTCCACTAGCAGCCTTCAGATGAAGATGTAGAACTCTCAGCTCCTCCTGCACCATGCCTGCCTGGATGCTGCCATGTTCCCGCCTTGATGATAATGGACTGAGCCTCTGAACCTGTAAACCGGCTCCAATTAAATGTTGTCCTTATAAGACTTGCCTTGGTCATGGTGTCTGTTCCCAGCAGTAGAACCCTAACTACGACAGGTACCCAGGCTGGTTCCACATCCTGCCTATTGTGGAGAGGGTTGTAATGAGCACGGAGAGGCAGATGTCCCTATAATAAGTAGACTTTGCATCTTTGAGGCATATACAGAGAAAATACAGCTGGACCACGGCTTATATACCATGGCGGACTAGTTTAGATGTCTACTGCAGTTGTTAGAGTTCCTTTTCCACCAACCTTTGTTATTCATTCTTTTATCCCTCCCTCCCTCTCTCCCCCTCTCCCTCCCTCCCTTCCATCCTTTCTTTTATAATAACCATTCAGGCTGAAGAAAGATGGAAATTTTTAATTTTAAAAACATTTTTAATTTAATTACTTTATTTTATAGATGTGGGTGACTTGCCTGAATGTATGTCTGTGTACCACGTGCAAGCCTGGTGCCAAGGAGCCTGAAGAGGGCATTGGGTCTCCTGGAATTGGAGTTATAAATGGATTTGAGCTATCATGTGGCTGCTGGGAATTGCACCCAGGCCCTCTGGAAGAGCAGCCACTGCTCTTAGCTGCTGAGCCGTCTCTCCACTCCAGATCTTAATATATTGTGATGTATAATTCACTGATAGCTAAGATTTTAATAATATTTATTACCTTTCTTTTTGAGATAAGTTCCTGGCTGGCCTGGAATTCCCTCTGTAGACCAGACTGGCCTCAAACTCACAAGGATCCTCCTGCCTCTGCCTCCCAAGAGCTGAGATTAAAGATGTGCACCACCACTGCTGGGTCTTTCTTTTCTTTCTTCCTTCCTTTCTTCCTTCTTTCCTTTCTCTGTTCCTTCCTTCCTTCCTTCCTTCCTTCCTTCCTTCCTTCCTTCCTTCCTTCCTTCCTTCCTTCCTTCTTTCCTTTCTTTATCTTTCTTTATTATTTTTAATGGACTTAAAACACTCTCTGTCTCTCTCCACTCTTTCTATCTCAAGCCTCTGTCTCTGTGTCTCTCTGTCTCTGTGTCTCTGTGTTTCTGTTTCTCTCTGTCTATGTCTCTGTATCTCTGTGTCCCTCTCTGTCTCTCTGTGTCTTTCTCTGTGTGTCTCTGTATCTCTCTGTCTCTCTCCCTCTCTCTCTCTCTCCCTCCTTCTCTCTCCCTCTCCCCCTTTCTCTCTCTCTAAGGATTGAACCCAGGGCCTTGTGCCCCATTGAGTTTACACCCTCAGGTGCCACAATTTGTATTTCTTTGAAAAATTATCAATTCTGTTGCCTGTTTATCAATTGGATCATTTTTGCTTTTGATATTTACTCTTTGGAGTTCTTAATGTACAGTGGATATTAATGCCTGTCAGATGAAGAGTGGGCCCAGGTTCTCTCCAGGCTGTCTCTTCGTTCTGTTGCTTGTTTCTTTTGCTGTATTAAAACCTTTTAATTTAACAGACACAATCTTTATAGAAAAACATGTTTATTGGTTTTTTGCATTTATGTTTAGGCGTGGGGAGAATGATCAATATCACAAGGCACATGTGATGGTCAGAGGACACAGAGAACCTGTGTGGGTTGTGGGAATTGAACTGAAGTCGCCAGGTACACAAGGCAAGTGCCTTTCCCTCTTAGCCATCTTGCCTACCTTCAAAAGTATTTTCTAAGGGCCAGTGAAGATGGCTCATAGGGTTAAGGCATTTGCCATTAAGCTTGACAACCGAGATACACACACACACACACACACACACACACACACACACACACACACACACACACACACACATAGTAGAAGACTCTGAGGATCAGAACTTAGGGCATCAGGCAAGCCACTGAGCCATCTTGTCAACTCACAGTTTGTTTGCTGTTCACTTGTTTATGGATAGTTGGATTGTTTCTAGTTGTAAATAGAACTGCTATAAATATCATCTCCGAGGGCTTTGGAAGGCAGCCATGCTCAGCAGGACAGCACAGAGGTCTTTGTGTGGATATACGCTTACATGCTTTCACTTTTCTTAGCTAAACCTGAGCTAGATTGGATAGTGTCCTAGCTAGTTTTATGTCAACTTGGCACAAGCTAGAGCCATCAGAGAGGAGGGAACCTCAGCAGAGAAAATGCCTCTATAAGATGAGACAAGACTGTAGGTCATTTTCTTAATTACTGACTGATGTGGGAGGGCCTAGCCCATTGTGGGTGGGGAGACCCCTGGGCCAGTGGTCCTGGAAAGCAGGCTAAGTCAGCCATGCAGTGCAGACCCTCCATGGCCTCTGCATCAGCTCCTGCCTCCAGGTTCCTGTCCTGACTTCCTGTGATGCTGAACTGTGAGGTGGACGTGTAAGCTGAGTAAACCTTTCTTCCCCAAGTTGCTTTGGTCATGGGGTTTTATCACAGCAATAGTGACCCTCACTACAATGGGACTGCATCATACGTGTCTGCTTAACTTTTTAAGAAACTGTGATACTGTGTCCCAAAGTGGTTGTAGCGTATCACTTCTCATTCCTGTCAGTGATGGATAAGCTTTCCAGTAGCTCATGCCCTGTCTAGGCTTCGATGCTCCGTCTCGGATTCTTATAAGTGTGTGGGGTCTTAGGTGTGATTTGCTTTGCTTTTCCCTTATGACAGATGATATAGGACAGCTTTTCATGGCTTCATATTATCTATATAATCTATATGTCTCTGTCTATCTTGCTGGCTTCTCTCTCTCTCTCTCTCTCTCTCTCTCTCTCTCTCTCTCTCAACTATTATTGAGTTTAGCGAGTTCTTTATGGGTACTGCAAACCCTTGTCATATATGTGACTTGCTCATGACTTTCACAATCTGTGACTCTTTCATGGATTTAACAGTCTTTGTACATGTTCAAGAATGTATGTTCAGATGCATGTGCAGAGGCCAAATATCACCTCAGGTGTAGTTCCTCAGGAGCTGTCCAGCTTGGTGTTTTTTTGTTTTTTTTTTTGTTTGTTTGTTTTTGTTTTGTTTTGTTGGGGTTTTTTTGGAGACAGGCTCTCTTACTGGGGCTGACTACTAGCTTATCCTGGCTGGTCACCAAGCTTCATGACCGGCCTGTCTCTGCCTCCCCAGAGCTGGTTTTACAAACATGTGTCACTGTGCCTACTTTTTGTGTGGGTGCTGGAGAAATCATACACAGAAAACATTGAGTTATCGCCCCAGCCCCTCATTTAAACCACCTGACATAGGTGCTGGGAATCCAATTCTCTTCAAGAAGAGAAGCAAGAGGCCAGCATGTATGTATGTGTGTATGTGGTGTGTATGTGTGTGTGTATGTGGTGGGTGTGTATGTGTGGTGTGTATGTAGTGTGTGTGTGTGTGTGTTTGTGTGTGTGGTGTGTATGAATGTGTGTGTGGTGGGTATGTGGTGTGTGTGTGTGTTATTTTTGTTGGTTTAGATAGAGTCTCACTTTGCAGTTCTTGACCTCCCCGTTTTTCCCTCAGTTCCAAGGTTACACCAGTGCAGCACTGTCTTAGTTAGGGTTTCGATTGCTTTGCTGGATCACAATGAAAAGCAGGTTGGGGAGGAAAGATTTATTAGGCTTCACTTCCACAGCACTGCCCATCACTGAAGGAAGTCAGGACAAGAACTCACACAGCGCAGGAACCTGAGGCAGGAGTTGATACAGAGGCTATGGAGGGTGCTGCTTCCTGGTTTGCTCAGCCTGCTTTCTTATAGAACCCAGGAGCACCTGTCCAGGAATGGCCCCACACACAGTGGGCTGAGCCCTCCCACATAAATCACTAATTAATAAAATGTCCTTAAGGGTTTGCCTTCAACCCAATATTATGGAGACATTTTCTCACCTGGTGCCTCCTCTCTGCTGTCCCTAGCTTGTATCAAGTTGACATAAAAC
>CM052713.1:26900064-26918582 GCA_028551405.1 Uromys caudimaculatus
GTGGCCCCAGTAAAAGGGAATGTCAAGGTGGGAATATGGGAATGGGTGGGCGGGTAGGTGGGAGGAGGAATTCCCTCACAGAGGCGGGGAGGGGGAGGGGACACGGGGTTTCCAAAGAAAAGGGGAATCATCGGAAATGTAAATAAAATATCAAAAAAAAAAATTAAATAAAAGAATGAAAAAGGAAAAAAAAAAAAAACTAGCAGGTACAACCACTGGATCTGGCTACTACACATTTTGTATTAATAAAGTCTAACCCATCCAAAAAAAACCTGTGAAGCAGCGTGGAGCGATGGTTCAGCAGTTGAGAGCACTGTTTGCTTTTCCTAGATTAAACTCCCAGCACCCCCACGGCAGCTCATAACCCTGTGTAACTTGGGGATCTGATGCCTTCTTCTAACCTCTGTGTGCACTACATACACACGCTACACAGCTACAGCCGGGCAATATTGAGGGCCAGTGAAAAGGCTCCGAAAGTAAAGCTGAATGCCACCAAGCCCCACAACCTGAGTTTGCTCCCTGGCACTCACATGACAGACTCCTTCAAGTTGACCTCTGACCCCCATGTGGATTAAGGCATGTGTGCCCCCTACATCAAACAAATAAAATTCTAAATAATAATAATATCAAATAGTTGGAAAAGTTAATAAATTATACTTTTAGTGTTTTGTCAAGGAAATCTTTGCCTAATTCAAAGATGTTCTTTGCTCTATTCTAGAAGTTTACATTTCACATTTAGGTCTAATGAAAATTTTGAGTTATTTTTTTGGGGTGTATGGTGCTGGGCAAAGTTCAGAACCCTTTTTTTTTCTGGAAACGTCAGATACTAAAGACTTTAATCTTTATGGGTTATAAGATCTCTCACAGATGTTCAGATCTGTCATTGCAGTGCAAAAGCTGCGGAGACAGTAAGTAATATGGCTGTTTCAATAAAACTTTATTTATAATAACCACCAGTGGGTTGCATGCGGGCTCCCAAGGCTGCGTTAATGATTCTTTCTGAAAATTTAAATCCTGCTGAGCCTTTCCTGAGAGCAGGCGCTGTCCCCATCCACACCAGTCTCTTGAGTTTGCTCATTTGTTCAAAGATCCTTAACAAAAAGAACCTTACAAAAGGATGCTCATTTTCCTCATGCCTTGTGCTCCTTCCTCCTCATTGTTTCCAATATGCAAATGAGTGCATCTTCCCATATGTGCAGTGAGACTGAGGATCCAATGTGTCTCCATGCCAGGCTCTCAGGTTCACGAGGCAAACCTCCAGGCTCCTTGGTCTCATTTTCTCTGCCTACTTTGCAATGACCAAAATGAAAAGAAAAACTTGTTGAGTCAAATTCTTCTCCCACTTCTGTGTGATCTTATGGTAGATCTCTTCTTCTCTTTCTCCGATGGGGGAAATGACTTCTCCTAATCTCTTCCATGTTATTGAGCAAACAAGCAGAGGTCTCCTCATGCACCTGGCTCAGTCTCCACCAGGCAATCCCAGACTTACCCTTTCCTTGGGCGGTTTATAAGCTCTGCTTTCTTTCTTTAAAAAACAAAAAGCAAAACAAAACACGATGCAAATGTGAAGAATCAATATTATTTTCTCTTTGAAAGTAATTCTAGAAAGCCCAGCCCCAGGATTTTGCAATCTGTCACAGTCCCTCAGTGGCCCAGCCTGTTGCCAGGGAGAGAGATTACCTAGGTTTGGGGAAGGTCAGCCAGCCCCAGCAGTGTCTAGCCCAGCCTGGCTTGCCGGTGCTCATCACAGAGGCAGAGTCATCTGTGCTCAGCCTGGACAGGACCACTCCAAGGCTAAGCAGAGAGGCCACCGGGAGGAGAAAGAACACTTAGCACCACTCTGGCCCCTCCAGGCCACTCTAATCACCACCCACGCCTGTGGAGGACACAGCACGGTTCACCAGTAGGCATGGCAGGCAGGCTGGCTGCTGGCTGTCAGCAGCCTGGAAACAGGAAGGTCTTTTAGAACCAGAGACTTCATCTGCAAGGCCCTGGGGGCCCTGCTTTGAACACAGAAGATGAAAGAGCAGATCTCTAGGCTACTAGAGGGGTAGCTACACACGCAGTACAGACATGAAAATATTTATCACAGTCCTCTATAAATGTATGCAAGAGCTGGAGAGCCAGAACTGCACCTCATTCCAGCCTAGACAACAAACATTCGGATCTGTCAAGAGTGAATTCATTTATTCGTTATTATTAAGAACGTTTCCCACTTGACATCAGGGGGAATCATTTGAAAAGGACTTTCCATCGGTATCGTCTTCCTGGTAACAAGTCACCCTGGGAGGTACCCTTGCTGGCTCGACAGTTCTGAGGCCACACAGCTGGAACTAGAGGAGAGCTGTGTTGTACAGGATTATCCTCTAAGACAAACAACCACCATCTTGGGGCAGTCAGCTGTGCCCCCACTTGCAAAAGATCTTCCCAGCTGGGCTTGTTGACAGTTTACACTGTTCGTTCCCAGTGAAATGGGGAGGGGCATGAGGCCCTCCTCCTCTCAGCTTCCAGCTATTCCTCACTACCTGTGTGTCCATGTGGCCTTGGGGAGGGGCCAGCAGATAGGGAAGTCTACAGGAGGAGTGGGGTGGTCCATCTATGTGGCTGTGAGAAAATTATCATTCCCACTGGGTAAAGACTTTCCAATATAGGCTTTGGTGGGGAAGCACCCACATACCAGTAAGTAACCCCCTCTCCTATGCTCTGTAAGGAAGCCCAGGAAACTCACTGTTTTGAACCCAGTGAACTTTGAAGAGATGGTGCCTTAGTTTGTCACTGGGACCTTATGAGGAGGGTGAGATGTTTTCATTTCCCCCAGTGTACTGTCTAGTTTTATGTGTCAACTTGATACAGGCTGGAGTTATCACAGAGAAAGGAGCTTCAGTTGAGAAAATGCCTCCATGAGGTCCAGCT
Organism: Uromys caudimaculatus; assembly: GCA_028551405.1. Taxonomy (NCBI): domain Eukaryota; kingdom Metazoa; phylum Chordata; class Mammalia; order Rodentia; family Muridae; genus Uromys; species Uromys caudimaculatus. Next base: position 26,902,978 of record CM052713.1, read on the forward strand.
GTAAGGCATTTTCTCAATTAGTGATCAACATCTGTGGGCTGGTAGTCTTGGGTTCTATAAGAAAGCAGGCTGAGCAAGCCAGGGGAAGAAGCAAGCCAGTAAGCAGCATTCCTCCATGGCCTCTGCATCAGCTACTGCTCCTTGACCTGCTTGAGTTCCAGTCCTGACTTCCTTTGGTGATGAACAGCAGCATGGAAGTGTAAGCTGAATAAACCCTTTCCTCTCCAACTTGCATCTTGGTCATGATGTTTGTGCAGGAATAGAAACCCTGACTGAGACACCCAGGGAAGGGATGTTAGCAAGCTAGAGAGATTTCCCAGTTGTTCTGACTCCTAGTTTAGTGTTCGTCCCCTGAAGTCACCTCCGTGTGTTTGCCATCATGTGGAAAGCCTTAGTAAGGAGGTATGAGGAGGACGAGAAACGGGAGGACGAGGAGGGCTGGGATTGACAGCCGCAGAGCCAACCCTGCAGGAGCGAGCTGCTAGCACCCCATCCCCTGCCCCACCATGCTCCCCTTCTCTCGGAATATGTTCTCCAAACCCCATTTAGGGAGCAAACATCTTAAGGAGTAGGCTCTGTCAAGAGCTTTAAATGGCACCCTGCCCCCTCCCAATATCTAAAATAGGTCTCAAATTATAAAATGATATGTAAGCATAATTTAAGGAGACAAAGCCTGGGGTGTTGATATTCGGTACCAGGTCCACACGATAATTATTGAAATAAATGGACACAGGAAACAGAATAGAAAGACCTCAGAAGAGGTCAGGATCCTGGCCTGGGATTCTTTCCCTGGCCTCGGATTCTTTCCATTCTGTGCTACTAAGGAAGTTGTGGGCTCTCGGTGTGAGCCTAAGTGTGTACTTTTGGAGCGGGCACTTCCACAGTGGGGAAACCCAGTCTTTTATCGCCAAACCTGAAGTTCGATGTCGCTGCCTTCCAAGAAGGTTGCCTTTGACTTTTCTAATGAAAAATTAATAGGCACTTACTTGCTGCTGCCTTTAATTACATTTGCCTGAGACGAGTGTCTGCCAACTAGCAAGGCTCTGACTGGCTTCTGCGCTGTATCCACTCTCAGCAAAGCTCATTTGGCTTAGGAAGAGGAAAGGTACCATTTTGGCTGAGCAGCCTGAAGAGGCAGCAATATCCTGGGATGGGCATGGTATCAGATTTTCTGATAATGGGTTTTCATGCATTAGCCTGGCCAGGGAGCCCAACCAGACAGATCTGAGAAGCAGAGCAGGCTTCTAAACCTGGGGACCAGGGACCTCTAGACACCAAGAAAACTTTTAAAGAGGCTCACAAAGCACAGAATGTAGGCCTACCTAGTGAACACACTGTCCCACTGATACAAAACCACTCTTCTTATTGAGATTGGCAAATTATAGTCAATTAGCTTAATTACTTAATAATAATAACAGTCACAAATTATGTATTTTCTAAGCTAAAAGAATATATACTAGTCATGTGTGGCGGCTTATGACTGTATTCTTAGCACTCAAGAGGCTTGGGAAGTAGAATAGAGAGATTGTAGTTAGCCTGGCTGACTGCAACAAGACACACATACAGACAGACAGAGAGAGAGAGAGAGAGAGAGAGAGAGAGAGAGAGAGAGAGAGAGAGAGGTGGGGTAGTACATATGTACTGCAATGGTTTGATACTGTCTTCACAAAATTCACATGCTGAAGGCTGGAGAGATGGCTCAGCAGTTAAGAGCACTGACTGCTCTTCCAGAGGTCCTAGTTCAATTCCCAGCAACCACATGGTGGCTCACAGTCATCTATAATGGGATCCGATGCCCTCTTCTGGTGTGTCTGGAGACAGTTTTAGTGTACCCATAAATACAATAAAACAAAACTTAAAACAAAAATTCACATACTGAAATATTAATCCCTGAACAGCAGTATTGGGAGGTGTGGGAGTTATTTTCACACAAAGGGTAGAATGAATGAATGAATGCCTTTTTGTAGAAAAGAAAGGCACATGGTGAATGTGCCTCCTTGTACTTGAGTTAAAGGAGCAAGGGCCTCACCAGATGTGTCAGCCATCTTGAATTCCAGCTTCCAGAACTGTGGGGAAATAAATCTCTTCTCGGTGTTGATGCAAAACATGGCTCTTGCTCCAGAAGGAACAATATATAGTTTATTCTGAGGTAAATATAAGTAACCAAGGGTTGTGAGAATGGACCAGGTGGCTCTGAATGGCATATTCCATCATGAAAGAGGTTATATGAATTCTGACGGCCACCGAATAAAAGAAAGGCAGAAATCAAAGCGCTTACCACAGTGTGGGGAAAGTAGGCAGGGACATCAAGCAGATGCGGAATAGAAGATCTGGATGGGGGGGTATGGAGGGGATGGGTGAGGGGTGGAGGTGGAGAGGGGATGGGTGAGGGGTGGGGGTGGAGAGGGGATGGGTGAGGGGTGGGGGTGGAGAGGGGATGGGTGAGGGGTGGGGGTGTGGAGGGGATGGGTGAGGGGTGGGGGTGTGGAGGGGATGGGTGAGGGGTGTGGGGGTCTCTTCTGTAGCTTTCAGATGTTATAGCATTCTTAGTGTTAGAATAGCAATAAAGGTCCATTAAGGAAAAAACTCCTTCTAGTCAAGAGAATAGAATCTCTGTCCTAGGTGGAAACCTGACATTTCTGTTGAGCTGGGTCAATCACCTAGCTAAGGGACCACCCCCAGGAAGGTGGGAAGGTGGGTTCACCATAAACCAGCCATGCTAATGAGATAGATGAAATAATTATTAGCCTCCCTTTGAGATAATGTACTTTTTTTAAAAAGATTTACTTATTTGCATGAATATACTGTGGCTGTCTTCAGACACACCAGAAGAGAGCGTCGGATCCCGTTACAGATGGTCGTGAGCCACCATGTGGTTGCTGGGAATTGAACTCAGGACCTCTGGAAGAGCATTCGGTGTTCCTAACCTCTGAGCCATCTCTCCAGCCCAAGATAATTTTACTTTTCCTTCCCAGAATTCCCACTCCCTGGTGCAGTCCCTACAAGCTGGGCTGCCTGGCTCAGAAAGGTGTAACTTTTCTCTCTTTTCCTGGACAGAACCAAAGAATACTTTTTTTCTGGTACTGTGCGCTTCCTTACTTTTCGATACTGTCCTGCTCTTTGACGTGCGGACCTGCCGCCGCCGTGCGGCTACCTGCCGCCGTGCGGACCTGCCGCCATGCGGCTATCTGCCGCCGTGCGACGATCTCGTTGCTTTAACTCATGCTTTGTGACTTTTTTCCATCTCTCCTCCATCCTCCCTTTCAGGAGCAGCAACTGAAGTTTACAAGCTCACCTGCCCTGGGTTCTTTTTCCTTTTACATATTAGTAAAACTGTCCTCTAGTTTCTACTTGAGTCTACTCTTTAAAATTCTTTTATTATTGAAGCTGAGAACCCCAGGAGGGGACCCCAATTTTCCCAGTATCATCTGGCAATCATGAAGGGACACCCCCTATCTGGTCATATTAGCTTCAAGGTTGGTTGAAGTTAACTAACACATTTCAAAATGGTCACAAAATGTGAGGTCAGAATCAAAGGTGGCTGGAAATGGCTGGTAAAGGGATGAAAACTAGCTCAATATGGTTGAGTCTTCACCTGGGGCAGTCCACCTTTCCCCAGTCACAAAGTTCCAGTCAGTCTGAAGATTTTCCAACAGAGGTGTGGCTTCATTAGTTCATACCTTAACAGAGCCCTCAGTCTCAGCTATTCTGTTACATAGAGCAGACTAAAGAATGAAAGGGACTTTAACATTAAACAACAAACAAACAAACAAACAAACTCTAAAAATGGTCTTTGGGTAGGAAAAGACTAAGAACTCAGGATGTCCCGTCTATAATTGTGAAGAAGGACTTTTTTTTAAAAAAAGATTTATTTATTTTTAATTTATATGAGTACACTGCAGCTGTCTTCAGACACATAGAAGAGTGCATCGGATTCCATTACAGATGGTTGTGAACCACCATGTGGTTGCTGGGAATTGAACTGGGGACCTCTGGAAGAGCAGTCAGTGCTCTTAATGGCTGAGCCATCTCTCTCCAGCCTGAAGAAGGACTTTTGAAGTATTTTAAAATATTCCATTTCCCCTCCCTCAGTTTAAACAGCTTTAATGAGAAGTTATTTACATGCCATAATCTAGGCCCAATTAATGTAGGATGATTAATTTTATTAAGTATATTTATGGGGCTGTGGAGCTATCATCATAATCTTAAAACAAATTTCAGCATTCCATTGTATTCATCATGACTGACTCCCTGTCTTCCAGCCTGAAGTAACTAACTACTGGGCTACTTTGTTTCCGTGGATTGGCTTCTCTGTAACCTCTGGTCTACTTTGTTTCCATGGATCTGCTTCTTTTGGTTATTTTATACAAATGGGATCATATCGTTTCTGGTCCTTGTGATTAGTGGAATGTTATGAATCAGCTATATGAACAAAGATTCCTCAACAGAAGCCGTGTCTCGCTGTGAACAAAAGACTTGAAGAATGAGTCTGTGTCTGCAGAGACTGATGGACTGCTTGGAACTTCAGTACTGTGGAGAGATTAGAATTTTGCAGGTTCAGAGGCTAATTACTTTATCTTGGACTAGTTTTAGCTTCTGGAACAGCCATGCCTTGCCCCACTTTGTGTTGGAGCTAACATCTTGTGATAATTAAATAAAAACCTCCTAGAGGCTATTAACTTAGCAGAATACTAGCTTTGGCCAACCCAAGAGCTAAGAATGTCATGTTATCCAAATAACATTTTGGGCCTATAAAGTAGCTCTTCCTATCTTGTTGTATCTGCCTGACTTAGCATTCTAATGTTGTGAAGAGACACCATGACCAAGGCAACTCTTATAAAAGGAAGCATTTAGCTGGGTTACAGTTTCAGGGGCTTAGTTCATTACTATCATTGTTGGTAACACTGGGGTATGCAGGCAGGTACTTGAGCAGTAGCTGAGAGCTCTACATCCTGATCTACAATCAGAGAGAGGCGAGAGAGAGAGACAGAGAGAGAGAGACAGAGAGAGACAGAGAGAGACTGGGCCTGGCTTAGACTTTTGAAACTGCAAAGCCCACCCCTAGAAACACACTTCCTCCAACAAGGCCACACCTCCTAATCCTTCTAATCCTTTCAAACAGTTCCACTCCCTGGTGACCAAGCATTCAAATATATGAACCTATGGTGACGATTCTCATTCAAAATACCACATGTACCCCACAATGCATTTTAAATTTGCCTTGTTTTATGACTTTGTTTGTTCTGTAAAACTATAAAAAGCACTGTGAAACTGCTTCCATGTTGGAACACGAAATTTGGTGCAATCTAAATCTATGTTCCTGGGTTGTGGTCACTCAGAATAGCTCCATAATAAACTCTTTCTTATCTCTTTCTTAGTTCCTTTAAGGTGACAGCTGTGGTTTGTTTTTTTTTTTACCTCAACAGCCTCAATAACCTAACTCCTGTGAATACTTTCAGGCTCCCACATATGCCCCTTTCTAAGCTTTTCAGGATCACCCTGACACACAGGAATATTTTTCCTATTAATTTGCTACCCCTTGTCTGGATTGCCCTAGAAAAGCTAGGCCTAAGTGGCACAGCCTGTTTGTGATCAACAGACACCATGTTCTTCATCTCTAGTTTCCCTCAGCTCTGACTTCTTGGGGAGGCATCTTCTGACGCTTCCTGGGCTCCCCCAGGTCCATGGTACCTAGCAGTCTTCTCTTCCAGTGGGTAACCAGCTTCTGTTGAAAGGATCAATGACTCATGAGGATGTTTCCAGATTTTTAGGAAGAAAAGATTCAGGGAAAAGCAAAGCCAAGGCAGGAGTGTGGTGGGCTCTGGAGTTCAAGGGCAGATGGGTGGCAGGCCTTGTGCAGAGATGCCAGGTCTTTTAAAGGTCCTGGGAAACAAAGGGGCTTCCACCTACCTCCAGTAGCAATTGGAACAACCTATTAGTCACTCCTTTTGCTGGAGGCTTTATCCGCCTCCATTAAAATGCAAATGTCAACACCTGGGAGCGTGCAGGATCACACCGTGGTCCCAGGCTCTGCTCTAAGCTCTGCAGGGTTTCTGCTCTCTCAGGTCCAGGTGAGGCTGGAGTTTGGGGGAAAAAATCTAGGTTCTCTCAATCTCTCTCTCTCTCTCTCTCTCTCTCTCTCTCTCTCTCTCTCTCTCTCTCTCTCTCTCTCACCAAATGCACACTCCCCATTCTTGGGTTCCAGGGCAAAAAAGACAGGTCAAGAATAAGGGCAAGGTCCTCTTGACTTCTCAGAGTTCATGCTGTGCACAGGCTGGGAAATGGGAATGGCTCCAAGAGACCTAAGGCATTTGTGGCCGTGGGCTAAGACACTAGGTACACACATAGATGACCTGCGCTTCAGACACCCAGCTCCCTGTTACCTACCCTAACACGGGGGTGGGGGCTGGGGGAAGGGGGCCCTCTATCATCCAGTTTGAAGCATAGGGCTTGCTCTGAAAATGAGTTTGTCATTTCTACCTAACGGCATGGGTGATCTTTAAGATCCTTTGCATCCTGGTTGCGCTCCGGAAAATGGGTCCTCAAAGTATGATGCTCCAGGGAGATGAAAATTCTGAACTAGCTCATACCTCAGCTCTCCCTGGCATTCTGTCCTCAGGACTTACCACTTCCCTTCTAACCTGAAGCAGGAGCTTTCTCTGTAGTTCCTAGGCTACCTTGAGACTGGATCCTCCAGCTTGGAAGAAAAACTAGAGAAGCAGCCAGATAAATCTGGTCCTGGGACATTGTCTGTTCTCACCCCTAAAAGTCAGATCCCAGTCCCTCTCCCTTAGGAAGAGGGTGTTTAACCCCTTGTATGCATTTCATACTGTGAATGAATGTTTCTTAATGTGTATCCCAAAGGGCTGGGGGAGTAGCATAGAGGTATACAGCCTTATCTAACATGCTCTAGGCTCTGGGTTTGGTTCTGGGTGATAAAGAAAAAAATTACACAGGTAGGAATAGTAGGGCAAGTAGCACTTGGAAGGTCAAGGCAGGAGGATGAGGGGTTTAAAGCCACTGTATTCCATAAGGAATTTGGGACCAGCTGGGTTACATGAGACCCTGTCTCCAATAAATAAATGAATGAATAAAAATGTGTGCCTTTTCTCCTATTCATCTGCTTGTTTTATTTTTATTTTTTAAAGTGTTAATTTTATGTGTAGGGGTACTCTGCCTGGGAATGCCAAAAGAGGGCATTAGATCCCTCGGAACTGGAATTACAGATAGTAGTTAGTCCCCACGTGGGTGCTGGGAATCGAATCCAGGTCTTCTGCAAGAGTAACCAGTACTCTTAACCACTGAGCCATCACTCCTGTCCCCCGCTCCTTTATTTCTTTTCCTTTTCCTCCCTCCCTCCCTCCTTCTTTCCTTTCTTCTTTCTCCCCTCCCCCAAGACAAGGTTCTCTGGGTAGCCCTGGTGGTCCTGGAACTCACTCTGTAGACCAGGCTGACTTTGAACTCAGAGATCTGCCTGCCTCTGCTTCCTGAGTGCTGGGATTAAAGACATATGTCACCATCTTTAATTTCAGCCCCTTAGTTTTCTTTTTGAGACAAGGTTTCACTTTCTTCTTAAGGCTGGCTTAAAATTTATTGTGTAGCTCAGACTGGCCTTGAACTCACTGCAAACCTCCTATCTCAGTCTCCTAAGTGCTGGGGTATAGGCATGAAACACCACATTCAGCTTGTCTGTTTCTTTCATAGACTCAATTTTCAAACCCTTGGGAGGTGGTAAGTTCCTCCTGCTCTACGTGCTTGAAAGAGCCTGTGTTCTTAGAATTTCTAAATCTTTTTGAAGAACCCACTTCAGGAGGCAGGTCTCCTGAAAACATGCAGAAGAGAACTTCTCTTTTATTTTCAAACAGGGTCTCTAGCCCATGCTGGTCTCAAACTTCTCCTGTAACTGGGGATGAGCTTGAATTTTAATCTTCTTTTCTCTATCTCTCTGATACGGAAGATTACAAGTATGTTGGACCATGTCAGGTTCATGCAGTGCTGGGGGTAGAATTTAGAGCTTCAGGCATGCTAGGCATCTTAGAGTTTCTATTGCTGTGATAAATACCACGGACCAAAAGCAATGTGGGGAGGAAAGGGTTTCACCTTGACAGTCCATATCACAGTCCATCACTGAGGGAAGTCAGGGCAGGACCTGGAGGCAGGAGCTGATGCACAGCCAATGGAAGAGTGTTGCTTACTGCCTTGCTCCTCTTGGCTTGCTTAGCCTGCTTTCTAATAGCACAAAGGGCAGTATTGTCCACAGTGGGCTAGCCCTTCCATATCAATCACTAATCCAGAGAATGCTCACAGACTTGCCTACAGGTAAATCTGGTAGGAGCATTTTCCCAATTGATGTCCTGTCTTCCCAAATGACACTAGCCTATGTCAAATCGACATTAAAAACTAGCTAGCCTGTTAGGTAAGCACTCTACCAGCAGGGCTCTCCTCAGCCCAGGAAAATTCAGTTCTGACCCTGAGTTCCTTCCTAAGGGCTTTTCATTCCTGCACTTGGCCACCCATTGCTCTTCCATACTGTGGTTTGGCTTGGCTCTGAGCTTTCTCTTCTTCCTTTTCCTCACAGATCCCTGCTCCTAAGTATCACAGGCATTTGAGGGCAGGACATGTGCTGATTCATACACATTTACACCAGCTTGCTTGTACTTCTTCAGACCCACAGTCCTGTCCAAATCCTTCAACATGTTAAGAACACTTGCATTTATTTTTTAACTACTGTACTGAGGTAGAACTTTCAAGAGGTAGTTTATTGTATGTGTGAGTGTGTGTATGTGCACGCACCTGCATATACACTTGTATACAAATGCCCTGAGAGGCCAGAAGTGGGCGTTGGATCTCCTGATGTTGGAGTTACGGGTTGTTTGTGAGCTGTCTGATGTAGATGCTGGAAAGCAAACTCCAGGCCTCTGGAAGAGCAGCAAGTGCCTTTTAGTGCTGAGCATCTCTCCATTCCCTGAGATAGAACTTTGGCACCATGAAGTGCACCCCAGTCATCGAGTGCATTACCCAGCATTTATGGGAGTGCTGGAAATCGAATGCTCACCTCATGTTTGAGAAGCAGGAACTTTGCCCACTGAGCCATCTCCCCAGAGATTCCATTCTGTGATTCAATGGTTTCTAGCATATATACAGAGTTATACAACCATCACTATAATCTAATTTTAAAACATGTTCATCACCCTAAATCTACCCATGAGCTGTCACTACCCAGCCCTCTTCTCCCCTAGGCCTCAAAACCCACTAATCTATGTTCTGTCTCCGAATTTTCTGCATTCGTGTGTGTGTGTGTGTGTGTGTGTGTGTGTGTGTGTGTGTGTGTGTGTGTGTTAGCTCCAAGTATGACCCTCTACTAGTGGGGCTTTAAGCTGAGTGGGCAAAAGAGTGTGTAAGTAGGAGAATGCTATCAGAATTGACTTCTCTAGGAATGACTGCATATTCTAAAACACTTCTGATTCTAAAGTAGATATATTCTTCGAAAAAAGCAGTCTAGAGTACTGTAGAATGAAGTCCTGAAGGGTAACAGAGACATAAGGGGTAGATGGCCAGAGTGGATGTGGTGGTTTATACATGCTTGGCCCAGGGAGTGACACTATCAGGAGGTGTGTGACCTTGTTGGAGTAGTTGTGTCACTATGGGTGTGGGCTTTAAAACCCTTGTCCAAGCTGTGTGGAAGCCAATCTCCTCCTGTTTGCCTTCAGATGAAGCTGTAGAACTCTCAGCTCCTCCTGCACCATGCCTGCCTGGATGCTGCCATGTTCCTGCCTTGATGATAATGGACTGAACTTCTGAACCTGTAAGCCAGCCCCAATTAAATGTTGTCCTTATAAGAGTTGCCTTGGTCATGGTGTCTGTTCATAGCAGTAAACCCTAACTAAGACAGTGGATCTGACCACAAACGTGAATCTGACTACAGACACATTTCTCAAAGGCCCTTGGTGCAACAGAGAGTATGAGCTTACTCCAGAGAGGCCTCAGGCTAGCATCCTACCTCTCCTATGCAGCCTGGATTTTTTTTTTTTTTTTAAGGCTTATTTATGAGTACACTGTAGCTGTATTCATCAGACACACCAGAAGAAGGCATCAGATCCCATTACAGGTGGTTGTGAGCCACCATGTGATTGCTGGGAATTGAACTCAGGCCCTCTGGAAGAGCAATCAGTGCTCTTGACCTCTGAGCCATCTTTCCAACCCCCAGCCTGGGCACTCGTAGGAACTGCTTTTCCACCCTGTGGTCCTGGTTTTTCTGAGTAATCTCCTCATCTAAAGGACTCCTCCCTCACACAGGGAACAATCCTCAGACTGTTCCAGCCAGTGGTCACTTCTGGTCCCAGACTACATCTGCTCCGAAATAGCTTCCTGATTTGTCTATGGTCTTGAGATGTCCTTTTTCACTGCCAGAGGCTGCCTCTTAACAGCAGGGCACTCCTGTCCTCAAATGCGTGTGTGTGGTTTACCAGTGCATGCATATGCAGAGGCCAGAGGTCGATCTCCATGTCTGTTTCTGTATTCTGCATCTTCTTTTTTGACAGGGCCTCTTAATGAACCTGGAACTTGCTGTTGTGCCTAAGCTGGCTGGTGTTATAGACTGGCTTTGATGTAGGTGTTGGGGGTCTGAATTCATGGCCTCATGCCTAAGCAGCAAGAATCTCCATAGTTCCACTTCCTTATTTTAATTTTTTGTAGGTTTATTATTTTATGTCTGAGAATTTTGCTTGCATATAAAAAATACACCCATGTGAGCCTGGTGATTGAAGAGATTACAGAAGAAGGTGTCAGACCCTTGGGACTGAAGTTACACCAACTTGTGAGCCACCTTGTAGGGATAGGAATTGGATCTAGGTTCTCTGCTTGGGCGACAGACAAATGACGTTCACTGCTGGGCTAACTCTCCACCTGCCCTCCTCTTTGTCTTTAAAACCACTTCTCTGTACTGTGTTGAAGTATCCAATCCAACTGTCCATCTCCGCTTACCACGGCAAGCCCCCTCCACACTTACACTTGAGGTTCCTTCCTGCTCATTAGGGGGCAACTATGTGTCATGGACCAGGTTTAGCACTGGGGACAGAACGAACAATACTTATTTTGCAGACTGTGCAGCAAGGTCTGTAAAGATGTTCAAACCATGTGTTGACGCAAGCAAGGTACCCTGGAAGCAGAGGAGGTGGGAGCACTTACTAGCTCGAGGGCAGGTACAGGGGCCTTAAAAAGGGCTTCCCCCAGGTGCCAATCACTTGCGGAGGAAAGGGATAGCGAGCAGTCCAGGGACAGAGTAACATGGGAAGTGGTGGGGGATGAAAGGGGCTGTGTGGACAGTTTTCAGAGGGGATACGATGAGATGAAGTGGACCGGAAGTTGTCTAGGCAAGGAGGGGACCATTTGGACAAAGGCGGTAATGAGGGTGTGGAGGAAGAAACAGATATGGACAGATCACCACTCACAACGAACTTGGGTACAGTCATTCTATCTGCGAGAAAGCACAAGGGGCAGCGAGCTACTTGGGAGATGGCCTACGTTTTAGATAAAAGGAATCAGATATGGGTGTGTCCCAAGAGCATCCAAGGGCAAGTGCAAGTTGATACCTCACAAGTCAAAGGCTGGTGGTAGATTTCTGAAATATCATAAGGATATTATCCTCATCTTTTGATTGAGAAAATTTACTTGTGGGAATTTCTCCTAAGGCTGTCACTAAGGATGCATGTAAAGATTTATGTATCAAAATGCATATTACTACTAAGAGTAAAAGAATCAGAATATTTTATAGATGATCACGAGAGTGAGTAATTGTTAACAGAAGACTATTGTTTATGCCAGTTCCAATGTACCCATGCAGTGGAGTTTACTCCAATAAGAAAAGGGACATTAGCCCAATGTATGCATTGGTAACTCTCAGTGCTCAGGAAGCTGAGGCAGGGGGATTACAAGTTCAAAGCTAGCCTGATTTACATAGCGAGAATGTGTTTAAATTGAGTATTGTAAATGAACTGTTTATTGACATGAAAAACATTAACACTATTATGACACATACAGCTTTTGTTGTAAAAAGGATTACTGTAATTGAAGAGACCCAAAAGAATGTCAGAGTAGGAAGTGCTTGCTACTATGTTAGAAGTCCTAGTTTCAATTTGCAGTACTGGAGGAAGGGGGGAGAAGGAGGGAGAGGAAAAGGAAGAGAAAGAAGAGGAGGGGGGGAAGAGAAAGAAGAGGAGGAGGAGGAGGAGGAGGAAGAGGAGGAGGAGGAGGAATGAGAACACGTTCGAGGCTGCAAGGCTGCCCAGTAGCCTCACTGCCCACCTGCCTTCTGCATATGCAGTTGCCTATGTTCCAGGTGTCTCTTAAACATATTTGCTACGATGGCTGACTTCTGGAAATGTGTTCATTTTTGTGCTGGAGTAATCCTTTCCTTAAGGCAGTTGAACAAAATTTACAGGAGGTCACTGATTTAGGCTGAGATCCTGCACCAGACCCAACAGATCCAACCAAAATGGAAGCACTTCTGCTCAAGTCCCAGCCTAGGCCACACCGTTATTCATCTGACCTTCCAGGAAATTAGGGGGCAGAGAAAGACTACTCAGGTGTGAACTTCCCAACTGTGCCAGCCTTGACAAGATAGGGAAGTCAAGCTCTGGTTTCACCTTCTTTGAAATGAGCTATGCTCTCTTTGTTCTGATTCTGCCTCTTCAGCCATTTTCTATCTAGAAAGCCAAAGCGCTTCTGCGTAGCTCATCAGATCACTCAGACTATTACACAGAACGAGCTGTTGCTTGATTCCCAAATCGCAAAGAAAAGCCAATTAAGATCACAACTAAATCTGTTCTCTTATTGGCGTTTGACATTGACAATAGAATATCCCTATAGTACCAAGAAGCTTAATAAATACTGCCCATTTCCTTCCCTGCTGGACCCAAATTGCACCCTCAGAATCTTTTTGGCACTTACAGGGGGAAACGACGGTTTTCTGTACACCGATAGGCTCTTGGAATCTTGTTGAATAGTGAGGGCGGCTGAGCTGGAGGGGTTAGCCAGTTCTGCTCCCTCCCTGATTATGAGTTCCAGGCCCAGTCTGCTTATCTTTTCCTGGTAGCATCCAGCATAGTACAGTGCTTTGCAAATTTCCAACGTGATAGGGTTTTGCTGGCTAGGTTCGTGTTGCTTTTTACCACTTAGCTAATCATAGATTACTCAAAGGCTGGATGATTACTCAAGATCCCGTTTACTCAGATCTCTTGGAATTCCTGGTTTTTGTTTTTTGTTTTTTTCCTCCTCCCGAATTGTAGCTCTGGCAAGGTTTATCTTCAGTCGCCAAGGAGATGACCAGTAGAGGAAGATCTGGACTTCTAGGCTTCTTGTCAACTTTGGAGGAGGGAAGAAGGATGACGGGGCTGACAGCGTATGCTTCACTTTCCCCAAGAAAAACTGCCAGAACTCCGGTAGGACTGCTTAGGGGTCAAGGGAGTTGAAGAGGCAGACAGATCCAGGTCTTCTACTCAGCTGTCTACTCTTGTCCACCCTTGGCTTTATTTAGGGGTTCCCAGAAGGGTCATTTTTGCATCCCTGACTGACAAGGAGACTTTAGCTTGCCCGTGGGAGCATCTGAGTAGGTGTGGGGGACAGCCTAGCATTGAAGAAAAGAACTTTGGATTGTGCGTTAGGAGACCTGTGTGGTGTATTCCAAGTTGGCTAAGTTCTTAGAGCCTCAGTTTCCACATTTACAAACAGGAAATAACTACGCAGGCCCTGTCCCCATCATAGCCCATGGTTGTCACTAGAACCAAATGGGATTTAAAACACACGAACAGGCAAAGGGCTCATTATAAACTCCAGGTGTTCCCACAGCAGTCAGCGGTGTTTCCTCTTAGTAACGCTCCAAAGCGGTCCTGCTCGCCCCACCCTGGCTGCATCGGCCTCACCCACTGCCAGCAACTCCATCTTTTCCATCGCTGTCTTTCTGTGCCTCAGACATCCTCGGTCTCTGCATCTCCCTAGTTCATTTCCGGGTCTGGCTCTGGGTCCCTCCGTCCTCTCCAGGGACTCTGTCTCCAGTTCCCTGCGGCAGTAGCGGCCGGGGCGCCCCCCACCCGGCGCGCCCTCCTTTGGCACCGTCGCCGGGCCACAGAATCGCCCAATAAGAGCGCCGGACTAGAGTCTGACAGCTCTGGAAGCGGCCAATAGAGCCGGACCAGAGAAGGGGGGCGCAGCACCATAGCTGAAGTTGGGCTGAATGGGGGTGGGGGAGAAAAGGGTAATAAAAAGAGGGGAGGTAGGACTGGGGTCGCAGGACCCGGCCGGGGGTGGATCGTCCGCTATCCAGGTCCGACGAGGGATCCGCCGGTTGACCCAGCTCCAAGCACCAGGGAGGGAGGGGCGCAGTAAAAATTTTAGGTGAGGAAGGGGAGTGGGGGGTCCCTGCGGCCCCCGGACCGGGCTTGAGTATGCTCACAGGGCGCCGGGGCCAGGTCTCGGGCGCCGGCAGGGCAGAGGGCGGAGGCGGCCGCACGCCGCTGTGAGCCGAGGCCCGAGCGGCGCGGGGGGCGGGGAGGCGGCGGGAGGAGGGGATGCGGAGGGCGCTCCGGCGGCGGCGGCGGCGGCGGCGAGCGGGCGAGAAGGGAGGAGCGGCGCGAGCGGCCGGAGCGGCGCAGGGCCCGAGGCGTGCATGGCGCGCCCCGAGCCGGGCTCCCGCGGGCCCCTCGGGAGCGCCCCCGGGGCGCCGCGGCTCTTCGGCTGGCCCTTGTCGGCCGGCTGCTTTTGAGCCGCAGCCCTCCATCGCTGGATGCCGTGGTCCCCGGGAGAAGCCCGCCTGCGTTGGGGCAGAACGGCGGCGGCGCTGCGCCGGATTCCGCCCTCCGCGTAGTGGTTCTGCGCCCGGCCACGTTGGGCCAGCCGCCGGCAGCGAGGAACCCGGGGTTTGCGGAGCCAGCGACTCAGCCCTCGGGACCTGCGGGCGCGGGCCAGCCTGCTGGGTCTGGGGGACAGGAGGAGACGAGAGGGGAAGGGCCGCACCGCAGGAGCCGGTCCTCGCCCCCGCCCCCTGCGCGGACACGCCGGAGGCTCTGTTCGCCTTTCGCGGGAGCCACGCTCCCACTCGCTCCTCCGGAGGTGGGGGATGCGGGCGACGGCCCCCCCAGGCTCCAGGACCCTCCTCCCCAGGGCTCCGGAGCTCTTGCTCCGCCCGCCGCCCCCTCCCCCGTCCTCTCCACCCCCCATCCCACCTCCCCACCCCTCGTAAGAAAATAATGCTGGCAGGAGCCTGCACCTCCCAGTCGCTCCCAGTGCGCTGTGAGCAAAGGGCACCCGCTGCGTCTCCGTGCCGGGACCCCTGCCGAGCCGCCCTCGCCGCCACCTTGCTGGGAGAGTCGCTGCGCTCCGCTTAGGCAGAAGCCGCGAGCGCCGCGCCCGGGATCTGCCAGCTTCGGAGAGGCGCCGCCCGCAAGGACACCTCTCCGTCCCGCCTGCTCCTCAACTCCCGGCCCGAGCTCGACGCGAGCCAGGAGTCCGGACATCTCTGCGCGCCGCGCAGCAGCCAGAGCTGTCCCCACTGCCCCCGCTCGGAGCCAACTCCGTCTCGGACCTGAGACTCTGGACTCTGATTCGTAGCT
>CM052713.1:26919082-26949229 GCA_028551405.1 Uromys caudimaculatus
GATCTGCCAGCTTCGGAGAGGCGCCGCCCGCAAGGACACCTCTCCGTCCCGCCTGCTCCTCAACTCCCGGCCCGAGCTCGACGCGAGCCAGGAGTCCGGACATCTCTGCGCGCCGCGCAGCAGCCAGAGCTGTCCCCACTGCCCCCGCTCGGAGCCAACTCCGTCTCGGACCTGAGACTCTGGACTCTGATTCGTAGCTACTTCTCACCTCGGGGCTGCGCTGTCTCCCCGCTAGCCTTCCCGTTGTCCTCCACCGCTCAGGACGGGGGTGCCACGATGTCCCGCTGCTGCGCAGGGCCCCGGGCCTCCCTCGACGTGTGACCCTAGCCTGGTCCCCCTGCTTGGCCGTCCGCCCTCTCCTTGGAGACCCCCGGCCCGGCCCCCGGGGGAAGAGGAAGAAGACGACGAGGCCGAGGGGGGGATGTCCGGCTCCAAAAGCGTGAGCCCCCCGGGCTACGCTGCACAGACAGCGGCGTCGCCGGCGCCCCGGGGAGGCCCGGAGCATCGCGCCGCGTGGGGAGAAGCCGATTCCCGCGCCAATGGCTACCCCAACGCCCCCGGGGGATCGACCCGCGGCTCCACCAAGAGATCTGGGGGAGCAGTGACCCCACAACAGCAGCAGCGCCTGGCCAGCCGTTGGCGCGGTGGCGACGACGATGAAGACCCTCCACTAAGCGGTGATGACCCTTTGGCCGGGGGCTTCGGCTTCAGCTTCCGTTCTAAGTCCGCCTGGCAGGAGCGCGGTGGCGACGACGGCGGTCGCGGCAGCAGGAGGCAGCGGCGGGGCGCGGCTGGAGGGGGCAGCACCCGGGCGCCCCCTGCGGGCGGCAGCGGCAGTTCGGCGGCGGCCGCAGCGGCCGCAGGTGGCACGGAGGTGCGCCCCCGCTCGGTGGAGCTGGGCCTGGAGGAGCGTCGAGGAAAAGGCTGCGTAGCCGAGGAGCTGGAGCCCGGGACTGACACCGTCGAGGATGGAGATGAGTCCGAGGATGGAGGCAGTTCCGTGGCGTCAGGCTCTGGGACCGGCGCGGTGCTGTCGTTGGGCGCCTGCTGCCTGGCCTTGCTGCAGATATTCCGCTCTAAGAAGTTCCCATCGGACAAACTGGAGCGTCTGTACCAGCGCTACTTCTTCCGCCTGAACCAGAGCAGCCTCACCATGCTCATGGCAGTTCTGGTGCTCGTGTGCCTGGTCATGCTGGCCTTCCATGCGGCGCGGCTTCCGCTCCAGCTAGCCTACCTGACCGTGTTGGCAGCTGCTGTGGGTGTGATCCTTATCATGGCCGTGCTCTGCAACCGTGCAGCTTTCCACCAGGACCACATGGGCCTGGCCTGCTACGCGCTCATTGCAGTGGTGCTGGCTGTCCAGGTAGTGGGCCTGTTGCTGCCACAGCCACGCAGCGCCTCCGAGGGCATCTGGTGGACCGTGTTCTTCATCTATACCATCTACACCCTGCTGCCTGTGCGTATGAGGGCTGCGGTGCTCAGCGGGGTGCTTCTATCGGCTCTCCACTTGGCCATTTCTCTGCACACCAACGCCCAGGACCAGTTTCTGCTGAAACAGGTAGGGGCCCACTAGGCCACACTTGATTGAGGGGTGGGCAGGCCTCAGCCTGATTTTAGAGAAAAGGGATGACGTCGACACCAGTTAAAAGTGGTAAAAAGTAACCAGAGAGACAAGGCTTCATGCCACACCACCACGCTGTGTGGCTTCCAGGCCTAGCTTCTTCATCTACTAAAGACTACTCTTGTAAGGCTTGTAATGCTGTTGGCCTGGTAGTGGGCATTCTTCATACTAGTCACAATTGTCAACTCAAGCAAGAAAGGAGGCTTTGAGAAACTTTCAGAGTCCCTATTTCTCTCAGAACTTCTGGTCCTGTATAAACGACACTCCCAACATAAGTGGCTGGACCCTCTAGCATCCATCCCCTCCTGAGTTCCTCTGTGGGTTTGTTAGCTAGTCCCTGGATACAGCATTGTGGAAGACTTGCCAAGTCTTAAGGAGGAGTCTCTAACCCTGCCCCCTGAGGCTGGGCTGTTGGGAGTTGTTGAGATCTTGAAGCAGGACTGATTAAGTTTGCTTCCTTTCCCAAAGTGACCCAAGCCACAAATCTGCCTTTAGCACAGGTGGGAAGGAGCTGCTGAGATGTGTGTGGTGGCCAGTGTGATGGCTGTCCCCTTTCCGGCTGTGCTGAGCATCACAATCCCTTCCCGGGGACACTCCTGGATGTTGCCAATGCAGGAACTTTATGTCCCTAAGGGGACCTGTTGGGCAAACCTAGGACTCAGAGGACATCAAACTTCTGATTCTTGGTTAACTGGTGACTCAGGCTTGACCCCAGGGTGAGACAGTCTCCCTGCTATCCACACCCTGTTCTCTGTCCCAGTCTATGAGCCCTATGGGACCTATTTGGAGCGTCAACTGGAGTCTTGCAAATGGCTGAGTGTGGCTTTGGACCGCAATATACACCTACACCCCCTTTGGCATCTGCCTCCTTTCACAGACCCTCTTAATAGAATTCCAGTGTTTTTTGCTTCCCTCCTCCTCCCCAGTTCTACCTTCTTCTCAGATTTTGATCCCATCGAATTCTGCATCCTCTGAGCACATCCTCACCCATAGGGAATAGCAGTCCTATAGGTTCTGGCTCTTCAGGGACACTGTGACTGAGAGGGACCTCTCCGGGTCCCAAGTTTCTCTTTCAGGGTTGACTATGCCCCTTCTATTCCCAGCATTCTCAGTGTGGAGCCTCACCTCTTGTGAGGATCTCCTCTCATGGCCACACTGGGTTTTCTCTCCTCTGCTTGGTTAACAGTGGGCCCGAGGCATGTTAAAATACTTGTTCTTCTCTGCCACCCACTGACTTTGCTAGTGTAACCTCCTTGGAGTCCTGGGCTACCTCCCTCCCTCCCTTTCCCTCCCCCTCCACCTCCTCCTTCTCTCCCCTTCCTCCAGGTGTACTAGATACTTAATAGTGATTTAGTAACTTCTCCACAGCTTGGTTGGGGTCCAGTGAGTGGACCAGGTGAAATGGGTACTAGCGGTCCCTTTTCTGAGCTGCTGTCTGAAAAGGTGGGGTTTAGAGATCAGCTTTGAACTTGAGAGCAATCTTTTAAGATCTGGTTGTTGTTTGAAAGGGCTGCTACTGTTGTTGTGGAGCAAGAGTCTCAAATGGGCGTTGTGTCAGTGTGGGGTGGGCACAGCTCTTCTTTGGAAGGAAGAGCCCTTGGTTTGGTGTATGTGGAAGTGAAGGTTTCCAGGATAGCTCAGGGTATTTACAGCCCCAGACTTGAGAACCTGAGGTCTGACAATAATGGGAGGCAGTCCTGAACATAGGCTTTCGGAGACGGGGATAAATCCAAGCCTCATCTTAGCGTGAACAGACTGTTGCAATCTTGTCTGCCAGATGGATTTTCCCTGGTGGTTTCTCAGGCTAACCCTTCTCCCTCGCTCTCCACTCCACCCTTCTATGCCCCAGCCTTCTTTCCCCACTGTGGTCTTTAGACTTGTTCCTTGGCTCCAGGTTTTTGGAGTAGATTTATAACTAACTTTTTTTTTTTTTTTAATCTTAGCTCTAAGTCTAGCAGTGCTCAATGGGAACAGGCCAAGACAGGGTCACACAAACATTCTTTCTGTTTGACCCCAGAGAAAACAGCACCTTTGTTTTTGTTTGTACTTGACTTTACCTTTTGGATTATGCATGACCCAGAATGTGTCTTTCTTGAGCAAAAACTGTGCTGGGTGATGAGGAACCTCGTGGACCAGCCAAGTGTTTACATCTGCCTCAGATTGCTCTAAAGCAGCAGGTTTTGGAGGGTATTGACTTTGGTTAGATGTTAAGTTCTTTTCCCTAACGAAGACGCATGCCCAGGACAGGTGGTGATAGCAAACCTGCTTGAGCATTGATGCCCTCCACTCCCCACCCTCCATCCCCTGCCTCTCCACCCTGTGGCATCTTGGCCATGCAGTAGGCTGACAGTAAATTATGGAAGCATGTCTTCATGTCTGCAAGGCTAACCTCTACCCCCGTTTAGCCTGGGGCTCTCAGCATGATCTGCTCTGTGTGCTTTGCCCCGCCTCTTTGGTGTGTTGGCTCCATCCTTGGCTCGGTCAGGGAAACAGTACTTGGTTCCTTAACATGTTGGTCTTCACTCAGAAAACTACTAAGACTGGAGGTGCAGGGGCCCCTCTTGGTGGTACTGGGTGCTCCTTTCTTCCTCTCTCTCCCCACCTGCTCCTTCCCTCTCACTTCTTTCTCCTCCATCCACTCCAGCACCTCTGTGGATATCTGCCCACCTTTCCTTGGCCTTTCAGCTAATTCTGCCTTCTTCTTTGGCCCCTCAGCCTCTTCTGTGCTCATGTCTGGCTGTCATGGTTTCGTCCCCTCACTGGGGTACAGTAGGAGCATCATAGGTTGTTTTTTTCCTCCTCCTTTGCCTGTTAGAGGTCCCTCTGCTACACCCATACCATAAATAACACTCGAGCATCTGCCAAACACATTCCTCACTTGTGTTAATAGGCTGCAATGATGCTGGAGCCTGTTACCATGGCAACCTCATTTTTGTTTGACTGTATCCCACTCTGCTACATAAAGCCTCTGTGTGCACTCACACACAAACAAGCGTGCTCCCACAACTATTACCCATGCTTGGCTGTCAAAGAATATTTTGGAGACAATGTCCTTGGGACCTGTGGGGGTGAGGTGTTCATTTGAACTCCAGAAGACGGTCATTTCTTCCTCCCACATATACCTTAGGAAGTGAGATGGATGGAGAAGCTCTTTGGGAAGTAGGGGCACTGTTCAAATGTGGGGTGTTTTATTTTGTAGCCACATTAAACCTGCCTGGCATGACTTCTGGGGAGACGATTCTGACCCTGCACGTTTCTCAGGGAGCTTGCTGAGTGGGTGCCCATTCCCTTCGACTTCTACCCACTTAGGATCCTCGTCCTTATTCTCTCCCAGCCCCTTTGGGAGAAGCTTGGCTTAGTGGCTTCTTGCATGTCTTCTTTTGTACCTGTTTGAACCGACAACTGTCACCAGTTGTTCCAGCCATCAGAGTGGCGCAGGAACTGTGTGGGTGATGTTCTGGGACTGAGCACGTGTGAGTCTGCCTCGAGGAAGTAAGGGATGGATGAGGATGTAGGTCAGCAATGGAGTCCCATGGCTGCCAGGGACAAGCATATGTGTATGTGCCTGCCTGCCTGCTTGTCTGTCAGTCTGACTGACTGGTGCTGTGGTGGCTGGAAAACCTTTCAAAGGGGATCCTTGCAGCTCTGACCTGCTTGTTTTGGGCTGGCTTCCAAGGGCCCTTGCATTTCTCATTATTCTAAGGATAATAAATTATCATTATTGACCTGAGCCCCCCAGGGAGTGCCTGGTGCACCCTCTCTTCCTTTAATCTTTGAGCCTAGAGGCTGGGCTTGAGTTATCCCCATGCTCCTGCAGCCTGTGTGCTCCACAGCACTATAATATCCGCTGAGAAGCTGCTTCCTCGATCTGGAATATGACCCAGAGGCCTTCCGATCGGTCATCGTGGCCTCCCCAAAGTACGCCGCTGCTGGGTCACATGGAAGGGGACACATTTACCCTTCAGGCCCAGCATTGTCTTCCACCAGTTAATTCTTCATCACTGTATTTCTGTGTAAGGGCAACCTGGCCACAAATGAAGCCCGCAGGCTGGAGTCAGGATTGACTTTAAGTCTGGAACAGAGGAGGGTCTGTCTGTCGACCCTCAATTAGCCTCAGGGCTAATTGCATTTGCTAGTTATATTTCCTAATTGTTTTCAATTCTGTTTTCCTTTTGCAGGCAGCTAGGACAGGGTACTTAGAAAGGAGTAGACGTGGCTGCTGGCAGGGCTTGCTTCTGGATTGGGGGTGGGGGTCTTTTGCTAGGTCTTAGTGGGGGGGATCAGTGACCTGAGTGGGGAGGAGCCTGTTAGTGACAACTCAGCAGAAGGTCAGAGTGATCTGTTGTTGAATTGGTGGAGATGGTCAGTCAGCTAAGCTGATGTGCGAGTAAGATCTCAGGTCTCTGTGCTGAGGAACAGAACGCTCACGTTTGTCCGTACAGAGAATAGATAACCTCTCCAACCTCACTGTATACAGGACTGGGACCCAAGCTGTCCTGTGTACACAGGCCCTGGCTGTGAGTCCCTGTGTCAAAGCTGGCAGTTGGCATCAGAATAAGACTGTGGCCCAGGTTTGGGCCAGGCCACCTCCTCTCCCGAGAGACATGGAACTGCTACCAGGACTCCAGCCAAATGTGGGAGTAAGGGTAGGGCAGGGAACCCCAGAAAGGAGTCTCCCTAGGTTAGGCCAGCTCCTAGCTGGGTGACTTCCTGTTCACAAGGCCTACATAATACCTCAGCTAACGTCTTTCATTTTGTGGCAGGCTTGGTTTGGGATTGCTTACTTCCCAGGAGTGTTGGGGATGGAAAGTTTGCTCTGAGAACTTCACCATGCTTTTTCCCATGAGTCCTTTGGGTATAGTTATGTAAGTGATGTTCTAGCATATTCTTCTCTCTTCCAAGCTTATCAGATAGGGGTAGCTGGCTCCTGGAGGGGAAGGATCAGTGTTCATTTTCTTTCCCAAATACAAAACTTAGTGCAGCAAACTGGAAAGTCAAAAGTTTTATACATGCACACATATACATGTTGTATACGTATACACATACAGGCATGCACACATGGTTTATACATACACATACATGCACGCACGAGCACACACATACACATACATTCAGGTATGCGCACACACGCACACACACACACACACACACAGACACACACACAATCACACTTTAACCTTCTCAAGGCAATGTCCAGTTGCAAGATGGGAAAGATCTCTATAATACTGTGAACAAAATCCAGGGGTTTCTAGTTAACAGACAGTGAGCTCACATGAGCTATGGGAAAAGCAGGTAGGACTCTTGGTACTGTAATAGGAGATCTGGTTCATAGGAAGGTGGAGATCTTGTCAAGGATGGTATATAATTCTAGAATTCAGAAGGAGGTGACTAGTTTAGTAAGAGGACTGCAGACTTTGAATCCTAAGGGGACAGTTGACAGAGTGAAGTATACTGCAGAGGACAAATGAACTAGACAAGCTGCTGCTGCTGCTGGGGTTTCTTGTTGGAGTTCACAAGACGTGCTAACTCAGTTTTGCTTGCTCCCAAGGATAGGCTTTAGGACAGAAAATAGTGGCATATTTCCGCTCCAGGTAGGAGGCCTTTTGGGAAACTGGATTTGCAATGACCAAATAAGATGCTCTCTGTCAGTGGGGTGCACGAGTGGAGCCAGAAGACTGCCTGCTAGGCTCCCTGTGGAGGCAAGTGTTTGCCTAGGTTAGTCTATCACTGGGTCCCAGCCTAGGCTTATCATTCTCCTCTGTGAAGATTTTGGAAGATGCAGATACACAGGTGTTGCTACAAAGTGCAACTTGCAAGGGTCTGGGGTAGAGGCCAGACATTGTTGGGTTGGTTTGTTAATTTTGGTGCTAGAGATCAAATGCAGGGCCTTGAGCATGTTAAGCAAGGGCTACACTCAATAAATTCCTTAGCCTGAACTACTTCTCCTCCTCCTCCTCTCCCTCCTCCTCCCCTTCCCCATCTTCCCCTTCCTCCCCCTCTTCTTCCTCTTCTTCCTTTTCCTTCTCCTCCTTTTTCTCTTCCTCCTCCTCTTCCTCCTCCTCCCCTCTTCCTCCCCTTCCTCCTCTTCCTCCTTCCCTTTCTCCTCCTCCTCTTTTTCCTCCTCTTCCTTCCCTCCTCCTCCTTCTCCTCCTCTCTTCTTCTTCCTCCTCTTCCTCCTCCTCCTCCTTCTTCCTCAAAAACAGCTTAGATCTAGTATTCCAAGCTCTTCTTGTAGTCTTAATGAGCAAGAGGAGCTCTCTCTGGTTACAGCCAACCCAAGGATTCGATGGCATGGTGTGCAGGGCAGCGCCACTGTCCCCTGGGATTCTCTGCACACCCCTTCAACACTCTCTTCTCAGTATACTATTTCATTTCTCACAATTATAACCAAACTTTTTATTACAAAGTAAAGGTTTATTTACCAAAGTTTTGGAGGTCCAAGGGCATGGTGCCTATGTTGGCTCATGCCACATTTTGCTCATTGCAGCTTAATGAGCAGCAGAGGCAGGAACCTGGGTAGGCAGGACCAAGTGGTCACATCTTAACCAGGAGGAGCACGGAAAACTGGATGACGTAAAACACCTGGGCCAGCAATGTAAACTCAGGAAAGTAGCCCATGTCTTAATCTTGTAGGTGGAGGCAGGAGGTTCAGAAGTTCAAGGTCATCCTCAACTACATGGTAAGTTTGAGACCAGCCTGGGCTACGGAGTCCATGGATGGAAAAATAAGACAAAGCTACTGTTACTGGCTGGTTTTGTGTGTCAACTTGACACAAGCTGAAGTTATCACAAGGAAAGGAGTTTCAGTTGAGAAAATGCCTCCATGAGATCCAGCGGTAAGGCATTTTCTCAATTAGTGATCAAGGGGGGAAGGCCCCTTGTGGGTTGTACCATCTGTGGTCTGGTAGTCTTGGGTTCTATAAGGAAGCAGGCTAAGCAAGCCAAGAGAAGCAAGCAAGCCAGTAAGTAACATCCCTCCATGGCCTCTGCATCAGCTCCTGCTTCCTGCCCTGCTTGAGTTCCAGTCCTGACTTCTTTTGTGATGAACAGCAGCGTGGAAGTGTAAGCTCAATAAACCCTTTCCTCCCCATCTTGCATCTTGGTCATGATGTTTGTGCAGGAATAGAAACCCTGACTAAGACAGCTACCAAGAAGGTGATCTTAGGAACCCCTGCAGGGGCTCATATCTCCAAGGTTCCACCAGTTTCCAGTAGTGTCACCCTGAGGACCAACCTTTTAAACACTATGGATCCTTAGAGAGACACAGACTATTCTCAGATCATAGTCCATGACCCTTGTTGAAAGCAGCAGCATCCTGCATATCTGCTGAGTGACATCCAGGAGGGGCTGGTAAGTGTGTGCTGATTCAGGGATGCAGATCTGGGAGGTGATTGGATGGTGGTAGTAGTGAACCCGCATGGGAAAATGGCCAGCTTGAAATTGCTACTCTCCGCTCATCCCTCTCCCCCACCCTTCTAGCCTCTATTTCCTGTTGGGGGCAGAACAATCTGTAGCTACTGTGATGGGGTGGGGGGGCAGTAGAAAGAGGGCGTGG
Source organism: Uromys caudimaculatus (assembly GCA_028551405.1). Lineage (NCBI taxonomy): Eukaryota > Metazoa > Chordata > Mammalia > Rodentia > Muridae > Uromys > Uromys caudimaculatus. Next base: position 26,928,258 of record CM052713.1, read on the forward strand.
GCAGGAGAAACGGGGCGTGGGCAGTAGAAAGGGGGCGTGGGCAGTAGAAAGGGGGCGTGGCTAGGTTTGCCTCGGTGTAGAAAACACTGGAAAAGGAGAAGGACAGGGAATAGAAAAGGATTAGGGACTCAGGTTTGAAGGAGAGAAGTCTGAGTTAAGGAAAGGCGTAAGAGATTGTTGCTACTAGTGTGGGGAGAGGAAGGGCTTGGGAGTGGGGGCAGGGTAGCCACAGGGAACAAAGGGACATAGTCAGAGGAGGGGGAGACAAACAAAACATAAGGAGACAGAAGGAGCTTTGTTCTGTAGCCCAGCCTCATGTGTCAGCATGAAATGTGCCCCCCCACCTCCTTTTGCTCTGGGGGTTTACACACTGCTACTCTGGGGCTGAGGCGGCCTGACATCACTCTCGAGCCTTCTGCTTCCAGGGCTCCCTGGGCATTGGACAGTGTCACTGAGCTTACAGCAGGCTAGCTATACTTTCAGAGGGGTCCTGGGGGCTCCAGGCCTCATGTCTACCAGCACTGTGTACGTATATAGTAGGTGCTCAGTGAGGCTCTGAATGAACCAACGAAATGAATGAATGGGTGGTGGGGTGGGTGGATGTCTGCACGCCGACTCTAGGCTTCGCTGAAGTGCTAGACCAACACCTCCACAGAAGGAAGCCAGCCGCTCGGCTTGGAAGCCTATTTTGGTGGGTTGTAATCCTAAACTCTGAACAGGGTTTCCAAAACCCTCCTGCAGCAATTTGAAACGTGTGCCTTAGAAACGGGGCTGCCGCCTGGCACTGCTGGTACTATACCACTTCACAGATTGGGAAGCCATCACACAGCCATCCTCCCAGTCTTCCCCATTCATTCCAATAACCATCTGTTATTGGTGCCTCCTGTGACCCAGGCACTGTGTTAGGCTGAAGGGCTGTGGATTGGTTCACCTGGGTCCCAGCTCTCCCAGGACAGCTCTTAGCCCAGAGTCTCACATTAAGCGTATTCCGGAGAGAGCCTTTAACCAATGTTTCCTAGATACACATACAGCCTGGGTTAAATAAGTTTGGGAAACATAGCCTTCTGCATCTGTAGGTTTTGTATCTGTGGATCCAACTACTGCAGATTGAAAATATTTGAGTCTGTACTGATCATGTAAAGACTTCATTTTCTTGCCACCGTTTCCTAAGCAGAGTGGTGGGGTGCAGTCACATAGCATTTACCTTGTGTTAGGTGCTACAAGGAAGCCAGAGACGGCTTAATGTACGGACGGATGTGAGTGGGTTATGTGTAGATCTCACACTATCCTATATAGGGGCTTAAACATCTGTACATTTTGGGGTTTGAAGTAGGTCCTGGAACCAATCACCCTTAAGACCTTGAGAGACAGCTGTCCTAGGTTGAACAGAATTCCCAGGTTTAAAAGTTTTCAATACATTAATATATATATATATGTTGCTGAGATATTGCATTGAAGCCTTTATCAGATGAATTTGATCCCTGGTGAGTTTTTTTTTTTTCAAGGAATATGGAACAGGGGACACTAGTGTTGGGTAGAACAAATTGCAGCACCCTCAGAACTTGCTTTCTGTCCAGTCCCCTGCCTCTGGGATAGACCAACCAAGGACACCACATTGAGGTGTGTGGAGGCCCGCATTTCGCAGCTTGCCTCCCTTAGAAGGAGATTGCCCAGGCTCCACTGGCTGGCTGCCTGTGAGTCTCATCTTCCATCTGGGTCAAAAAATCCTGTATGAAATAAAACGATGGGGCTGGACCAGGCTAGTGATGTCTCCTTTCTCTAGCTCCAGCTTCTCTTAGGAGTTGTCTGCTGACGTTAGCCTGAGAGCAGGTTGGGCCTTCTGCAGGATAATACTGTGGACAACCTGGGCTCTGCAGAATATGTTTCTAGAATTCTTGTTTCAGGCTCGGAGTGTGTAGCCACCCATAGGGAGGTAGTATCGGTCATTTCAGATCATCATTTCCCTAAATGTGACTTCCTCTCCTGTCCTGGATCTCCAAAATAAGGGATCTCCTGAAGGATTGATCCAGAGCAGTGAATAGGTACCGGGTCTACTTCACCCTGGGGCACTGGCTAAAGCACCATGTTTCGAGCGTGATTATTTTGCTTATTTGTTTTGGAGTCAGGGTCTTACACTGTAGGCCATTTTGGCCTTGAATGCAACAGATAGCCCAGGCTGGCCTCACCCTTGAGTTAATCACCCTAAGTCTCAGCCTCCAAAATTCTGGAAATATAAACCTGTACCACCATGTCTGGCTGCATGACCACATTAATCTTTTCTTTGCTTGTCTCAAGATTTTTCCTTTGAAAAATTAGCATTATTGTTACTGTGTGTGTGAGTGTGCATGCCAAATGGCTCATGCCTGAGCACACAGGCAGAGGTCAGAGATCAGATTTCGGGAGCAGGTTCTCTCCTGGGTACCAGGGATTCAACTCAGGCCATTGGGCTTGTGCAGGAAGCACTTTTAACTGCTGAACCATCTTGCAGACCCTACCTCATTTGAGCTTAATATTAACCCAAAGAGGGAGAACCTGTCCCCCTCCACGGATCAGCCACTGCAGAAACTTGTGTAAGAGCAACCCCCTAACGTCCCACAGGGTCCTGCAGCAGTGTAGCAGATGGCCTGCTCCCCGACGCTCCTGAGCACGCACCTTTGGCAGAGGCCTGTTGAACTTCTAGCTCCTAGCACCTGAGGGCTTTGAACCTTGGGGCCGGCCGGAAGGGCAAGCCGGAAGGGCAAGCCGGAAGGGCAAGCCGGAAGGGCAAGCCGGAAGGGCAAGCCGGAAGGGCAAGCCGGAAGGGCAAGCCGGAAGGGCAAGCCGGAAGGGCAAGCCGGAAGGGCAAGCCAGAAGTGCTTCTTTGTCCTGAGGGTGGGATTAGTCTAGTTTGGGCCGTGGGTTCTGCCAGTTTCCCAGAGTTCTCTGGGAGTGTTAAGCTCTATAGCGACTCAGACTCAAGGTGATAACACACTCTTCCTTCTCTTCTCCCTGGTTGCTTGTTTTCTTCGGGATTGCAATCTCCTGCCTCCTTCTATTGCTCTCTAGGGTTAACTTCCAGGTAAACCTTCTCTATTCAAATCCTCATCTCCCGGTCCTTCTATTAGGGGGGGGATCCAAACAGACAGTGGATCGGCCATGACTTTAACCCCATTTGGTTGGAACACTAGAGAGCAGGAAGCTATGTGCTGGGGGCAAAAATGCATCCGGTGCAGAACTGGGCGGCAGGAGGTACAGCCTGGGGCTTGCCTTTGGTCCTCGCTCCTGTTCAGTGGCTTGCCCATCACTGATGCATTGGTGGCAGACTAGGGGGATGATGCGAAATTTAAAATAATGGTTTTAGGGAGCCTTGTATTTGTGTAGTTGATACTTAAACATCTTTGGCTTTATGTACCCTCTCTGGTTGGCCTCTGACCTCTCTCCAGATTAACTAAGCTACTGTCACAAGATGACAATAAACCTATTACCTCAAAACAATTTTTATTCTTGAAAAAAGAAATGAGAACCCTTGGCTTAGGAGTTTTTTTGTTCTGCTCTAATGTGGAGCTGAGAGAAATCCATGCTGACTAGAGGACATGCTGGCCAGGCTGTGACAGAATGTAGCCAGTGGCTAGCTTAGTAGTCCGTGCTGTCCTGTCTTTTTACCCCCGCCCACTGCAACACCTCCCCCCCCCCAAACCCTGCCTGCTGAGGTGGTGCTTCTGATGAATTCCACCCAGCTTTCTCCATCTGATGACTGCCCAGATGGCTGCCCAGACTGCTTGCTCACAGACAAACACCTATGCATGGCATGGCTGGAGACATGTGTCCCAAAGGAATGAGATGTGGCACTTGCCAGGGAGGACTTCACCGCAAATAATGGAGCACCTCCTAGATCAAGGTCCTTTAGAGCAGTGGCTCTCAATCTTTCTGATGCTTCCGTTCTCAGGTTGTGGTAAACCCCAATCACAAAATTATTTCATTGCCATTTCATAACTGTAATTTTGCTATGGTTATGGATCATAATGTAAATATCTGATATGCAGGATATCTGATATTTGACTCCCAAAGGAGTCTTGACCCATGAGTTGAGAACCGCTGCTTTGGAGGGTGCCGGTGTCTTCTTGTATGCTCTGTTAGCTCTGTCGTATAGGCCTGAGGGGGAGGATCAAGAGCAGGGATTTTCTATCCACTTTCATGTCTGAATTCTAGAGAGAGCTTTGGAAATAGACCTTACTAAGGCCCAACCAGCCCATTTTAATTAAACTCCAAGGATAAGACAGAGTGTTCTCAGGGTTCAGATGTGGTCTAGACTGTGGCCGAAATCATTCCAGATGGTTCAACTGCTTCTCCGAGACACCAGCATTTCATAGGTGGCTGCTCCTCCTAGCTGCCCTGGGTGTTCACAGCCCCAGTTGAGTGCAGCTCTGGCCAGTTCGCCTTACTTCTTCAGTCAGTTTTCTCCCCAGTGACAACTTCTGTCCTCACATCCCATGGCCCTTCAAGTTAGTGTATGTGAGGGTGCACTGGACAGAGATGTCACATGACCCCTCTGGGGTTTTAGAGAAGGGGGAAAATAGAGGCTCAGAGAAGCAGAGTGACCTTGTTCAGGCTACACTGCTAGTTCTTTGATGTAGGAGGCACTGCACACATCCAGATTTTGGACATGAAGCCGGGACTGTTCACAGTTCGGCCCAGGGCTAGTCCTCTTGGCCCTCTGTAAAAGGCACAGCTGCACCCAGGCACTTGCCTCAGCTTGGTCTTAGAATGCACATTTATTTATTTATTTATTTATTTATTTATTTATTTATTTATTTATTTATTTTTTTGGTAATGTCTTTCTTCCCTTCTGGTGTCTGGTACAGTGGTACAGATGGGCATTAAATGAGTTGTCATTTTCCTGAGCCTGCATTCTGCCATTCACCTTTGAAGAGCTCCTGGCAGTTTTATGGGCGATGAGGAGAGACTGGGAGAAAAGTCAGAAGTGATGCTAGGATGGCTTAGACCTGGGTGAGGTTGCCTCTGAGCTAGTCTTCAGTGGAGACGTGGGAGGGAAAGACGGCTGCCACAGGTGCCTCAGGACTGTCTCCTGCTCCAGTCCGTCCATCAAGCCTGGAGTTTCTGCGGAGTGACATCTTGTAGGTACACAGTTCAGCTCTCACCATGGGAGTTCTTGGAGGATCTTGAAGCCACCACACCCTATAAAGTGCCCTTGATGTCCCAAAGCACATTCTGTGGCAAACCTACCTTGGCATCAATTGGTCTTCTCAAGAAGACTAGGAGGAAGATGACTCTGTCAAAGTTAATATTTTTATTCTTCAAGAATTTCATACGATATGTTTTGATCATATTTACCCCTCCCTCAACTCCTCCCATACCCCCACCCTCACCTCCCAATCTACCCAGCTTTAAGTTTTCTTCTGATTTTGCTGTGGTCTCCCAGCCTCCACGCCCCCCCCCCCCCCCAAATCAGGTCTAGTTTGCCTCACCCAACAGCTCTGAGGAGTACAGTCTGCCCCGAGTAGGGTCACATGGAAGCGACTCCTGCCAATTTCATGCTCAAGGTTTCATTGCCACATTTTCTTTTAGAGCCGGGAAAGCTGTGAGTTCACCGAACTCGCCCTAGTCCCTAATCCTCGTCCGGCCAAGTCTCTTTCCTGTAAGCATTTCACCATGCTGCACGATGGGAGCCATTGGTCCCCTGACTAACCGGGAGTAGATAGTGCCAGTTGGGAAGTGCCTGGCTCACATCTCAGCCAAGAGGCTGCAGAGGCAGAGGGGCTAGTGCACATCTGGGAGAGGAGTGCCAGAGGCTTGTCTCTGCAACATCTGCACTACAGACTAAATTAGAACCGTTGTCTTTTTCTCTCTAGTGCAGATGCTGATGTTTGGTTGTTTATTTATTTGGTTGTTTTTTTAGAGACAGGGTTTCTCTGTGTAGACCTGACTGTTCTAGAACTCACTCTGTGAGTTAGGCCGGTATCAAACTCAGAGACCCACCTGCCTCTGCATCCCCTGTGCTGGGACTAAAGGTGTGTGTCACCACCGTCTAGATTGTTTAACCTTTGAGATTATAATTATATCATTCTCCCTCTCCCCTTCCTCCATCTAAACCCTCTCTTATAATTCTCCTTGCTCTCTTTCAAATTATGATGTCTTTATTCATCAGCTGGTGTTACATGCATGCTGTGTAAAACCTTTTTGTTTTGTTTTTGTTTTTGTTTTTTGTTTTTTTTTTGAAACAGGTTTTCTCTGTGTCCTGGAACTCCCTCTATTGACCAGGCTGACCTTAAACTCAGGATCTGCCTGCCTCTGCCTCCCAGGTGCTGAGATTCAAGGTGTGCCCCACCACCACTATTATGCTGTGTGTAGTTAAATAACTACTACGACCTGCTCGATCTGTATAATGTGACTCGTACGTATGTTTTCAGAGATGACTGTTTGGTATTGGATAACCAGTCAATGTGCTCTCCTTGGGGAAGACTATTTCTCTTGCTCTCCGTATTCCTTAGATGCCTGTGGTTCTTTATGTAGGGTTAAGGCCTTGTGAGCTTTCCCATGATCAAGTTTGTCCTTTTAAAAAATTCTGTGCCAAGGGAAGAATCTAGAGCCTCATATATGTAGTCAAGGCAAGCTCTACAGCATACCTGCACCCAAGCCTGCTTTGTCATTTTATCTTGGAGGGTTTCTTCCTTCCTTTCTTCTTCCCTCTCTCCCCCTCCCTCTCTCTCCCTCCCCCCTCCCCTTAAACTGTTCTTTGCTTTGATATACACATATTCACTGTATGTTACCAATTTTCTGGCCCCCACTTGCCCAGCCCTCAGGGAGCAGACAGTTCCCACTCCTGGGTTCCATGAGAAGGTCTGACTTTGGCAGAGAGGGCTCTCCCCATCAATATTCCCAAACTCTACCACCACCTATCCTCAGTGCCAATATGAACAGGAATCACTACACAAGTTCCAAAAGGGATTCTTTATTCTTTTTTTTAAGATTTTTTATTATATTTATATGAGCACATTGTAGCTGTCTTTAGACACACCAGAAGAGAGCATCAGATTCTCTTAGATGGTTGTGAGCTACCATGTGGTTTCTGGGAATTGAACCCAGGACCTCTGGAAGTGCAGTCAGTGCTCTTAACCGCTGAACCATCTCTGCAGCCTGGATTCTTTATTCTTTTTACTGCATTTCCATGGCATAGCCGAAGTCAGAATGCATTACACACTTTCTTATAGTTTAGAGTCACTCGTGGTGTTGTGGGTGTCTGCTTGCATTTTTACAATCAATGCCTGGGGCTGGAGCTTAGGCTGGCTGAATGGGTTGACCCCAAACTTAAGGTGTCTGAAGAGAAGGCATATCTACAAGTTTCTACCTAATCGGAGGGTTCAGTGGAGACGGCTTAAGCATGGTGTTTTAAAAAGAATTTTGTGCTGCAGCTAAAACCCAGGGCTTCATGCATACAGAGCACAGACTACCGCTGGGCTCTCTGTAGCCTGTCATCAGGGTTCTGTAATGCCCCTGGGGGTTCTAACGTGCACCAAGATTGAAGACTTGAGCCCTGAGCCTCCCCTGTCAGCAGAGGGGTCATGTAGATGACACGGGAGTCTGATTTATGGCTATATTGAAAGGTAAGTTGTTTATATCTACAGGGTTTATTGTGGTGATTTAGTGGAGAGTGATGTCCACAGAAAATGACTGTAGGCTTGTAACGGGGGAAGCAAACGTGCTTGAGGCTTGGTGTATAAAATGTTGTCAGGCAAGGCTGTGGCTTGGTATACTTATGTTGCTCTTATCACCAGCAATTAACCCCAAATGTGACCTGATAAATGGCTGAGTCCAGTGCTGTAATATCTTTAAGAATATTTTAGGGTGAGTCTCAGCAGAGCAGGAAACCTCACTTGGTCTGGAAGTCCAAGTCTTTTAGCCACTGACAAATGCCTGTTGGTTGGCAGTAGTTCTTCCCTGCTCTCTCTTACATCTGTATGGACGAACATCTTAGCCTCACCCTCCTTGGCTGAGCTCATTAGTTTCTGTCTCTCTCTCTCATGGTAGCCTGGTGGTGTCTATTGTAGATGCTCACTGAACACCCATCAGATGCATGGATGGCTTTGCTCAGGGTTACACAGCAGACAGCTAGCAGTGTTAGCTCGGCGCTATTGGCTTTTCTTCCTCTGTGCAGATCATGGAAAACAAGGGATTACATAGTTTTGCCTTCCCATACGTGTGTGTGTGTGTGTGTGTGTGTGTGTGTGTGTGTGTGTGTGTGTGTGTGTGAGAGAGAGAGAGAGAGAGAGAGAGAGAGAGAGAGAGAGAGAGACACTTAGAGAGTAAAAGCAGGTCACATGATGTGTCAGGGGTCCCTGGGTATGCACCGTGAGAGTTCCCTTTCTGTCTAGTCTGTTAGCTCTTTCCTGTCATCTTTGGGATGGGGCAAGGAGGACAGGACATCTCTTGGGGTCCCTATGCTCTGGATGGCACCTGTCATATGGCCTGGGCTTGAGGAGCATCCGGGGCAAGGGTAGGTCCTCAAGGTTAGTGCTTGGCCAAGTATCACTCCTGGATTGCCACGTCTCCCTTCGAGAGGGTTATCCAGGGAGAGTTAATTTTGGATTTTGCTTTACATTTATTTTAAAAGTGGCATATTCCTTTAGCATTGGTGACGATGGCCTAGAAAAGCCAATTAGTCACCATATGAGTCCTCCCGAGGGGGTGTTGCCACCTTGTTCCCTTCACACCTACCATTGGTGGGGCTCCTGTAGACTTTTCCTTCATAGACTCAGGGGATTGCACCTCAGCCTGGTCTGTGAGTCCCCCAAACAGGCTGAGGTGATGTGATCCCAGCTTAGATCCTAGGGTGTCTGGGGAGTCAGCCCCATCAGAGTGGGCCAAGGCCTGGGTTCCCACAACCTGTTTGGTCTGCCTTGCTTTTGAGATGGGCCCTGCTGTGTTACTCAGGTTTCTCTGGAACTCCCAGGTGCAACCTCTCCTCTGTTGTAGTAGTTGAGACTCTCCTTCCTGGCAGTTGGGGCTTCAGGAGCATACTGTGTTCTGTAAGGCTCCTGGGGGTTCTCACATGCTCCAAGGTTGAGGACCAGAGCCTTGAGCCTCCCTCTTCATCAGCAGAGGCAACATCTGAGTATGGCTGTGTTGAAAGGCCTCCTTCAGTCTTGGTGTTCTATGTGTTTGCCCTGTCTCTTTTCTTGAAGTTCAAGGAAATCTCCTCTAACCTGAGATACAAAGGACAGACCTGATTTCTCTATCATTACTTACTTATTATTGAGACAGGCTCTCCCTCTGTACCCTGGCTATGTAGAATAAGCTGGTCTTGAATTTGCCATCATCCTGCTGTGCCTTCTGAGTGCTGGGATTACAGGGTGTACCGCCACACTCGCTGGCTGCCTGGTTTTTTTTAAGGAGACTAAAAGATAGAGACTACCCCCTTCTGCATTCCCTGGAGTGGGCAGAGGGTCTTTCTGTGTGTGCTGTGGGTAGTCAGTGGAGTTTCATGAGAAAGAGATGTCCACCAATGTGTCTGGTCCAAAGGTAAACCCAAGAGTAATGTGAGGCACCCTCTCTCCAGGGTATGCTGCCGTCCCTGAGACTGCCGTACTCCAATTCAGGTTGTGGTGAGGCAGGTGCTGTGGGCGGGGCAGAGAGAACTGGGTGCAGACATGGGGTAAGGCAGAGTGTAGAAAGGTTTCTAGAAGCCGAACAGCCTGTGCTGCCACATAAGTGGGGCATATGTGACCCTCACACTAAGATTTGCTGTCCCTCACTTGCACCCAGTTAGGACTGAGTTACTAGATGGTCTTCGTGGAGGGTGTCTGTCTGTTCATCTGTCAGTGTGTGTGTGTCCTGACTTCCAGGCTCCTGGCAGAAACCTTTGGGAAGATGCTTTATGGGTGCAAATGAGGGTGGGGAAGGGGTGTTTCTGGGAAGAGATGAGTGAACATTTTTTGCTTTCAGTTGGGGGGAGAGGAAGAGTTTGCAACCCCGGAAGCTGGTGGGGAGCCCCTCTTTTTATCCTGTTGGCTGGAAAGGATCAGGGCATGGAATGAGGTGGAAGTGTCTTGGGAAACAGCACCTCTGTCCTCCTCTGTGTCAGAAACTCTAGTGCCCTGGGTACGAAGAGGAAAGAGGAGATTTTACCCTTCTCCTTGGGGAACTTTCAGTCTAGTGGAAATTTCTTCCAGAAATGCCCAGCCTATCAAAGACAGCCTTGCCAGATCCTACCATTTACCACACACTTACCACATACAATCCAAGCATCTAGTGATTTATTGAGTTTTCTTGTCTCCCAGTAAGTAGGTGTTGTGGTTTGAACTTGTGCCTTAAAGTTCGGGGGCTGGAAAAGTCCCCAGTACAGGAGTATCCAAGGTACATTGGTCAGGCAGTGAGGTCGCAAGGACTCTGGATTAATGCTGTTATCATGAGAATGGGGCCCAGGTAAATGCGGGAGTTCTGCCCACCCTTGCTTCAGCCTTCAGAACCACAGCCATATGTATCCTTGCTCATGTTCGTGGTACGCTCTTACAGAAGCACAAGTTAAACTAGGCAGGTGATGCTGCTCTTTTTTAAAGATAAGAGCGTTTTACATATAAGGAAATTGAAATGAGTAACACAGTGCTCACACTTTAAGCTAGTGCCCCATTGGTTCCCAAACCCATTTGAACCAAGACTCCTGAGAGGACTGTTTAAGAATCTCATTCCTCAGTGTATTAACAGACCTTCTATAATGAATCTCTCTCTGTCTCTTTCTCTCTCTCTCTGTATGTGTGTGTGTGTGTATATATATATATATATATATATACACACACACACATACACATATACATATATATACATACATACACACACATATGGGAGGGATTTATTAGAATTTATTAGCTGTCGCCCAGCTAATCCAATAATGTCTGCCTATGAACAGAAGGCCCAAGGATTCAGTATTTGTTCAGTCCAGGAGACTGGCTGTCTCAGCTGGTCTTCAGTATATATCAGAACCTCAAAGAAGTAGTCTATAATGTCAGTAAAGGAATGTATTTGTTAAAGAGAGCAAGAAGAAGCAGGCAAAGAGCAGGCTTCCTTCTTCCATGTCATTTATATAGGCTGCCAGAGGAGGGTGTGTCCAGATTAAAGGTGGATCTTCCCACTTCAAATGGTTTAATTAAGGGGAAAAAATCCCTAACAGGTGCGTCAGTCATTTGGATTTTAGTTAATTTGAGATGAGTCAACTTGACAAGAATAGACACCACACTCAGTCTCCTGCGGAAAAGTCTGATCCACTAACTGGAGAGCAGAGCCCGGGTACCTGCTACTTAGGTAGGCACCCATGTTTGAGGCAGGTGATCTGGGAACTATCCGGTGCCCTTCCCAGGCAGAGCCAAGTCTGAGGCTATCCAGATTCCCCTTCCCTCAGGCTGGGAGTGTAGGCAGAGGCAAAATGAGTACATAACATGCAGAAAGCCCTGGGCCCATTGCCTTGTACCTTGTAAACTGGGGATGGCAGGACATGCCTGTGATTCCAGCACCTGAGGGTTGAAGCATCAGAAGTTCAAGTCTCAAGATTAAAAAGTCCCTCCATAGAGGCATTGGTTTCTGTATGGCTCTGAGCCATGTGGCTTTCAGCTGGAAGCAGGCTTGGCAATAGACGGAGGTGGGTACAGCCTGTGGTAGGAAGGAACTTTCTGTAGAGCTTCTGCCTGGTAGTCCTCAGGGGACAGAGCTAGAGGAAGCTTTGGAGGAAGCTGAGGAGAATGTCTGGATTAAACAGTCTAAGCCAGAGGCTGGGAGCTAGAAGCAGCCTGATAGCAGGATGTATGTTAATAGCCAGAGGGAGGAGGCCAACTAACATTCCCAGGTGGCAGTAGGGCAGCAGCTGTGATACTGCAGTGTGTGGAGCAGCCACAGCAGTCCTTACAAAACATCCAGCCCTGCCTCAGTTTCCACATCTGACAAGGGTGAGATGGTCTCTGAAGGCCCTGCCAGGGTGTATATTACAGGGTGTGTACGGGACAGGCACAAATAGGAAAGAAGACCCACACAGGCCTGCTGTGGGAATAGGTGAACCACATACCTGGGGTGACAGAGCCTTTCAATCAGACAGCGCAGGTTTCAAATATTTCTTCAAGCCTTAGGCTCTTTCATGAGTCCCCAACCATTGATCTCCTGGTCAGTGTCCTTCTGTCTTCTTGAACCTGGCATGTCCCCAAAAGGATACATCACTTCTGAACTGGCTTTATTCTTCTTAATATCAATTCTGTCTGCCTGGGTACCAGCATCCACTGATTGTTGGACTGCATATTTGACCCATGTCTCTCATATGTTAGGTCCTGAAGAGACCTCAGCCCCTTCCTTTCCCTGGCAGACCTTTGAATGGTCTGGGGAGTACCGGCATTGTGACCCCTGTTTTAGAGATAAAGATGTTGAGACATGGCAGTCTAGGGAATTTGTCACAGGGTCGCATAACTTGGTAACCTTCTCTAGAGTCTGGGTTTTCCTCTCTGCATGGAGAGATGGTCACATAAGCCTGTTGGGCACATTGTCATGCATGCAGTTTAGCAGTGGAAACAAAGGCAGGCTGGCCATATAGGGAGGGGATGGTGGAGCTTGCCTGGTTTCAGGTCATGGGAGCCCTAGGAGCAAGTTGGGAGCTGGGTTCAATAGCTGCAGCATCGGGGAGAGCCGTCCTGATCGAAGGATAGCAGGAGCGAGGCCGTGGAGGGAAGAACCCCAAGAACCTGTCCTGTGCTTCGGAGGAGAGAGAGAGAGAGAGAGAGAGAGAGAGAGAGAGAGAGAGAGAGAGAGAGAGAGAGAGAGAGGTAGGTGTGCTGGGAAGGCAAAGCTCTCTCCCCCTCTATAGAACAAGGCTAAGAGGAGTTTGGTGTCTATGCCAAGGGCCTGGGGGCGTAGAGACACTGGGGTTCTTTAAGAGACTTTGTGTATAGGAGAACATACGGACTGTCTCATTGAACGGAGAGGTACCTGTCCGGTCAGTGTGCATGGCCTTTCACAGGGAAGAGCGCTGAGTAAGGATGGGTGACAGATTCCTGGATGCCCTGGCACTAACGTATTAGCTTCTCTCTGCCTTGGCAACCAAGGAGCCAGGCAGGCTCTTTGCTTGGACCTCTCAACCAGAAGAATGCCTCTCCCTTCAGGTGTCTAGGGATGTCTTCTTTTGTAGGACTGGGTGACCCTGCAGAGCCACCTTCTCTATTCTTGGGCTTTAAATGTCCCATCTCAGCCTCTGTGCTGGCTAGTCTTATGTCAACTTGACACAAGCTGGAGTCATCTGAAAATATTGAGGAATGCTTCCCAAGTCCCTAATATTATAGGGTATTTTCTTAATTAGTGGTTGATGGGGGAGGAGTTCCCAGCCCATTGTGCGTGGTGCCATCATTCCTGAGATGGTGGTCCTGGGTTCTATGAGAACGTAGTTTGAACAAGCTGTGAGGAGCAAGGCAGTAAGCAGCACTCCTCCATGGCCTCTGCATCAGCTCCTGCCTCCAGCTATCTGAGTTCCTGTCCTGACTTCCTTCAGTGATGAGCTGTGTTGTCAAAGTGTAAACCAAATAAACCATTTCCTCCCTAGGCTGCTCTGATCATGGTGTCTCATCACAGCAATAGTTTCTAACTATGATGGCCCCTTCCCTCAAGCAAGGGCTCTCTTTTCATTCAGGTGTTAGACATGCAGAAATTCAACCTTCAACTTTTCCTCCATGGGGAACCATGACCTGCTGAGGACTTCCATAGTCACACACCCAGAGACCCAGCCATGGGTCCTTCCTGCTTGGCCACTCACTCAGGAGGAGGGGACTACATTCATGGATGCAGTAGTCACTTACTCTGGCAGATACTGTCTCAGGCAGTGTAGCCCGAGGCTTCCTTTGCACAGGGCTCACTGCTCGTGGCTCTCCCACACTGAGGCCTCTGGTGGTCTGTGGGAGGTTTTGTTATCCTTTGATTCAGGCATGTCCATGTTAATGAAGTTTCAGAAGGAAGCATGTCTGGGAGAAGCAGGTGTCTGACCATTCTTCCCCCGACAATGGACTGCCCTTTAGAACCCATCCATGGGCTGTTTAGAAACCTCTCTGGATCTCAGGATAAGATGCTGCTCACAGGGCTGATCTTGGCTTTAGCTACCCCTAATTTGGGGGAACCTGATTCAGGCCTCTCCCCGGTTCACATAGGCCCTGGGGTGGTCACAGTTGACAAGTTGGTCCTAGTCCTAGAGTTTATGCTGATCACCTGGTGGCCTGCAAACAGAATGAGGACAGGGTCAGGGAAGGGGGAAAGCATCCATAGCCCAGGACCTAGTCTCCTTACTCAGGTTTCTTGGAGGGAGTACAGTGTTCTACCCTGTGTGCTCAGATACACAGGCTGTTGAGACAAGCAATGGGCATCCTGCCGTGTGTGTGGATTTCATTCTTTCTGCCACCAAGGTTTCACAGAAGCTATGCATGCACCTGGCAGTCCTCAGGCACAGTCATGCCCAGTGTCGCACAAGGCCCTGAGTATTCCCCTGGAATGACTTTTACCCCCACCCCTACTTCTGGACTGAGGTCCAGAAAGGACAAAGCACTAGTCTCAAGGATTATCCTAAAGATTTGAAGGATGCAGTAGTGACCCCAGCAAAAACCCAAAGGACTGAGATATCTACTGTGTCAGACCAGCCCTGGGAGTTACAGCGCACAGGTTGGCAGACAGCCTGTAGTAGGGTTAGATGCGATGGGTGTGGATACTGGAAGCCAGGAGGCTTCTCCCAAATGTCTCTCATTCTGAAACTTTATTAAGGTGGGCGTGCCTGTATTGAAGGATTAACAAAACCTCCCATAGGCCACCAGAGGCCTCAGTGTGGGAGAGCCCTGGGCAGTGAGCCCTGTGCAAAGGACAACTTCCATTGCACTGGCTGAGACAGTATCTGCAGGGTAAGTGACTACTACATCCATGAGTGTAGCCCTGGCTCCTGAGTGAGCGGCCAGGTGGGCAGGACTCATGCCTGGGGTGTGTGGCTATGATAATGCCCAGAGTGTTCCTCTGGCTGATTGAACCTTTGGGGCTGAACCAAGAGCTGGGTGGATGGTTGGAGGCCTGCTGAGAAGTGGCCTGCTGACTTCCTGCAGGGTCATAACCTTGCACGCTCCAGGCTGGGCCCTTTCTCTCTCCATCTCTGTTACCCTAACTCTGCAAGGCCCCCTTCCTGTCTACAGCATCTAGCTGTCTGGGGAAGGGCTAAGAGGACACAAGAAAGTATAGCAGCCCCAGGCCCTGGCCGATGGACATAGTCTCGAGATGGATCTTTTTTCTTTTTGGCTAGATTAACATTTGGCATTTCAGGGTGCTGGCCCCATGCCTGGCCACTCTGGCCCTCTGCCTGTCAGCTCCTTTGAGGCTATTTTTGCCGTTCACTTATTTATTAACTATTATTGCTCCCCAGGACAGATGGGCACACACTGACTTTCTTGTGCAAATGCACACATACACACCCCTTCCTAACCTGGAGCTCATTAGGAAAGCTAGCCTGTGCCACCCAAGGGAAAGGACCAAAAGGATGGACATCCCTTCAGGTGGGAAGGGTGACAGGAAGCAGGAACTCTCTAGAAACACCTCTGCCCTCCTCCTTTGACCCTCAGGGAATTCTGCTCTCTCCTGTGTGGGAGGTTTGTGGCTTTATCTTGGACCATCTTTCTAGCAACAAACAGGGAGAATCCAAGACCTCTCCATAGGCTATTGGGAGCACCTTTGTCCTTGGGAGACTCTGAGACATTCTTCTGCCTGGCCCTGCTATTCTCATCTCATGGGAAGGACACTTGGCTATTGACTGTTCCTAGCTGGATAGGGACAATCTGGGTTCTGCCGGTGAGAAGCATATTCCTCAGCTTCATTCAGTATCCAAGTGTGAAGGCCCAGAAGACACAGGCCTGAGTGGAGGGGTAGCACGTGCAGTCTGTGCCTGCTGATGGATACCAGGGTGGACGTGTAAGCCCTGCCTGTTCAGAACACCATGCGTGTACAGGGGAGTGTGGTCCAGACGCGTGGGCTTCTCATCTCCTTGTCTCAATGCAGCCCATCTTCTCTGGGGCTGGAGCATCCCATGTCCCTCCTCATTACCTAATACTGGTGTTCTCAATGTTCAACATTGAACAATGGAGTGGCCTTCCATTGTAGCTGTCTGAGGGCTTCCTGGGCCTTGGCCTTTGCAGGAGAAACGAGAATGACTCTCCCCGCTATTTCCAAGACCATTAGGGACTGTTGCGAATAGCCCATGGCACATGGTGGCCAGGCCTGATACCTGGGGTGGGCTACTCATCTTCCCCCTGCTCAGATGACAGTTTGCCCATCTCTTTTTGAAGGATGTGCCATCTGCTTTCTGGTCCCCAGGGATCCTACTCTGCCTCAGGAAAGCCTTATATTCCTGGGGCTGGATATTCCCTCCTGCAGAGGGACTGCTATCTTCTGGGTGCCGTCCAATGGGACCTTCTTGGTCCTCAGTTACAGTCCTTCTAGGACTGGTGTCAGGAAACACTGAATGCAGGTGCTGCATAATTGTAAGCCCAGGAATGGCAGAGTCTCTAACTCCCCTCCCCATCAAATGAGAGACTTCTGTGGATGACCGGCATGGTTCCGATCAGCTTGTGGTATTCTGGGGCCTAACCCATCTCCCCTACTTGAAAAAAGAACCACTGATTTATGTAGAAGCCCTACTCCAGGAATGGTATAATTCTTGGGAAGTTCAGAAGCCCCCAAGGGTTTCTTGTCCACAATAGTCACGGTGGTATTAGCAAGGATGCCAACCCTGCTGCTGGGGACCTGACCTGGGGAGAGGCCCGTCTAACAGCAGATCCTTGGGCAGGGACTTGGGATGGTTTTGTAACTCTCCATGGGTCTTGAGCTAGCACCCCTGCCCTCCTTGCAGGTAGGACTCAGTGATAGGTGCTTAGATTTGGTGTTGGGCATCTCGGGGCTCATTGTCCCTGTCTACCACATACCTGTATGAAAGTGCTTACTTGGACAACTCACCTGACCTTGGAGCTGTTGCTGTCCATCCCATGCAGCTGTTTTGGGAATTAGTTTACCAATCTATGCATGTGCCCCAACCTTCCCCATTGCCCCTGGAAATGACACAGACAGGATGTACACAGAAGCCTTGCTCCCCCTCTAACCACCATGCCTACCCTCTTTTCTCCATAAGTCTATGTAGTTTAGCTTTTGGCTGCTTTAGCTGTCTGTCCACATTTAGTCTCAGCTTTGGTGCCAGTTTGTTGAAAAAGGGGCGTGGGGAAAAGCTGGCTGGAGCAGTAGCTGGGCAGAGCCCTCAGAGGGCCCCCCTCTGCCTGGGAAGGAGCTGGCAGTCCCTGTGCCCACAAGGTCTCTTGCTTCCACTGAAGACCGCATTATTATGAGCTAATGTCTGTGCTGTCCCCGGAGTGGCCATGGAAGAAGCATCGGGTAATGTAATTACTACAACAGTAATAACAACAACAACAACAACAACACAAATTCACCAGCCAGCACACACAGTTATAGAGACAACTGTGGGTGGAGGTGCTGGCCACAGGCCAGGGCTGTGGCGAGTACCCCAGAGATGGTAGTGTGGTCTCTTGAAGGCAGCAAGTTGTCCACTTTTCTGGTTCACCTCCTCCCACGATCCTCTCCCATGAAATCAAAAGCCTGTAGAGCAAACCAGCAAATCCTTTCCACTGTAGCAAAGCAGTGGACATGGTACTCATCTGGTGTTGGGTGGAGTTGGCCCTGGAAATTGAAACAGTAAGCTCCATCTGTTCTTTGTGCCCCCTCCCCACTGCCTTTCACATCCCCAAAATGCCCTGGGGTGGTGACTTGAGCCAGGGTGTAAGAGAGCACTTGACTTTGAGTGTGCTCCACGGATGGCTCAGTCTGATGGTTTAGTGGACCACACCTACACCCTGGAGTTTGGACAAGGTGTCATGATGAGAGAATGTCTGAACTGCCCAGAACTGGAATACATGAAGGCTAACGTGGTGGGATATGGTTATTAGAGGGTGCAGGCTGAGGACCACCTGCAACTGCATCCTGATGCTGTCACTTGCAAACGGAGCATGGGCAAGTTACATAACCTTTCTGGGTCTCCGATTTCTCACCAGAAAGTGGGGATATTAAAAGTGACTTGCCTTGTGCTGCTGCTAAACATGTTTATAATAAACATCGAAGCACAAGGTCTGCCCTCCGAGGGTTCTCTCTTTTATGGTTATTTTTTCAATAGCAAGAGTGGTAACAGTATCTCCACTGACTCTTATCCCTGGGGCCTGTCATCTGTGGATTGTGCCTCCCAGAAAAGATGCTGAAGTCCTAACTCGAAGCACCTGTGACCGTGTTTGGACATATTTCCTTTGCTGATGACTGTGTTGAGATGATGTGTTTAGGCTTGGCCTTAATACTAAGGTGTTTTTATACAGAATTGGAGTTTGGGTACAGAAACAGAGAGGGAAGATGACCTGAAGACACAGTGAGAATCTGCCAGCAGGGGAACACCAGAGGCCATCCGGTGCTGAATGGGTGGCAGGGAACTGAATCCCTTGTGGCACTTAGGAGGCAGAGACTCTGTTATCCTTTGGTTTGGGCTTCTGGCCTCCAGAACCCCAAGAATACCAGCTTCTGTTTGTGCTTCCCCTCCTGTGGAGTTTGAATGGTGGGGATATGACCCATCCACACTGCCCTACAGCCACTGGCTGAGCAGGCCAGGGGATGGGACCTTTTACAGAGCTCGGGGCACAGATGACCCTCTTCCAAGCCTTTCTGGCTCTGTTTCTTCCTGTGTGTTTGTTCAAGCAGGACGGAAGTTGCATGGGAAATAGAGGCAGAGGGGACAGTAATAAACTGCTGGAGAGGACAGGTCACAGTGGATTTGGGTGTGGACGTATCAGCTCCTCTCTTGTCTGTCTCTTAGAGCCTCAGGTCAGAGTGGGACATGGTTTGCCTGTCTGGGGTGTGTCTCTGTGTGAATGTGAGGATGGATGGAGCATGTCCCTCATTAAGCTGCTGTAGTCTCGTGACCATGACTCATAGACTTACAAGCATGCTGTGTTGGACAGAAGAGACCTGTCTGTCCCCAGGGTGGGTGATGCAGCTCCCAACGTAGCAGCCAGTGCCAAGGCCCTCTGCATCGCACCTTGGCAGCCCGCCCCAGCCGGTCTCCCTCCAAGGAACGGGGTGTTCAGTTTATTTGAGGGAACAGCTATGCTGTGTCTCTGTTAGGGACACAGCGATGAGGAAGATGCAGACCTCGCCCACAAGATGCTTGCCATTTGTGTTTGGGAGTTGGAGTATGTCTGAGAAGTGTACAGATCACTCTTAGCTCAAAGTGGAGCACACTTAGGAGAAGGAGAGGTGGGGGAGGGACTCTGAGGGAAGGGAGAGCAGAGGCAAAACCCAGGGAAGTTTCAGGACTCACGGGACTCAGCTGGCATTGGAGACCAGCTGCAATGTTTTGCTGATGAGGAAGGAAGATGCAAAGGTGGGGAAGCTGAGTGAGCCATTTCTGGGGACCCAAGTCCAGGGCTACCTGAGGCAAGTGGAGATGAGGCTAGCTAGACAACAGACCCTTCATGCTTGAGCCATGAGTGCCTATACATGGAGCCATACTTTCCATGGACTTTCTCTGTTCTGGAAGACTCTGTTGGATGGGGAGGGAATGCTGGAGAGCATGCTATGGAAATCCTGAGGAGAGGCTGATGATATATGGTAGAGAGGGAAGGGTGGGCAAAGGGAAAACCTTTCCTTTGAAAGATTGATAGTTTAGCAGGTAACAAAAATGAAGTATAGGAGGTGGGCCCAAGTACAGGAATGGTACTGCTGTTTTGAAAGAAGTTGATGGGCAGTGCCCCGTACCCCTAGCCTGTGGGAACATATCCAGGGAAGGTGTTTGAGTGCCTTCAGTTGTGGATCAGTACAGGAACTCTCGATGGGGTCATCATGGGGCACCAGGGGAATTTGACAGTGTTTTTCTGAGAAACACCATGAGGATAATTTATGTGGCAAGAGATGAATTATAAAGAACTGGCTTGCCAGCAGTACACACTGAGAAGACACCCCCATCTGCCCTTGGCCTGGAAAAGCAAGAGTGCATTGATGTGGTCTCAGTCCAAACCTAAAGGCCTAAGAACAGGGGAGCCAACAGCCTAGTTCAAGTCCCAAAGCCCTAGGTCCCGGGGAATACACTGTAGCCCAAGTCCAAAGGGCTTGGGAGTCTGAAACTGTCTGAGGACAGAAGGACATGGACGTTCTAGCTCAAGAAGAGACAGAATTTACCCTTCTGTCAATTCCGTTCAGTCTTCAGCAGGTTAGATGAAACACCGAGTCCGATGAGGGCCATGTTCTTTATTCTGTATCTGTTCAAATGCTCATTTCTTCTGGAAGCTCTATCACAGACACACCAGAAATGATGTGCTACCAGCTTCCTGGGCTTCCCCCAGCTCATCAAACTGACATATAAAATTAGCCCTCACAGTAGGGATGCTGGAGGAATGGAGTAGGTGGTGAGGTAGCAATCTGGGGTGAGCATGTGCCAGTGTGTCCTCCAGGAACCAGCGAGCAGTGGGCCTTGGCTCCTGGGTGCTCTGTTGTTCAGAACTGTCCATGGGTCTGGTGGCCAGGGATTGCCTGTCCTGACTCCTGCAGTGGCTCTCTCTTTGCCCACAGGCGAATTGGTAGCCATGCTTGGTCCAGGATCTTGTCGTACTGGGACTGCCTCCTCCACATAACTCCAGCACAACACTGGCCTCTCCGGTGATTCTACTCCGAGACTCTTACTCCATACCACTCCTTTGTTTGTTTCATCTCAGACTTGTAGACGCATGCGTGGGAACGGGCCGTCACTATTTCCTACTCTCTCATTTTCAGTGGAAGAAATGGAGCCCAGAGAGGCGGGGTGACCATCCTGTCTCATACAGCTGTTACCCACAATTGGGATTTAGACACTGCTTTTGACTGAGATACCATCCCATGGCTCATGTCCTCCTCCTCCT
>CM052713.1:26949329-26982350 GCA_028551405.1 Uromys caudimaculatus
TCCTCCTCCTCCTCCTCCTCCTCCTCCTCCTCCTCCTCCTCTTCCTTTTAGGTTTCTTCCTTCTTTGAGAATCAGGAGCTGCGTGTCCATCTCCAATTCAATAAAGACTTGCTTGGGGAGGGGATATGAGTCAGTGCCTAGCACATACTCATGTGTGTTCCCTCATTTAGAGGATTGCAGAGGGCAATGGCTTAAGGAAATATTCTCACCAGGGGTCCTGGTTGGAGCTTGTGGGAGAAGGAGGGTTTGGGGGCAGCTGGCCTGTTGAGGAGTCTGGGAAAAGGAGCCAGGAAGGGACAGCAGGAGCGCCCACTGGCCCCTATGCTCTTTTCTCTTCCAGAAAGGTAGCATGATCTCTGGCCTCTTCCTGCCTCTAGCCCTGATCCTGCATGGTGGGAGCGTGTGTGCTAGCCACTTGTGCTGGGCAGGCCTGATGATGAAGGTCAGGTGGAACCGTAGTGACCTTTTGAGGTTTGCTTTCTAGGGTGGAGAGTATTAATTAGCTCCAACTGCCATGCAAACTGCGGAAGAGGCTGGGGTTTGCCTTAGTGGCAGAATGCTTACCTAGCATGCACAAGGCCCGAGTGCCATTCCCAGACAACACTGTAGCTTCCACTTCCTGCACTTGCTCTCTCACAGTTCTGGAATCTGGAAGTTTAAGATCACAGTGCCACCTGGATTAGCACCTGACAGAGGAGTAGCCTTGCATTAGGTCCTTCCTTGGTCTTTTCTCCTGTGTCTTTTCCTCCTCTTTAAATGATGTAAGCCCTGTGGGTCAAAGTCTGAGTCTTCTGACCCCATTTGGCATTAGTTTCCTTCCTGAAGGCCAGAGCTATTCTAGTTACATGGGAGCTTAGAAATACGGGGTGGCATAGTTCAGTCTATAGCAGGAGGGTCCCATTTTGGCTAGACACAAGCTAGAGTCATCTGAGAAGAGGGAACCTCAGTTGAGAAAGTACCCCTACCATATTGGCCTGTAGACAAGCCTGTGGGGGCGTTTTCTTGATGGATGATTGATATGGAAGGGCCCAACCCACTTTGACTGGGCCATCCCTGGAGAGTAGTCCTGGGGTGTGTAAAAAGGAAAATGAGTAAGCCAGGAGTCTACAAACAGGTGAGCAGCATTTCTCTGTGGTCTCTGCTTCCATTCCTGCTGTCGGGTCCTGCCCTGCCTGCCTTCCCTTCATGTTAGACTGTAAGCTGAGTGGTAAAATAAACCCTTTCCTCCCCAAGCTATTCTTGCTCATGGTTTTATCCCAGCAATAGAAAGTAAATAAGACAGAAATTGATACTGGAGGGTAGACTGTCGCAGTGACAGGCCTAACCAAGTTGTCTTGGGAAGACTGTGAAGAAGTTTGGAACTTCAGGATGGAAATCTGTTTTGTGTCAGGGCCTTTGAGCTGTTGTGGGATCTTGGAGGATAATGCTGAGAGCTGTGCAGACGATGGATGGCTTGTGGTGCTTTACAGGGAAGCAAAGACTGTACCAGAGTTGTTTATGTGATATATTTGAGTTAAGAATCTGGAGAGTGTGGTCAGCTGGAGCTGAAGAAGTGGCTGTGCTCCACAAGAGAGCAGCACTGACCGCCAAGGTGAAACCTTTGCTTTCCTGGGACAATTATTGCTGGTTAGCTGGGGCTGAGAAATCAGTTGTGGTGAAGAGACCAGCATCGCTGAGGCAAAATCTTCTGGGAAGTGTTTCCTTAGAGTAGACATACAGAAGCTGTGATCCAGAGAGGGGCCAAGGCTGAATCTCATACTGGCAGCTGAACTTGGTAAAGGTAAAGGTATAGCCACCAAGGACAGCCACACTTGTAGTGTGGAGCTGGCCCAAGCCTATGATATGAGCCATGTGTGCTGTGAATGGCCAAACTGGAGAAGTGCAGCCAGCTGTCCAGGCCTCAGGAGCACAGAGTGTCATGAGTGGACCTCAAACATTAAACACTGAACTTTTTTACACTGTTGAATTTTGCTTTGCTTTGATTGTGACTGCGCTCCGGTTATTCCCTCTTTGAGTAAGAAGTGTATAGTTTAGTTTTGATTTTACAGGAGCCTCTAGACTTTAGATTTTCAGAGAGACTTTGGATATTTATAAGAGACTAATGTCCAAAGGCTGGGAATTTTAAGTAACATTGTGTTTTATATTGTGATATTGATATTAATATGGGATTCTGGGAAGAACAAGAAAGGAAAGATTATGGTTTAATAGTAATGTGGTAGTGTGTCAGGGGTCAAGAGTCACTTGTCCTGGATGCTCCTTTGTCAGCTTGATACAAGCTAGAGTTGCCTGAGAAGAAGTAACTTCAGTTGAGAAAGTACCCTCATCATGTTGGCCTGTAGACAAGTCCGTGGTAGGCAAGTCTATGGTGCATTTTCTTGATTGCTGATTGCTGATTGCTGTGGCAGGGGCCATCACCGGACAGGTGATCCTGGAGGTATAGGAGAGAAAACTGAGTAAGTCAGGAGCAAGCAAGCTAGTGAGCAGTGTCCCTCCAGGGCCTTTGCTTCAGTTTCTGCCTTCAGGATCCTGCCCGGCCTTGAACTCTTGCCCTGACCTCATGATGGGTTCTAAGCTTTAAGGTGAGATCATCTCTTTCCTCCCCAAGTTGCTTTTGGGCTTTGTCACAGAAGTGGAAAACAATCCCAGACAAGAGGGCCTATGAATAAGTGCCACAGTTGGCATCCTTCTCCGGACCAGAGTGCGTGTCTGAGGCTGTGAAGGGCCCATCTGGTATGAGTTTGTTCAGAACCTCAGTCCCCACTGTTTCCTGTGAGGGAGCTGTCTGGGGTGGCATGGG
Source organism: Uromys caudimaculatus (assembly GCA_028551405.1). NCBI lineage: Eukaryota > Metazoa > Chordata > Mammalia > Rodentia > Muridae > Uromys > Uromys caudimaculatus. Next base: position 26,952,127 of record CM052713.1, read on the forward strand.
GCCTTCAAGCGGCCCCTTCAGTCCTCATCAGTTCATGGTGGCTGGTTCTGTCCTTGTCCCAGTTTGGTGACTTCTCTGAGTTCACTGGACAGCATTTTTTGGCTATAAATCTACCAGGGAAGGAATTTATTTTTCTTTCTTCCTTCCTTCCATCTTTTCTTTCCTTCTTTCCTTCCACTTCTTCCTTCCTTCCTTCCTTCCTTCCTTCCTTCCTTCCTTCCTTCCTTCCTTCCTTCCTTCCTTCCTTCCTTCCTTCCTTTGTTCTTTTTTGAGAAAGGGGTTTCTCTGTGTACCCCTGACTGTCCTGGAAGTTGCTTAGTCAACCAAGCTGGCCTCGAACTCATAGAGATCCATCTGCCTTTGCCTCCTGAGTGCTTGGATTAAAGGCACGCTCTGCCACTGCCAGGTCCAGGAAAGGCAATTCTTAATTTGGTCCACCCCTTTAGAGAAAGAGTCAGGAAGCAGTCCTAAGGAGTAACACTTAAGAAAAGAGGAGGGTGGAACCCTCTGAGGGACAACTACCACTGCTTCCTTGGCCCACCCCTCCTGGCCTTCACCTGGAACCAGGAGTTTAATCCCTGTCCTCCTGTGGGGCCTTTGTCAGATTTTCAGCTTGAGACACTTCAGAGTGCAGAGATGTATAAGTTTCTGTGTACCCACCCTTCAGTTTATCAACCGCCATGACTCTCACCCCATTGGTTTACCACGTTTTATTTCCCCCTTCTTGCTTAAGTATGTTGAAGCCAATTCTCCCCACTGATCTCTGCATACTTAACATTTCTTTCAGGGAAAACTTTCTCTACTGAAGTTTGGTCTCTGTGTGTGATCCCAAAGCCACCCACAGAGTCCTTCCTCAGTTTCCCTCTGTGCATTCCCCCAAGGATGTGGGGCTTGGGTGGAGAACTAAAGAGGAAAAGGTGCCAGACTACACCTGGAGGCCAGGTTTTGTGATGAAATCGCCTTCTCCCTGGTTACAGCTCATCCCCAAGGCCACAGACATGTCCCCCAACCCCCCTCTGGTCACAGGAAAAGTAATCATTTTCCAAACTGGTCCCACAGACACTGAGGGGAGGCTCATTAGTTCTCCCAGGGGCCTCTGTCACCCCCAGGAGGACAAGTGGCCCAGCTCTGCAAGAATCTGGGTCATTTTGCTTTGTGCCATAAAGCCCTCTCCAGGGCTCTGGCAAGCAGTGCTCTGACTGGCCAGGATCACAGACACACAGGCACCTGGCTGGCTCCCTGCAGTTGTGATCATGGAGGTACCACTGGTCTCCTGTGGGCTGGGACAGGCAGCTCCGGGCTATATCAAGGGCCAGTTGATGATTGTACCCTATCTTCTGGTCCCTAGTGGAGCCGAAGGCAGCTTTATGGTTCTATCTCATTCCTTGCTAACAAATGAATTTCTCTCCTTCCCTTGGCAACCCAAGCAGTGTTTACAGAAAATATCAGAGTCTAGAATAAATAGTTCCTATCAGGCCTGAGGGCCAGGGGGGCCGTGAGAGAGCTCAATGGATTTCCGCCTTGGTCAAGGAGGTGGCTGCTCTACCCCAGCTAACCCAGGATCTTCTCTGTGAGTCACGTAGCTAGAACAGCATAGCAGAAGCTGTGGTGTCAGCCAGTTCAGAGTTCAAATCTCTGTGGGTCCTAACTGTCCACATGGCTTTGGACAGGTTGCTTAGCCTCTAACAGCTCAGCTGTCTTGGGTTGTTTTGAAGAAGATGGGTCAATCCCTGCTTCAGAACTGTAACTCAGAAATGCTGCTCTCTGTGCCCTGAGTCGGAGTGTCCATGCCTCTCTTGTATCTAATGCTGCACAGAGCAATCTGGACACAGACTCCAAGGAGTTTTGGCCATGTTTACCTCATTGCAGTACTGACAAAGCAGGAGTTACTATCACACCCATTTTTAAGATTAGAAAAATGAGGCTCAAGAGGGGAGCCATGTGCAGGTGAGGCTTGGAGCTCATGGCCTGCTGTGCCTGCTCCCTGGAGGCAGACAAGGTGGTCCTGGGTGATCTTTGAGGATTCAGGCTCCCCAGCAGTTACTGTGTTGTGAGTCGGACACACTCACCAGACAGCCTTTTCAGCCCCTCCACCCCCTCTGCCTTCCTCTAGGTTTTCTTTTATTTGATTATGAGCAGGGACCTTTGAAATGGTCTCCCCTTATGCTGCCTGTTATTCCCTACTGGGGCTCAGTGCCCCAGGGAATGACCTTCCCAGAGTCAGATATGCTAGGTGAGACTGGGACTCAGTTCTCAGGCATGACTGTCCTTTAGGTTGCCCTGTTCTCCTCCCTGTGTGTTCCCTGGTGTCTGCTGCTATGCTCCTTCAGGGGTAGACACCAGCACTGCTGTTACACCCATAAATCTGTGTACATCTGAGACAGGACTAATGATGGACAGGCAGATCAGGTCCCCAGGGCAGCCCTGCCACCTGCCAACTTCAGAAGTGTGATGAATCGCTTCCTCCCTTCGGGTTTGTTTTGGGGACATTCTAACAGCTCCCAGGGTAGGGCTAATGCTCACTCAGCCCCCCCCCCCCCCAGGCGCAGGCACCAAGTTTCTGAGGGGAGGCCCATCAGGAGCCAATGTTTCATGGTTTCTACCTTGGGACCTCTCAGGAGGGAGCATCTTTCCTTGTTCTGACAGAGTGGATGGCCTTATTCCAGCCCCAGTCCAGCTCGGATGTGAGGGAAGTAGGTGTTTTAGGTACACACAGTGCTGCTTTTACCAAGGTCACTCCAGAAGCAGCCTGGCCTTTGGCTTGGCCCATCTGACGGGTTGCAGCAACTTTGTTCCTGTGAGCTGGCAGAGTCTCCAGGATGAAGAGAGGAAAACAGAGCAGGGAACAGGACTGATCTCACCTTGGAGGAGCCCCGTGTTTGCTTCCTATAGCAAAGCTATCTCTCAGGAGCTCTGCCTCTTTGAGATTTAGCCAGGGGACAGAACCTGAGGCAGGGCAGTGATTGCTGCTCAGTGAGGTTGCTCTAGGCTAGGCGCCTGCACCAGGCTGGCCAGCAACTCGGCCACCATCTGTCCTGACAGGCCAGTGTGTGTATTCAGGGCTATTTAGGGCAGCCATCGAACGAGCACATAACCAGGACAACCCAGTTTTGCTGTGTTTGTTTGTTTGTTTTGTTTTTAGCCTGAGGAAGGATCCAGATGTTTCTAATTGTGCAGAGGTTTTTGGTTTTCATTTATTTCCCCTCTGAGAGAGATAGGAAATGAGGAGCAAGGACATGGATTCCAGAGCCATCCATGTAAGCACATAGCTCAAGCACAGTACAGATTCCTTTGGAACCAGACCCACGACTCTACTATGAGATGCTTAGGCTTGCTTTTTTTTTTTTTTTTACCTTTTCTCAGAGTTCTCTGACAACCCCACATATACAGCACCCTCAGCAGAAGGACTGCTGTCTTCATGCCTTTAGAACTTTACCTAAGAACGGCCCCTCTGGGCATCCATGTTCATTGAGGGTAGTATTGATGGTGTCTATGCAGTCAGAGGGGAACCTGTGGGGATGAGCCAATCAAGTTTTTTCTCCTCCCTTTTCACTTTTTTGTTCATTTATGGTGGGCATATTTATCATGTTGCCTAGGTTGGTATCAAACACCTGGGCTCAAAAGAACAGTCTTAGACTGTGGCTGGGGCTGTAGTCATTCTCTGTGACCCTCTCCACCCTTCTCTTGGTGGGAAGAATATCTTCCCAAAGAACAGCCTGGTAGCGGGAATCTGGACCATGACTCTGCTAGCCAGAGGGACCATAGAAAAATCTCTGTTGTGGTGCATGCCCCATGCCTTGGGGAGCCTCTCTTAGTTTTGTTCTTTCCTGTCCTGTCCTCTTGTCCTCTCTTCCTAGGAAGAGACTTGTGAGTAAAGGGGCCTTGGTGTCACCTTCTGGAAAGGACAGACATTCTAATCAGCTGGGTTCTGGGTAGTGGCTCGGAGTTGTGAAGTCCTGGTAGCCTGTTTAGGGAGTGGGCAGGCTGATGAGGTGGGCAGTTCTGTCAAGTAGGCCCTTAGGCTGCCTAGGCAGCCTTGGCTCTCCCTGGGGAGGGTAAAGAGCCTGTAGGCTATCCACCTGGTCCTGTGTGCAGTCAACATGCTTGGAAAGCCCTGCCAGTCTGCTCACCTGTGTTGACATATCAGCCCAGCTGACCCAGTCGGGAGAGTGCTTGTGGGCATGCCTTAAGGAGCCCCGAGGCTGTGGTGCCCACAGCTGAGGGAGGGAACAACTTTCACCAGTCTCCTTTGCCCTTAGGATTTGGACTGAGCCCTAGGGCAGGACTGCAAGTGTTGGTTTGTGTGCTGTCCCTGGGTTTGGTGCTGTCCCTGGCTAGTGTGCTTCAGAAGTAGGCTGCCACTGTGGTCCTGTCTGGCTCAGGGCTTCTGGAGGTTTCTATCTCAAGCTGGGAACAGTGAGGACACAGCCTTTCAGAATGCCCTCTTTCCCTGGTGCCTAGAACAGGACACTAGCATGACATGGACAGGGGTGGGTAAGGCCAATAGGCCACCACTGGTTCCCTGTTGACTTTAGCATCCTATGGATTTATCTTCTGAACCTGGAAGGATTCCATTCACTCTCCAGACAGTGCTCTTAATAGCTCAAGCCTCTGTGAAGGGGCCCCATGATGGACGACACATATGTTTCTGGAAGGAGGTGCTTTTGTGGTCTTAACACCAACCTGAGAGGCTCCCACAAGATGTGGGGTAGGTGAAGGACAGCACAGGCTGGGCCTGACACTCTTGCAGGGCTTGCTGTGAACTGCTGCGTGTCCTGGGGTGGCTGCTGACTCTCATAGTCTGGAAGCGCCACATTAGTGCTGGAAATTTGGGGCTCTACCCAGTAGGGAATGGTTAGTTGCAGAAATTGTTGGAAACACGGATAGTGATGAGCAGGACACTGCTGTGATGGAGTCCTTGTTGTGTGTGGTGTGTATTTAGGTGCGTGCTGTCACCCTGGTTTTTGCCCAGCTAATAGGAGCTGGGTGGGTGTGGCCAAGGGCCCTGGAATAACAGTAGAAGTGGGAGGGCCCTTCCTAAACAGGCTGTTCACCCTAGATACAGCACACACACACCCCTGTTCCTGCATGACGCTGGGAGGTGGGGTTGTCCTTTGGGAAGGAGAGGGTGGTGGGGGTGGAGGGAAGCTCTTCCAGGGGTGGAGCTGCCCTGGGAGCCTTTGTGAGCTACTTCCTGGGGAGTTCTAGAAAGGAAAGTCCCAGTCACTCTGTTGTCCTTGGGGTGATGAGGTTCCAGCCCCCATCCATCCTCCCTCCCCTCTCCTCTCCTCATCCTCCCAGCTTTGAAGGGAGCCCTGGGGGCAGATAGGGATCTCCTACTGGGTTGATGACTGAGCCCAAGGAAAGAGGACTCTGTCAGCTCCATTGTCTCCTGCTGGGGACCTCCTGGCTATAGGGCTGCACCCCATAGGAGTACCTCTGCAGGGGCAGGACAACTGAGGGGGGGGGACCCAGGCTTCTGGCAGCAGATTATTTTATTATTGCCTTTCCCAAACAGGTGTTTGTCTTTCCAGGCCAGGATGGTGGAAAGGGAAAGTTAATCTATATCCAGGTGATAGATTAGCCTATCTGGTCTCAGGGAATTTTTCTCAGCTTGTCCAAAGAAGGCCTGGGCAGGTGGGAGGGATCTCCAGTGAAAAGCATCTTCTGAACAGTTAACCCCCCCCCCCCTTTCTTTCTCTCAGCCTACATGAAGGTTTGCAGAAGAGGGCAGAGAAGCCATACTCAATACTAGTGGGCCCTACCCCAGAGTTTCTGGTTCACCAAGTCAGAGGCAGGAGAGGCTATACATCTGCTGGTCCTCAGGTGCTGCTGGGGACCATTTAGGGAGCTCCGTGAGATCTGTGGTAGCCGTTCCCTCTCCCAGGCTTGCAGGGATGTTAGCTGTGAGAAAGGAAATACCTTCCCACTTGGAGAAGCCACACATCCTGGTTCCAGGAATGCCTTCCCCAGTGGCCACACTGATGAGCAGCGCTTGTGGGCCCTCTGTTCTCCTTTCCACATTCTGCCTGATTTCATGGCACCCATATCGATGGCATATTGCCTGGGAACAGGGACGCAGTCTTACCCACTTCTGGAACCCCCATGGTGCCTAGCACAGTCCCTGTATATAGAGGAACTCTGGGCCGAGTCGGTCTGCTTAAATTACGGTGACATCATGATGAACTCCAGTAAGGACCAAATGGAGAGGGAATTTCACAGACTTTGCAGGTTGCCGGCAACACTGTCTCCAGAAGCAGGTTCTAGTCTAAAACACTAGCTAGCTCTTTAAATATGTTCCGTATTTTATCTTCACATTTCATGTATGTAAACTGTAGCTGATTTATGGAGTCTCACTCTAGCCCTAGCTGTCCTTGAACCTGTGACAGTTCCTGCCTCTGCTCCTCTACCCGGTGCTTAAATTACAGGGATGTCCCCACCACACCTAGTGCACTGCTTTATTTAGAGTTTTAGCAGCTTGCATACTGATTTGCTTGCTGAGTGCCCAAATGAGCACCTTCATGTTCCACGACATCTTGTTCAGATCTCCCAGCAGAGAGGAAGGTCAATGCCGTGGCTCCTGTGAGCTGCGCATCCCGTGGAGGTGCCGTGCCATGGATTGCTTCATGTTTGCTAGTTACCGAACACACAGTGGGCACAGTGGGAGGTTGATAGTTCTGTGGGAGGCTATCTGTGGGATAGCCTGCACTCTTCCAGGCTATCTTTCGCATCATTTTACATGTATCGATACTGTATCTAATTGATACATTATATGATATCATTCTTTTAACAACTGAAGTGAAATTTAACAGAGGCTTAACCTAGTAAAATTATATAGTTCAGTACTATATAATTCAGTAAATATACTACATTTACTGTGTACAGCAGTATCTTCATCTAGTCTCAAACAATTTTATAACCACACGACAGAAGCCTAGGCCTGGCTGTAGCTGCTGTTTCTCCCATTAACATGGACAACCATTAGTTCCTTTTCTGCTTCCGTCGCTTTTCCTATTATGAATATTTAGCATAAACAAAATCATATGTGTCTTTTGTGTCTGGTTTCTTGGTTGTTTTTTTTGTTTGTTTGTTTGTTTTTCGAGACAGGGTTTCTCTGTGTAGCCCTGGCTGTCCTGGAACTCACTCTGTAGACCAGGCTGGCCTCGAACTCAGAAATCTGCCTGCCTCTGCCTCCCAAGTGCTGGGATTAAAGGCGTGCGCCACCACGGCCTGGCGTGTCTGGTTTCTTGTACTTTGCATACTTTTAAAAGATTATCTTCATTTTATTTTTTATTATTTTATTTATTTACATCCCAAATGTTGCCCCCACCATGATCCCCCCTCCAGAATTCCTTCCCTCCATTCCCCCACCTGTCTCCTTAGCCTCTATTATCTTTATTTTTAATTACAAGTCTATGTATGGGTTTGTGTACACGCGTACAGTATCCACGAGCCAGAAGAGGTCATCAGAGTCCCCTGCAGCTGGAGTGGGGGGAAAGAGGGACTGAACTCAGATCCTCCTCGAGAGCCATATGTGCTCTTAACCACCCAGCCACCTCTCCAGCCTCACTTTGCATAATATTTTGGAGACTCACTTATGGTGAGCATAAATTGGTACTTCTTTCCTTCTTAGGACTAACGGTCTATTACACGGAGTTAGCACGCTTTGTTGTACATAATCTCATTCTCGAGGGTAGCCAGAGAGATCCCCTTGCTGGAGTTAGGTGCTAGAGTGTGCAGCTGATGTTTGAGGAGAGGAAAACTTGGAAGTGAAAGTCATAAGGACACCTCAGGAAGATGGAGGCGGTGGCCAGAGCTAGGACAGAGTCATGCTCTTAAGGGGTTAAGTGGGCAGTGCAGGGTGATGAGGACCAGCAAGGGGGGGTGTGTTGTGATAGTTTGAATGAGAATGGCTCATATATTTGAATGCTTGGTCCTCAGTTGGTAGAGCCAACCAAAGGATTAGGAGGTGTGGATTCACTGGAAAAGGACTGTCAGTAGGGGTGGGCTTTGAAGTTTCAAAAGCCAATGACATGGCCAGTTAGCTCTCTCTGCCAAGTGGTTGTCTCAAGATATAAGCTCTCAGCTACTGCTCCAGCACCATGCCTGCCTACCTGCTGCTATGTTCCCGGTCACGATGGTGGACTCAGCCTCTGAAACTGTAAGCCCCAAATAAACTCTTTCTTCTATAAGTTGCCTTGGCCATGGTATCTTGTCACATCAATAAAAAAGCAACAGGTGCCATGTTTGCAGATAGGAACAGTCAGTCTTTGGGAATGAGGCTCGACTCTGAACATGTCTCCAGCTGTGTGTGAAGGAGGCTTCAAATAAGACATTTTAACCTAGAATGGGAAGAGTGCTGGGTCTTCAGGAGTAGTAGCCATGGACCAGCCTTAAGGACAGGTGTCCTAGCAATGGCCTCACTAGGATGATGGCCAGCATGTTCTTGAAAGGGGTCAGATGGAGAGGACAGCCGAGTGGGGTCCTGGGAACACAGCCCCAAGTGTCCTTGTGCCTTGATCATTTCAACAGAGCTGAACTCATTACGTCATTACTTGTGCCCTTCGGAGTAACTGATCCCTTCCTTCTCCCTTCAGTCCCTCTGCCCTGAATGAACACACTCTGTGGGATCAGGTAGCTGTATGTAATATTGAGGGAACCCTGAAGATGAGCATTTTAAACTCCAGGCTTTGTTTTCAAGTATCATGAAACCGGCAGGGGGGAAATAGGCGCTGTTGTGTTTGTTACAGCTCCCTGGAGGAGGGCTGCACCATGCCATCCATGCAGGGACCATACGGTACCTGGACGCACCTAGACACCAGAAGGTAGAACACGCGAGGGCAAACATGGGCAGCTTTTCCTTCTGTTTCTGAGGGAGTTGAGCAGGTGTAGGATCAGCTGCTTTGAATGTTTGCAACTCCCTGGTTGTCTTTAGGGTGGGAGTAACTAGAGGCCCAGAGTATAAGACTGGCGGGCTCTCTCTCTCTCTCTCTCTCTCTCTCTCTCTCTCTCTCTCTCTCTCCTCTCTCTCTCCTGCTGGGAATGGAACGGAACCCAGAACCTTACCATGCTGGGTGAGAATGCTACCTAGGTTACATTGTCGAAGACTTCTTAATAAAAGGGGGTGAGAAGGTGGTCTCCAGCTTGTTTGGTGTGATATAAGAAGTATATTCTCAGACCAGGCACTGCTCTCTATAAACCAACCAGACCCAAAAGGGGCCCTTGTTCCTACAGGATACTAGATATCAAAGCCTAGGAAATTAAGATAAAAGTCCGAGTTCACAGTAGGTGTGGTGGTTTGAACAAGAACGTCCCCCATAGGCTCATGGACTTGAGTGGCTGGTCACGAGGGAGCAGCACTATTTGAAAGGATTAGAAGTATGGCCTTGTAGGAAGAAGTGTGTTACTAGGGGTGGGTTTTGAGGTTTCAGAAGTCCATACCAAGGCCAGAGGCTCTCTCATCCACTGCCTGCAGATCCGGATGGAGAACTCTCAGTTATGACTGCCTGCATGCCACCATGCTCCCCGCCATGATGATAATGGACTAGACTTTTGAATTCTAATCAAGGCCCAATTAAATACTTTCTTTTATAAGAGTTGCCACGGGCATGGTGTCTTTTCACAGCAATTGAACATTGATTATTCTATTAGTAGTAAACTAAGTGTGACCCTATGAGTACATAGTAGGCAAGTTGGGTGTGACCCTATGAGTGCACAGTAGGTGAGCTGAGTGTGACATTGCTGTGGCCCGTCATCGGGTGTGCCTCTTCTTGCCCTGCCCACTTTGCCTCCTGTAGCCCTTTTGTGTTCTAAAGTGTAAAGTGGAGGTCAAAGGGGCAGCTCCCCTCTCTGTCTGAAGAGACTCTGGGTCTTGAGGCCTTGGCATGCTTCTGGGCTGAGCTATGGCTCGACCTTGCCAGAACTCACATCAGGTAGATCCTGGTGAGGCAATTTTTACTGTCTTGGGCTAGATTTGTTTTCCCAGAGTGGGCTGGTGTAAAGGGAGGTTGCCTTCTGTGCTTTGCCTCTTCCTTGGGTACCCACTAACCTTTCCACTTTCTGCCATGAATTGAAGCGGTAGGTCCATACCAGATGGAGCTGCCTAATCTTGGAATTCCAACATCACCAAGCATGAACTTGAATAACCTTTTTTGTGGCTCTTCTTCAGTCTCAGACATTCTGCTATAGTAATAGAAAATAAATAAAGATTCTTTGCAGTAGGGAAAAGATGAGGTTCTGTGGCCAGAGCCAGGTAGTCTGTGCTACCCTTTCTGTCAGCTGTGGACTGATGCTCAGAACCCTAACCCAAGGCTGTGGAAGGAACATGGGCACTGGGCTGTTTCTAGATAGGTCCAGGGCCAGAGTCTCTTTACAGGAAAACTCAGGTCACAGCAGGGGAAAACTGGGTCTAGAGAGCCTATGCCTTCCTCTCTGTGTGTGCGAGGGGGTGGTGGGGGACAGATTCTGGAAAGCTGGCTCCCCCAGTGTCTGTCCCTGTAGTGCACCTGTATCCTCAGGCAGCACATAAGGCATTGATGGGAGATAGAGATGTTTCCAGGGCTTGTAGGGAAATGAAGACCAAACAGAATAAGGTGCTGAGACCCCAGGGCAAGCACGGGGGTCTGCCAGCACAGAGAGAGCTGCCAGATAAGAGAGGGCTTCCAGCCCAGGCCTGGCCCCTCTCTCAGGCTTGGCTCTCCCCGGGGTCCATCTTCTTGTCAGCCCATGATAGAGAGCCAAGATTTTGTGGTTTTTCCATCTTGTTCCATGTGATCCAAAATTTCCCAGGTATTGAACACAGCGTCCATGACAACACAGAAAGCTTCTAAGGGCTAGTGTCCTGATCTGAGGCTCTCAGAGCTCCCTCCCCTCTGCTGGCTGCCTCCCTCTCTTCCTCCAGCTGCAGCCCCGTGCCTGTGTAAGTGTTTGTTCTGCGCATAGTACACATTCCTCTCTCCAGAACACTGCTGGAGAGAGAGGCCAGAAGGAACCAGACCCTGACACAGGAGGGCACTTGGGCTGATTCCATACCTCTGGGCCCTGCAGGCTGCCTCTCATGGGTTAGGAGGTACCAGGCGGGGGTTGAGGCCCGGTCCAAAGGGCCCCTGCTTGGTGTTTTGAACTGGCCCGCAGCTCAAGGTGGGCCGTGTCTACTCTTGCATCTGGTAGACAGTGTTTACTTGTACAGGCATCTTGGGAGGCAGAAACCTTGCTGCTTTTGGGTCTTGTAGTCTTAGCACTTGGGACTTGCTTGGTGCTTGTTACCTAGCCATGTGGAGTCTGCTTGGCTCACCCCTTTGCCAAGCCCCTGGTGAGCATGGCCTGGCAGTTCTGTTGTACACGGTGTTATACATGGTTCTTACTGGCCTCTTGTGCAGTGCTCTGGGCTCGACTTGGTTCAATGCTTCGTCTTTGGAGTTCAGGTGCTTTGAGGGTAGAGACTAGGTTCTACTTCTTTCTTGGCCACTAACCAAACCAAAGCATTTGCTACAGGCAGGAGGTCGCACATCTGTGAGCAGCTGGCTGCTGTCAGAGCAGCAGGCAGGCAGCAGAGAACACTGTCCTCTGCTGGAGAGATGCCAATGGCCTGGAGGCCAATATGGATTCCAGAGAAGGACAGGGTTGGAAGTCGAAGGGACAGAAAAGCGCGCTGTGATTGGACACATGAGAAAGAAGGACTGAAGTCCACTGTGAGCAGCCTGTGTGGAGAGACCCGCAGGCTGGGTGAACTCAGTTTCACTACTCACCACCACCCCTTTTGTTTTGACACAGTCTTGTATTGTAGCCCAGGCTGGCCCTTCTTTTTGACAGTCCCTTTCCCTCAGCCTCCCAAGGGCTTGAATTACAGGAAGAGCTCCCATACCTTGACTCTTATTTCACAGACAGCAAGGACCCTAGGACACTCTTGAGTGACTGGTGGAAGGAGGGGGAGGCTGGCATCTGTAGGAGGATGGGACCAGGAGCCAGCTCCTCCCATTATTAGCTCAGTGTCTTTACAGGTCCAGGATCCCCCCACCCCCCGCTGTGAGGAAGGCAGCCATATTACTCAGCGCTGGGTCTTTCTGGTTCTAAATCTGCCCCTAGTCTCTGGTACTCCAGACCTTGCCAGATGTGAACCCAAAGTATCTGCGAAGGCATCTTTCGATCTCACTGTCTTCCGAATCAGCATTGATCATTCTTTATGACTTCTTCCTTTTGTCATTGCCGTCTTTGATTACATAATAACTGCCACATAGCTTCATCATCTTACTTCAAAGGAAAAGCCAGAGATGCTTTGAGCCCTTTCTCCTTTGGATGGAGGGAGTCTGTGCATTTGTTTTGCCTAGCAGTGTTGCCAGCGCACGGCTACCACGCCCACCACAGTCCAGTGCTGTCAGGCAGCCAGATTTGATCCCAAGAATAGTCACTCTGGGTGAGGGCCGTGCTCTGAAGCGTGGTATTCTACTTCTGGGCCTGGCCCAAGTGCAATGTTTAGAGTAAAGGGCTGTCTCCTTGCCATCGACCTTAAAAGGTGCTACTTGTGGTCTATCCACATTCCTTGATAACTGCATGATTCTTTCTCCTCTTAGTGGACGTGACCCCTCTGAGAGTCCGTTGCCCTTGGCTTATCTCAGTGCTTAGAGCATTAAGGGCTGTTGTGGCCCCACATCCAGCTATGGGATAGTGCTTCCCTTTTGCACATTTTGTCCTTTGTTACCTTGAAGCTCTGAGGGCCTTGAGGTCCTGGCCTTGGAAGAACAGCCCTGTCCATTTGGCTGGCTCTCTTATCCCTTCTCCAGCCTTAGTTGGGTCTTGTGTGAGATGTGATGTGGGAGACACTCATTGCCTGTGGATTCTGAAATGGGTACTGTAGGTAGGCTACATGGGAATCTTCTTGAGGTGTCTGAAGTTGTCCCCACCTCCAGACAGACAAGGTTTTCCGGGTTGGCTGGGTAATAGTTGACCCAAGAAGGATGTAGGCTCGGATAGTCCCGGTATCTTGTTCCTACTCTATGTAAAACTGCCTTGGCACTTTCACCCCTTGTTCCAACAGATGCCCTTGTACCGATGCCCTGAGCAAATGGTGACAATTCACTAAGGTGGGGGACTCTCCTTTCCCCGCCCATCTTTCCTGGCCCAAGTCAACAAGTGACTCCAGTGAATAAGAGTTAAAAATCAATTGTTCTAGCTAGGAGTGGTGGCTTATGACTAAAATCCCAGTGCTTGAGAGGCAGAGGCAGGAGGATGACTATAAGTTTAAGGCTACCCTGGTCTCCATAGTGAGTTCTGGACCAGCTAAAGCTATAGACCCTGTCTCAAAAAGAAGAAAGAAGGTCAGTTGCTCTAGGTTAGGATGTAGAGTGGACAGGAATACTGCTTGCTTTTCATTTAAGAGCCAGTAGCCACAAAAATCACCTTTCTCCTTATACCCCCTATTTAAATGGGGGGATGGAGTGGCAAAGGTGACCATGTCCTAGCTGATGTGAGCTGTATTGGCCCCTGGTCTCCTAGGGTGTCCTTGCAGCTGGGAAGCCCTCAGGTGTTTTCCTGGTCAAGCCAACCATAGGCCTGGGCTGAGCCCGTGAGCCGCCCACCACCTAGCTGACCACCCGGATCTGCCATGTGTGGGGGTTTTGGGAGAGCCTCAAATACAGAACCCTAGCTATGTATGTCATCCATGCATATTTTACTTGCTTGCTTGTTTTGAGCTGAGGGTCTTGCTGTGTTGCTCCGGATCTGATCTCCTATCAGGAGAGCCTCCTGACTTAGCCTTTCAAGCAGCTAGGACTCTGGCGTATTTATTCTCAAGTGGAAACTGAATAAAGAAAATAATTCCAGGTCCCATCCCTCTGAATATCTGTTATAAAGAAAATGGAGGATTGCCTTCTGGCTTTCATGAACATGTACACCTATATGGTTTCCCACAGAAACAAAACACCTTTTTCTCTTAAGAAAAAAAAATTTCCAGGCAGTGGTGGTGCACGCCTTTAATCCCAGCACTCGGGAGGCAGAGGCAGGCGGATTTCTGAGTTCGAGGCCAGCCTGGTCTACAGAGTGAGTTCCAGGACAGCCAGGTCTATAAAGAGAAACCCTGTCTCGAAAAAAACAAAAAACAAAAAACAAAACAAAACCAAAAACCAACCAAACAAACAAACAAACAAAAAAAAAGAAAGAAAAAAATTATCTGTAGAACCGGCAAGATATTTCCAAATGTAACGACTTTCCCCAGGACCTGAAGTAGGAAGAGGAAACTAACTCCTGCAAGTTAATCCTTTGGCCTCCAAGCTCATGCCGTGACAGTGCCTCTCCTAGTAAGTAAATATTACTTAAAAATTAAATTACCTTTAGATATATAATATCAGTCATTTAATATTCCACTCCCCCCATGTCTCTGATGAACACCCCCCTCAAAAGCAACATAAAGCCAACAAACACTTGGCTTCCCCATTCTTTCTTGATGTTAGAGTCTTCTAACTAGTTTCAAAATATTTCATTAAGTAGATTTGCCATATCATAGTTTAACTACTCTCCTATAATTAGACTTTAACTTCTTCCTTTTTTTTTTTTTTTTGGTGTGTGTTTCATAAATAGCCGTGAGATAAAAGGTCTTTGCACTTAAAGCTTTTCCCTTTTTTAGGATGACTTACTTAAGATTCTCAGAAGTGGAATCACTGGGTCAGAGTTTGAAGGCCTTTGACACATATCGCCAAATGGCTGTCTGTGCAAAAGGATTAGGGCCAGTTCTCATTCCCACCAACAGGGCAAGCAGGCTTGGGTCTAGACGAATCCTGTGCTCCAGATGAGAAATGCCAGCTAAGGGCAGGAAGGGTGGATCCCAGGCCTACAGCTGCCATCTTGGATGTCAGGTCCTCTCCCTGCTCCTATTCGAATCCTGTTTCATGGGTTTTTTGTTTTTGTTTTTTGAGCTGTGCCCGGAAGCCCTCTTGGTATGTAGTCAACTCTTCTGGCATGGGAGGTTGTATGCTGTGTCTCTGGCATATGCAGGGTGCCACATGGTGCACTGGGGATATGCTGGCCCAGCTGTTCATGAAGTCCCCTGAGCCAGCAAATGCAAATAGCGCTGTGCACCAGTAAGGAGCTGCACAGGTCCCTGTGCTGGTGCGACTCGGCTATGCTATTCCAAAGTGTCCCTGGCTTTCAGATTTGTCCTTAGGGTGCAAACAGCTAAACAGAATGAGTTAATTTGCAATGCCAGCTCCTTATAGAGTGAATCTGAGTCATTTCTCAAAGATATATGTATACGTCATGGGAACTAGGAAAGGATTGTGGTGGTCTGCTGTGCAAAGCTGTGTTGGTTCCTTCAAAATCTTCTAAGAGGTCAAATTTCATGACAGATTTTGTGTTTTTAACCACAACTTAAGAATATAATTTACTTATAGAAGCAAAGCAGGATGAGGTGGTAATAGCACTAAAGGGTTGAATCTGATACAGATGGAACTCTCACCATACTCTGTAGTCAGCAGAGACACTTTAACATACGGGTACCATCCAGAAATACCCAGAGCTCCCAGGGCCCTTAGTGCAGTAGAAACACAATGAAGGCCATATATTAGCCCAGTTTTTTTTTCCATAGACATGTTGCTCCCATCCCCCTTTCCTTTTTGTGTGTTCATGAGTGAGGGTGGGTGTTTACTTGCTATCGAACACCTGTGGCAATTCGAGGACAACCTCAGGCATTGTCCCCTGCCTTCCACTTTGTTTGAGATGGGTCTCTTGTTTACTGCTGCATACCCCAGGCTAGCCATACCCCAGGCTAGCCAGTCTCTGTAAGCTTCCAGTATTTCTCCCAATTTCTGTTTTCCGTAGTAATTACGGGTGTGTGTGCCAGCACCTCCAGCTTTTCGACTTTGCATGAGATCGCAGGAGTCAGGCTTGTGGCAAGTGTACCGCCATGTTTCTCAAAAGTGAAAAGGAAATAGGTAAAAACCTAGTGAGATGCTCTCTTGAATCCAGCATGTCCTAAACACATTCATCGTAACATGTAACCAATGTAAAAAATGCCCAGTAGCTGTATTACCTGATTCTTCACACCTAGTTTGTGGCACCAAGCCTCTTACAGAGAGTTTTCCCCCTAATCTGCTATGCACAGTGCTTCTTCACTGACCCTCATCTTATGCCTGCAGCTGTGATGGCCTGGAGGAGGCCCAAAGATGACTTGTTCTCCTGAACCTGCCCTTGGGAATTCCAGTAGGGAAGCTGGGGTGCTTGTCCCTAAGGAGTCAGATGCAAGAAAATGTGTAGTGGCTTCCTGCAGGCTCAGTCCACATGGGGCCTTCCAGAGCTTAATGGAGAAGAAAGGTCTCCCCTTGGCGAGCTTGTCCATAAGATGTGGACCTGTCTGCAGATGGCCACTTACTGTACAGTACTATGGCGGTGCTGGTTTCTGTAAGGGGAGACTACAAGCAGCAAGGCTTGCAGAGCAGGTGAAGCCAGGGTCATAGAAGCAGGGCAGAGCATTGGCCAGGCAAACAGGATAGGGACTGAAAACTGCCACAGAGTAATGATGGGGAGAATAGTGTGGTGTGAGCGCCACCACAGTTAAGTCCGAGCTGATGGGCTGCAGCCAGGTGTTTGGATAAAAGTTACATTGCGGACTGCCCCTTGTTAGGTGTTTTGGAGCAGGAGACATGCCTGGATTCTAAGCATTAGAGCGGAGATGAAATTAATCTAAAACATTGTCCAGACCTATCCTTACCAAATCCTAGAGGACTGGATCCCTTCCTGGATCCTATGTGGCTTCAGCCAAGGAGACCTCAGAGTGACCTTGCTGGGCCATGGGTTGGCTGTGCATGACTGTTCTCAGAGGAGTCCACACTGGCCCCTCAGTTCCTTGCAGCTGGGAAATGTCGCTCTGCAAAGAACCCTTGCTTTTAGCCTAGAGGGGCATTTTGTTATAAATCACCCAAGGGCCTCAGTACTGGTGAGACCGCTTTCCAGGTGCTGGGAAAGCTGGTTGCCATGGCAATGGGCACACATCTGCCAGTGCTCTGTGCAGGAAGACAACAGATGGCTGGCTGCATTGCTGTTCTAGGGCCAGGGGTACTGTATCCCAGACACAGAGGTGCCTGGACCCCAAGACACCCGTAAGCACTATTGTGGGTCCTCGGCACAATCGGACTCTTCTACAGTAAGGCTAGCCCTGTGCTCCTCTTCCTACCCTTCTCTTGTCTTCCGGCTTCACTCTTGAGTGGCTATCACATGTATGTCTGCCTCCACATGGTCTGCTCCATTGTCTGCTTTGTCCACCCAGTCTCTTCAATCTGAGAAAACATTTCTTTTCTTCAAGCCATTTCGCCTGCCTCTTCCCTCCTCCCCCCCCCCCCCCCCCGCTTTGAAAAAGTCCACTTGAAACAGCGTGTGACAGAACATGCTAATCTCAGCACTGGGGGAGAGGGGGGGCTAAGGCAAGGGGAGGCAAGTTTGAGGCCATCTTGGGTTACAGAGCAAGACCTTGTCTTGAAAACAGAAGAGAGGAGGAGGAATAAGCTAGCTGACTTGAGACCAAAGAAGAAATGGCTGAGAGTGGGGAAGACTCTGTCCCGAAGGATGCTAGAGGGTATTTAAGCCAGACATTAGGAAGAACTTTCAGTTATGAAGATTGGAAAAGACAAGCAAGCAGTGGCTGTCCTTGATTCCGGGAGACACATGCAAGAAGCAGGACAAGTGTGATCCTGGGCATTTCTGGCCCTTACCCTTCACTGTGTCAGTGTTGGCAGGGCTCCCTTCCCTTCCACCTAGTTCCACCCATTCTTGGGAACACCAGGACAGAGACAAAGTTAGTTCTTCCGGCTACTGAGGAGCCAAGGCAGACTCGAGGCTTCCCAGAAGTCTGCAGTGGGCATCAGTTCCCCTTGTGTGAGGACCCTGCAGCCTGAGCGTCCATGTGCGCTGGAGAAAGCAGGAAGGACCTGCTCTGCTGTTGAGCCAACCCATGCTCTCAAATCCAACAGACGCCTGCTGAATGTGGGAGCCTTCTCACTGGGAACCCAAGAGGCCAAGCCCCTGCACACAGGTTACAGCCAAGCCAGAGTGCTAGGGTTCAGGAAGAGCCCCAGCAGGGAGTTGTGTGGTGAGGGGGATTTAATAGGTAGAGTGGGATCCTGGTAGGTAGCAGACAATGAGGCAGGCCAAGAGGGGATAGGGGAGCCCAAGGAGGGCAGAGGGCAGATGGACAGATGGACATTTTCTCTTTACCAAACAGCTCAGATCCTGTGTGTATCTGTTTTAAATATATAACTTAATGCAGATTTAAAAAGGAAAGATGGTTTGTTTTCCAGGCTGAACCTCTGATCCTTCTGCCTCTACCTCCCCAGGGCTGAGATTATAGGTGTGTGTTGTTATACCCTGTCTATGAGGTGCTGGAGTTGAAGTCAGGGCTTCATGCATGCTGGGCAAAACACTCTATTAACTGAGCTCCACCCCCACCCGAACTTAGACAGCTTCCCCAAATGCCTTTTCTGTCTTCTTCATTAACAGGCTGTGACATGTCACTTTTCAGTGTTATCACAGAGCCTGCTGGAGCAGTAATCCCCACCCTACCTGACCCGACCCCATCCCACCCCCACTGCCAGTTTGCTATTTCTAACCTGCAGGAGCCTGACAAGTGTATTCTTAGAATTTGTGCAAACTAACTGCCATCAGGTACTTAGTGATAACCTGCGATTAGCACTTATGGGTAATTCTTGGATGTGGGTGCATGGTCTAAACGACATTTGTTCTGTCCTGTTGGGTACTTTTCTGGCTGTTTCCTGCCTATGCATTGCTATAGATGGGAGAGGTACTACTGTGGGACAGGATTTTTAAATTCATTCAAAAACAACGAGACCCCTTGGAAGGGCACATGAAGACACTTGGTTTGTTAAAGTATTCTGATTAGAGATAGTACCCTTTATTTCTGACTTAAGTTAGGGGGAAAAAAAGTCTTAAAATCATATGGGAGTAAGAGGTTGAAAAAGAGATATTTTTTTAGTAAGTATAGAACACAATAGAAAACACCCAACATCTTAAACATGCTGCATATGGTGCTAGGCACCGGGTTCTTAGCTAGCAGATTTGAAGGATGGGTGAGAGCAGACCTCAAGAGGCTGGCTCTGGGCTGAACAAGAGCTACCAAGTGGGGTGCACCTGTGCAGGCTCAGTATAGGATAGACAGCACAGGCCACCCTCTATGGATATGATGCCAAGCCCCTAGAGGTCACCACTCCCAATGTATAGATGAGGCCCTGAGCAGATGAGAGACTGAGGATCCCAGTGTATATAGCTCACAGGACAAGGAACTGAACTGAGGCTCATCTCACCCCCAGCCCCATGTTCTTTGAGTGGCGTATGGGTCATGGGAGTATATTGAGGCATGGGTAGTGAGGCACAGCTTTTGGGCTTGGCTGTTCCCCTGTCCGTCTTGTTTGCGGTCTCCAAGGGACTGAAGTTCTGCCTTCTAAGCATGTGACAGTTTAGACCAGTGTGTTCACTGGCACACATCCTTGCTCTTTGGAGCAGGGAACACTGGTGGTACTGATATCTTCCTGACCCCCAAATGTACTTATCCTGGGGTGGCATCGCTAAGGGAGAGCATGAAGGCCTCTGGTGAGTCCTGGAAGTACCATGGGTGAACAGAGAGAGAAGGTGGTACAGAGAAGAACACAAGCCTGGGAGCCAGGGCTTGGTTCCCCATTTTGGCCTGGGCACCCCCGGCCAGCTGACTGGTCGCTGGCAGGTAGCCTGAGAGTTAGAGCTGATCTCCAGTCCTACCCTGTGCTGTCCCTAGAGCCCAGTGCCTTCCATCCTAAGGAGAGGTATGTGCTCCATTGAAGTCCCAAGCTCTCCTTCAGGGTGACTGGGGGAATCACGCTCTGGAACACTCTGTTCTCCTTACCAATCATAAAAGCCTCTCCTCTACAGAGAGGGGATCCGGAAGAAAGAGGAGGGAAGAAAATCACCCCTAATTCTAACCCATTTTGTTCTCTCTTTCTTGAGACCAGCTAACGCTGACATTAGCGCAGGGTAGGACATGCCGTTTGGTTCCTTGCTTGCCCTATGCCTGCTGGGACAAGTTGTGGATTTTTCTTAATTATACAAAGAGAATTAAGGCAAATATTCTAGATGAGAGGAGACCATTCTGGCCTGGAATAGGCTGATTTCCAGCAGCTGCTGTGCTGGCTCTGCCTTACCTCCCCAGAGTCCTGGTGTGACAGGGAGGCTTTGGCCCTACCGTGCCAGGATAGGCACTGCAGATGGCTCTGAGAATGGAGATGAGGGGCTTGCAAGCCCCATGGGGGAGCTGGGCACACAGCCACAGAGGGATGGTGACAGAGTCATTGACCTCACCACGACCTGTCATCTTGTGGGGGCCCGGGCATGCTATGCTAAAGCCTGCTGGGGAGCCATTCCTATGTATTCCACCAGGAATCGTGCCTCCACAGCCTGCATGTGTGCAGTGAGTGGTGGAGCCAATGCCTAAGGCAGTGCCTGTGTCCTTGTTTGAATTTAATAAGAATCCTAGCCCATCCAGTGGCTGGGCACATTGTTGGGGTGAAGGCATTTTGGTGAACTTTGAGGGTGACAACAGAGGCTGTCAGGAGCAAGGAGAGAAGAGGCAGCCCAAGAACAGTGGCCTTGGATGGGACGGAGCTCCTCCCAGAAAGCATATCTCTATAATCCATTCCAAGCCTTAGCCCTGTGGTCTCCTCTTCTTCCAGCTTGGTAGCCATAACTAACTTGTAGCTTCCCTTTTCTAAGGCATGGTCTTTTCTTCTATATTGTCCAAGCTGCACTTGCTGGCCCCTGTGTGGCCCTCAAGGACATCTGGAAGTATTTAGACAGTCTGTGGTCAACAGGGAAGAAGGGTGGGTTTGGCCTACTTTTGGGGCCCAGAGGATTTGGGGTGGCACATGTTTTCAGATTCTCAGAATACAGCTCACTTTTCCTCCTGCTAAAGCCACGTGCTTTCGCTTCCTTTCCCATCTGTCTCCTCCCATCCCACCCACCTGGAGCCCCCCCTCCCCAATGCCCTGTCTTCCCTTTGAGCTTCCAGGAACCCCTGGTCAGTCTGTTTGGGCAGCTGGTCCTCTGTGCAGGTGCACTGGATGTCGGCTGAGCTCCTGGAGGGGCAAATGGGAAGTTTGCTGGCCCCTGCCCAAGACTGGCTCCACACACTGTCTTTGTAAATGTTTGGCTTCTGGTTTTCCAAAACCAGTAGGACTGTGTTATCCCAGGGAAGAGAAGTGCTTCAGCACCCGAGGTGTACCTTGCCTTGACTCTCTTTGTATCAAGCTTAAGAGGTAGAGATGGTGTGGGCATGGGAGGGCACTGCTGTAGACCTCTGCTTGCTTTCCTGAACCTGTGAAGGGGAAAAGACGATTCAGGGAGGCTCTGTTCCAAGGCTGTAACTGGGTGGCCCAGCTGAGGTCCTTCAGCACCTGCAGCCTCACAGGCTGAGAATCCCCAAGGGATAGGAGAGGAAGTGCTCTACTCCAGCCAAGTCCAGAGGGAAGCCACGCCCAGTCCTCCATCCTCACTCCAAGGTGCCTCTGTATCTTATAATCCCCTTAAGCAACTTTTAATTCTCTTCTGGGGGGAAAAGGGATTCATTACCCTCCCTGCTGGGAAAAGGGACTCTGGTCTTCCAGGTTTCCAGAGACCACTTGCATAGGTCACAGTGAAGGCCCATTAAACAGGTCTCCATCAGAGTGCACGGAGGGGGGGGGGGAGTGCTTACAGCCATGGCAGGAGGTAGGATCTGCAAAGAGCTGACATCAGACAAGATGACCAAGGAGGTACCAAAGGCAGCACTGACATCAGGCCACCAACATGGCTCACCCCCCCTCTCCCTCTCTCCCTCCCTTCTCCCTCTCTCCCTTGTCCACAAGCAGTAGAAAAAAATTAGGTGTAGCTGGGAGCTCAGTCTCCTAGGAAGCATGGGGGCTGTTGTCTCATAGTGTCTGTCCAACGGTGACCGACTGACAGTGAAGCAGGTCACTTGATGGCCCAGGACAGGGAAGTCAATGTTATCCTTGTCACCCAGTGGTGTCTGCTTAGGCCCGGGCATCCAGCTCTGTGTAGGACCATGTCCTTTGCCTTTCACCTGGGTCCTGTGGTTTTTTTACACCTTTCTACAAAGGGTAAAGAAAGGGAGAACCATTTGTAACCCCATGTAGAGCCACACATTGACCCTGTGTTTCTGTGGGTGGGGCTCAGAAGGCCTGTGTGGCCATCCAGTGACTCTCCCAGTGATCAGTTTCACGCTGAGTTCACTTTTCTCTGTACTCCATCCCTACTCAGGGCCACAGACTGAGAAGTACTTAATTCCAGGAGAGTTGAGTGACCCCATGGTCAGTGAGGGGGAAGTTACAGGTTTCTCTGACCTGCTGGTTAGTGTCCCACTTCATCTAATTGTCACATGCTTCTCTGCATGTGCCACTCTGCTGGGGGCATCACCAAGAGCGAGAGGCAGCTGTGTCTGTGTGGAAAGCTGTGGAGTGTGTCTGTGTATGCACAGGATGGGGGGAGGGGTGGCAGTTAACTCTGTAGTGTGAAAATTCCCCTTGTGCAAACGCACCCTGTTGGTGCTGGGGTAGACTGAAGAAGACATAAGGAAGGAGGGGTCTGGATTCCCTGTTGGGCTGAGAGGGAAATCTATAACTCTTCTGAACCAGATCCTCTCCTGGCCAGATTTCCTGATGAAGTTAGCGATTGTCTTCATCTCCTCCCCCTCTTGCTCCTCCCCCTCCCCCTCTCCTACTTCCTCTTCTGCAGGACCCCACTGAGCCTCACTAGGGCTATTCTCTTAGTACTTTCTGTACTGGGTGACCTTCAGACTTTGTGTGTGTGCCTGTGTGCCTGTGTGTGTATGTGTGTGTGTGTGTGTGTGTGTGTGTGTGTATGTGTGTATGTGTGCGTGTGTGTGTGTGTGTGCGTGCGCGTGTGTGTACACCTGTGTGTGCCTGTGTGCGCGTGTGTGTATGTGTGTGTGTGCGTGTGTGTGCACATGTGTGTGTGCATGTGTGTATATGTGTGTGCATGTGTGTGCATGTGTGTGTGCGCGCGTGCGTGTGCCTGTGTGTGCCTGTGTGCACGTGTGTGTATGTGTGTGTGCATGTGTGTGCGTGTGTGTGCACACGTGTGTGTGCATGTGTGTGTGTATGTGTGTGTATGTGTGTGCATGTGTGTGCGCACGTGTGTATATGTGTGCGCACACATGTGTGTGCGTGTATGTGTGTATATGTGTGTATGCGTGTGTGTGCACACGTGTGTGTGCGTGTGTGTATATGTGTGTGTATATGTGTGTGTGTGTGTATGCGTGCTCATCCTGTATGTGTATGAACGTACACATTTGTGCAGGAGCAGAGGCCAGATGAGGACATCAGGTACCCTGCCCTGTCGCTCTCTCCTTTACTCACCCGAGGCAGGATCCCTCACTGAGCCTCAGGCTGGGCTGGTGGTCCTAAAGCCCCAGTGACTCTTCTCTGCCCAACCCCCACCAGGCACTGGGATTCCTGGTGTGTGTGCAGCCATGCCTGATCTTGGGTTCTGGGGACCCAAACTCAGGGCCTCATGCATGTGGAGTTTCCCATCAGCCCTCAGAGTTTAATTCTTTTGCATATAATAAGTCCTGTGCTTCCTGGTGATACCCTAGTGGCTGTTCCTTCTGTCCTGGCCTCCCAGGTCCTGTGCTTAGAGCCTTGCCTCTGCTGTCCTGGCCACTTCACTCTCCTTTTCCGGGCCCCTCCTGCTCACACTGACCATGGACAGACACAGGTTCTCCTTCCCCTCTCAGGGTTGCCTCTTGTGGCTCACCACCAAGCCCTCTGACAGGGTAGCTCTCAACTTAGGCTGAGGCACACACCCGAGGAGCTCATGCTGCAGGCCATTGGCTGCCAGCGTTGACCCCTTACCCTGATAACACCTCCCTCCCAGCTCTCTGGGTCTCTTGCTCTGACCACATCTGCTTGGACTCTTGTTTTGGCTTCCAGTTCTCTCCTTCATCTGCAAACATTTATTTTTCTCAGGGCTCCATCTCGGATCTTTCCTGTGGCTGATCTGGCCTGTCCCTATTACTGCTTGCTGGCCCCTTACCCATCCCCTGGGGTCTCCTGTGGATTTCCAGCTGTTGTCTTTGCTTCCCCTGGGCCTGTCACCCCCTGACCTCTCAGGAAGCACTTTCTCAGCCATCTTTTTTGTGTTGCCCTGGTAGGAGCCACAGCCGCTCTTGACAGCTGCTCCTTCACCTCTCCGGTTCCGTTTCTGTGGGGCATCCAGAGCTTGTGGTCTTGGCTCAGGAACTCCTCTCTGTTCGCCCCTCCTGCTCTTCTCCACTCGCTGCTTTTGGCTTCTCGTCATTGCTCATCTGAACCTCTGCAGCGGCTCTTCCTGATTGAGCTTGCTTCTTTTTTGGGCCACCTGCCCCACAGCTGTAATGACATTCTTCCAAAACACACCGCAGGTCAGAGCACATTGTTTCCTGGCCACTCTAGCCCCGAGCGCAAGTGCACTACAACCCTAAACCTTTTCTCCTTCCCACCTCCATGTACATTCCAGAGTGCAAGCCAGACCTCACCTCCTCCAGAAAGCCTCCCCAGATCACTCTCATTATCCAGGACATGTCTTTTCCTTCCCCGGTGTCCTGTGATTGCATACTCCCAGCTGTTGAACTGTCATGCTTCTGTTTTCCTCCAAGACCAGGTTATCCCAAGGTTCAAGGTGGGCGTCTGTGCTGATGTCTCGGTCCTGACCAAATTCTGGCCTGCTGCTGAGCCTGGAATGTGTCTGACTGACTAACGTATGGGAATTTTTCTTCGTCTGCCTTTCCCAAGTAGACTACTATTCCATTTGGTTTAATGGCCTCTGTGTTTCCAGAATGGCTGTCCTCCTGCATAAGAGGTAGCTTCTCCTAGCATAGTTGAGGGGTTTCATATTTTGGTGACTGTCACATGTAGTTGCACAGTGTGGTTGATCCCCAGCTTCCTGTTGTGGTGTTCAAGTCCTGAACAATCAATCCATGCTCCCAGATTGATTGAGTTTGACTGCATCGATTTCTTCCCTCTGGGTAGCTTTCCTAACTCCTAGTGTTTTCTATGGAAGAAGAAAAGATCTCAGAGTCTAGACTCCTTTAAATAACCTGGGAAGAGCACACTGGCTCAAATGGCACTTTAACAAATGAGACACAGGGTGCATCTGAACGCCGGAAACCAGTAGCTTTCCAAGTGTCCTTGATCATGCATGACTAAGACCATGTGGTGTGCACACACCTGTGTGGCTGCACCCTAAGTCTGTAGGCTCTTAAATTTTCGTGCCATTGATTATAGGACCTGACCTTCTACCTTGTTGTCTAATAATTTTTTTCCTGGATGAATAGACAGACTAGAGCTGGAAGGAGGATCTATTTGTCACTCCCTCATAGCCATGGAAGTGTTTCATGGGTCCTGGTGTCCCTGGCACTGTGCTGATGGCAGGGCCTGGTGGTCACCCACACCCAGGTCTAGCCTAGTTTCTACTGAAAGTTGCCTTCTATACCAAGAGTGCAAGACCCATGGCTGTTTGTAATGTGACAGCCCACTGGCTACTGTAGAAAGTGAGCATAAGGTGTTTGTGAGCAGTGGAGATTGTGCCGCTGGGAAGGGAAGAAAGGTGGTCAGGGGTTTTACTTGAAGGTCTTGGTGCTACCCAGTGGGTAGGATGCTTTACCTTGGAAAGAGTCTGGTCCAGGGCTCAGGAACCTGTGGAGAGGGTTGGCGTATGGTGATCAGTGAAACCAGGTCATCTCTGTGAGAAGAAGGAAGGCTGGCACAGATGGGCCATGCTGAGCACACCAAAGCATCTGGTCTATCAAATGAGGGGCAGATCGGTTCCAAAGGTCTCCTCTTTGCCCCCAGAGCACCCGTAGACAGAAGCTAGAGGGTCCTGGAGTGTTCTGAGAAGCCTAGGGGTTTCCAGGCTAGGAAGTGGCACTCCCGAGGTCATTTATCCTGTGGGATGTCTCCCTCGGGGTCTCGGGTTGCTAACAATCTTGACCCTTGGTGGCCTTTTTGGGATAGTGGTCCTACCAAGAGTGGGGGAGCTGGGTCTCAGCCTTTTGGCCCAAGCAAGTGAGATGCCAGGCTGAGTCTTGTAGCTTAGCTACATGTCTGTGCTCTTCCGTGCCCCAACACTGAAACATTACCTACTTGCTTCTGGCCTGGAGGTCAGAGGAGGGGATGGATGTCAGGAAACCCTTTCCTGGCTTGTTGGGTTGCCACATTCTCCTTGTCTCTTTGTCTGTCCTCCCTGGCCCATTGCTCGGGCTTTGCCCTCAATCCATGCCACAGTCCCCATCAGCCTCAGTGTTCTTATCCACAAGCCTTGGAGGCTGGCATGGGTCTAGAAAGAGGGGGATGATGATGGTGATGATGGCAATTCTCTTTTTGTCACACAAAAAATGCTTAGTTTGTTGGGTTTTGACTTGAGGGAGCAAGCAAACTGAAGAGTGGAGAAATGTTATGATAGTTCCCATGAATCCACTCTCCATACCCCTTGGGTGTAAATGCTGTTAGACATGGGAAACCAAGGCACACAGAGCTCAAGTAATTTGCCCAAGGTCATTCAGTCCAGTGGTGTGGACTCCAGCTTCTATAGGCAACTTCAGGACAGATGGGGTCCTTAAGTGTGAGTTCCAGGAGTTGGAGGGGCAGGGACACGCACTCAGCACATTGGCAAGCTGCCCTTGCCACCTGGAACATGCCTCTGTCCCAGACACCTGTCTGGAAAGTAGAGGAGTTCTGATTTCAGCTGCCGTGTTTCTCAGTTGTCCGACACTAAGTGAGGCCTATTTATAAAAGCTTTAAACAAAATAAGCATTTGGTCCCTACTAACATTTTCTCCTCCTCCTGACCCCAGCTCTCTGCTTGGCTTTCCCCCATATTCACACAGATCATGGTGTGGACAGGAGTGAGAGTAGAGCAAGAGAGAAGGGGGAGAGAGGGAGAGAAAGTGTGTGTGTGTGTGTGTGTGTGTGTGTGTGTGTGTGTGTGTGTGAGAGAGAGAGAGAGAGAGAGAGAGAGAGAGAGAGAGAGAGAGAGACACTGCAGTGGACATTTTTTGCCCCTAGAAGGACGTGCCTGCCCTCCTACACAGAATGCATGTGTGGCTGGCTCCGAGGTGGCCTCTGCCGGAAGGAGAACTTCTTGGATGGAGCCAGCAGAGCTGGCTGCTGCTCAGGCTGGGGTGTCTTGCTTGTTTGTTTCCTTCTTGAGGGGTGGGCTGGGCTGTGGGTGTAAGGGGGGCCGTGTTCAGAGTGTTCAGAGGCATCTGCTGTTTGCAGTAACTTGCCAGCCAGGCTGAGCTACTGCGTGTTGCTTTACAGTGTTCCCTGTAAATATTATGACTTCGAGGACCAGGGCGGGGCCCAGAGACTCCAGGGAGCCTGGAAGGCTGGTCCTTCTAGTGCCCACGTTACCCCCAAACTCCTGTTGTCTTCCTGTTTCCCCTTGGTTTCTCCCTTGGTTTGGGGGAAGACCAGAGAGGCTGATGTGGTCTTACGGGTGTCTTATGCTCCTCAGATTAGAATGTGAGGGTTGTGTGACAGGCAACTTGGTACATACAGCTGAGTGAGGAGGCAGTTTATGGGAACAGCAGGGAAGCAGTCGTTTGCTGGTATAGTCTCTCTGAGCAGTGGGTAACACAGACAGAAGATACATCTGGTGAGGGTACAGATATACACAGGGTTTCTAAGGCTGGTCTGTCAACTCTGTCCCCAGTCGGCCACAGGATCCCAGCCCAGAGCAGATACTCCCATCTGTCACTGGTCACTGTTCTTGGAGAAGTCTCCAAGTACTTTTGGTTCCCTTCTGTTAGAAGATCCATGTTTGATCTCACCAAAGTCCTTGATAATACATTCTGTCAAGCCACCCTGTTCTGTTCTCACAGGAGACAACTGTTCTCATCTGCAGCCGATTATTTTTAAACCTCCCTCAGGATCTTTTCTTGGGGCCTGGAGACCTTTGACCCCACCCCTCTGACCACATGCTTAGTATCACTTAATGAGCCTTCCGGGGTCAGAGCAGCAGCATGGGAAGTAGCCCTATCCCACTACAGAACAGGACGGTCACGTGCAAGGCCAGGTTAAAGGAGGGATGAGTGTGTGCGCACAGTCACATGCTTGCGTGCACACACGTGTGGGATGTGGGCCTTTTTGTTTTCTTCCCAATCTTTTCATAGCTTAACCTCCTCTCAGCTTAGCTGTTGGAGGCCTTTGCTTGGGAGCTGTACCATCCCTGCTGCCGCCGCCGCTGCTGCCGCCGCTGCTGCTGCTGCTGCCGCCGCTGCTGCTGCTGCTGCTGCTGCCGCTGCTGGTACAGTGTGGGCTTCGCTCTACCTGGCATTTGTCTTCCTCAGCTTGTTCATCTCTGGGAAGGTGCGAGCTAGAGCCCTGTGCAGCCCATCCACCATGCCCCACAAGGAGTGGCTCTAGAAACCAGAAAGCTCTGAGCAGAGAGAGTGGCCTTTGAGCTTGTTCAAGTGTCAGGACACACTGACCCACTTCATATTTCCCAAGGAGGTGAGAGGGGAGCCATGGGCCTGGCTGCCAACTAGAGCAAGTCCTCCCTGTCTTTCTTGTCATTGCCACACACCTCAGTCCCTATCTGCCCTGTGACTTGGCATCACTCAGATCCCCGATCCTGGAGCTCTGGGGCTCAGATCCCCCAAATTTCTGCCAGGACCTCCTGCCTCATAAGCTTTGCCTCTGTTCTCAGGGGTTCAGTCCTCAGTGAGGGGATCCCTCCTCGTGGTCTCAGCTGCCTTTGGATGTGTCCTTTATGTACAGTGGAGGACTGGAGCAGACCTGGAGTGACTCCCTACCCTAGAGCCAGGACTTGGTCACCACTGTGCAACAGTGCTCGGGAGTGACCCCAGCAGCACTCTAGACCCTGGGGTGGGTGTGGAGGAGTCTGAGAGGGCTGGTAGGAGGAAGTGCACAAGCCAGAGTAGTTTGCCCTTTTAATTTTTTATTTTATTTTTTATTTTAGGGCCAACAAGAAGGCTCAGTGGATAAAGGTGCTTGCCTCAAAGCATGGTAACATGAGCTCCATTCCTGGGACTCACATGGTAGAAGCAGAGCTGAGCTCCTCCACACCTTCCCTTGAACTCCACACACCCACTGTAGCACAGGCATGCTCCCCGCCCCACCCACAATAAGTAAAGACAGTTTTAAAAGTTAAAATGTTTTACACATGAAATGTAGCCTAGAAGCTTCCCAGCCCATGGCATTGAGTGCTTTTGTCACGCTGTGTAGTCATTGCTAGAATCTGTTTCTAGAATCTTACATCATCCCAGACATACCCTGTCTTTTAAAATAGAAACGTAACGTTTCTCCCACCCCTTGCTCCCCGTAACCTGTAATCTGACTGCTTGATGGAAGTGGGGTCACCGTATGTGTCTGGTAATTTCACTTAGCGGATGTCAAGATTCACTCTTACAGTGGTGTGCTAGGATTTCATTCCTTCTTAAGGCTCGACGTGGAATGCTCTGTTGTACATAGAGTCCTTACTTTGTTAGCGCCCCCTCTCTCAGTGGCTCTGGGCCGCTCCAACTGTTTGGTTCTTGTCAATGATTTGCTATGAACACAGATGTACAAATATCTTGGAGCCCTTGCTTTCCCTTGGGTGTGCACATAGATCGATGGATCTTTGGTGGTTTTATGTTTACTATTTCTCTTGAAAGCTCACTGATCTTCATCCCTCCAACAAGGCGGGAGAGTTCATTTCTCCACATTCTCATTAACTCTTCTTACAATTTTTTTTAAAGACGTACCTCGCGAGTGCTAGGATTACAAGTATGAACCAGCACACCTGGTACTCAGTGTCTCCTTTAAAGGACTGGACTGATTGGCAACTTCTTCACCCTTATAGATGAGATGATTCTAGGGGACATCTAAGCGTTCTTTTGGGAAAGACTATCTGTCCTCAAGTGTCCCGTGCAGAAGGGACAGTCAGAGCTGGAACCCTAGTGCCAGGCTGTTCTATGGACCTCCTTTGTAGAGGACTGAGGAGGACCATGTTGCTGGTATAGAAAAAATGGGCAGTGACCCCAGACAATGAGACCAAAGAAGAAAGGGAAGGGCTTGTGGACTGTTAGTAATAGCCAACAGTCCTCTTGCACTGAGCGAGATGGGAGCCATCATAGACTTTGATCAGAGAGGTGGTACAATCCTGAGTCGTATTTTATTTTATTTATTTATTTATTTTTTATAGTAT
>CM052713.1:26982450-27094756 GCA_028551405.1 Uromys caudimaculatus
TTTATTCAGGGCATGGGAGGGGAGCTAAGAGGGTAGTAGAGGCAGAGAAAGGCAGAGAGAGGGAGAGAGTGGAGAAGTGGAGAGGTGGAGGCTGGCCATGACCACGTGGAAAGGGGGGGGGGGAGGGAATGGGGAGAGGTAAGAGATAAGAGATGCAAGAGAGAGCAACAGATAAGCCTGAGTCGTATTTTAAAAGGGCTCTCTGGCTGCTCTGTAAAAAGAGAGCAGTCACCTTCCAGGTCACAAAGGAGCTCAAAAATGGTAATGGCTGAGGCTTTCGGGACTGGTAGGAGGTGCCAGCAGGCCCTGTGAGAGGAGGGCATGACCATGATTTGCAGTACAAAATAAAAATGTATGTATGCTCTGTTGTTCCAAAAGTATTAAGGTGTTGAAGACAAAAGCACCAGGGCAGTGGCCTCAGCGTGGGGCCCAGTGCAACACCACGTGTGCGTGTTGCCAGCCTCTTGCTAGATGGTCCAGCTCTTCTGAGTGGACTCCCAGTGTCAAGCACAGGTAGAATTGGTGCCTGTGTTTGTAAGCTCTGCTCCCCTTCCTGGGGACAGGCTTTGTGGGCTGGGTTTTGTGGGAAAGAGGTGTAGAGAGTTCCTCCCCCAGGACATGGCTCAGACCACAGACTTAGATCCCTGCAGAGCAAAGACAAGAGGTCTTGTGAAACAGATGCGAAGCTCCTACCCTGATGCTCACTGAGACCCCTCGGCTCTCAAGGGACAATGACAAACCTTAATGTGTACTACAAGAGGAAAAAGTGTTTGCCTCCTAGTAAAGAAAGATCTGAAATTATGCTAAATTCTTCCTTTAAAATGTGCTACCACTTTGCACACTTGTTGCCTATAATCCTGCAACCACTGCATAGGCAGGATATCCCCACTGAGATGAAGAAACAGACTCAGACCCCTTAAGTATCCTGCAGTGGAGGTGGGGGGCCAGGTCAGAATTGCTTCTACCCAAGTATCCCATTTCCAGCTCTCGACCCTGTCACCTTCTTTACAAGCCTACTTGTGGCATCCTGTCCCTGTAGCAGTGAGCATAAGTGGCACGTCTGTGGATCTGTTTTAATGCATTCCCAGTGTTGGCTGAGGCCGGGTCTGTCATGCTACAAAAGAGGAGACCCAGGTAGGCAGTTGCTGTGGATGGAGGTAAAACTCCAAGTTTCCTCATGGAGGAAGGGGCTGATCTGAGGAGGATTGGAACCTCTGGCATTGTGATGTGGTTCTGCCATCTTGTTTTAGGGATGGTGCTCTTGCCAGGTGTCCTAACTCCAGAAGAGACAGCCAACAGAGCCTGTGGTGTGGGCAACCAGACTTACACTCTTCTGCTCCCTACTGTTCTGTGGGAGCTCAGAACCCTCAGTCCTCTAAATGCCATTAGCCACTTGGAGCTTGGCTTTGAGGACCAGACCCGCTGCTCCCCAGGGCAAAGGGGTTTAAAGTTGCCTTCCTGTTCATTTCCTTTAGCTCTTTTCCTCAAGCCACTCTGTGGAACCATCTAGGTGACACACTGATGCCACTGTTAATTACAGCAGGGGCATTTCTGGCTTAGTTTTCCCTTGGGGAGCAAACTGTGTTCAAACGTGAGCTTGCCATTTCTGAGGAAGATGGAGAGAGAAGTTGCCTAATTCCTCATAATTAGTGAAGTGGCCCTAATTAGGGATTGGTCCTCTTGTCGGGAGGAAGAAGTACAGACCTCAAGGTGTCTGGTCAGAGGGACCTGGACTTGAATTCTAGTGGCATTTGTTGCTTGTCTGTGTGTCCTTGGGCGGAATTGATTTCTCCTGCGAGTCTCTGGTTTTTGTTTTGTTTTCTGTAAAACTGAGAATATTCTGTAATGATGGGAGTAGAAATGGTATCCAGTCTCACAGTGTGGTAGTTGAAGAGAACCGGATCTCCAGAAACGACTTCAGGTCTAGTCTCTGCTGTTCACAGAACATCTGCTCAGAAGTTAGAACAGGCCCAGGGGACTCCAGTTAGCTTTCTTGACTGTGAAGCCTAGTCTTTTAGACCCTGTGAGGTCTTCCCCTCCCCCGACCCCTCCCACGCCTGTGCTGTCATTGATGCCTCTCCTGACAACCTCCATTGTCTGTCGCACCCACTCTGTACACCTCCTCTTTTGCCTCCCACAATCCCTCTCCACAGAAGTGAGTGACGGATTCTGTTCTGGGTTCTCTCAGGCAAGAGTATCAAAAACCCACCTGCTCTGGGGACCTGAAGCCTCCTTTCTCACCCTTCATGACAAACCTAGTTCCCTACCAAGAGATCTTCAAAGGATCCTCAGAAACCCTGTTGGAGAAGAAGAAGCTAGGGAAGAGGTCACGGCTGCAAGGGAAGGACAAACTCCTCTGGGGTCCTCTGTCCCAGTCCTAGGAAAACCACCAATACCTCTCCAACTTCCACTCACAGTTGACCAGGTGGGAATGATAAAATGGTGGAACTGTCCTGTGTTCTCACTGGAGGCAGTAGAAGCTACAAGTGAGTGGAAAGGTAGAGAAACCAGTTGGGGAAACTGGTGTGCCCGTGTATGTTCTGTGAGTGTCAGCATCTGCCAGTGCAACCAAGTGCCACACATGGTAGCCAATGTCCTAGCTTAGAGAATTTCAGCCAGAGAACCCAGCTCCTGAGCACCTAGAGGGAAACAGGGCACAGGACTGATAGACCCAAGCCATTGCACAGAGGCTCTGCCCTGACGCTATAGGTGACTTTATTTGGTTGCCTGTTTTGTTTTGTTTTGTTTTTGTTTTTTGAGACAGGTTCTCACTATGTAGCCTTGGCTGGCCTGGAGCTCACTGGCCTCAGACTCTCAGAGATCTGCCTACCTCTCTGCCTCTTGAGTGCTGAGATTGAAGGTGTACACCACCACGCCCGTCAAAAGACTGTATTTATAGTAACTGATTTTTCTTGCATCTGAGTCTTGTTCTTTACCTTTCCCCTTTACTTCCTACACTAACCCTGGGGCAGAGAGAGGTTTATGGAAACAAAGGCATGTGAGACACCATTGAGGATATTTGGCCAGTCAGAGCTGAGTATTACCTGGCCCAGGGCAGATTCCCCAGCCGGGCTCCCTCTCTCTCTATCAGACTGCTGGCCACTCTGGGCCATGACTAAGCCATGACCCTTGTGTTTGCATACAGAAGTATAGCTTCCCTGGGACAGTGTCACGATGACCTTTCATAGGCTGGGGCCAGCTGGGCCTTCGGGAGCCTATGCACTAAGAAACTGAGATCAGAGTTCTGGGGTCAGGGCTCAATTCCTGTGTCCTTTCTTCAGTGCTCTCTGACTCCCACAGCTACCCAGAAGATGGCTTGCTGCTCCCTGGGAGGGCCTGGCCTGGTCAGTGTGTTATCCTGGGGTAAGACACTTTGTCCACCCATCAAGGCAGTGAATGTGGCTGTCTTGGCCAGTGGAAGATTCAGGTTGCTGCAGGGCTCTAGATAAACGGAGTCCATATTAGGAGCTGCACAACGGTGGTAGGGAAGATTCCCTCTTTTGGGCCCGTGAGAGGGAATACGGTGTTCCTCATCCTCCCTCACAGTGGACTTGTGACTCTATGACTGATCGTTAGCCAGAGCCATGTATGCCAGGATGTATATGTACTATTTCCAGGCCCAGCTCATAAAATCTTCTATGCTGTCCCCCAGCCTTTATCTCTTCTCCCATGGAGGTCACATGGTCCAGTTGGCATAGCTGCAAGATAGAGTAGAGCCATTTGGCTTGGCTCAAAAGCCAGAACTACAGTTTTGTGAGTTAAGCTGCTGGGACTTGAGGGTTTATTTATTATTACATTATAGCCTTGCCTGTTCTGGCTGATTGGCTAGAGAAGGTTGGTGCCTGGGCCCATGCCGAATTGCTGAAGGGGACGACAGACAATGGCTATGCAGTATCCCCTTAGCTGCAGGGTTTTATTTTTCCTCTAAGTTTCAATTATTCATTATCAACCGTGATCTGAAAATATTAAATGGAAAATTTAGGAAATAAATAATATTTAAGTTGAATTAACTCATTAGATTATATAGTTCTATCATGTCGGTTACTGTTGTTAATCTCTTACTGTAGCTAAGTTATAAACGGAGCATGACCATAGGATGTGTATAGGACCAAACATAGAATTCACAGTTAGGCCCTGTCCAGGGTTTCAGGCATCATAGGGGTCTTAGAAAATATCCCCATCACAGTGAGAATTAGGGGCAGTGAGCTGTTTTATAGCTTTGTTCTACAGCTTTGTTTGAGTGTTCCCACTTAAAGCCATGAATAGCTTTGGAGACTGCCCAGCAGTTAAGAGATTGATTCCCTTGTCTGTTCCATCCTTCCGTCACTCATCCACACGTTCCTGCAGTGTTTCGTGAGCCTTTAGCACATGCCAGACAGCGTGCTAAGTACTGGTGCTCTGGTAGGGTCCGGTCTTTGTGCAGTGTTTGGCCAGCCAGGAAGTTATGGCTCCAGGGAGGTCATGCAGGTCATAGTAAAAGCCTGACTGTATGCTACATTCAACTGAGGTCTGTAGTCGGTGTTAAGGGTGTGTCGATTTGAGGTGTCAGAAGTTGAGTGTTGGGCTGCAGGAAAAGGAGGCAACTAGAGAGAGGGTAGGGTGGGGGTTCTTGGTTATTCTGAAGCCAGTGGTGTTAGCAAGAGGCAGGGTGAAACAGGCTACGGAAGCAGGGAGCCTGTGACTCCAGTGTACCTACAGCTAAATGGAGGAGATAAGGCTCATTGCCACAGTCTGGGAAGGTAGCGGGGCTTGAAGCAGGAGAGGCTGCATCATACACAGTCAGGTTTGTTTTGAAATGGCTATCTTGGCTGTTGAGCTCAGGTCTCATTGCATAGGTCAGCTGGGGGTGGACACGTGAGTGTGTCCAGGGAAGAGACTGCTGCCCACCTGTCCTCCTCCTTGCTCTTTGTCTGCTTGGTACAGAGCAGAAGCTATCCCTCCATGCCTGAAACTCCAGAGAAGGCAGCTTCCCCTGGGAATGGCGGAAAGTCACTGGATACAGAGCCTACTTCTGGGAAGAGTGCTAGTGGAGAGGGGAACTTAGTCAAAAATGTGGCTTTGGGAAGGTTTCAGTGAAACCATTCTCCCTGCCCTTTCCTTGAAGAAGGCTGGCCCTTCCTTCCCTCTGCCAGCCTTGACTCCTTCTCTCTGGCACGCTTCTCCTACTGACTTATTGATCTTCTAGGACTCCCAGGGCTGAGGTAGAGGGGTCTGTAAGTATTTTAACATCCCACCCAATGGGGTACACCTCAGGCTGTGGTGTCACCTCCTTCTAAGGCTATCTTGGACACAGATCCCGAACCTCAGGCAGAAAGAATTCACATCTACAAAAGACATTTTGAATTTTCTTGAGAAGCCTAGGCCTAAGGGCCCACCTAGGTAGCATCTCAGCTCACGGGTGACCATCTCAGCGATTTTCTTTGCATTTTCTTATTCTTCATTACTGTAGGGCTCAAAGTCAAGACCTCCTGAGTCCCCACCCTGCTGAAATAGCAGAACTATCAAGGAGACCTAGAACCTTCCCCAAACCCCACCAGCTGGCTGCTTGCCCAGGAGAGCAGGCAGATGGTGGCCTTCTGGTCTGCTGCTCACAAGCTCTACAACACCATGAAATAACTGACTTTTTAGTCCCACGTCACTGTCACCGCCATGACTCCTGTCACCACTCCAAGGGCCTCTTGGAGCCCCAGTTGCAGGGACTGTGTGCCAGACTGCTTCATACTGAATGCTGAGGACTGTGAGGATGGGCATATTAACACAGAGTGGTACACCAGGCAATCCCTTTGCTACTGGTGTCTTCATGGACACTTTGCTCTCTTCTAGTTGCCACCTGGCCATGTGACTGCCCTGCCCTGCATCTCAGGACCCATGCATGCAGAGAAAACAGTTGCTCCCTAGAAAATGCTGAGGGATAAAACCAACCCGCCAGGACACTGCTCTACTGAAGACCTCATCTTTGCAGCATTGGGGGGAGGGGGTGTGGTGTAGACATTCTTTTTGAAGAAATAAGATCGTGTCATCTGACTTTGAGTTATAATTGTCTCTTCATCTACAGGTTGCTCTGGGAACTGGGAACAGAGGTACCTTCTCCAGAAGGATTGTTGAGCCCCTAGTTCGGATAGGCTGGGCTGTTGGGGTGATGCTTCGATGACTACTGGAGTTCA
The DNA here is from genome assembly GCA_028551405.1 of Uromys caudimaculatus. NCBI lineage: Eukaryota > Metazoa > Chordata > Mammalia > Rodentia > Muridae > Uromys > Uromys caudimaculatus. Next base: position 26,988,615 of record CM052713.1, read on the forward strand.
GTGTGTCCTCAGGAAAGCAATGGTGTTGATAGTTCCTTTAGCTGACATTATTGGTTGAAGAATCTGGGAGAACTCAGTGCCTGGTTTCCCTCTGTTTGTCATCCCCTGAGGACAAATGAGACTATGCTTCCTTTGCAGGGGCAGAGCTGTTTATAGCTTCAGGTTCTTGACACATGCTTGCACGATTTCACATGTGCAGACTTGATAAATAAGTTCCCCGCTCTGGACTCCTCGGCAGATATAGACTCGATGACAGATATTAAGCAGGCCGGTCTATTTCCCCTCAGACCGCAACCTGCACTTGGAACGACTATAGTAGGGTGTTACTGGAAGATGGGGCCCTGGAAGGGCTAAAAGTAGCTGGGAGCTTCCTTCCCCTGAGGGTGATCTGTGAAGGCTTGTGTTCAGGGAGGTGCTGGGGAAGCTGAAGAGACTGATTAGGAAAGACATCCCAGTGTCTGTAGTACGGACACTCTGCTTATCATTCCGAATTCATCGACTCCTCCGTGGTCTGTGTTTTTCTCCACTCTTCTCTATCAAGAGGCTTCTTCTGCGAATTCAGGTCTTCCTGGACTTGTGGGGAAGGCCATTCATTCTGAATCATGTCAATATATCGCTCATAGAATCCTTGGATGCACCTCTTCTTTGCAGCCCCATGTCTCTCCTACACCTAGTCAAGACCTCAGACTCAGTTCCTAACAGCATCTCTCTTTGCAACTTCAGGCAAATGATCCTCCTTGGGATCAGGGAGGGGAAGGGCAGCTTAGTGGTTACAGCATGGGATTCTGAATCAGCGAGCCTTGGTTCCAACTCCACCACTTCCGAACTCTGTGGCCTCAGCCCCATGGCACTCACTTTCCTTGTCTATAACGTGGGATTTGTAAGTGCACCCAGCCTTTAGTGTTATCTTGAGGGTTAGATGCAGCTATACCTGCACCCGGTAAGCAGTCAGTGGACAAAGGCCAGCCTCACTTCACCATGAAATTCCTTTCCACCTTGCCAGTCTGCAGTGCCTGCTAACTGCCTTGTGACCAAGTCAAGCTTCTCATCGGGCAGACAAGAGCTCACCTTCTGGGCCATTTGAGTGACACAGCTTAGTTACCTGTTGTTCTCTGGTTACTGTGCTGTGGCAGCCTCTATTAATTTTTAGATGGGTTTAGTTTATATTATGTATATGAGTGTTTTGCCTGCATGTCTGTATGTTCATCTGATGCCCATAGAAGTCAGAAGAAGAAGGCACTGGATTGCCTGGAACTAAGTCACAGATGGTTGTGGGCCACCGTGTAAGTGCTGGGAACTAAACCCAGATCCTCTGCAAGAGCAACCAATGCCCTACCCACTAAGCAATCTCCCCAGACCCCTCTGGTGGCCTCTTTTCTGACCCAGCTGCACTTTCGACTTTGAGGGACAGTTGTTTTCTCTTACAGTTTTATCTCATGCAGATAATTTTCAACTCCCAGCCAAACCTCCATCTTCTCCTTGGTGCCTGTCCCGACCTCTGTGACTCAAATGTCTGTTGATCTCCCAGATCTGCCTATGTATTCTCTCTTGATCTTTTCTACTTTAGTTATCAGTTCTCTGAAGGCAGGGCCATGTCCCACCATGCTAGTCACCCACTGACTGGCTTCCTTAATATAGAACCTAGGAATAGGCCAGGTACAACCAGCAGAGAGGGAGAAATTAAATACTAGGAAACTTGCCCTGAATTTATAGGACCAAAAAGTCAAGAGATTTATCCTAAGGTGTCCAAGAGAACTTGTGGAAGAAATGGGGTGAGAACTCCAGCCTGCTTCTCTGTCACCTGCGGTCTCCTGGCCTCTTGGCCATGTCTGCAGTTCAGCAGGTGTCAGTGATGGGAGCTGGGACTGGTCTGAGTGCTGCAGAGAATTTGCTTTGGCAAGGATTAACCTATTTAGGAGACTTGAACTGGCTCCCACCAGGGACCTGGCTCACTCCTCTGTCAGTTACCTTTGCCTCAGATCTCTAGCACCTCCAGGGATGGGGTTGGGGGATGGGCAGTGGTGGGCATTTGTATGAGACCCTGCAGCTAATGGGACTTTGTCTCTCTCCAGACATCTTCCCAATCCTGTTCTGGCTTTTGAAAAAGCACTAGTGAAAGTTGTTTAGCTTCTAGAGAGTTACTCATTCCCTGGGGCGGGTCAGAGGTCAATCCAGGTGGGTTCACTGAGCGAGGAAGGCAGGAACGTAGGTACTGCTGCCAGCAGAGGGCTTTCCAATGCTCCGGGTGGTTTGGAATGGCAGCCATGGTGTTTAGCAGTTTCTGTTCTTATTTTTTGGCTCACACTGACTTCAGACTAATCTGTGTTCCTTGTGTACCTATCAGTTTGTGTGTGGCACATAGCAGCCCTTGCTGCTGGGCCCCTACTCCTGCTCCATAAGATAGTTACTGAGTACCAACCTGCCACATTCTAGATGGTGTAGGCTCCACAAAGGGTGGTCCTTGCCTGAATGACTGTAGAGGACAATTCCCAGAGTATGATCTTAAGCCTTTATGAAACAAGACAGACCCAGCAGTCACATATGGCACTGCCGAGGACTCAGTCTCTACGTCTTTTCCTCTGCTCATCAGTGCCAAGGTGACCCAGGTTCAAGGGTAGCTTTGCAGACTCTGTTGCCATCATGTACGTGGTCCCCTTAAGAAAACCTAGTTGACACATTCCCAGACTTGCCAATGCTCATTTATCAGGGAAGCCCCTGTTCACTTTCCTTTTCGTGTCACTTCTGTGGGTCCAGACTTCAGAGATGGCTTCATCCCAACCTTTATCCCAGCAGGCTTATCTGCCCTGGATATGGGTGTAGGGCATGAGGACATAGCAGTGGTGGTCGCAGGGTGACAGGCATGCCATTGTCCTCGCAAGGTCCTCATGTTCTCGTCCCCGAGGACGTGCATGCAGAGAGCATGTGATGTGTGCTTGGATGCTGCTCCAGCGTACTGGGAGAAGTCAGGGCTTTCCACTCCTATCTGAGTGAGTCAAGGAGCTTTAGTTCGTTCTTTCATGAGGTAGAAGAAGGACACTGTGCCCTCTCTTCACCCAGGTGCACTTGGCATGAACTCCCCTGAGGGCCTGATAGTTGATCTGCTTCTGTTGGTCAACATTTCATCACTGACAAAACACCTGAGGAAGACATACGGAAGGAAGGAAAATTACAAAAGAAAATACACAAGGAAGAAATATTTGACTCTTGGTTTTAGTCCTTGGATAACTAGCTGTCTTCTTTGCCTTTAGGCCCATGTGGCAAGTCATAGGAGAAAGGCACAGTAGAGACATGCTGGTGTCCATCCAGGAAGGAAAGGGAAGACAGGCAGGAAGGTGTGGGGGACAAGATACACCCTTTACAGGCATGTGCCAGTGACCTGCTTTCTCTGACCGGCCTCTACTTCTGGAGTGCCTGATCAGAAACTCATCAATAACTACTAACTTGTTAATGGCTGATCCACTGATGAAGTTAGTGCCATCATGGTCTAATAACCTGTCAACAGCATTGCCATCTAGTTACCAAACCTTCAACACAAGAGTTTAGGATTGGTGTGTTATTTCCTGCACACTGGGGTATGTGTGCTGCTTTTAAAGCCTCAGCAGAAAGGAGGAGAAGAATGGCTAGGGTTACCATAGCCCCAGACCTTAGCATGACTGGCTCCATGATGGAAGTACTATTTAGGCTGTAAAACTCAGCACATAGACAGCACCACCTGCCAAGACTAAAACAAAGGCCTAATCCGTCAAAGTTCATAGAATTCTGGCTTCTCTAGTTCCACTTCTGGCTCACTGTTCTTGCTAATTGAAGTATGTCAATCCAGAACATGGATTTTTGTGCTTAAAAGCTTGCCCTGAGAAAGGCTCAGGGCCACACTGGGATCCTAAACCCATTGTGGTCACCAGCTTGCCAATAAAGACTTTCTATTGGCTTAAACCCATGTCTGAGCAGTCTTCTCTGGTGGAAACCCACAACAGCCAGGATAGGTTTCTCAGGCCACAGAACTCTCTGTTGGGACACATGAGGAAGAACTGAGATGTAAGAAGAGGCATTGGGCTAGCTCTGAAACTTGACTTTCAGGAGCAGGCAGAGACTCGTGGATGAGAGACAGCAGACAGTGTCATGTCAACAAGCAGATGACCTTCATGGCCGAGGGGTCAAGGAGCCCAGGTTCTACAGCATGGTCAACAGAAGGCAGTGCAGACTTCACCTGGGACAGATAAGGCATCTTTTCCCAGATCATCTGGTGGCTCGTTTTAGATTTTTTGGGCTGTAGATACAAAGGAGGAAAAAGCCCAGGAGACCTGGAGACTTGATAGGCAGCCCACTTCCCTTCTCACTACAGAGCCTCAGGGACTCTGTTTGGTCTGCCTTCTAAGGATCCCTCACTCAGTCCTCAGCCCCAAGAAGAACCTGTGGGGCAGTCATCCTCGAAGGCCTGCTGAGGCCCTTGGCTAGCTTCTACTTCCCTGACCTTGGCTATATGGAAATACCAGAGGTCTGTTAGCCCAGGAAGAAGATTTCTGAGTTGGCCTAGGCTAACCTGTGCTTGCTGAAAGCCTCCAGAGAAGGCTGGGCCTTGGCTCTCACCTGAGGCAAAGACTCCCATTTCCCTACCTTTAAGCAAGGAACATTCAGCCTCTCTGCTGTTGTCCTGTCAGCCCTAGCCAAGGCCTCCAGAGGCCACTGAACAGAGAAAGGCAGGCTTTGCCTTCACATGGGTGGTCCCATCTCTAGAATCCTTCATGGGATAGCCCAGAGCGTCATCCACAAAGGGCACAGAGTTGATGTTTAACCCCAGCTCTTGCCTAGTCCTCCAAGCCCAGGAGAAGAACGCTAGCTTCTGTGCAGCTTGGGTCAGGGTATGTGTCTGGGCACGGGTCACTTCCCTAGGACGTACTCTAATGAAGCGCCCAGCTTTAAGCCTGATGTCTCAAGACACTGGCAAATAACTGATGGTCTTATCTCCCCTGGCCGCAGGGGAATGGCATTTCGTGTGTGAGTTGGGGCTCCCCGATTTCTGCTTTCCTTCCATCTAAGCCTCGACAGGCAATGGAAGAATTGCTTCTCGGACCTTTTAGATGACCTTTAGATTTATCGAGTCTGCACAGTCCCGGAGAAGTTGCTCGTACCATCCTTGTCTTACAGGTGAGGAATTCAAGGCCAAGTTACCCAGAACCATCACGTGAAGTACTGAAGACCCTAAGCTTTCGGTTCTCTGAGGCCTGAGCTCTGTTTGTTCCTCACACCGCTTCATCTCTTTGATATTCTGCAGAGCCTGTGTTCTCTTTCCTCAGGGCCCTGTCTCCCCACCTGCAGAGTTCAGCCACTGTGTGCTTCCTTCCTTCATGAACTCCATGTCTGCTTTGTGTCTGGGCTCAGTCCCAGCTCTTGTCAGGACTACTGCCCAGAAGCCTTCGGCAGTGTCTGGAGAGTCTTCGTGTCTTCACACCCCAGCCATGCCTGCTTTCCCTGGCTTTGTGTGCTGTGCACAGAAAGGAGGAGAAAGGAGAAGGAAGACGAAGTGGAATTGGGGGAGGGGAGGATGCCACCTGCAGACTCAGTTCTGGAAACCTCTCTGCTTGCAGCTTGCCAGTGAGGGGCAAGGTGAGATACTGTCACAGTCACGGGGTAGGGTGGCTTTCAGAAGGAGTTCACATCTCCTGTTCGATAGTCCTGAAGTGGCTGGTCCAGGATTGGTAACACCTTCATGGCACTGCTGTGCTCCCTGAGGCCATTTTCTTTATCTCCCCCCCACCCCCCACCCCTGGTCAAAGTTAGGTTGGAGACTCTCTGTGTTCCAGTCTAGAAGAAAACAGCGGTGGGGGGTTGCTGGACCAGACTGGGTGGGGCTTGTGTGAAGTTGGAATAAGTGATGTGGAGGCTGCACGCGTCACTTCCATTCACACCCCTGCCTGAACGCCATCACATGGCCATACCTCGCTGCCAGGCCGACTAGGCAGTGTTGTCTCGCTGAGTCACGCTTGGCAAGTGTGTACTGTTTTGGAAAGAAGGGACAATAAATTTAGTTGGACAACTACCATTCTCTGTCACAGCTTTTAAACAAGTTTATTATTTTTAAACCAGAAGGTTCTAAATTATCTACCTAAAGAAGAGGTGTTGTGATTATAGTCCATGAAATAGAACTCCAGAGACCTTGAGAATATCTTCTGGAGCGGAGGGAGCACAAAAGACAGGCCATGTGTAGGGGAACGTTAGCTGCTCTCTTGTCCCTGGGTGCTTTTTTCCCCAAGTTTCCATGCGGAATGGCGCGGTTTAACAGCTTGACCTTCTGCTCCCAGGCCAGGAGGTCATTGGCCTCAAGGGAGTCTGATTCCTCATTCTTCAAGCAGCAGGCCAGGGGTGCTGCTGGTAGCCTCAGCACCAGGCCCGTTCACCTTCCTGCCTCCTGTTGGCAGCACAGCTGCCAGAGACAGGGCAGAGCCCCGTGGGTTTGCTTGGAGAAGCTGAATCATCACGTTGAGGAGTCCCACAGACCCAGGAGGATGTAGGTGTCCTGGGGGAACAGCTAAGAACCTTGTGCTGTGCTCTTCCTGTTTTACATAAGAAGGAACCTCCAGAGACCTAGGGAGGGGAGGATCTGGCCTTACGGGCAGTCCTGGGGTGGAGGTGGGAGGGGTAGCTGACAGTTTGTAATCCAGATCCTTTGCTACTCTCAGCCTTTCCACAAGCCCGCAGAGCTACCCTCCCACTCAAGGGACACACAGACAGGTTTTAGGGCTCATCTCTCTGGAAGATTTCCAGCCCTTAGTGGCCATAGTAGGTGCTGTGTTTCTCATCTGAGAAACTTTTGCTTGGTTTTGACACAGGTCTGGGCATTCCCACAGGTAGAAACTCCTCCTGGTCCCCATGTCACGATCAGGGTCAGACAACACTGACTGCAGGTCTGGGATGTTCTTCATGGGTAAGCTGGGATATCTGAGACCTTGAAAAGACCCGTTAGCCTTTAATTCCCATTTCACTGATTAGCTTAGCAGACAAGGGTTTGTTGGTACCTCCTGCATGTTTGCCTCTGTTCTGAATGAGGGAGACATGATAGGTTAGCACAGAAGCCACGCCAGCCCCGGTGAAATCTTCAGCTATTTCTCACTGGGTCAGTCACTAGGAGTGCCAGCATTGCTAGCCCCAACCCATGCTGCATCGCACCAATGACACCTGTACACACTGTCCTGTTATCAGGATCATAGCACCACCATAGAGATGAAAGCAGGCTACGTGGCTTCCAGTAGGCTTCACAACTTTCCCAAGTCACAAGGCTGGACTTGGCATGTCCTGGCTCTCAACATAGCATTCCACCTATTGAGTCTCCTTGCCTTGGGCACTCTACGAATCCATAATTCCCTGTTGAAGTACCTGGCAGAGCTGGCAATACAGCCTAGGATGCGAAACGCCAGGCGCCCATTTGTCCACGAGGCAATGGACTTTATACAGGGCAGCCCTCATTGAAACTGTTCTCAGTCTGTCTTCCACTTGCAATTGGATGGGGATGACTGGCTGGAAGTTTCTCTTTCTCTGTAGTGATTTTCTTTTAAGCCTCCCCACATTTTGACTAGCCATGGCTGGGCATATAGCTCAGTTGGTAGAATCCTTATCTAGAATTCAGGAGGTCCTGGGTTGCGTCTCCAGCGCCTACATAGCCTCTGGGTAATGATGCATGCCTGTAATCCCAGCCCTTGGAGGTAGAGACAGGGGAATCAGTAATTTGTCTTTTGCTACATAATAAATTTGAAACTAGCTTGAGCTCGTATGAGAAAACACATTTTGCCCTCCCTGGGGGTAAGAAGATGGGAAGGAGATGTAGGTGGCTGGGGGTGGGCGAAAAGTCAGGGATGCACAGAAAGTGCCCGTCCTTCACCTGTGGGGTAGAAGCAGGAACCTGGTGTTTAGGTGGGGCTGCACTTCCCCCCCTGAACCCTTTCCCTCCACCCCCACCACCCCCATCACCCTCAGCTGTCACCATTGCTCACACAGAACAATGAGCGCTTGTCTGACTCCGTGGAAGCAGGAGGAGGAAGCCGAGCCTGGGAGAGGATAATTGTTCTCCAAGTTGAGAGTTTTTTGGAAGAGAGAAACTTTATTGCACTTGGATTATAAATAAACTTCTCTCCCACAAACCTTCTTGCCAGGCCACAGAGCAAACTCTTCCTTCTGCCAGAGGTCAGGGAGCTGCAGAAGTCATTGGTGGGTGGGTGAGGCCCCTGTGCAGCCTTTCCAAGGCCTCTCAGTCCCCGGGCTTCCCATTCACACACCGCCCCCCCCCCCCAAACCCTATGTAATGTGGGAACGTATTTGCTTTTCAACATTGCCTTTCTTGATTCCCACAACTTTGGGGTAGTGAGGTGGAGCCTTGGCTTGGCATTGATTCTGAAGGGCTCTGGCTTCCTCTGGGATTCCCCACAGATCAGGATGGGCCAGGTGGGTGTGGGCTGCGGCAGTGTGCTACAAATCAGCAGTGCACTAGGGAGCCATCAGGGATAGGGCACAGACAATTTGAAACTAGGATTTTCGAGGATCTTATAAGTAGCATCTTACTTGTATTTTATTATATTGATAGACTGCAGATTGCCCTTCCTAAGTGGTCGGAGGCCCAGGTGGGTTTTTCCAGGTGGTAAAGGCTTTGCTGGTCCCTATACCCTTCCTTTCTACATGTACCTGGAAGCTGAAGTTTACAATGGAAAGGGACTTGCTCAGAGTCGCAGTGCTCATTATTTTCAGATCCAAGTGTAGACACAGTGGCCTCCAAAAAACTTCACTGTTCATGGAAGTAACCGTGTGTTTCCTCACCATGGGTTTAAATTCAGACACCTTCAGAAACTCTCCCATCTTGCAGCATGCAAGAGAAGCTGGTGTTTAGCTTGATAATGTATCTACATAAGCCTGGAGACTTCTGTCATCACACGTGTGTCCCCATCTGACAAGGTTAGACCCTAGGTCATTAGCCCCTCCCAGCCACCAGTTCCCCCTTCTACCACCTCATTTGCTGCTCTGTAAGCTGCAAAGAGAGCCTGCCATTAACGTTCCCTCTGAAGACTGCTCCGAACCAGACAGGTGGATCTGGACCTTCAGAAATGACCCCTAGGGATAAAGGGAGGCAGGCCACTCTGTGTCCTGACAGTGGGCCACCAGCCGACTAGGGTATTATTCTGCAAGTCAGCTTTCAGTCTGTCCCCCCATCTGTTTTTCTCTTTGTTCAGTAACACTACTGTCCAACAAGAACATAAGGGGAGCCACATTCACGGTGTTAGCTTTCCCATCAGCTAAAGAAAAAAACAACAACAACAACAACAAAATACCCAGAGGTATAAGTAACCCAAGTGCCCATGGCTACATATGGCCACTGTGATGGACGGCCTGGCCCTGTGGGGGCCTCACTCTCCTCTTTGCTCGCTCCCTTCCCTCTCTCTAGGTTGTAGCTTTTCTTAGCCTTGAAGACCCTGAGATAGTGGCCTTTATCCTGTACGTCTGCTGAGCCCCCAGGGCTGTCCTCTCTTCTATCTGATCTTTCTGCGAGGTCACCTGTGGGCATAGAGGCCAGTCTCTCCCACAGCACCTGACCCTGGCTTCCCTGCCCTCCATTGAATTTCTCCATCGGCTTCTATAATAACTGATCTTTTTTTTTCCCATTAACGTTTATTTATTTTTGTGTTATGTGTATGGTGTGTTTTGCATGCAGGTGGTATCTGTGCACCACATGCATTGAATGCCTATGGAGACCAGAAGAAGGCAGTGAATCCTGGGATGTCATGAGCCTTCATGTGGGTGCTAGAATTTGAACTTGAGTCCTCTGGAAGAGCAGTCAGTGCTCTTAACTGCTGAGCCATCTCTCCAGCCCCAACACACCTCTTTTTTTTAAATCAAGGTTTCATTTACTCCAAACCATCCCCTCCCTGAATAGATATAAGCCAAAGCCCCCTTTCCCTGGAGACATGAGCTCCCAACTCAGACCCCTCTAGCCTCGAACTCACTATGTAGTCAAAGATGACCTTGAATGTCTGCTCATCCTTCCTCTATTTCCCAGCTCTGGGATTACAGCTGTGAGCACCACACTGTTGTACTGGGGGTTGAATCCAGAGTCCACTGAATGCTTGACAAGCACTCTTCCAGTGTGGCTCCATCCCTTGCCTGTGACATTTCTTTAGCTTGTTTTGGCCTCTCTATGAGCATCTTCCTTTCTCTGCCCCTCCCGCTGTCAAATTTCTCTCCCTAACGTGCAGCTTGGGTCACATTGCCCTGGCGAACACTGGCAATGTTCGAAGCTGGGATACTAGGGGAGTAGGCACGAGCACAGCCCATGAAAGCAACGCAGAAAGCATTGAAAGAAAGGAAAGGCCAGAAAGGAGAATGAAAGGGAATGCTGGCTGTCTTTGGGTGGTGGTTGATTTTTTTTCTGTGGCATCAAATTTTTCTATGACAAAGGCACATTTTATACTTTGAAAATTCAGTACACTTTTATATTTTTGGGAACATAGGCCACAAGAATTTTTACGACTTTGACCTTTGACATCATGTGCCAGCTTCTTCCCCTGACACAGAATATCAACTGGTGATCCAGTATTAACCTTTAGCTATCTGGAGCTACCGGCTCTCTGGCCGGCTGTATCTTGCTTCCTCTCTCCCTGCTTGAGTGGTCTCCCTGGCATTTGTGTGCAGCCTTGACTCGTTCTCTTCACTCCGAGGCTCTGACGCAGGCCCACTCTAAAGCACGCCCCCCGTGCGGCCTTCCTCATCACCTCTGCCCAGCTGGGATTGTCTTTTCTGGCCTGGGTTTCCTCTCCCCTCTTGCTTGCTCCTCCTGGCTTTGTGAACATTTGAGTTCATGCCTCATCTCTGCCACCGGGAGAATCATTTTCTTCAGCCTGCTTTTTATCGTCATAAAAAGCAAGAACTTTCCCCTGCTGTATGTGTTTGTCTTACTCTCCTTAAAGAACAACAGCTGATGGAAAAGAACTTAGTGGTCTAGAGAAAAGACTTACAATCTTGTGAACAGGCATTGCACTAGTGTGAGTGTTTTAAGTGTCTGTGTTTGGAAAACCGCTGTTAACCCTGTATAATAATGTCTCTCTTCCTATCTCAGTCAGGGTTTCTATTCCCGCACAAACATCATGACCAAGATGCAAGTTGGGGAGGAAAGGGTTTATTCAGCTTACACTTCCAATTGCTGTTCATCACCAAAGGAAGTCAGGACTGGAACTCAGGCAGGTCAAGGAGCAGGAGCTGATGCAGAGGCCATGGAGGAATGCTGCTTACTGGCTTGCTTGCTTCTCCTGGCTTGCTCAGCTGGCTCTCTTATAGAACCCAAGACTACCAGCCCACAGATGGTACCACTCACAAGGGGCCCTCCCCCCTTGATCACTAATTGAGAAAATGCCTTACAGCTGGATCTCATGGAGGCATTTTTCTCAACCGAAACTCCTTTCTCTGTGATAACTCCAGCTTTGTCAAGTTGACACACAAAACCAGCCAGTACACTTCCCTTGCTTGATATTACATTTGGAAAAGTCATCTATGTTGCTAAATTTCCTTTAACTGAAACAACATAAAGGCTAAGGCATTCCACACAATTGTACTGTATTTAACTGATCCTTAGCTGTTCGCTGTCTAACTAACTGTGCTTGCTCTTTGAGGGGACAGTCTTCTCTGTTGTTCGATGTCTAACTGTGCTTGCTCTTTGAGGGGACAGTCTTCTCTGGATAGAAAGCTGCCCAGATTGTGGCACAGGTGCCTTTGTCAGGACTGCCAGACCAGGGGCTTGAACATTTTTAAGGTTCTTCAAATGTTCTTCACCAAACTGCTTTCCTAAAAGGTTTTATTGGTTTGTGACCCCACTGGTAAGATTTAGGGGCGCGGTCCTGGAGGCCTATTCTATTGTATTCTCAATACTACCATGAAAAGGAAAAAAATTATATTTTTATAGGCAAAATGCTGCAAAATTTCACATTTTTGTATTATTTTTCTAACTCATTTGGCTCTTTTTTTTTCCCCCTATCTTTTTTGGTTTGGTTTTTTAGACAGGGTTTCTCTGTGTGGTTCTGGCTGTCCTGGAACTCACTCTGTTGTCTGGTTGGCCTTGAACTCAGAGATCTGCCTGCCCCTGCTTCCCGAGCACTGGGCTTAAAGGTGTGTACCACCACTGCCCAGCAGTTTCCCTTGGAAGAATTTATCATCACATTGCTGATGCATTGTTAAACCCTAACCTGTTTCTGGAGGGTTTGTAAAACTCTTTGCATATTAAAGTTGCCCCAATCCTTGACTGAATATTTGGGAGATTAGTTTGATGGTAGAGGCTGAAGCCCGAGCCACCTTTGCCTCATGTCCTCTCGGTCACATCCACATAACTGACTTACCGGCTTTGGGGTGCTGCAGGGTCAGGGCTGGCTGGCCAAAGGATGCTCTCAGTGTTTATCTCAGGGTACCTGATCAACTTTGGACGACTTGATTACAAGGCTGATCTGCCTAAGCAAGCGTTGTTAAATGGAAGCCATGTTTTCTCCATGGGATTCATATACAAATTCTGTGGTGTTCCCAGGAATCAATTAACTAAGAGATAAAAAACCAAAAGCTGTAGAGCTGTGCAGGGCCCAGAATAAACAGTCTCACCTGTTCTCACCATTTGCTTTACAAATTTGAGGGACTCAAAACCGCAGCAAGATAACTCGGCGTCCCCACTGATATGACTGCCATAAAACACAAACCAAATACCTGACAGCCAGACAGTGAACAAGGGGCCAGGGAAACCTGTGAAGAAAGCTAAGTGGCTCTCTCCTACATGGCCCTAAGACTGCTTATACAATGTTGCAACTGCTTTAGAAACCAGTTAGGGGGCCCTGAAAAAAAAAAACAAAACCTTTAAATGCCATTACCACAGTACCAGACACTACTCTTGTGCATATATCTGAAAGAACTGAGAACATAACCCCCATGCAGGGATTTGCATAGGAATGTTCGGCCATTTCAGTATTATTCATGATATCAAAAGAGCGGTGGACACCCATGCGGCCATAGCTGATGGTGGCTGATGGAGCATAGTAGAGCCATGCTTCTACTACTTAGCCAGCCTAAGAAACAGAGCACTGATACTCATTATAACGCAGATTAGTCTCCAGAATACCATGCTAAGGGTGCTAAGGGAGATGCGTCAGCTACCTAGCATGTCTGATTCCATGTATATAAAAAGGCCATAATAGGCAAATCTGTGGAGACAGACAGGAGCTGACTGGGAGAGGGTGTGGGAAGGAGGGTTCTAATGGGCACAGCATTTCAGGGGAGAAGGTTGCAGGTGTTCTGTGAATACACTAAAGTGCTGAATTGCACACTTTGAGAACTCCATGGTAACCGAATTCTATCTTCACAACACTGAGAACTAAGGGCAGCTCAGGTAGAGCAAGGCTTGGCCTCATTAGACAGGTGGTGGCCATTCTCACTCACAGCAGCAGGTGCCTGGAGAGCGATGTGGCAGCAGGGCCCCCAAGAATGCTCGTCCAATCTGGCAGTGGCTGCGAGGAGCCCCTACCTAATCAGTAGTTCTTTATGTGACCTGGGTCTGTGAAGAAAGCCTGGGGCACCTATGACAGGGTGAGAGAAAGTTGAGTGCTCTTTATTAAATAGAATAAAACAAAACTGCCCCTAAATTAAATTGGGGATAAATAACAGCTTAGTGTGGTGGCGTGGGACTAGCTCTGAGCTTGGAATGAAGTTGTGATTTTGGCCCTACCACTGCTTTGGTCTGTTATCCCCAGGCAGAGCCTCCGTCTTCCTTATTGGCGAAGTGGGGTGACGGAGCCTGGCTTGTTTGTCTTACAGGATTTGGGAGGATATATGAAGCATTTTATGTGGAAAGTGTTTCTAAGCCTGGGAATCGTTATCTCCGATCATACTATGAGGCCTGTCTTTCTTTTCACCTTTTGATCTGTCTTCTTTCTCCTAACATTTGAAAATTATTTTAGACTTCTATGTGTGTAGGAGTGTGTTTCCTGCATGCATGTATGTATACCAGCTGTGTGCCTGGTACCTGGGAAGGTCAGAAGACAGCACTGGAGCCCCTGGGAATGGGTCAGTGGATACTTGTGAGCCATCATGTGGGCTCTGGGAACCAAACCAGGGTCCTCTAAAGAGCAACAAATGTTTTTAACCACTGAGCCAACTCTCCAGCTCTTTTACAAGATACTGGCAATGGACCTTCCTCATGCTGTGAGATGGGCTTCTAAGGCTTCCTAAAATGTATCCAGGAGATGTTAATTACTAACTTATCAGTAACTCAGACTTCGATTTAAGTAACATTGTGTAGTTGCATTAACCCCAGCTGCCCTTTTAGACTCATGCTATGAAGTGACCGTTTTCTAGAGAGAGTGAGAAACTGATAGGCTGGGGTAGGTGATGAGACAGGAACATCCACAGTGAGACTTGTAGGTGGTTAATAGCAATGCAGGAGCCAGGGATTCAGTTTTCTGCTTGTGGCGAGTCCTGAGTGTCCTGGAATAGGAAAGCATCTGATGTATAAGGGTATTCTTTGAGAGTCTTTGCAGAGAGAGGCTGGAAGCCCCTCAGGAGATATGTTGGCTCTTAGGAGATTCTCTAGCTGACAGATGGGTGTGACAATCCCAGGGTAGTGGGATGCTAACGTGCTAGCTGGAGTAGAGAGGAGGAGGTGCTGGCAGAGGTGAGCTTGCTCTTTGGTCCAGAGCCCTAGGGATACACACACACACACACACACACACACACACACACACACACACACACACACACACATATATCGTGCAACCACCTGGTGTGCCTGCACATTAAAAGAGCTCACTACAAAAGGCCCGGAGCACAGATGATGTAGTGTGGTAGCGCCCACCAAAATTTAGGAGACAGAGGCAAGTAGATGTCTCCAAGTTCAAGGCCAGTCATAGAGTGAGACCCTGCTTCAAAAACAAAACCACCACAACCACTACCGCAACCACCAAACCTTTATTCTTTGCAAGGGGATGATTTTAGAGATGTCACCATAGCATTAAAAACAAAAACTCTAAAAATATGTTAATATTCTTAAAAGGCATTGAGTGCCTAGTGGAACACGGTGCAGTATCCAAGGAACCTTGCTGGTTGATTGTCTGAGCATATAATTTAAGATTATCTTCCTTCCTTTATTTGATTTGAAATCTTAATGGGATTCTACTGCAGTCCCCTGAGCTTCCCACCAGTACTGTGTGGGACAAAGGATTGCCCGCGTAGGAGAGAGATGCTTTGGCAGGCTTGTCAGCTCCTTTTATTTGGAACTCATGTGGTTGTTAGCTTCATGTGTTTGTAAACTGGGAACGGCTGGCGACAGGAAGGAATGGTAACTGTCATATAGACTGAGGTGGGAGGACACCTATGGGAGAGGGCCCTCTCCTTCCCTGTAGCAGGAGACGAGTCCCTCAGCCCTGGGTCTGGAGGTGACCTAGTTTCTGGTGGCTTGGGTAGGGCATGGAAAATGGTACCTTTCCTCTTCGGCTTGCACTTTGTTGGGAAGGTCTCCAACTGTAGCGCACAAAGACATTTCAGCTGTCACTACCCCAGAGGGAGAGTACAGGTGAGGTGATGTTGGAGGCTAGCCTGCATGTTGGGGTTTGTAGGTGAGAGGGCAGCCACAGCTGGAAGGGACAGGTAAGGCTAGTAAAGGCTCTCGATAGGATTGCCAGGTAAAACCTAGGTTCCTCCGTTCAGCCTAAATTTCAGAAAAACAAAGCACAGTATCTTATGTTGCATAGGATCTACTCCTGCTAAAAATGATTCATATGAAAAAGCACTGGCTGAGGTTCAAGTAACAGAATAACCTGTCTTCTAACCTAAATTGCCCAATGGTGAAATTTGAGTCTGGGGAATTCTGACCACCACCACCACCACCTCTTCCTCATCCAATATGGCCACCATCACCACCACCACCACCACGACCACTACCTCCACCTCCTCTTCCACCACCTTGGCCATCACTATCACCATCAGCTCCTTCACCTCCCCCCCCCCCCAATACACACATAACCACCATGACCACCACCTCAGTAAATTAACCGCATGGCTGGGTCTTGGAAGCAGGAGCCAGACTAAAGAGAAGAGTGCACAGGGTCTTTCCTGGCGTGAGTCCCTCTTTCCTTCCATTCTGCCCATGCCCGGTTATTTCTGCTTGCACTTGGCCTTGCACCTTTTGCAGTGGTACTGAGAAATGAGCCTTGGTATGGACAGCACTCTCGGAGGCCAGCTGCCGGGATTCCTTTCAGTCTTCTGCCAAGGTGACAGTACACAAACCCAGCTCTGTAATCCACACCTTGGCCCAAACCAAATGCACAGCCTGTGGGCAGCCAGAGATGGGGTTTTAGAAGTGTGGATGTTTGGAAACTATTAAATATTCATAGGCCTCTCCCTACAGAACAGAATTCCAAACAATCCTCCAATGGTAAGATCTTCCTGGTGTGGCCCTAGGTTGTTCCTAGGCCCCTGGGCCTTGTCTACCCATTCCAGCTGCAAAGCTTGTGTGAAACGCAGAGACCAGGGCAGATACAGAGTTGAGATTCTGCTACTCTGTTGGAACCCCCTAACTCCATTAGGTGTGATGTATGTGAGGATCTTGTTTGTACATGCATGCACATGTACACACGCATACACATGTACACATGCATGCCTATGTTTCCCAGGTAGTTAAATATGTCCCTTGAAGTCAGCATGGGGATGACCAACAGCCCTGTCATTTCAAAGTCTCAGCAGTCCTTACCACCGAACACTGTATACTTGTGACTATTTACTAATTAAGCCTTTTATAGAAGACAGAGCCTGCCCTTGCATTTACTTTGTTTGCCTCCATGGAGACACGGGGAGAGGCTCACTCAACAGACTCGACCTATCACTGTGTCAGTGGAGCAGAGCCAGGCAGCATTTGCATGGGCCATCCTTGTGTCCAAAGTATCATGTGTACACTAGGCTCCCCGGGTGCCTGTAAGTAGAAGTCCAGGAGGTTTGACCGGCGCCTTCCCTCTAGTCAGAACCCAAGAAGAATACCTGCAGAGAGGGTTAGCACCCGTGAAGACCTGAGGTACACACCAGCCTGCTTCTGGGTGGATAGCATGAGAGGAGTGGGTGGTGAGTGAGGCAAGTTTAGTGTCTCTCTCTTTAGTTCCATTTGCTGCATCCCCCACCCCCACCCCCACTGGATCTTATCCCTGACCCTGAAACCCCAGCACCATCTTGGTCCTGGCTAGTTTGTGTTTAGTGAACGAGAGATGAAGACGGAGGCACAGTGCTTAGCAAAGCCATTTGGACCCTATTGGGTTACTGCTCCTGCTTTATCTGGATTTGCACAGACTGCTGCTATTGGCCTCTGGACTGCAGGAAAGGCTAGATTACAACAGGAGAGAGCAAGGTTGAGACCTGGGGATTAGGACCCACAGGCTATAGCCCCAGCCTGCTGATAATTACCTTGGAGTCATGTCTTAAAACCCACTGTGGCCTCTCTTTCTGGCCCTAGAAAGATAAAAACATACCTACCCTTTCTCTGTCTGTTCAGCTCCTCATATTCTCTCTTTTAGATATGATCTAATGTTTTTTTTTTTTTTATCAAGGTAACTTATATACAATAAAAACATCTGTCATGGGTTCAACAGATGCATGTAGAAATGTATGCACCAACATAGTTGAGATACATAACAGTTTTATCACCCCAAATGAGTTCTTCCTGCTGCCCCATGTAAACACTCAGCCACACTCCTGCCCCACGTAAACATGCATCTGTTTGTAGTCCTGTGGCTGTGCACTTCCCAGAATGTCATATGTACAGAATTGGGCTGCCCCAGGTTTGGGCATCTCTGCCTCTTTCATTTTAGCATGGTTGGTCCATACAGGGCTCAGCAGCGCTTTATCCCTTTCTATGACGGAGTTGGTGTCCATGAACAATCCAGGGCAGATTCTTTGCAACAATGTATCTTCTCATCTCATTTGAATAAATCCCTAAGAGGTGGGGGGTGGGGGTGGGTAGGGATTGCAGGGTTGTAGGGCAAGTGCACATTTAATGTTACCCAAAATTGCAGAACTGTATCCAGAAGTGGCCATATTATTCTCAACATCAAGGTGTAAGATTTCTGGCTCTGCCATCTCTGTCTTTGGTATAGTAGTGCTTTCTTCTTTTCTTTCCATTTTAAACTTACAGTGGCTTTGGCCATCCTTATGGTGACAGCAGTAGCTCATTGGTTTGAAGTTGGCATCTCCCTGATGGCCGCTGATATGAGTAGAGCCTTTGCAAGTCCTCATTTGTCATCCACCTATCCTACTAGGTAAACCATTTAGTTACTTGGGGTTTTGTCTGTTTGTTTGTTTTGGCTCTTTTAAAAAGGTAAGCTATTTGTTTATTTAATGTTTGAGTTTCAAGAATTCTTTATTGATTTTGAGTTTAATGCTTTAATCAAATGTATCATTTGCAAATATTTTTCCCATTCTGTGGCTCATTTCATTTCTATACCTTTTTTGAGAGATCTTAATTTAAAAAAAAAATTATTTATTTTATTTATACGAGTACACTGTAGCTGTCTTCAACACACCAGAAGAGGGCATTGGATTCCATTACAAATGGTTGTGAGCCACCATGTAGTTGCTGGGAATTGAACTCAAGACCTCTGGAAGATCAGTCAGTGCTCTTAAACACTGAGCCATCTCTCCAGCACTGATGTTCTTAATTTTAATAAAATTCCTTTTTGTCTTTTTCTTTGATCATTTGCATTTTCGATGTAACATCTAAGGAATCATTGTCAAATGCAAGGCCATGAAGATTTTTTTTTAATTTTAAAAAATATTTTTTGTAATGATGTATTACTTTAATCTCAGCACTTGGGAGGCAGAAGCAGGCAGATTTCTATGATTTTGAGTCCAATTGGTCTGCATAGTGATTGCCAGGCTAGCAGGGTTACGTAGTGAGACCACGACCGAAAACGACTTATGTAAGAAACATTTTGACTTATGGTTCCAAAGGGGTGAGTCTATCCTGGCAGGGTCAGGAGAAGGCGAGGCATGGACACAAGTGAAGGGCGTGATAGCAGAAGCAGGAATCGGGGGACCGTATCTTCATTCACAAACATAAAACAAAGCAAACTGAAGTGGGGCAGGACTGAGCTCTCCCTGCTTGCCCCTAGCAATGCACTTCCTCAGCAAGGCTCACCTCCACAAACAGTGCCACCACTTGGGTACAAGGTGTTTAAGTACGGGAGCCTATGGGAGACATCTCTTATTCAAACGACCTCATACTGTCCCAGAAATGCTTATTATTTATTCTTCGACAATGTATGCCCCTCAACATCTGTGCTGTACTTACTGTCTGGCTCGATGGGATTCAGGCACCAGTAGCTGCTAACAATGGCCAGGTCATACCCAGAAGACAGCTCTCCCCTCCCCATATTCCCTGCTCCTTACACTCTATCCGCCCCTTCTCCCTTGATGGTCCCTGAGCCTTGACTGTGTGTGTGTGTGTGTGTGTGTGTGTGTGTGTGTGTGTGTGTGTGTGTGAGATAATGTCCCGTTTAGGACTAAGTACACTTCCCAACACTTTGGCCAGTCACGAGTCTGTTGGCTGCTTCCCACCACATAAACTCTTCTGACCAAGGTTGGCAGTAGCAATAACAAATGGGTATATAAACATAAATATTCAGAAAGCAGTTTGACATGATGTCCAGTTAACAGAATGACAGTAGTAAGTTTCCCCTCCAGGTTTACAGTACTAGACACGAGTTCCCTCCTATGGTGCAGACCGCAAACCCAGGCAGAAAGTGGTTGGTTGCCCCGTAACAGCATACCTCTACTGCACCCAGGCCGATCTCGCCTGGCAAGTCAGTATTGTGCAAGCATCACTCACCACTGCGTGTGCTTATTGATCACCTTTCTCCCCTAGAGACCTCTACAGCACTTCTTGGCACTTTGACAAGTAGCCAGTCAGGAGGAAGTTTCTAAGTCAGTGTCAGCTTGATTTCTCTATATCCCTCAATCAAAATGTATTTTTCCTTCAGCAAGAGGGTTGTGATGGGCAGTAAAGAGTAGTGACAGTAGCCTGTGCCATTTTGAGATCCTCTCTGACAATGACTTAAGAAAACTATCCACACCAACAACGAGATTTTTCACTGAACAACCGTGTCTTCTCGGGAAAGCCTGGTCTACTTGTGCAGGGTACCTCAGTTCAAGCTCCTTAGATTTTTTTTCTTAATTATCTTACAAAGCAATAGGTTTCCATAAGGCTTTTTTAACATTTTTGATTTTGGTTAATCTACTCTCCACCTCTTCCTCTCTCTAACTCCCCTCCCCCACTCCACTTAAGCCTTTAATCCCCAGTGTTCCTCTCTGTGGTCATATCACCTGGGTTCTAGCCCCTTCCTGACTTGAGACCTCTTCCCCTTCCCCTTATCACGGGCCCTTTCTAGCTTTCTGACCTCTACAGATACTTAAAATTAAACAACAAAATCTAAAAATTTAAAACTAGAATTTATGGGCTGGAGAAATGGCTCAGTGGTTAAGAGCACTGGCTGTTCTTCCAGAGGTCCTGGGTTCAATTCCCAGCACCCACATGGCAGCTCACAATTCAGTGCCCTCTTCTGGTATGCAGGTATACATGCAGACAAAATACTTGTATACGTAAACAAAATAATCTTTAAATTAAAAAAAAGCTAGGATTTAGATATGAGGGAAAATACATAACAATTGTCTTTTAAAAGCCACAAAATGCATCCATATGCTTTCTTGTAGGAGTTTTATAGTTTTAGCTCTTGGGCTTACATCTCTGCTCCTCTTTGTTTTAACTTTATATACAGTGCAGTATAGGGTCTAAGTTCCATTATTTTGTATGTATACAGCCAACTGTCACAGCCTCACTTGTTGAAAAATGTTCATCTTTCTCCCTTTAATTAATTGCTTATTTTGTCAAAACTCAATCAACCATTAATATATGATTTTATTTTAAATTCTATTCTATTGACCTATACATCTGTGCTTTCTAAATTACTGAACCCTTATATTAAGTCTTGAAGCTTAATGCTTTAAATCACCTTGGGTTATTTTGCCTGTTCTCACTGCTTTGATCACGACCATGTTGTATGTGAAGGTCATTTGGGATAACAACTGACACCTCTGTTTCTAATACAAGACATAACTCTCCATTTTAAAAATAAGCCCCACTATTCTTTCATTCATGTTCTGTAGAAAATATTTAGTTATATAGTATTATAGTATATATAGTGTACATAATTTTCATGGTTTTAATGATATTTAAATGGCACTTTCCCAAGTTT
Organism: Uromys caudimaculatus; assembly: GCA_028551405.1. NCBI lineage: Eukaryota > Metazoa > Chordata > Mammalia > Rodentia > Muridae > Uromys > Uromys caudimaculatus. The sequence goes on from CM052713.1 coordinate 27,009,905, forward strand.
TACTTCCAATATTTAATTGCTTGTGTATAAAAAAAAGTTGCTTTTATCAGTCTTATAGCCTATGACTTACATAGACTTGCATATTAATTCTGGTCATGGTTTCCTAGATTCATTAGAATTTCTGTATAGATGATTATACTGACTTCAAATAGACAGTGTTGTGCTTTTCCTCCTCAAAATCTCCCTCCCTCCCTCCTTCCTTTCCCCACTTTCATTGGGCCTTATTATGTGGCCCTGGGTGGTCTTGAACTCATGGACTGCTGATCTCCTCCCCAATCTCTTAAGTAGCTAGGCTTTTACGTACACATCTGCTGCTGCATCTTGCTCCAGTCTGTATGCCTTTCTTTCTTTTTCTTGTCTTCTTGCATGGCCTGGAACCTCCACTACCACAGTGAATGGAAATGATGAGCAGGGACATACTTAGCTTTCTCTTAGCCATAGGGGAGAACATCTGTCTTTCCCAGTGAAGGGTGTTAGCTGTAAGGGTTTGTGTGCGTCATTGATCAGAGTGACTTTACTTCCATCCCAGTTTGGTGGGGATTTTCCCCTTAAGTTATGAAGGCATGTTATATTTTGTCAAAGGCCTTTTCAGTAACTACTGAACTGCCGTGTAGTTTGTCTATTTTATTCTGTCAATATGGAGAAATACTTGGTGCTTGAGATTGAGCCAGCCTCCGTTACTGGGATAACTCCCTCAGGTTGTGTTGTCATAACTCATTGACTTATCTGTGGTTAGTTCTACATTTTCTCCAGATTCTTCTGTATCACTCCTGCTTTTACCACCTAGCATCTCCTGTCTCCTTCCACAGACTTCTCCCAGCACACCCTTCAGCCTTCACCTCTGCCTCTCCTAACCTCTCACTTAGTGGCCCCAGTGACTTCCTAGTGGCATGCTCTTGGGGTGTTGGCTCATGGTCACTGTCCTGATTATACTGAAGGCCATGGTCTCTTTTCTCCTTTCTTGACCTAGGGTTCTTCTGTGTCAGCTCTGCCTTGCCTGGCCATAGCCCCAGCCAAGTCTTTGTTCTCTCACATTTTGCCTTGTGTTCTAACCTACCTTCTATTCCCTTTGAATTTGCCCTTGTGAGTCTTGGAAGCCATGTGCTTGCCCTAGATTTTGATTCAACAATCTCTGATGGTTCCCCCTGTATTAGTGTTAGGTCTGGTTTCTCAGTCTGAGCTACATATTTTCCTTCTGTGGATTTCTGGAAAAACTGAGTTATTTATTTGAGGACCATGTGCTTCTTGTGACTGATGGCCTTACTACATGTCTCTCGATGCTCAGCACACCCTGAGCTGCCCGGGGGCCTCCTCATCTCTCCTCTGCTCAGGCCCTCACCTCTACCTTTTTGCTTGATGTGCATTGGTTTCTGCATTGCATTGCTGGTTCTCCTTCAGTTTTTAATCGTGCATCCCCTAATCTTCAATTGTCTGAGTTGCTACAACAGAGTACCATAGACTGGGTAGCTGGTAAAAACATTTGTTTCTCTCATTCTGGAGATCGAAAGTCTGAGATTAAAGTGCTGGCATGGCTGGGTTCTGGTGAGCATCCTCTTTGGGGTCCTCACGTCTTTACATGGTGGGGACCAGAGGCAAGAGAGTAAGTGAGCATCTCTTCCCATTAAGGCGCTAAGCCCACTCCTGAGGGATCCATTCTGTCGATCTAGTCACCTTTTTACACCACCACAGTAAGCCACTATAGGGATGCTTGCACAGCCCATATGTAACATTCTTTAGGGGGCTTGCTAGCTGCCATTGAGCAGGATTTTCTTCTCTTGTCCCAAATAGATTTCCAATGTCATGTCCCTACATAGAATACCAAGATTCGGGGGTTGCTAGGATTTGGATGGGAGATGGTAACATTAGCCAGCAAAGTTGGGGCCGCTGGTCACCTGAGCCTGCCCCTACCATGGGGTTCAGAGTAATGTTTAGCTGTGGGGAAGCCAGATTGTGAAGTGTGAGAGATAAATTCTCTTTGTAGAGCAGAGCAGACACTCTCTGGGACCTCTCTAGAGACCACAGCCAGCAGGAGCCCATTCAGGCTCTGTGCCTTCACTGGGCTGGGAGAATGTGAGTGAAGCTAACATGACCTCAGAGTACAGCAAGGGAAACCTTCATGTAGGACATACAAGATCTAAGTCGAGGACAAAGAAAGTGGAAGCCCCAAAGGACTGTGGGAGTCTTGCGCTACACCCATTGCTGGAAGGAGGAAAGCCTTGAGTAACACTCTGAGATTCATACGGACAAGCACCTTCCTCACTCCCGACTGGGGGCCAGGGATGCGGGGCTGGGCTTAGTGCTCTGGGATTGAGAGTAACAAGCCAAGGAGTGGAACTGGAGGAGCTCAAAGTCCTCACAGCCCAAGGCCTAAGCCTCTCTCCTGGCTTCTGCTCTGTGTCTCAGGACAAAGGAAGGAGGACCAGGTTCAGCATGTTTGTATCCATGGACCATCACTTGCCAAGTCCATTCTGAAGAACCTCAGTCCACTGGGCTTGTTGGGTGGCATTCCCTTGCCTGGGGGGCGGGGTCTGTTGTATCGTTAAGTTTTACCTTAAGTCTCTCAATATGTACTCTTTCAAAAGACGCTTAGCCTTGGGTCTGCTGAGCAGCAGGGCAAAAATGCTTTTCCATACACATCTCAGTCAGCATGGAGCAGGGAGTCCATGAAGAGTGGGGAGAAGGCAGATGCTGGTGTATGGGGCTCTCAGAAACCTTTGGCTGCTGCAAGGAATGGAAGCTTGGGGAAGAAGGAATTGGGTCTCCTCTTATCCCCACTGGCCAGTTTCATCCCCCAGGGTGGTTATTGTGATCCTGTGGCCTGGACTCAGGAAAGCCAGTTTTTAGAATAATAAGTCCGAGGCCCTTTGTGCTACACCAACTCCACTACTATTGTGAAGCCTTCCTGTCGGTATCCTTCTGCTCTATTCAGAAGGTTATTTTAATTTGTGATATCTCTGGCATATTTGATATGATTGTTCAGGGACTCTGAGTCCTTAGGTACTGTGCCTCTATCACAGGCCAACCAAGCTCAGATCTTTGAAAACATTAGAAAATCTGGACGATTAAGTTTGATTTCTAGTCTTGTGTTAACCACGTTGCTGTGAGTTTGTTAGTGGCTAGGTGTGAACTTGCTAAGCTGTGGACTCGGGGCTCTATAATTTAGGGTCTGGAGGACCAGGGTCAGGCAGGTCTTTGGTGTCCATGCCTGCTGTGTTCCTGAGTGTCATGTGTTTGTCTCCTTCCTCTGCAGCTTGTCTCCAATGTCCTCATCTTCTCCTGCACCAACATTGTGGGTGTGTGCACTCACTACCCAGCTGAGGTCTCCCAGAGACAGGCCTTCCAGGAGACCCGGGAGTGTATCCAGGCTAGGCTCCACTCTCAGCGGGAGAACCAGCAACAGGTGAGTGAAGAGCAGCCAGGAGGCCTGGATGTCAGCCAAGGCCTGCTGCAGACAAGCGAGTGGCTGGCTTGTGATCTGCCTGTCCCCCAAGGCCATGCTCATCCCTCTGCCAAGTCCCTCCTTCTGGCAGTATTTCCTGCAGGGAGCCCAACTCTGTGGTTCCCTAAAATCCTGTCCCTTGCTTGTGGTCTCCTTATGTGGCCCTGTGGTCAAGCAACAAAAGCCTTTCTCTATCCTGGTCCCCCATGAGTTAAAGATGTGAGAACAGCCAGCATTTTCAGCTTGGATAGAGGCATTTACCCAGGGGAAGGATGAGACAGACAAGCACCGTGAGCCCCTTGGGGACCCAGCCCAGCTCTTCTCTAGCCAGTTCTGGGTGTGGATACTTCAGAGAAAGAGGATTGTCCTGTGTCTCCCCAGACAGTACTTGACCAGAGAGGCTGACCATTGACAAGGCCATAGCTTTGTGCCAAGAGAAAACACTTGGAATTTCTCCAGAGTAAGATGGGATGGGGACTCAGGTTGGCATCAAGGTTCTAGCTGTTTCTGCTCTGAGGGAGGGGTTCAGTTCTGGGTCACCACTGCCCCTTTTCTGCATGAAACCCAGACAGATGGTCATCTCTCTCTGCCCCCTCCCTCCCCCCAACATAGTGTAAAGCTATGGTACCTCCTGACAGGGGACTGAGGGTAGTGGCTGATATCCCCAAGAGGGCAGTCAGCAGGCTGATGGGTCTCCACACACTTGGACCAGGCATGACTCTGGAAGTTCCTGCAGACCAGTAAACACTGGCAGAGGCTCCTGTATGCCACATGCCATCAGCTCCCGTGGCAGATGTGAGCACAGCACAGGAGGTCTCTCTTTGAGCTGGAGTTAGGAAGAGATTGGCCAGGGCAGCAGAAAGTCCCTGCCATGGCCACCCTGCTCACTGATGTGTGGGTGTCTCTGTCTGGTGGGACTGCATGCTAGATGGTTACAATGACACTGTGACTGACATCCAGATGGCCATGTAGGGGCCATGAGCTTTCCAGACCCTCCTGTCCCTGCCTGTGGCTCTCTAACACTGCCTCTGTGACTCTGGTGTTTTGCCAGGTGCCCAGTCGACATTGACCAACCTGCAGTCTAACTGCCCTTGTTCATGCTTCTCCACTTTGGAGAACAATTGTAGATATGCTAGGCTGGCTTTCAACCTTGTGTGTAGGCAAGGACGACTTTCAGCTTCTGTTCCCCTTGCCTTTGTCTCCCAAATCCTGAGATTATAGGCATTTCCTCAGGATGTCCAGAGTCTACACTGCTGGGATCAAACTCAGGGCTTCATGACTGCTAGACAGGTACCCTCTCAACTGAATTACACACAGCCCTAGCCCTGCCCCCAGCCTCTATTCACTCAACCCTCCCTGGGCTTCTGGCCCAGCTTCTCGAAGGAAGCTCTGCTCAGCAGTATCCCTTGAGTCTTCCCATGGCCCTGATAGGCTTACCTCACCTTCCGCATGCACCTGCTCGCCCCTAAGTCCTGCCTTCCTCAAGAGCCTCACCTTATCCCTGTGATTTGCTCCAGCGCTTCTCCCCTGAGAGTGAAACACCTTCCTTCACTTCCATTGTACGCGGTCACTCTGGACATCATCTTTCCCCAGGGATAAGTCTCATCTGTTTTGGTTTGCTTGTTTGGTTTATTTTGTTTTTGAGGCAGGGTAGTGTGTAGTGCAGACTGGGATGAACTCTCCCCTTCTCATTCAGTCTCCGAGTGCTGGGATTACAGGCATGAGCCATGGCGGCAGCTCAGATAATTATCATTTTGCAGCTCAGCTGCTTGCTCTGGTCCAGGCCAGGCTGTTCCTGCCACCAAAGTTCATAGGAATTTAGGGAAGAAACTCTGCCATACCATGTTTAGGGTCAAGAACTGAGTGAGTCACCTTGCTTTCAGCTGATCAGAGCCAGCAACTTATGTAGGGGGAGCTTTTTGGAGGTCTCACCTCAGCTCCTAAATTCCACATCATGAAGGCACTCTGTTGTTCCTCCCTCTGCTCATGCCAGTAGCCCTCAGGGTAGAAGTGTACCGATGTACAGCAGTCTCCAGCATACTTCAACTCCAGTTGTCTCATGCCCCAGAAACTGCCCAGGAGATCCTGCCTCTCACCAGCAGATGTTTATTGAGACTTTAGTACATGTGAGATGGCCTTTGGTGATATGTGCACACCAAGCACACCTCAGACAGCTACATTCTTCGCAATGGGACACAAGATCCAGCTGTGGCACTGGATAAGATACAGCTCCTGCCCCAAGGAGGCCTCTTAGACCTCCCTAAGGGGGGCACAGCTTAGCAGGCTATTGACATACCAGGGAATCTGAGGTACCCAGAGTTGGATGGGGGTGCTGGCAGCTGGGAATAAGCATTCTGAACAAGATGATGGCCTGCAGCATATAAAGATGTTGGTCCCAGCTCAGGGACTTGTGCACGAAGGCAAGAAAAGCCCCCAAAGCAGGAGAAAGCCTAATGGCTGTCATACTGGAGGATAGTACGTAGGTGTCAATTCATGGGTGCCAGGAGAAAAGTGGGGAGACAGGGAGGACTGAGAGCAGAGAGATGGTGAGCCCAGGCTGGGGCATGGGCTGGTCCTTTAGCCAGGCCAGAGCGGAAGAGCATGCCAAGAAAAGAGCGGGCCCAGGAGGGAATAAGATGAGTTTAGCTGGCCCAGAATCCTGCTTGATGTGCCGTTAAGCAAGGGGTGCCATAGCTACATGTTTTGGAGAGATTTAAGCTGTACACACAGCAGGGAAGGTTAAGGGAAAGAGTTGAGCCAGAGTGGTCCTGCATGAATCCTAGAGTCAGGTACGCATGTCATTGAAGCAGTGGGCCAGGATACAGGAGGGAACGGACACATTCAACAGCTCTTCCTGACTCAGCACTGAATGCTAGGGCTCGGCCTGGGGCCAAGAGGAGAGGAATAAATACCAAAGGAAAGTACTAGAAACGTAAGAAGTTTCTACAGAGGCAGGAGGGTGGAGGTGTCCTCTGCAAAGGCAGGAGTGGAAGGGGGAGTCTTACGGAGGCGTGATGTCATCCCAGTGGGGATGAGCTGGGCATTTGGAAGCCAGTGAGCCCTGGGCTGGATGTGAGTGGAGGTGACATTAGGGTTGATAGATAATGGCGGCTGGACAGTGGCTCTGCTCCCTGAGGCAAGAGTCTTTTGAGAACAGAAGTAGGGGGTGCTTTGTTGGCACCCAGAGGAAGAGGAATCAGAAAGGATGCTGAAGCAAGAAGGTCTCAGGGTTACCTGCTGGGTGGGATACCCAGGGATCAGTGAAGAATGATGGGCAGGAGGCAGCTGCAGGCAGCCAGATGAAAGGCCTTGTGAGCCTGGCAGAGGGCTTGGCCCCGAGCCAAGGCTGGGGCATTCAGACAGAGCCACTGGCAGGATACCTTGGAGCAGAACAGACCTTGGAGGAAAACTGAGGAACTGAATGAAGTTCAGACTCTGTGACTAGCTGGCATGACTTGCTGCAACGTGGCCCTGTCCCATCTCCCTGCTTCTCTCCCATCTCCCTTGCCATTGACTTTTAACTTGTCTTGGTTCCTCAAAGTTAACTTTCTTCTCTCTCGTTCTTGGACCACTCACTGTCTCCCACTTGGAACTGAGATCCTCTGAAGGGTCTCAGTCCTTTTGGATGTCACAAAGCCTTCTCAAATGACAGCCTGTCATGGCCCCTGGAGGAGCTTTGCCTGCCTGTAGGTTCATGGCTCTGATTCTTACACCTAGAATGTTGCCTGGCCCATGGTAGACATCCATAAATACTTGACTTGTTGAATGAGTACAGCTAATGCTGTCAACAGTGATGTGGCTTTTAAGGTTTTAACCCAAGCTGCTGTATACTCAGGGCTCCACCAGGAGTATCTTTGCCAGAGCAGAATGAAGCAAGCTAGGTGATGGACCAGGAGGTATCCCAGAGAACCTTGGGTGTGACTCCAGCTGTTCCCTCTCCTTATACATGTTCTATGGGTCTAGTGAGAGCCTGGGGGGGGGGGTCTTCCTAGGTCTTGTAGGCACGGGCAGGGGCATGGGTATGGATGACAGGGGACTCACTAGAGATGTGTCTGGAATGGTGACAGACTCATTTGCTTCCCTCTACAGGAGCGTCTCCTGCTGTCTGTCCTTCCCCGTCATGTTGCCATGGAGATGAAAGCAGACATCAACGCCAAGCAGGAGGATATGATGTTCCACAAGATTTATATCCAGAAACACGACAATGTGAGGTAGGGGTGAGAGCCGGGTGGGAGAGCTGGACCCTGATGGGAGACAGCTACACTTCTTTCCCTTAAAGGGGGCACAGCCTAACAGGGTAGCCTGGTGCTGTGGAGCAGGCCAGCCCTGCCCTTTGTGTAGGAAATTAGCATTGTTTAATCTGAAGTAGGCAGCATGGTTACAAGAGAGAATAGAGAAAGGAGGAGAGAAAAGAAGCAGGCCAGCTATTGGGGGACCACTCACCTGACAAAGACAGAACCCATAGCCTTGGACCCCAGTGTCCTCCTCATTACAGTCCTCGGCACCAGCCTCCTACGTGCCCTCTAAGCCCATGTGCAGGAGGCACAAACAACAATCCTGATTTCTAGATCCAGCTGGATGTTTGAGACCTGAGTTGAAAGCCCCCCGCCACCCCCAGCCATCACGGTAAAGTCCAAAGTGTACTTTGCCTCCTCTGTGCGACGGCTGCCTCCCTAGCCAGAAGCTGCTGACAGCAGGGTGTGCAAACAGATGTAGGTTAATAGAGTGCAAAATCTGCTTATAAGTTCCATAGGGACATAAGCGGTACAGGTGGCCTTCATCCACCATGGCTCCTGAAGAGCCTGGCAATTCTAATTCTCCCATATGCCCAGAAAAGGAGCCATCTCCTAAGGCCTGAATCCTCGAAGACTGAGCGGAGAGACTCTTGGGAGGCTGGGGCTGTTTTCCATCAAGGGAGCCACTGGATTGTGCAAACTGCCCCCACCGTGGCTGTCAACAGGGATGGAGGGGGAACAGGACAGCGTGATTTGCATGTAGAACCCCAGCAGAGCCATGCAGCTTCCTGGTGTGTTCTGAAGTCTGAGACTACCCTTCTGCATTTATGGCCCCTCCCACTTGCCTTTCAAAACCTAAAGGCCAAGACTTTGAGGAGAAATAAAGACGCACCATATATTTGTGCTTTGTTTGGGGAGATCCTGCCGCTCCCCTTTAGCTATTCGTGGTCCATATCACGCAGACCAAGCTGGCCAAGTAGCCACCATGGTCTCCCAGGCAGATGGCCACCTGGCTGAGGTACAGTGGAGGCTACCATGTGACTGATGGGCATGAGCCCTGTAAGGTAGCAAGGCATGCAGACTCCTCTGTCCTCTGTCTGTCCTCTGGTGTGAAATGGTGACTCCCTGGGTGCGTTCTTGTGTTCCCCTGGTCCCCACAAGTGTAAGAGATTGGTATGTTATCATCTCCACTATGCAGGGGACCAGGAGGCTAAGGCCCAGAGATTTACTCTTTATCAATGGTCCACAGCTGGCTAACAGGAACACTTGTTCCCAGAAAGCTTTCGGACCTTTTGACTTTGAATGAGTGTTTCTGTACCAAGGTAGACCTATGGGCAAGGTCTCTGGGAGGAAGCTTGCAAAGTCCTTGGGGGGGAAGAGACCCAGAGGAGAGGGAGAAGTGAGATCCCCCCCCTTTCTGTGTGTGTGTGTGTATGTGTGTGTGTGTGTGTGTGTGTGTGTGGTGTACATAGCAATATCCTAAGTGTATCCACCCACGTGGTTGAGGAGCTCCTGGGCTCTGACATGATCACTGGTCTCTACCTAGGGATACAGGGAGAAATAGCTTTCCCTGCCTGTTAGGAGAGATGCAAGAGTCTTGAGTTTCAGGTGGGAAGGGGTATTCCTCAAGTGACCTCAACATGTCATAGCTGGGTCCTGAGCTCCTTTCTCCATCCTGTCTTCATTCTCTCACCAACCCTGACATTGTCCCCAGGCAGGGGACAAAGGTGCTTTCTTTAGCTGTTCTGAGCTCAGCAGAGCTTCCAGTAGCTTCCACTGATGTCTACACAGATAACCTGGGAGAGAACACTGCTCTGAGAAACATGGCACAGGTCCATAACCCCAGGCCCCCAGCAAAGAGGTTTGCTCAAGGGGTACCCTGCCTTCTCAGTTCACAGCTAAAATAGCAAGGGATGGCCCATGCATCAGGTACCCTTGTGAAGACTCTGCAGTGACTTCACGTCATTAAAAGAAAAGTCACAGGGCTATCTCAGTATCAAGTCAGGCCCTTGTCACAGTGGATGTTTCTAATCTAGGATAAGCCAGATTGATGGCAGCAATCAGCAAAGAGATAGGAGGAGAGAAAAGATGAAGACATTGCAGTGCTCAGGGAGCCGAATCTTAAGTCCTCAGGGAGGGATAATCCACAGCACACCCCAGAGATTAGGGTTCCACGGTCAGACAAGCCTCCTGCTGGGGTCCCCTCCTTGGGTCCTAGCCTGGATGCAGCCTGTGGGAGAGACATGTACTCACTCTAGCCCCAGATTTGGAGTGGGGTTTAGTAATGGTAGACACCATAGTTTAAAAACACATGGGGGCCGGACTCAGGGAGAAGCCATGGAGTACAGAGGCGAGGCCTGGGTCCTGGCGTTAAAAATCTCTGCTCTGTACGGACTGCGTGAACAAGGCACTGAGCCACTCTGAACCTCTGTTTCCTCATCTGGGCTCATGGAGTAGGAACGGCGTCTGCTTACTGCAGGTTAAGCGTCTGTGGAACAATGGGGGGACAGCACTTAGCAGTTCCTGTGCTCAGCAGTCAGGAGCAGCGACGACTGTTGCTGTTATTTTTTTGTGGATTGTTATCCCACCCATAATCAGAAAGGCCTGGGGTTCTTAGCTGGAGAGGGAAGGGTGATGAGTCACACTCTTCAATCCTCTGCGGAGCTGTAATATTTAGAGAGGGTGATGGCATGCTGCTCTCTGCCACAACCAAGAGCAAGGCCACAAGGAAAGTAAATCAACCTCATAACTTACGGCTCCTGGGGTACAGCAGGAACTGACCAAGGAGCTGAGATTGCTTCGGTCCTGGGCTACCACTGGCTGTGGGGTGAGATCCCAGATCCCTCTCCTGTCTGGTGAGTGTTGACAGATGGGCTGTGTCAGCCCCTGTGGCTGACAGCTCAGATAGGGTTTCTATTCTTGCCCGGACATCAGGCCTCAGAGGGTTGAGAACCTGTGGTTCTCAACCTTCCTAATGCTGAAACCCTTTAATACAGTTCCTCATGTTGTGGTGACCCCCAACCATAAAATGATTTCTGTTGCTACTTCATGACTGTAATTTTGCTACTGTTATGAATAGTAATGTAAATGTCTGTATTTTCCCAATGGTCTTAGGTGACCCCTGTGAAAGGGTCATATGATCTCCATAGGGGTCGTAACCCATAGGTTGAGAACCGCTGGGCTAGAGGAAGAGGGGACAGAATGGGAAGATGTAGACATCCTGGGTCACTCTTACCAGGAGGCCACATTGTGGAGTGTCTGCGTAGAGCAGAATGGCACATGTTCCAGCTCTGTCAGCTGTAGGATTGTGTGTGGGCCACCTGACTGGAGCCTTGTTTTCTCATGTGTAACCTTGGGGTGAACATGCGTGTTCATTCATCTGTTTAATGTATGTGTTAACTCCACCCTCAACTGTGGAGTCACGAGCTGCACTCCAAGATGCACTAGAGACAGGGAGCATGGCTTGGAGCTAAGGGACACCATCCCTGGAGGCTCTTAAAGGTACATGCTGTTTCTGGAGAGACTTGAAGTTAAGTTACATGCTGTCACTCGTAGTGACTTGACGTAAGGTACCTGTCTTAGTTAGGGCTTCTATTGCTGTGAATAGATGCTATGACCAAGGCAACTCTGATAAGGAAACGTTTCAGTGGAGTTGGCTTACAGGTTCAGATGTTCAGTCAATTATCAACACGGTGGGAACCATGGCAGCACACAGGCAGACTGCTGGTGGAGAGGTAGCTGAGAGTTCTGCATCCAGATTGGCAGGCAGCAGGAAGAGACTGAGACAGGTGACCTGGCTTGAGACCTCAAGCCCACCCCCCAGGGACACACTTCCTCCACCAGGGCCATACCTCCTGACAGTGCCACTCCCTATGGGCCAATGGGGCCTGTTTTTTATTCAAACCACCACAGTACCAAATGGAGACCTTTAAAGTTACATGCCAGGTTGAAGAGATGGCTCAGCGGTTAAGAACACTGGCTGCTCTTCCAGAGGTCCTGAGTTCAATTCCCAGCAACCACATGGTGGCTCACAAACATCTGTAATGGGATCCGATGCCCTCTTCTGTTGTGTCTGAAGACAGCTACAGACATATATATAAGATAAATAATTCTTTATAAAAAAAAATGAAGTTACATCCCTGGAAAGCCCCCAACCTACCTAGCATTCTATTTATTCTGATGGCTGTGGAGACTGCCAGACTAGCTTCAAGATCAGATGGTAATCCATCACTCCAAAGGTCAGGGGACAGAGAATGCCAGGGACTCCTGAATTCCATGGTGGTCCTTCTGCATGAGGGTGACCCAGCCCCTGATTCCTCTAACTCATAGTGGAGTTCCTTAGGTTTTGAAGGTGTTAGGTAATAGAATGAGCTCGGGCCATTCCAGGCTTGTCCTTGTAGGAAGGAATGGAAGGCCACCACCTCTAGGGGGTGTGATCCTTCCTAGGAAGTATACTCTTTTCACGGTAGCTTGCCTGTGCTTCAGTCCCTATCCGTTTCATGTGGAATGCTGAGTCCGAGCCTCACTGACTCCTTCCCTGGTAACCACGGAGCCTGAGGTTTTGGCCAGAGTCCAGCAGAGGGGCTGCCTAGGCTGGTCCTCGGATGAGGTAGCATAACTTCTCCCTACATTTGAGGGCTGTGCTGATACCTCCATGTCTTCTCCTTCCTCCGGTTTCTCTCTTTCCAGTCCCTTCCCCCCTGAAGGTTATCTTCTCTCCTGTCTTCTTCAAGGACATGGCTGCATTCCCCAGGTTGCTCTATCGTCTGGCTCAGCCACCATGTGGTGTGGTTCTGAATTATAATGATCATGGACCATGTCTGAGACGCTCAGATACCCATGGGTGGAGTGTGCCTTCTAGGGGGGAGAGTGGAAAGTGCCACTTCCGGTTCCATCCTTGGCCACGTGATGTGTGGACTGTGGGCATCTCAAACCTGATGCTAGAAATGTACCCAACTTCATTCCTTACCAATTATGATTGTGATGGTCTTTGTCTTGTAAACATTTGTTGAGAACCTACTGTGTGCCACGTACTGCTATGAAAGGGGCACTATTAGGGAATGTCCCTAAGGGACCGTAAGAGTTGAGCAGAGGACTGTGGGAACAGTGGCCTGACAAGCCAGCCAGTTCTGTTTTGTTAAGATGTATATAGTATAAGGGGCTAGAGACGGCTCGGCTGTCAGGAGCTTTCTGCTCTTACGAAAGCTGGAGTTTGGTTCCCAGCACCCACATCTGGCAACTCCCAGCATCCTGCAATGTCAGCTCCAGGGAATTCAGCACTGTTCACACCTCTGCTTTCACTTTGGTCTGGGTATATGCCCAGACGTGGGGCTGCTAGTTTATACAGTAAACTGGTATGATATGGGGGGGGGGGACCCCCACACATGTTTCCTCACTCCAGCCTTCCTAACAGATCTGCTCAAGGGCTTCGGCCTCTCTTTGCATGGGGTTCACTAAAGGCCCCCATTTGTGTTGGGACACAATATGAAGACCAGCGGTAAACAGCCAGCAATCAGCAAGGCCTTAGCTCTGGGCTCTGAAAATCAAGGCTCTGGCAAGTCAGGAAAGAGGAGGAAACAGAGCGGAGAGAGGCACTGATGGCTGAGCATGCCCAGTTGTGTTTCTGAGACAAGTTCACATAGGTGTGACCTGTGGGTCAGATCCTACTAAGAACTCAGACATGGGAATTATTCTGAGTGGGCTACGTCAAGGAAGACGTGGTGAAGAGAAGTGGGTAAGAATTAGGTTCTAAGAGGAAAAAAGGGTGATTTGCTCTCAGCCTTTCAAACATAAACGTTTTATTATATAAAGGATTATGTTTTGTAGTGAATTTGGAAAATGTAGGCGGGATAGAGAAGAAAAGCAATTCACACAGATCTGGTCGACGGTTGCTGGGTCTTGGTTCAGCCTCCTCTGTGGGCCTGTCCTCCAGAAGGCATTACCCTGAGCCTGTCTGTCATATCCCTGGAAGAGCTTCCACAGATTCCATTGGGTTCTCTTGTTTGCATGGGATGTGGGTAGGGGGTGATCTGGAGGAGGAGGCCCCAGGGCTAGCTAGCAAAGTGGGTTGCAGGATATGCCTTGATCTGAGGTACCCTGACTTTTCTTGAACTCTATTCACTGAAGGGATGTCCCTGCCCCTGCCAGGGTGGAGAGGCTATGGCCATATGGGGTAGACTCTCCCCTTGGTGGCATTGTATACACTGGTGTCCTGTTCTTGGTCATGCTCCCTTTCCTGTCCAGCCTGGGCCTCAGGTAGTTCTGACTGAACCTGACTCATCTGCCCTCAGTGAATATGAATGATTGCTCTCCTTTACCCGACAAGGCCAAGAACCCAAGCGTCTCTCCAGGCTGGGTGATTTGGAAAGGATCGAGTGTGGGTGTGGCAGGGGGCAGTTCTGTTGGACACAAAGAAATGGCACACTGAGGCTTCCTGCCTATACATAGTGGGAACACCCCAGGGCGCTTCTGGACCCAGTGCTGTCAGCATCTTAAGAGGTGGGCTAAGACTTTACATCACTTCTGTCTTGACTGGGCAGGCCAGCAGGGCATAGTTGTTAGCCCTGCCAGCCCACCCAGTCCTAAGTGCCCAGTGGTGCTGCAGGGTATGGCCTGGTGTATAGGAGCTGGGCCAGACGTTGACAACTCATAAGTCATAGGTCTCTTGGTAGTGAGGGGGGACAAGTGTAAGGAAATGCCTGTGTTCAGAGCAGGGCTGTGGAGGGCCTGTGGTGGTAATTGGTGACTTTCCCCACACTTTTAGAAGGCAGGCTAGCTAGGTAGTGACAGAGGATAGATCATTAGTGAAGTGCTCCCCGTGTGGACCTGGTCCCAGTGTCTAACCACTCTAAGGACCCACTAGTGTGGCCAGGAGGAGCTCTCAAACGAGCTAATATATGAGCTAACATCTTTCTGCTTGTCTGGGCCTGGTAATGGGCTACAAAGTGACTTTAGAATTCCCAGTGATATGACCAGGAAACTCAGGTCCCAGAGCAGGTAGTCTGTGTTGAGGAGACCCTATGAGACACAGAAGCCTCCATAAGGGACAATCATAAAGCAAAATCCTCCCACACACATGAAAACCAGAGAATAGGCTTTGTTTCTTCAAGGGTGGATATGTGCAAGTAGAGGTTTCCACAGATTGGCCAGAGAGGTTTTGGGGGTAAGAGTTGAGGCCCCGAAGACCTTGTATGAGATTCTCCCAACCCAGGTCAGAAGACCTGCTTGGCATGGATCCTGGTGTGGCTATGGCTGACCCGCCTTCCCCTCTGTGAGAGAGCCTCAGAGAAAACTCCCAGCAGCTGGGGAGAGCTCAGGTTTCTAAGCCTCCCTGATGATAACTACACTGTCTTCTGGCCTTGGGAACCGTGTCCCATTAATTCTGTGAGGGCTGCTGGGGATAGACCCCCAAGTGTCATAGGCTCCTCTCTGAGGTGGCGTGCTCTGATCCCAGGAGGCCCCATGAGGCAGAAGGAGGACTCAGGATTTGTTCTCTTGCTTGCCCTCAAGTTATGAGCATTCTCTTCCTTTGAATAAATCAACCTCAGGCATTGCTATGGCCTGAACTGTGTCTCCCTAGAAGAAAAACTGAAGTGTTGACCTCCCCCCCCAGTACTTGTAAATGTGACTTCCATATCTAAAATGTTGCTTTCCATGGTTCAGGTTATCTAGGGCCAGCCAAATGCAAGAAGGAGAGGGGGGCTAAGTGGCACAGTATAGAAGAGGGGGGGGGAGGGAGGGAGAGAGAGAGAAAACATTTATATAGCTCTGGCTACAGTATATTGTTACAGTGTCCTGTTTTTATCACTGACCTCTTGCTATGTCTAAGTCATAAGTTAAACTTTATCACACGTGCCTGTGTGTGTGAGAAAGCACGGGTTCTGTATTATCCATGGCCTCGGGTGTGCATTAAGGGATTTGGAACAGATCCCCACAGGTAAGAGGCTCTACAATAGAGGCTTCACAGAGCCTATAGGGCAAGATTAGCTCGTACTTGTCACAGAAGTAACTCGTGTCGTTATGAGAGAGGAGAAGGGCTGGATGACCACACACACTAAAGGAAAAGATCTCAACAGCGCGGCCTCGGACTTAAGAATGTCAAAGGTGGACAGCCACCCCAGAGGAAGCACAAGTCTCAGGGGGAGCAGAGCCCTGGCCCCAACAGCACCTTGACTTCAGACTCCCAGTCCCCAAACTACAGGCACAAGCATCTTTGGCATTTCTGCAGCTTTGTACTGGCCGTCCTTTAAACTAATATGGGTACCTGTGATGTAGGAGTTATTGCCCAGATTTGGGGTGGGGGTCAAGCTGAGGGCAAAGCAGACAGAGCCTGTGTTCAGTCAGTCCTTCAGATGCAAGGTCTGTAGGGGCTGGGATTTAGCAGTGAGTGACTGTGATGAGAATCTTTTCCTCAAAGAGCTCACGGTCCAGTAAGAGGAGGCAGACAAGAACAGAATAAGTAACAGCCACAGCATTAGGTGCAGTGGTCCCCCTGATACACGGAGCCTGCTTTCCCAGACCCCCAGTAGAGGGGGATTACCCTTCAGATGGTCTAGAACCCTGCCTATGCAGTGTTCTCTGTGTCCCTGCTAAACTACAATCAATGTGAACATTTCACTAAAGGAAAAGGAACGTCTACAGCTTCTCTTTGGCGCTGTCCCTCTCTATTCGTGAGCTTTGGAGTCATTGTAAAGTGAAATAAGGCTTTCTGAACACAGCACTGTGATAGTCACAGCAGTGGATCTGATAGCTGAGACAACCACTAGGTTACCGGTGGGCAGACAGCAGCACACAGTGTGGATACAAAGCAGGCAGCACACGCAGCGTGAATATGTTGCAAGCGGCACATACAGTGTGGATACATTGTTAGACATAAGAAATGACTTGGGCCCAGGTGAGACTGAGTAGAAAGGAACAAGATTTCCTCAAATTATACAGAAAGGCACACCATTTGGAACCCACAAAGTGTTCATTTTTAGAGTTTACACGGGATGGTTTCAGACTACAGTTGTCTGTAGGCAACTAACTGGTGGGAGGCAGAGGAGTGACTCAGGGAGAGGACTACTGCGCATTGAAAGGTTAAAGTGCAATGGAGAAAGATGTGGGGGAGAAGGACAAGGCACCCAAGTGAGGGGTGACATGTCTAATTCGGGGCAGTGGGGTCCTGTGGAGAAGGTGCTACTTAAGCCAGCGCAATGGTTCTCATCTCTAGCTGCATACTAGAACCACCAGAGAAGCTTCAAATACGATAGAACAACACTGACTCAGCGCAGAAGAGCCTCGCCCCTGATGAATTAACCTGGAATTCCCAGGGCTGGAGCTCTGAGGCCTCTCCACAGGAAAGCTCCCCAGGGGATCCCACGGGACACCAGTCCAGGGACTGCGGATCGCTGGTCCATGGCGGTAAGAGCCGTCATGGAGAGAAGAGTCCACACAGCTGGCAGGGGCTTCTGTGGGTGGCCAGAGGCCTGTCCCCTGTGTGTGGCTCAGTGATCTTTGGTTTGAGAAGCCTTAAGGTCACACACCTTTGCCTCCTGCTTCTGAAACTAGCCTCTTCTTCATTCTCTCTTCTGTTCTGCCTGGAGCTAGGGTCGCCTGGCCCCATGGTAGTCCTGCTTCTGCGGGGCCGGGGGGCTTTCTCTGCTACTCTAGGATCTGAGGCATCCCAGGTGGACCCGCCAATAAGTGTGGTGCCTGGTGAATCTAAGATTAAAACAAGATGATAGCTAAGCAGAGGGGCTCACTACTTCCTTGGCTTATGTCCGACTGATCTTGACCCCCAGTTGCCATTGGTTTTGATTTCCTAGGAGAAAAAAAAATTCCAGAATAAGAATGTCACCAATGTTTTTATAGAGATTGAGAAGCCTTCCTTCTCCCCACCTGAGAAACAGTGAGGAAAGGATGAGGAGGCAGGATACTGTCTCCTAGTGTGTTCAGGCAGCTTCCCTCTAGGCAGTGAGCCCAGGCAGGAAAAGTACACAATCCCATTCATTCCTCATCCACAAGCAAGACAGTCCACGGGGCAGCTGTCTGATGTCCACACCTTGCTCCTTATCCACTCTCATCTGAGGCCTGTCTTATCCATCCCTCTCCATCCCTCTGACCATCATTCTGCAGTCGTCACTGCTGGCCTAGATTGGAACTGGGGGCTGGAGGAGCCCAGACAAATGCTGGTGGTTGCCTCCATGCTTTTTCTGAGATAACCTGGCCCAAACGCCAGGATGTCTTTCCTGGTAACCCAGCCTGCTACCATGTTCCCTGATAGTTTGCTCTGTGGGCTTGTGAGCAACTGTGGGAAATGCCCCCCATAGTCATTGCCTGGGCACTAAAGGGTGTTGTTACTCTCTGAGTGACTGGGGCTGACAGACCACACCACAGGTGCACTCTGGGAGTGGGCTTGCCTGTGTGGCCTTGGGCTGGCGAGTTGATATTTCTGTACTTTAATTTCCTTCTCTTAAAAGCAAGTGCTGGATAGGGTAGAGGCTGTGAGGTTGGAATGAATATATGTAGGAGTGTAAAGGGATATATTAATATATATATATTATATTATTTTACTTAGTGCTGCTGGGGAGAGAATCTAGGACCTCAGGTGCCAGAAAAGCTCCCACAGTCTCAATGTATTTTAGAATACTGTTTTTTAAAAAATATATTATTAAGTTAGTTACATTAATAAATATGGTAACAAAATAATAAATAAAATATTTATTATGGGGAGGAAAGGAAAATGCAGGCCAGAGCCTTTATTGTGCTTCCTTGGAAAGGGAAGTGATGTGGGGTGAAGAAGTTCTTGATTGGCCAGTTTGGATAACTCCAGGGACCACTGGAATGTGGGACTTATCCTAGGATGCCCCTTAGCTCTCCACAGATCATCAGAGTCTGCAAGGGTTGGGAGACTCTCACTTGGCTAGTCTGGGTGTAAGAAGTACACACTAAGGTCAACGGTTTACTGTCTCTGGGACTTGACTCGTCCTGGGAGGGTCAGAAAGGCCACAGATAGCATCACAATGAAAGACGTGTTTTATTTAACAGTACAGGTTGTTTCAGTTGGAGGATGAGGTGACAACTCCTTGAGGTGATGTAGGTGTGATACTCTGCCTGCAAGTGATTGTTCCACCCTACATATGCAGCCTAACTCCCCACCCCGTTAATAGTCACAGCTTCCATGCTCGGTAAATAAAAAGATGGGCTGGGGGGACAGCTCAGTCATGAAGTCTATCCAAGAACGCGGCCTGAGTTTGGATCCCCAGTTCCCCTGCAAAAATCTGGACAAAACAATCTACACCTGCAAGCAAGAGCTGGAGACAAAAAGATGCTTGGGCTTGCTGTCCAGCCAGTCTGGCAAATCCGCAAGCTCCAAGTTCAGTGAGAATCCCTGTCTCAAAAATAACATGAAGAATGACTGAGGAAGATACCCTTTACATGCACGCCCCACCCATGTGTGCATGGACATGAACTCATACATGTAAACATGTACATATGTGTTCTCACATACAAGTAAACATTTTAATTATAAATAAGTAAATACCAGTAGACATTTGGAATAAAATTACAAAATATATTTAGCTATGCATTCTTAATTTTGAAGTCTGTGGGTGTTGAAGCCTCAGGAAGGTGTGTTGGGGAGAGTATAAACTTGAGGAAGGGTCTACTATAGTCTACTATGGTCTACTATGTGGTTTCTACCTCTCCCCTGAGTCCTAATCCCTGGTGTGGGAGCTACTGGGCTCTAGGGGGCTGAGTGAGATGCTACGGCTCAGAGCTTTTCTACCAGATGCATATCAGTCTGTGACAATTAGAACATTTTTTTATCCCTCTTAAGAAAGCAAACATGTAGGGGCTCTCATTCACTGTGGCCTCAAGACCTTCCCTTGTGTGGTCGCTTTTGAAGGAAAAGAGAGGTTTTCAAACTAAAGGACAGGAGCGACAAGAATGGAGCCATAGCTGGCTGGTGTGGCTGATGGCACCCCTGGATGGTGAGGTGAGGGCCCCAGCAGGAGAAGCTTCCAGGTGATGGCAGGAGCCAGTGTCTACCTCTGTCCTTCCCTGCTCCTCTCTGTCTGTCCCTTCTAAAGGACCCCCCCCCCCCAGGGTGGCAGGCTTGAGGTCTGCTTGAGACTGGGAAGGGAAAGTTCTCTGGGTCTCTGTTCTAGCCCAAACTTCCCAGAGCAATGTATAAAAGTCCCTCATACTCCAGAGCCCCTGTGGGTAGGGGCAGGCCTGCAAGGTGACTGGGGGGAGTAGGGGTGGCAGATGACTCTCAGAAAGTTCTCACTCACTGCCTCCAGTTCTCCTTCCTGGAAGTGAGGGCACAGTGAAAGTTCAGCAGGACAGGATCAGGACTCCCCAGGTAGTGGGAGTGGCCTGTGCCTTTACCCCCTAACCAGCAGCCATTTGGAGTCCTTTACTGGTTGATTGTTGTTAACTCAACACAAACCTGGACATATCTGGAAAGAGAAAAATGCCTCCATGAGATTGGCCTATAGGCGAGTCTGTGGGGGATTTTCTTCATTAATATTTCATATGGAAGGGGCTGGCCCATCGTGGGTGGTACCACCCCTGAATCGTGGGTGGTGCCACTGCAGAGTAGGTGTCCAGTAAACAAGGTGAGAAAGGCTTGGAGAGCAAGCTGGTAAGCAGCATCCTTTTGTGACCCCTGCTTCAGTTCCTGCCTCAGGTTCCTGCCCTGAGTTCTCACACTCAGTGACAGAGTATGGCATGTAAAAAGAATTTCTTCCCCAAGTTGCTTTTGGTTCTGGTGTTTTAGCATAGCAATCAAAAGCCTAATTATGATACTTCCCTAGGACTCTCGTAGCCTGTAAGCCATCCTAGAGCCTGAGGCACTCCCAAAGTCCATGGATACATCCCCACTTTACTCCCTCACAGAGGCCTGTCTTCAACCGTCCAGGCTTCTGTGACAGGTACCACACTGGGTGGCTCGTAAACAACTCTCTCCTGTTTGTGCAGTCCAGAAGCCTGAGTCCACAGTGCCAACATGGCTGGGCTCTGGTGAGAGCCATCTCCCCTTCCATTCTCATAATCTCATGGCAGCAGAGCCAGGAAGCAAGCTGTCCTAGTCTCCTCACGAGCATCACCCTCACAGGCTAACCATCTCTCCAAGGTCCTGCTCCTAACACCCTTACAATGGACACTAGGATTTGCTGTATGGATGTGGTGGACAGACATCCAGCCTATAGCAACTCTTCTTCTTCCTGTCTCCCAGCATCCTGTTTGCTGACATTGAGGGCTTCACTAGCCTGGCATCCCAATGTACTGCCCAAGAACTGGTCATGACCCTCAATGAGCTCTTCGCCCGCTTTGACAAGTTGGCTGCGGTAAGTCACCTTGAGTGCGGGCCAGAGGGTGGCCTGGACTAGGCTGTCAGGGGAGGGCCCTGAGGTTGATGACGTTAATCCAGGGTTTTATTCTGCTTAGTGGAGACTGGTGTTAGGCACCTGTGTTGGGCAGAGAAATTAGTCAGGCTGCAGAGTGTGTCTTCATGACCCACACCATCTCTGGTGAGATACTTGGAGACATCATACCTGGCTTGAGGGAATGTGAAGGGCCATCTCCATGCCTGCCTACAGGCCATAGCCCCCAACCCTGCAGCAAAATCTGTTTACCTTGGGTGCGTCAGGGGCTGCACATGTGCATTCCTGATGAGGCTGGCTGAAGGGATGGGATCTGAACCCCCACCTGGCCTGTTAGCAGCTGGGTGCTGTCCCTAGAGGCTTCCAGAAAGAGGGTTCACCAGCACTTGGACAAAAATGGAAGTGACCCCTCATGGCAGGGAGTGGCAACCAAGATACTCATTCATTAGGTCTGTTTTCAATCATTCTTGTCCAGACTGAGCCTTTGTGGGGTCCTGTCATGTAAGTAGCCACTTACTACAGTGTCTGTCTACTGGCACCATTTATAGATCAAATGTGGACAAGTGACTGTTGTAGCTGGGGGCTTTCCACGGCCTCTGAGGGTACTAGATTGTAGTTTCCCATCATTGACGTTGAAAAAGGCAGATGAGGCATGGTTGTCATGTGAGTGCTGGGTGGACTTCACGGGCGCCCGTCTTCCAGTGTCCAGCTTCATGGAGTGGCATGGAGTCAGATTTGGGCTTCTGGTGTAACTGATAATAATGGTTAGGCATTGGTGTTACTCCGCCTCCCTGCCCTCGTGGCACCTGCCTGAAGTAGTGGTGGCAGCGGCAGGTGCTGAACTCTGGCGGCCTCGCGGCGCTCACTCATGTGTTTGCTGGCATAGCTGAACATTCCTTTCGATAAACATCTCAGGCAGGCTGAGGGTCACGTGGGGTTTTGGCTCAAACTCGTTTCTGTCTGCTTCAGTCTTTTTTGTAAGAAGGATCAAGACTGTTGATAGAATTGTAAGAGCCAGGGGTCTGCTTCTGGGGTAAGGAGTGGGACCTGAGCTGTTTGCCCCCCCCCCCCCACAAAAAAAAGAAGAGGGGAAGGGACAGGAGGGGAGAGGGGAGGAAAAAAGAGGGGAGAGGGGAGGGGAGGCTGCAGTGCCTGTGTCCTAGTCATTACCTCCCTGTGCCACCTCTCCTCTAGTGCTGACTGTGCCCAGGCCCTGCCCTGACACAGAGCTCTATGCCCACTTCTCTAGAAGGTAGCTTACTCCAAACGTGAGTGGCTGTTTCTCACTTCTTTCCCTCCCACTCTCTTTCCCACTAGTTTGGATTTTTAAAACTAATTTGCTTTCCAGGAGAATCACTGTTTACGGATTAAGATCCTCGGGGATTGTTACTACTGTGTCTCCGGGCTGCCAGAAGCCAGAGCCGACCACGCCCACTGCTGCGTGGAGATGGGAATGGACATGATCGAGGCCATCTCGTAAGTGCCTGCCTCTGGGCTTTATCCCCAGGAAACCAAGCCACAGCCTCTAGTAATTGATGGAGGGAGGGAAGGGGGGGTGCGCCCAGGGCCCCCAGCTAGGCTGCCGGCCAGTTCTGTACCTTAGCTTTCATCTCTACTCTGGGGATCCTTTCTTTCCCTGGTGGAAGGCTTTCCTGAAGGAGGCATGAGGAAGGGAAGCGCAAGGGAGGTGACAGAAGGGCCGCACCTGAGCCGATGGCCTATTCTCTAAAACCTCACCGCTTCTCACAACCCCATTCCTGATGTAAAAACACTAGCTCCACTTCCTAGGTGCGAGAGTAAGTCCCTTTTGGGCTAAGGAGCTCTCTAGAGATTCAGTGGCAGATGATGGATCCTTCCAGTGAGCAATAGCAGAAAGAGCCTGGGCTAGGCTTGGTTGTTCCTGGCCATGGAGGGAGCCTTTCATTATTGAAAAGTATGCACAACCTAAATGATGTTACCAGCCAGTGCTCTGGATCAGGAAAAGTATCCAGTTACTTTGTATTTTAGAAATAGTCTGAATAGTGGCAAAGTAAAACATGGTCAGGTCAGAGGTCAGAGTGGCTGGCCAGGAAGGTGGGTAGGCCCTTTGTTTGTACAGTTGCTTCTACCGACTGTTGTCAGCATGACTGGGCTACACAGTCATGCCCTGAAGTACAGCCAGCTCTGGGTAGGAAGGCGTGGCTGCTCTGAGAGCCTATGTGTCAACTGGACACACAAGCTAAGAGACTCAGCCCTGCAGAGAGAAGCAGCTCCCACTGAGGGGACTGAAAAGTGTCAGGAACAATAGAAAGGAACAATAGAACAAGCTGTCATTATCCTCAAGGGAGTGTCCTCAGGCATCTCTTGGACAGAAGAGACTGCTCTAGTGTAGATGGGATTTGATCCCAGGACAAGAGAGAAGTCCCCAGTCTTTTCTGCAGCAAGGCAGAGTGGAGGGCAGGCAGCCTGACAGGTGGGATTAGGGGAGAGCCCAGTCGGGACGAGCCCGCCCACCAGACCAAGTGTGACTTGCCAGTCTAGCTTGCTGAGTCAGGGAAGGCTGGTTTCTAAAATGTGCAAACTGTGTATCGACCCTTCCCCAACTTCTGAATGTTTTTCTGCAGACCCTAAGCAGACAGCCCCAGATACAGATGGAGGACTCTTCCTCTTCTACTCCCTCAGCATGGGAGATTATAAAGGGCCCACCCCATCTACTGGGATTCTTATGTACTTGGAGCTGTGGCTGGGACCAGGACATCCTGTAGTTCAAAGAGCACCTGAGTTCTCTGCACTTTCGCAGACTCAGCTCCTATGTCCTCCTACAGCCCCTGCCCCCACCATGAAACTCATGTAACCACCCTTCTGTAGTATCCTGCTAACCTTGAAAGAAGAGCCACTATCCAGTCATTCAACAAGGGAAAAACCATCCAGTCTACCTTGCCTCCAGAGCATTGGGGTTTGGGGTGACTACATCTCCCCCATGGGATCAAGATAGCACTACAGTCTATTTACAGTTCTCTGAGCAGTCAGACTGACAGTGGCAGTGGTAATGGAGGTAGCTGGGTGGACAGGGATGGGGGATGGGAAGGGGCGCACTTGGTTTTAGTGTGCAGCACCCTGCCACCTTGTGGTCAAGACAGAAATAGCGCTTCCCTGGTTAACCTGAACACACGCAAACACCTGCTGCCAGTCCCCTTCGGGTTGACCAGTTTAGACTCTCTTTAGGATGGATCAGAGAGAAATGCGTCTTTGACCCCTGCACCTCCCAACTCCCCCTTCACCCCAGTCCCTCCTTCCAGCCTCACCCCTGCTCTGTATGCCTAGCCCCTGACCCTCTCCCAGCCTTACCCCTGCTTCATCCCCAGGTTGGTCCGGGAGGTGACAGGGGTGAACGTGAACATGCGTGTGGGGATTCACAGCGGGAGAGTACACTGCGGTGTCCTTGGTCTCAGAAAGTGGCAATTCGACGTGTGGTCTAATGACGTCACTCTGGCCAACCACATGGAAGCTGGTGGCAAGGCAGGGTAAGTGGGGGCTGGGAGGCGCAGGCAGAGACCCAAAGTTCCCTTTCGACTCATTCTCACCCAGGAGAGGCTGTCATGGTGTGGGACTGGAGGGGGCAGGAGGAGGAGCAGTACCACTGGGGCAGATGGGATTAGAGATTTGTGTGTGTGTGTGTGTGTGTGTGTACTTTTTAATGTACGAGCTGTAGAGAATATTGTCTCAACCATCCAAGCCTTTGACCAGATCCTATGTGATAAATGGTGGCTTGTGAACTGTGGTAGAGAGCAAGCTACTTCAGAGGAGAGACCAGGAACCTACAGGACTCTGAAGGTGCCAGCTGGGGTGGACAGCTGGGCAGAAATGTCGGGCCAAGGGACCAGTGGGCAGGGATGGTGTGGGGAGGACACAGATGTGGGAAGACACGGTGGACAGAAGTAGCTCAGATAGTTTTTTAGGGGCAGCCAGGAGGAAGGACCTGGATGTCAGGTTGGGGATTTGGACTCCAGCTTGTAGTGGCAGGTGTTGTTGCTGACTTCTAAGCAAGAATGAGGTTTGTGAGGCTGGAGACATGGTTCAGAGGTTAAGAGCACTGGCTGCTCTTCCAACGATCCTGAGTTCAACTCCCAGCAACCACATGGTGGCTCACAACCATCTATAATGTAATCTGGTGCCCTCTTCTGGCCTGCATGCATACATGCAGGCAGAACACTGTATACGTAATCTTAAAAAAAAAAAAAAAAAAAAGGAATGGGGTTTGTAAGACCAGAGGCATGATCCTTAGGTAGGCTGCCATAGGCTCACTCATGCTAGGTGAGGTGTGAGAGGGTATGGGTGCTGTGGGCGAGCACTAGAAGTGACCTGGGGTTGTCATGTTGATCACATGTAAGGTGGGGTGCCATTGGAGCCAGAACTGCAACCTTGAGGTTTGAATGACATCAGGGTGGGGCTTTGGTTCTCAGCTCATGCTTTCTGCCCTTCCCCCACTGTAGACGCATCCACATCACCAAGGCCACACTCAACTACCTGAATGGAGACTATGAGGTGGAGCCAGGCTGTGGTGGTGAGCGCAATGCCTACCTCAAGGAGCACAGCATCGAGACCTTCCTCATCCTGCGCTGTACCCAGAAGCGGGTAGGTGGGCAGAACCCGAGGGGCAGGGAGCCCCAGTCTTTTGGATGGGAACCTTTTCTTGGCCTGCTCTCTCCTCTCCTTTCCCTGAGGGAAGTTATTAGTTCCCCAGTGTTGCCTCCTGTCTCTCAGAAAGAACCTGAGCAGGAGAGAGGCCTTGCAAAGCTGACTAGGGAGAGGGAATATTTTCATTCCACTTCAGTTGAAAAAAAAACAACAACAACAAACCCACAGCAGGCCTCAGATCAGTGAGCAGGGAAGGGTGCCTCAGGGTGCGCAGGATGGAGGTGAGCGTCTCAGGAATCTCCTCTGCCTCTGATTAGATGGTGTTTGTCTTTTCTCCTCTCCCCTCCTCTCTTCCCCAGTCAGCTGTCAATTCTCACTTGGTTTTTCTCACTCCCTCTGATAGATGTATTTGTTGTTATCTGCCTCCACCTGTATCGACATGTGTCTGTTTGCTTTTAAAAATTTACAATATTTTTATATATGTGCTTTCTGAGCATTGTGTGTGCATATATGTATGTGAGAGTGTGCATGACATCGCATGTGTGTGAAGGTCAGAGGACAACCTGGAGGAGTCTGTTCTCCCCTTTCATGCAGCACCTGAGGGCTGAACTCCAGTTGTCAGGCTTGGCAGCAAGCCCCTTTACCAGCTGAGCCATCTAGCTGGCCCCTATGTCTTTGTTCTTGAAACTGTCTACCTTTTCACTTTCTAGTTTCTTTCTTCTTTCCTCTTTGTCTCAGTCCATATCTGTCAAAGGATAAAACTAAATTATTAGCAGGCCTCGGTTCTATTTTTAATAGTGTTGTATTCTGTGTTCTTACCGTTTAAAGCAAATAGGGCATTTTCTGTTTCTCTCTATATTCGAACACCCTGCTGTGCACTCCCACTGAGTTTATCTAGTGGCCAGTGCCCTTCGAGAGAAAAAAGCTCCCTGTTGCTTAAGGAGTTAGTGCGAAGCAAAACAGCTCTATGTAAGCAGTCCAGAGAGGCCTGGATGGAGGTAGTCCATTTCTAAGGAGAGGAGAGGCAGAGAGGACAGTGCCTATCCATGGGGGAGGGGGGGTGAGGGAGCAGGAGGACACCTTGACCTGTACCTAAAAAAGGGTCCTGGCTGATCAGACACTCCAGCAGCAGTGGTGGGTGGTGGGTGGAGGTGGCAGTAGCAGCGGTGGCAGCGGCGGCGGTGGTGGCAGAGAGGGTGTCGGAGGAGAGCAGCCCTTTAGGGCAATCTTCTATACACATGCTTGCTCACCGCCAGAGTATGAATGAACTGAAGTGCTCTAGCCTTCATCCTGCCTTGAGCCCTCTGGGTCTTGGTTCCTCAGTTGACAGCTAGTAGAGCAGGCATGAGGGAGAGGCAGACTAATGGGGTGCCAGCCCAGTCCCTGTAAGTGTGACCTGAAGAAGGTTAAGTATCCCTCTAAACCCTACGTCAAACATCTACCTCTGGTGCCTATTTGGAACAACAGACAGACAGATGCTTAAGGATTGTTTGCCCATGGGTAGCTGGCTGAGTCTCTGCTGTCCCTGACTTTTTCCTAACTCCATGGCAGGTGTCTGAGAGCTGCTTCTGGAACAGCAGAGGTCTATTCTGCTGATAGACCCTACAAGAAGCCAATAGTGGAGTCTAGGGCCCTTCTCCCTCCATCAGCAGGGGTGTCTTCAGCCCAGGTTCTACCCACTCATGAAGCTATAAGCAGAGCCCTAATAGAGGCTGAACCTCATATCCCAGTGAACAGAACCTGCCAGAGATGGAGCCCATGGTACAAGCTGCCCTGGCTACCTAGAGAC
Source organism: Uromys caudimaculatus (assembly GCA_028551405.1). Classification (NCBI taxonomy): domain Eukaryota; kingdom Metazoa; phylum Chordata; class Mammalia; order Rodentia; family Muridae; genus Uromys; species Uromys caudimaculatus. Next base: position 27,037,352 of record CM052713.1, read on the forward strand.
TAGAAAGGAAGATCAACCCTCCCGTGGAATACTCCTTCCCCTCCCGTTAGAGGGACGCAGGCTACTTGATGCAGATTTAGCACATCTGTTAGGATTTCAGGAGCTCAGCCTTCAATGGGGGTTCAGGGGAGAAGGTCAGAATATTGAAATTGAAAAGCTCCAGGATAGAATCTTGTGCTCAGACTCGTAGGGAGCATTTACTGAAAGCCACAGGTGTCTCCTACACCTATTTCTTTCTCATGAGAGCAGCTCTCAAATCATCTGTGCCAAGCACCCCAGACTTCGAGCGAGCAGGTTTCAGGGCTGTGCTGTTTCTTACCCAGCCTGGCCAGATTCTTGTTCCTGAGAGGAGTGAAGTTATGCCCACTGGGGTTCTCTCATTACCTCTGCCCACACACTGAGGTGTTTCTGTTGCTCTTCAGAAAGAAGAGAAGGCCATGATCGCCAAGATGAACCGGCAGAGAACCAATTCCATCGGACACAATCCGCCTCACTGGGGAGCTGAGCGCCCCTTCTACAACCACTTGGGTGGCAACCAGGTGTCCAAGGAGATGAAGAGGATGGTGAGTTTCTGGTAGCAGGATGTTCCTGGGGCTGGGGATGAAGGTTGTCCCTGAGTCCTCAGCCTGAGAGGGATCTAGAAGACAGGAAGTACAGGTCACCGTGATTTTAGGCTGAAATGAGATACCCAACCCTGGACCAGTTCTGCTCCACGAGTCCTACTATCCCATGGCTTGGGGACATAGCAATAGTGCCCTTCCCTTCCTCTGTCAGAGCTTGCTGGTTTGGCTGCTCAGACTCAGAATGCTACTAGGGCCTCCAGCAGCCTCAGTACTAACAGCTGAGATGCCATGGAGCTGGGTGGCACTGGCCTCTCCGGCTCCTTCCAGCCCTTATTGCATTCCCCAAGCAATTGGAAGCATATTCCTTATTCCAGCTGCCCAGAAACCATCTCAATGCTTTTTGGCAAGTACCTGGTGATAGCCCCCTTTGCTTCTGTGCTGAGACATACCCTGTCCCCACGAATGCCAACCTTTTAACAGGAGTTTCAGGCCATAGGTCATATAGCCACTCAAGGCACCTTGCCTCCTTGGGGGACACACACCCCTAGCTAACCCCAAATATAATTTAGGATGTGGTGCTGGTTCATAGAGGAAAGAAAGAGGAGTGACCAGAAGCCAAGTGGCAATGGCAATATTGTCACCTTCTGCCCAGACTCAGCTCCCACTCCTAGGGACACTGCTGAGGTCAGGAGGGAGGGATAATGAAGCTCGAGGCTAAGGGCCGGGTTGTGGTCTCTGTGAGTGAGCTGGAGCAGGCTGCCGGCCATAATGGTCCAGGTGTACAGATCAGAGTAGGTATAGCTAGAACTCAGGGGGTGAGACAGAGCCACGGGACTAAAGCCAAGCCAAGAGCCAGTGGCCTGGAGGAAGGCACTGGTTGGGGACTAACGTGTACAGCAAGAAAAGCTAGAGTCCAGACCTCCATTAAAAACCTGTATACTTTTATTACAAGAGAAGACAGGAGAGGCCTGGCCTTGTCCAAGGCTTTGAACCTGGATGTCCACAGACCTGATCCATACCAACATGACCTGCAAGGCCCTCCAAGGGTCTTCCACAAAGCAAAGATGGGGTGTCCACCCCTCCCTGTTGCTGCCTTCTCTTCAATAACCTCCCATAGATTCTGACTCTGAGTCCATATGAACAAAGCTTTGGGGTTTTTTTGTTTTGTTTTTCTTTTTTTGTTTTGTTGTTGTTGTTTTTGGTGGTGGTGGTGGTGGTGGTGATGTGTGTGTGTGTGTGTGTTAGGGCAGGGGAGGGGAAGGACAGAAGGATGGAGGGGAACCTGGAGTAGGAAGAGATAACAAGAGCAGGGACTTAGGGAGGTACAGGAAGAAGGTAACAGCCAGCAGGCAGGAACGGAGCCTGGTGGGAATCCGCAGTCTCTGTTGTCCTGAAGGTGATTTTTCAGTGACATTCGGATAACCTGCAAGCTCAGTTATTTCCCAGGCACTCTGGGCTGTGAGTACTTCTTAGGCAGGTGCATTCATCACCCTTAGGACAAGGCGCTCTGGAAGAATTAGCAGTAGGAGCTGCAAGGGGAAGGGATGTCTCCAGAGGAGGCTGCTCTGCAGGGGAGGCTCCTGGGTGTTAATTGCTTCACACAGCAGGGGAGGAAGATTGTGCAGAACAAGGTGCCCATGCTGACTGGGCACAGTGTTCCCTGAGGACAGTGGCATCAAAGCCTCTTCTCACCAGCCCCACTTGTCCTGTGGGGAGTCTGGGCTGGGGGTGGAGACCGTTTTAGCAGCTGTCCTGGCAGCTGTTGGCTTTGGCATTAAGCTTCCCAGAAATCTTTGGGGAAGATGCAAAAAGAATACTTTTACCTGTTCTGGCACATGGGCGAGTTAAAAACCAAACCAAACCAGAACAAAACAAAACAGAAAACAGCATCGAAAAATACACAAAACCAAAACTAGCCCACTGAAGGTGGACGGTTTGGATTCAATGAAGCAATAGCAGCAGGTAGAAAGATACTAATCTGTGGTCAGCAGTGTTGTCCATTAGCATCTTTATCGAGCTTTTCCTTGGCTTTCCAAATGCTGGGCTGAGCTGGGCTTCTGTGCTTGAATGCATACCTTGCCAGGGCTTTAAGATTGTGTATTAATAAATGGCTGACAGGGAGAAGTGTGTGGACTGAGCTGGTGTGATTAAGCCAAGGACACTGCTTGCCCTGCTGGGACCAGCAGGCTGAGTGAGATGGAGCGATGCTGTCTTAGTACTGGTGAGCATGGAGAGTGGCGTGTACCCAGTTCGCTAGACTGAGGTTTAGGTGCACAGATGGGTGGGTGGGTGAGTGGATGCACATGCATGCTTGGTGGATCGAAGTGCTAGAGATGGAACCCACAGGGTCTGTGCTCCACCCCTGAGCCACAGTCCAGCCCTGGCCTGTTCTTAATGGCCGTGCTGAACTGTTTGATTATAACGATGTCTTCTACCCTGTTGTCAGTGCACACGACCTTCAGTGGATCCTGCACTGGCTACACCAACATGACATCCCCTAGGTGCTGAGGTTCAATCCAACTCTCTTCTCAGAACAGAAAAGAAAGTGTGTCCTTCACAGAGGCTAGGAGAAGGGCGCGCCAGGGTTTTTTGATCTGTACAGATGGGCTTGCATATGTACAGTACCACTCTTCCCAGGTGTAGAGTTAGCTTGTTGCTGGCTATTGGGATGGAACTCCATGATATGGAGCCTCACGGCAGCATCCTGTAGACAGCTTGCCTGTCCGTCTCTGCTCTGGCTGTGCTGAACTCACTGAGGGGTCATGAGAGTACAGGGATGGGCCCTGGTCCCAGACAAGATGCTCAGCTGTGTGACACTCACTTCTACAGCTGTGTGCCACCCATTTCCACAGCTGGGAGACAGGCATGAGATAGGGAGGACCCATAGTCTAAAGAGAGGGTGGGGTGATTCTCAGGGGATGAGGAGAAGGATTTGGCTGGTCTGGGCAGACAACGGACTGATTGGCAGGCCATCCTAGACTAGGCACCTGGGTGCAGCTCAGAGTGACAGCAGGGGACGCCCTAGAGGCTGCTGCTGTCCTAGGAGCCTTCCATGGTACAGGACTGCCATGTCTATTCAGCACCCCCCAGCACTCTGGTTCATGAGGAAGTACTTTTTTGGGGGTTGCCAAGCCATGTTCTCTGAATGAAGTGGGGTGGGGATCTGTTTAGACTTCTGGTTCACTCAGTACATGCCGAACTCCCCATTGGCTAACTAGTGCTCCCCACGAGGTGCTCCTCTGTGCCTGCTCTGGCAGTTTGTGCTTTACCTACAGGTCTAGGGCTGTTACCTGTTACCTTCACCACCTTCTATCACAGAGACTCCCTTCCCCCAATCTTACCATGGTGGTCAGACCCTGATAGTTTGCCTCTTTATTGATTACACCTCTAAGGCAGGCTGTATGGTTGACATCTGTCTGTGAAGGTTTAACCCTCTCCTTGGGTTTGCTGACTTGAATCACAGAAAGGTACTTAAACCCTACAGGTGGCATATGGGCTCCTTCCCTCCTAAATCCAGTCAGCATTAGCCTTGCAAGAACACATTGGTTCCAAGATACCTCATAAGCAGTTGTAGGTAACCAGCACTGAGTTGTTTTAGGTGGGAAACTTCCAGTTTCCTGGAGGTTTTATGTGATCAGTGTGTGTGTGTGGGTTGGTGGGTATGGACATGTGTGAAGTTCTGAGCATCTCAGCAATTTCTCTCCAAGCCAAGACCCAAGAAGGAGGAGGGAAGGTCCAAGAAACATAAGGAGTTATGGTGGGGAAATGAAAGGTGCCAGTGAGGAGAATAAGATCAATGCCCCTGGCATCTAGCACAAAGCCTGTGCCATCCATCAGAGGGACCCCGTTATGTTCACCAAGGGAAGGGAAGGAAGGAGGGAGCCATACTTCTGACTATCACAGTGGTCAATGGCAGAGAGCCACGACATGCAGCCACCTTGCTGGACTCCATGGCTGCCCAGGTTTGTGGGTGCTCCTTGCTTGCTGGTCTCATGTTCCTCTCTTCCTCTTTCCTTCTCTTTTAGGGCTTTGAGGACCCCAAGGACAAGTGAGTAGTGTGCCCATTTGTTTTCCTCCTTCCCCCTTGGCTCATCCACATGACAGACGTTGAGCCGTGTCTGGAGCAGTAGCCCAGGAGGCTGCTCTCTCCCCCCATGGCTCCCTTAGGGAAGCACAGACCATGCGTACTTATATCAGGGCCTGAATGTGCCCAGTGTCCAGAGGGAACATCCTCTTCTCCCTCTTGTGCTTCCCAGTTCTTAAGAGTGCCAGAAACTCTACTCAAAGAACAGGTTCTACCTTGAGAAATTAGATTTTTAAATTCAGCACCATAAGCATGTTACCCAAGAGAGTCCTACCCCTGGTTCAAGTGGCAGATGGACCACAGTCCCTGTGGGAGGAGTCCCACCCACCAGTCCTAGCCTTGGCTCTAGGAAGAGGAGACAGCTAGAGAGTAAAGAAAAGAGGCTTACCTGTTGGAATAACAATAAAATCTTCTATGATTATCTACATTGCCAGCAAGGTCCTCTGAGCTTCGGAGACCTTCCTGTCATGTGATATGCAGTTATTAAGAACACGGCCTGGTCTCAGCCCCTGTTGCCCCTTCATAAGTCAGGGCTCTCTGGGTTTCTGCCAGGTGTCTCTGGCCAGTCTAGATGGCCATGCAGAGCTATCCATGTGACAGTGTCCCTGGTGTCAGCTTGCCTATGTTTGCCCCTGGCTTTCCAGGAATGCCCAGGAAAGTGCGAACCCTGAGGATGAAGTGGACGAGTTTCTGGGTCGGGCCATCGATGCCAGGAGCATCGACAGACTCCGATCAGAACACGTCCGAAAGTTCCTCTTGACCTTCAGGGAGCCCGACTTAGAGAAGAAGGTATGGCAACAGGAGAGGGGCCCCTGGCAGAAGCAAGGCAGGGCATAGGGAGCAGCTCCTTGCTCCTCCAGCGCCAGTATCTTAATCTGTGATGCCACACTAGAACCCCAGGAGATGAGTTCTGGGGAATACATCTCATCATTGCTGTGCCTCAGTTTCCTTAGCTGGAGATATTTAGCATACCAACATCAGGATCAGAGTGAGGAACAGCTGAATTCTGTCTCTATCAAACAAATACAGTGGTGTCTACCACACAGGGAGTGTATTATAAGTGGTGTGCACATAATAATTGCTATGATTATTGAGCCACCCAGTTTCCTGGGACCCATCAGGATCTCCAGGTGCTGCTTTGGAAGAGCCATGGAAACTCCTTGTATCACCTTAGATTGTAATTGAAGAACCCAGCAGGCCATCTAGTGAAGTGGTGACAGAGCCACCAGGCACCTCCCTTTGTCCTGTGTGTCCCTAAGCTCCTGATCAGCCACTGCCAATATTAGGTGAGGCAGGCCAGATTAGCAAAGCAAAGCTACTGAAAGTGGGCCTGCCAGGTGTGTCCCCTTTCAAGATAAGCATGCCAGCCAGCATTTGTGTGGCTAGTTGTTGTCATGGGAGGAGGTGAGACTGGGGGTTGGGACCTTGAATAAGTCACCTGAGCTCCCCAAGGGAGAGTGAGTAGAAACCAAAGCAGTCTGGGGCCCACTCTGGTGCCCTGTGAGAGTGATGATGATCTGCAGCTGTGGCCATTATAAAATATGTTGACCATGGGCCAGCTGGCATAAAGTGTCTCATTAACAATCCCAAGTCTCTCAGTTACTGTCACATAGACTCCGCCATATGGGCATTGACACTGGCAGCCCTCCGTCTAAGCCCAGCTCTGGTCTCCATGTGTCATGGAGGAGGTATCTTGGGCGATGGGTGACTGGAATTGGCTGGACTGTCACAGGCAGTGGGCTGGCCTGGTAGAGCTCACAGTGTATGTCTCCTCTCAGTACTCCAAGCAGGTGGATGACCGATTTGGTGCCTATGTGGCCTGCGCCTCGCTTGTTTTCCTCTTCATCTGCTTTGTCCAGATCACCATTGTGCCGCAGTAAGTATTCTTTCCTTCTCACACTCCCTCTTCTGGCCGCAGGATCCCCAGAGTGGGACGGGAACAGAGAAGGAAGTCTGCTAGCCTGCTCAGGCTGGTTTCTGCCTCTGGGTTAGAGAGGTGAATGCTCACACCTGGGTGGAGACCTCACTGGGCACTTCTCAGTTGCACAAGAAATCCCTTTCTATCTGTCACCTCCTGTCATGCCTGGCTGAGTCACACAGACCATCTGACACTCTGGCTTCCAGGTGACCTTTGACTCTTGAAAATACCCCCCACACACACACTCTCTCTCTCTCTCATATACATATATATCTTCAAAGGGTAGAAGGTTTTTTTTTTCCTGAGAGTATTTCAAAGGAGGGGTTTCAGGAGGCTTTTCACAAAGATGCACACCCAAGCTCTAGGGAGAATTAACCATGTCACTAAGGACCACCAAGATGCGGACAGAGGGCTTTTGTAATGAGGTTTAAGTGACAGCCATTCACAGAGTCCTACCTAGGGGAGAAGTGTGTTGTCCTATGTATGTGTGCGCATAAGGGTGTTCATGATGGGTCTATTTATATGTATACATTTTAATTTTTTACTATGAAATCACCCAAGCATGTGGAAGTCAACTCCTACCCCTAATGGACAACAGTAGTTAATATTTTCCACTCTCTGTTTCATTTTCTTTTTTCTGATTTTTAAAAATGAATGTACGGACATTTCTCCCCCCACAAGCAATAGACATCTATTTTAAGGACATTAAGATGTCCCTAAGGATAGTAGCTTACATATCAAATAAAACTAATACATCTCCTCCTATCACCTGGTAACCCAATTCATGTCAAATTTCCAAAACTGTTCCCAAATGTCTTCCTAGTCTATAGCCAGGGTTTGCTGTGGACCCAGAATTCCATGTGGTTCAGCCTCCTTACCTTCTTTTTGAAATGATTGTAGGTCCACAGAGAAACTGTAGAAGCTGCAAGGTGAGCTTGTCCATGCCTCTTATGCATTTCCCCTAGTATTGGCAGCCTCCTTCAGGGAGTCACAACGGTCACAAGCAGAAGCTCACACAGTAACTATGCTCACCTGCTGACTCTTAGACCAATTCTCATGCCCTCCGTTTCCCCCTTTGTACCCTCTTTTTGTTCCAGAAGCCATACTGCCTGGATCTGCTCTGCAGTTGGCTGTATCCATCTCTTTCTCCTTCAGGGGTTGGGGATAGCTCTGTAGCTTTGCTTGTCTCTTGTGAACTTGGCAAGATTAATGAGACCCTGCCTGGTGGTTTGTAGAACGTTTCAATTCTGGCGTGTCTGATGGCTCCCAACTGGATTGAGGTTACTCCAGTGACACTCCCCAGCATGGGTGGTGTGTTCTTCACACTGTGTCTTACCCAGAGGAGGCACATGTTGTCTACTTGCCTTCTTTTAAAAGCTTGGTTTTTTAAATTACATTTAGTGTGTGTGTGTGTGTGTGTGTGTGTGTGTGTGTGTGTGTGTGCACTCCAGCATGTACACATATGCATGAGCCATTGAAAGTGTGTGGAGATCAGAAGACAGATTTCAGATGTTGACTTTTTTCCTTCTACTATGTAGGTCCCAGGGATAGAACTCGGGTGGTCAGGCTTGGTGGCAAGCACCTTTATCCACTGAGCAGTCTTGCTTGCCCAAATTCTGCCTTCTCAATACCTTTTATTTTTCTGGCATTCATTGTGTAAAGGTACCCTTTATGTGTGTGTCTGTTGACCGTGAGAACACCTCAGGTGAAAACCAGATGCTGGTAGCCGGCTGTAGCCCGGCTGGATAGCTCAGCCCATTCCTCCGGTGGAGGCTGTCCAGAGCTGGTGGGACCGTGGGTCCTGTCGCTCAGCCCCATTTTTTGTGTTGACATGGTACAGGTAATGACCATGTGCATCAATGAGCATCCCATTTTGTCCCATTGTGATTGGTAATGTCTGCACATTGTGCACACAGTCAGCACAGGTCCCTTTGCCACTTTACTCTCAGGCAGCAAGGCTTAGGGGTGGGGCCATGCCAGCTTCATTCCTGCCTGTGGCCACAGCTCCAGTTGGTCAGGGTATTGACTCAGCTCATTCCAATTGTGCCCTCTAGGGAAGCCTTAATAGCCGCTTTTGGGGTCTCTCTTTCCCGCTGAAGAATTCTCCCCTTGTTCTTGTTGAAGTCAGCTGAGCACTACTTTCATGGAAGCCAGGAGCAGAGGCACTGTCAAGCCCTCCTGGGTGGTATCCCTCTCCATTAGCCTACAACCTGACAACACCTGGCATCTCCAGGCCATCCCATCCCATCCAGCCCTGTGGGTGTAGTACACTGGACAAGCTATGGCCCCAGGAGGACAATGGAGGGTTCTGGAAGGAAAACCACCTGCAGCTCGTTTGTCTGAGGCTTTCTGCCCTGCTTTCTCCGTAAGAAGACTGGTGCACTTCCCTTGTTGAAGTGCCTAAGAATCAGGGAGCAAAAGCTGAGCAGGAGTAGGAAAGAGGCCCTGACAATGGAAAGGGAGACGGGCTAGGTACACACATCACACTGTCTCAAAGAGGAGTTGTCTGGGCTGCTGATGCAACCACCATTTATCAGGTCCATTTTGAGCCGTTATTACAGGTAATTTTTAAAGATCAGTTCTCCCATGCTTCCTGAAGCACACCTGTGACTAGCTAAGAGGCAAACTGTTGATCCAGTGTTCTTTAGTTCTCCATCGGCTCCCTGTGGGTGGCTGGTCCCCCATGATGGTGGTCTGAGGGTGGGTGGAGCAGGAGCAGACTGTATTGCAGTATAGTCCTGCATGGGCCCTTGCTGCAAGAGCTCTTCTTGGGGAACAGTGGGAAGGATGGAGCGGTTGGACAGCCCTGGGATCTGGGCTCTGAATGCCGGGCAGGCTCCTGGGACGCAGTGGGCTTGGGCTTCCTACCCCGATGTACTTCCTTCTCACCCTTTTTCTCGCCCCCCCCCCCCAGCTCCCTGTTCATGCTGAGTTTCTACCTGTCATGTTTCCTGCTGCTGGCCTTGGTGGTGTTTGTGTCTGTGATCTACGCCTGTGTGAAGGTGAGTCTCCCTCATATGCCACCCAGAGGGCTTCCTCCCAGTGGCAAAGGCCATTGCTGAGACTTGAGCATCACACTTGGCCCAGGTAATGGACATGGGGGTACACAGTCCTGGTCCACAGCCAGCACTGACGGCAAGCTGGAGACCAGGCTGTTCCTATTGGATGCCTTGTTAATCTTTGCAACAAGATTGTCATTGCTGCTTCAGTGTCAGATGGGACAGAGGGCCACTAGCCAGAGCCTGAGACAGAGGATTGGTCAGTAGTATTCAGTAGAGAATGCGTGTAAAGAAGGGACATTGTCTGAGATCAGAGACGAGTCTAGAGCACACACATAAGAGATATGACTCCATTGAGGCGCAGAGCTTTAGAATGGCCAAGCAGTGAACACCAAAGAGCCTGACTTCCTGCTCTATGTTTTAATCTTGGTTTTCTCTTGGGCATACAAGATCCAAGCTGTATCTCTAGGCAGTACTTGACCCCAGGCTATCCCTTTTCCTTCCCAGCAAGCCTTTGTCTCCTTCCACTATCTCCATCACTGGGCAGTCAAGGACTCTCCACCCTCCAAACAGGGCCCTTCACTAATCTATTTGCTTAGTTGCCTCACAGTCAGAAGTCTTGGTGGAGCAACTGTCAGGTGTGGTAGGGACCTTAGGAATTATGTGTGTGGGTTAAAGATGGTTCTGACTTCCTGAGAAGATGGTGGGTGTCTTGCTATATTGAAGGGTGGGCGCTGGCTCTCCTTCCTCAAGACTGTGACCCTCCTGCTCTCTGTTCATTCAGCTGCTGCCTTTGGCTGTTGTAGTTGTCAAGGCCTCTCAGCCTGTTTGGTCCTAGTAGACAGCTCACTGTCTTCATCCATGGATATAACAAGAAGGCACCGAATTGTCCCAATAACCAAAGATGAAAGCAACTCAGTGCCCATCATCAGACGACAAGACATAAATATGGCACATAACCGTGATAGATTCGAGCACATGGAAGAGCCATGTCCTGTCACGTGCTGCAGTGTAAATGAGCCTTGGAGACAATGCTGAGTAAAAGAAGCCAGGCAGCCCCATTCACATGCTGTATTATTTCAAATTTGGAATTCTCTGACAATCTCATAAGACAAAAAGTAGATTAGAGGTGGCAGAGTGGGGAGTTGTCGTTCGGTGGGAAGTGTTTCCATGCACTCGGAGTGATGAAAGCATTGTGGGAATGGTAGCAGTAATGGCTACCCAATGTTGTGACTATAATAAATGCCCCATTCAGATGACAAAATATGCCATATTTTTGCTACATCAATAAAAAAACACTACAATAGACTGAGCATTCTGGCACAAGTCTGTTATCCCAGCACTTGGGAGACCGAGGCAGGAGGACAGAGTTCAAGATTAGTCTGAGCTATGTAGTGATAACTTGTCCTAAAAAAAAAAAAAAAAAAAAAGCCACAATAATTTTTTAAAGCACACTACAGCTAAAATACGTGTAAAGGTTATTTTTTCTAAATCTGGGGGGTGGCCTTTTAAATCGACATACATGTGGCCCGCCCTCATGCTTGTGAATGTGGATGCCTTCAGGGTCCAGAAGCGGCAATGGATTCCCTGGAGCTAAAGTTGCCTGTGGTTGTGAGCTGCCTAGTGCAGCCGTTGGGAGCTGAATTCAGGTTCCTCTGCACTTGTGTTGAGAAAACTCCACATCTCGTCAAGTCTGGAACCTGCTGCTCCAGGTTGGCGATCACAAGTCAGGTAGACAGGAGTCCTCACTTTGATCTGCTGCCTCCTTCCCTCCCTCCCTCTGGTCAGCCATCTTTTCCTCTCTTGTCCCCACTCTGCAAAATAGAAGCCAACAGGGGGAAATGATTCCATTACGAACTCTTTCCGATTAATTCTTTTTTTTTTTTTTTTTTTTTTTTTTTTGGTTTTTTCGAGACAGGGTTTCTCTGTGTAGTCCTGGCTGTCCTGGAACTCACTCTGTAGACCAGGCTGACCTCGAACTCAGAAATCCACCTGCCTCTGCCTCCCAAGTGCTGGGATTATAGGCGTGCGCCACTTCCTCCTCCCTCGTTTATGTTGCGCACTAAGGTGTGTAAGCGGTAGGCAGGTATGGTGGTGCGTTCCCATAATCTCAGATGAAAGTAAATGAATCAGGACTTCAAAACCATTCTTGGTTACATAGTGTGTTTGAGCCTAGCCTGAGCTATGTGAGATCCTGTCTCAAAACAAAATGATGTAAAAGGCTATCCTTTCATTGGACAGAAGCAGGGAGTATTGACTGCCCTTCCCAGCGTATCACTGAGTCCCTGGAAGGCTGGCTGGGGTTGGAGGGACTAACACTGTTACCATATCCCCTTGTCTGGTATTGATCAGGAGCTGACTGGACTGAGCTCTACTGTTCTCTTTTCCCTTGAGAAGCATTCTCCTCTACCAGAATGCATCAATTTCCCCGTCTGATTTCCAGAGTTTTTGAGAGGTCCCAGTGTTCTGATATGGCAACTCTGTGGTTACTCTGGGCACAGGCTCTGGTGAACGAAGGCCAGGCATCTGTGTTCGGCTTCTTTATTTCGTTAGCTTTCCCATCTCCCACAAACAGCTCAGCTTCCTTCGTTAAGTTGTCCATCCTTTGTCCTTTTTGCCAAAAGCTATCCGAGGGCAGGATGGACTGATTGGCCAACTTCCCTGTGTGCCAAATTCCCCTTTTCTGGGTGAAGGGCTCAGGCTGACCTTGGGTCACATCATCTTCCTGTTATCCACCTCCTGCTGTACACAACCAGACTCCTTGGGAAGGTCGATTGAGTTCTGGGCCCCAGGTCTTCTCTTACTTCTCGGTATCAGCTGCCTTCAGAGCCCCACAGCCCCAGATCTGCTTTTGGCTGCCACCATTACAGAGGGCAAATGAGCATGTAGTCCTCCAGCCCTGGAGAAAACTGTACTAGGCCCCTCTCCACTATCTCAGACTCAGAGAATCTCAGTGTGGAGGGCTCCAAGCGGTGGAAGCCCAGCCACTCTCCTGAGGTCAAAATCCTTTCTCTGAACTGTGTGTGAGATAAGTCAGTCAGATCCTGGTCACCTCCAGTGACAGCACGCTTACTCATGTATCTCGGGCGCAGCCCCTTTCCTTCTGTGCCGTCTCCAGCCGCTCCATCAGACTCTTTGTAGTAGCTATATTGTCTTAGGAAGCAGCCCAGACCTGTGCCCTTCACACTCTAATTGTTCTCTTTCATATGGAGCTTCAGCGTAGCTTCATGTCTTCCAGCAGAAGGCAGGGTCTTCCAGCGGAATACAGAGGCCAGCGGGAATGCTCAGCGACGCAGCTGAGTCTTGTTGATTTTTTTTTTTTTTTTTTTTGTCAACGCCATACAAGCTAATTAACTGGGAAGAGGAACTACAATTGAGCAAATACTTCCATCAGAATGGCCTGTAGGTCAAGCATTTTCTTGATTAGTACCCAGCCCACTGTGGGCGGTACCAGCCCCGGGCAGCTAGCTAGTCCTGGATGGTATAAGAAATCAGGCTGAGGAAGCCATGGAGGGCAAGCCTGTAAGCAGTATTCCTCCATGGCTTCTGCTTCAGTCCCTGCCTTAGCTTCAGGTCCTGCCTTACTTAGTTCCCCTGTTCAGTGAATTCCCACCTTGACCTCCCTCAGTGACAGGCTGTAGCTATAAAATGAAATAAGCCCTTTATCCCCAGGTTGCTTTTCAAAATGTTTATCAAGGCAATGAAACCTGACTGCAACCTGGGCAATTCTTGGGGTTACTGCAGCCCCTCACCTAAGCGCAACTTCCCTGAGGTTCAGGAGATGTGGGCAGGGGGTCTGGGCAATGGCAGACACTCGGCCCTTCCTCACTGCCTGCCTTCTCAGACAGGGCCACCAACCAAGAACCAGGCATGTGAGCCTGTGACAACACATCCCATCCAAACCACAACATGTAACAGTTTACAAAGCATCCTCAAATGAGCCTCCAGGGCCCTTCTGTGAGACAGCATTCCATACTCACTGATAAGGGAACTAAAGCTCAGAGAAGTTAACACTGCCTCCAGGGTTACACAGCTCCTAAGAGACAGAACAAGACTTGGAAAAATGAAAGCTACACGAAGATGACAAGTCACATACCACAATGTTTTCCTTTATAAAGGTGGATGAACTTGTAATTCGCTAATCTTTAGTGTATTGGTGTGCTCGGGGATTGGTGCCGACTCTGCAATGTTGTCATGGTTGTAAAAGAAATCTCACGTTATTTTCCTCCCTGTGCTAACCACTAGTCCACTCTGGTTGCATGCTCTCCACATCCCATATGAATGGGTTCATACAGTATGTTGCACTTTGAGACTGGCTTCTTTCACTTAGCATAGTAGTTTCAAGGCCCCCCCTATCACACAGCCTCTATCTCATGGCTCAGTACATGCATGGTGTGGCTACAGCACATTTTGCTCACCGCTTAGTCGCTGATGGACATTTTAGTACCTGTCCATCTTCACCCTATCACGAAAAATGAAGCTGTGAACCTGGATGTTCAAATGTCTGCTCAAGTCCCAGGGATAGAATTGTCAAATATGATAGTTTGCGCCCAATTTTCAAGAGACTGTCCCAGTATTACCATGGCAGTAGCACTGACAGTTCCTGCAGTGGTCCATGAATGTTCTGATCGCCCTGGTATCTTTGTTAGTCCTTGCTTTGTTTTCTTGAAGTTATTTTCTGCACAAAATCTTTTAATTGATGAAATCTAACTTATCTGAGTTTTTTTTTCTTTTTTCTTTTTTGGGGGTATGGGGTAGGTAGCTTCTGATGTCAACTGTCAGCACTCAGTATTAGGTAGCAGATAGGCCTTGTGGCCTGGCACACTCTGTTGCAATGCCCAGGGATGCTGGGGGCTTGTGGGAGGCCGTGGGTGGATAGAGGCCTTTGCCTACTTTCCTTAACCAAAAGAATTAAGGTGCTCCTACAGACAGACAGACAGACCGACAGCCTTCAGAGAAGGAGTGTGGCTTGCTCGGGGTCATACAACATAGACAAACCCAGAGAACAAGCTTCTTGCCTCCTTTCCTTGCCCATGCCCCCACCCTCTGTCCTTGGGGGTTTCCAAGGTCACTGCACTCTTGGCAGCAGACTAGCCTCGCCAGGAGGAGCTGAGGCAGCAAAGCTGGAGAAGGCCAGGTCACCTGCTTTACTTTGTCAACATCTTTGTTAGCCTAGGTTGTAGGGCGGATGGGGAGTGTGTGGTCTATGATACCAGTCAAGTGTGTCAGACGTGATGACAGGACAGGCTTAGCATGCTGTCATTTAACTACTAAGAGTACAGAGGGTCTTGGAGCAGACATGTGGCTCGTCTTACTGGGGACAATATAGGAGGAACTGGGTAAGCCAAACGTCAGCTCCTTGGGACCTTCATGCTGAAGAAGATGCTTGCCCAGTGCTCTCTTCAAGCCTCCCTCCCTCCCGTATCCGTACCCTTTGGCAGGACATCTCTGAATCCCCTCCCTTTCTCAGGAGGGTCTTGAGCCTCCCAACACCCCCCATGGCCCCTCAACCACCCATTGCTCCTCCCTGATTGGACCCCAAGGCCTAGGCTCCCACTGCAGGTGATAGGCTTTTCTGCCATTTCCTCTCTAGTCAGGATAGCGTCCTTCATCCTGCCTCAGTCACCTGTGGGCGGGCTCTATCGACATTCCCCCTGGCCAGTGCTGAGGCTCTTCCTGCTGGCGGTCTGAATCAGAGGGCAGTGGAATGAACATGGAGCGACACAGTCCTGGAGGGGTTCAGGAAAGTCTGGGGAACTATTCCAGGGACAGGGTGTACCCCCTGAGCTTCATGGTTGCCTGAGGGGTTCTAACTGATTTCTGCTTTGTCTCTTTCTCTCTTCCTGCCCCAGCTCTTCCCCACTCCCCTACAGACACTCTCCAGGAAGATAGTGCGATCCAAGAAGAACAGTACCCTGGTCGGGGTGTTCACCATCACCCTGGTGTTCCTCTCTGCTTTTGTCAACATGGTGGGTCTCTCCATAGCCTCTCAGTGCCTCCTACCTAGCTCTATGGGTTCAAACCAGTGGGGCCCCATGGCTGATGAGCATAACTGGGGAGCATCTCCCTGGAAGTTCATGTCCCACCTTAGGCTGGGGTCTAATTTGATTTTCATTAGGATCTCTCACAGGCTTTTAGTTCCTTGTTTTCAAGCTAGAAGGAGCACAGGATGTCTCCAACTCAGAATAGAATGGCCCCACCTTTAGAAGGTGCCTGGATGTGCCATCCCTGTCCCCAGAGCAAAGCTTTCCCTCCAGCACCTATTTGTTCCTGATGTGTGCACAGGGCTGCTCCCAGGCAGGGTGGTGTGGGACCACCCCCCATCCTGTGGGCTGGGCCTTCCTTGCTTGGCCCATAGGGGCTGAGCAGCCTCAATACCCTCTTCCCTATCCTAGTTCATGTGCAACTCTGAGAACCTGGTGGGCTGCCTGGCAGAGGAGCACAACATCACAGTGAGCCAGGTCAACGCGTGTCATGTGATGGAGTCGGCCTTCAACTACAGCCTGGGCAACGTGCAGGGCTTCTGTGGCAGCCCCCAGCCCAACTGCAACTTCCCAGAGGTTCGAGAGATGGGGACAGGGTGTGGGGATGGCAGCAGAGGCAGACAGACATTCCTGCCCCTCCTCACTCTGCCCCACAGCTCTGGGCGGTCCCAAGCAACATTGTAACCATAGAGACACCTTCTCCCAGCCCCTCCCACACCCAAGCAGCCACCTTATTACAAAGACAGTGTTCACAATGTAGCCGAGGTTTAGGCAGTACTTAAACAGGGTACTGGCTGGATGCTAAAGGCCTTCCCTCCACAGGATGAGTAGCTGGGACTCTGATACTATATTATTTGGGAATGTTCTCCCACCTTCTCCGCTCTCAGATAGAGGTGGTGACTATAGGCTGCTCCAGAACCCATCTAATCACCAGGGACCTCCTTTACAGTACCTCAGTTGTCTTTTCAAAGTCTGGGGCTGCCCACTGCTAATCACTAACATCTGGCTGCAGCCCAGAGGCAGAGACATCTTAGAACCAGTCAAAGTGGAGAAAACTCAGAAATAATGGTGCTGAACCAAAAGAAGCGAAGAATAGATGCTAATGTCTGGGAGTTAGCAGGAGCTGAAAGACAGAAGAGGGCTCCTAAGATCAGCTGGTCTGGTCCCATAGCCAGCAGAGGACAGAGGCTCAGAGATCGGAAAAGACTTCTCCAGGGTCATAGGACAGGGCCGTGGGGGTCTGTCCTGGGAAACCTGAGTTACAACCAATGTGTTTGGACTGCAGGAGCTTTCAGACTTTAGGAGGTTGTCTCACACATGCCCCAGAGAAGTCTGGGCAGATTATGCTGGTAAAACAGTGCTGTGTCTGCAGTCACATGTGTGAATAGTTACAGGAAGTGTGGAGTAAGGTGGCACTCATTGTCACATCAGTTAGGTGGGCTAGTTCAGGTGTACCCCCAGCTGGGTGAGTTCTGAAAGCACTTGCAGGTTTTAGAACCATCAGTATCAGAGATGCAGCTCAGGGTGGGGCCTTTGTTCCCTGCAGTTACCTCTGGTGCCAGGCATAGTGCCATCAGTATCTATGGATGGACATATGTGATTGGAAGCTTTGCTGATGGGAAAACTGAGGCCTAGAGAGAATGAGTCAGGTCAGCCTGAGCTTGGAGCTATGGCCGCAACCTGTATCACCTTCCAGGTCCACTTCAACCTGGGGCCTATCTCTAGCAGCTTCCTAGCCAGGCTGCTGGCGTTTTCTCTCACCTCCTGGCTGGCTACCATCAGGAGGAACCTTCCAAACCATGCTCTCCCACCCCCAGTCCCACTCCCAGGTCAGGGGAGGGTGAGGAGGGGCCAGTAGGGACCAGGGCAGAACTGGGATCCGACATGGCCCCCTCTCTCTGCAGTACTTCACCTACAGCGTGCTGCTCAGCCTGCTGGCCTGCTCCGTGTTCCTGCAGATCAGCTGCATCGGGAAGCTGGTGCTCATGTTGGCCATTGAGTTCATCTACGTGCTCATTGTAGAGGTGCCAGGCGTCACACTCTTTGACAACGCTGACCTTCTGGTCACCGCCAATGCCATGTATGCAGCACCTTCTTTGCTCCCCCCACAGAGTCTGGGGAGAATCCAGGGTGGCAGGTGTGGCAGGAGCCTGGGTCCCATCAGCACAGGGTACCTGCAAGGAAAATGTCTTCTGTCTCCCTAGGCCTGGTTACTGGAACAGAGCATGCAGGGTCCCAGGGTCTTGTGTCTTCCTTTCCTCCCTTCCCATGTTGGGGATACTACAGGTGATATGGCCCCACTGCCTTTCTGTCTCTAGTTGGCTGGTCAGTGCTCGCCTCAGGCTTGGGGGCTGAGGAAGGCCAGGATTCTTTAGTTGATCTTCAGTTCACCTACTCGGGTGTTCATACATTTATTGGGGGCCTGTGATGAGCAGATCTGGAAACAGGCAAGAACAATCAGAGGAGAACAGGCAACTCTTGTGGCAAGGACAACACTTGAGAAAGTTAAGGCTGGACGTCAGATTCAAACAAGAATCTGGTGGTGATGTGCAGGTGACAGGAAGGCACTGCCATCAGGAACAGGCACTCGAAGCTGGCTTTGAACTCCTAATCCTTCTGCCTCCACCTGCCTGGGAGCCAACCTCTTGGCTGTTTTTTCTCTCCCTCCTCTCCCCCTCTGAGCCTCTTCTCTCCCACTGTTGACAGTGGAGGCCTTTGTGTCAAGAGACCCTGATTTGACTCTAGCAGCACTATGCAGTAGATAAATAATGCAAGCCATGTGCATAATCTAAAATTTTTTCAGTAGCTCTAATTTAAAAGGCAAAAAAAAAAGTATGGTAGCTTTTTATTATGGTGCTGGAGATTGAAAGTTGTTTGTAATAGACAAGTAAATGCTGTACTGCAGAGCAACACCTCAGACCAAAGGTGCAATTAATTTTAATAATAATTGTGTATAGCCACATATCCAAAATATGATCTAGTTAACATAAATCACTTGTTAATTACTATGAAACTATTTTACATTTCCCTCAATCTATTTGTAGTATATTTACATGCATAGTCTCTTAACTTGCTCTCCCCTCATTTCAAGGCCTAGTAGCCACAGGAGGCCAGAAGTTGCTATCTGGGATGGTGCAGCTGCAGAGTTCCCCTGCAGTCCTCCAGGATTGCAGCACAGGGCAGAGATGCACAGGTGGACAGGTGGATATGGGAGGAGCAGGTAGGGGCTAAGAACTGAGTAGCCTTGGTCAGCGTCACCAGATGCTGGGGCTAAGGTGGTCAGTGTGACCAGATGCTGGCTGAGGTGCACTTCTACAAGCCCTACTACTCACAGTGCCCCTGAATGAGGAGGGCTGGGTAGCAATAGCTAGGCAGTAGAACAGAGCATTAGGGACACAGAAGAGGCTGGGAGTCAAGGGTGCCTGCAGGCTGAGCAGTCTCCCCAACTTTTCTTCACAGAGACTTCAGCAACAATGGGACCTCCCAGTGGTGAGTGGACCCTTCTGTGATGGGGCCCCATCTTCCCCTTGGCAAATAAAATATGTGGGTAGCTACTCTTCCCAGGTAGGAGGGGCCTTGTGACAAGGTGAGAGGTGAAGGTGGCAGGGACAGGTGAGGAGGCCTTCCCTCCAGGGGCAGCAGGGGCTGTAGTCAGACCATCCCTGGACTGTCTTGACTTCCATACTTGAGGGTGATCTGAAGGATCCATGGCAGTGTCACTGGGCCTAAGACTAACCCCCAAAGATTGCTTTAAAGCATTGGTCTCCACTCTCTCCTAGCCCTGAGCTCAATCCACTAGACACAGAGATAGGGATGGAGCCCGCTTCCCTCCAAGTACAGGCCAGTCAGAGACTCTGAGGCTAGCCCTGCAGAAGGGTGGACCAGAAGTCAGGAATGGCTGTATAGCAACAGCCTCCACTTGGGGAGACCTATGCCAGGAGCCTCAGGGAACACACTGTCTTGCAACATTCTCTTCCCCAGTGTCTGGGGGCATCACTCATTTTAGCAGTACCCAGAGAAAGGGCCATTGGGCTGGCCTGGTTACCTTGACCCTGAACTATTGCTGCTGCGCTATAGGAGAGCTGAGTTCACAGCCTAAGGTGACCAGATGTGCTCACCCAGTGACAAGAATGTAAGGTACAGGGTAGGAAAACCACTGCCCCCAGTGCGGGAAGGCTTTCTGAAGGAGGTGTCTCAAGCTGCTTGCACAGGAGGAGGTGGGAGAGAGGAGCTGTAGTGGGAGGAAGAAAGCCCGGAGTCTTTGGAGCCCACTGAGTACCAGGGTGAGCTCAAGCCTGCTTGCCTCTTACTGACAGCCCTGAGCATGCGACCAAGGTGGCGCTGAAGGTGGTGACGCCCATCATCATCTCTGTCTTCGTGCTGGCTCTGTATCTGCATGCCCAGCAGGTGGAGTCCACTGCTCGCCTTGACTTCCTCTGGAAACTGCAGGTGGGTGGCTTTTCTCCTATTTCCAGACCATAGCAGGCCACTTCTGCCTTAGACTTCTTAATGGCAAGACTGAAGATTGCTGGCTGGGGCAGGAGACACTACTTTTGGTTGGATGCTGTATGCAGGTGGCCATCTGCGTGTTCCTTCTGAAGGGTGTACTCCATGGAGTCTGGCTGCCAGGTCTGAGGTCCTTGGTGGAGGTGCCTTTAGGTTAGCAGACCCAGGAGCATTGCTATCTGCTTTCCCTGGGGAATGTCCCTCCTGAAGTCCTAGCTATCAGTGAGCTGAGGTACCTGTGGTGCTTCTTTGAGGAAGTTCCTAGGCCTGTGGGGCCTAGAGCCCATGTCCTTCCCTCTCTGCTCACACTTCCACCTTTGTCTTCCTCCATGGGTCCCCAGGGTGCGTCTCCTAAGATGACTGCAACTACGTACCCTGGCTGTGTCTCCAAGGCTTCAAGAAGAGCTAGCCTGCTACTAGCCTTTTCTGGGGGAAAGCCTGGGATGTAGAAAAGGTGGAAAGCCATTTTCCTATGAGAGCTGAGATCTCCCAGCTCCAGCAGGTCTGACCCTCCCAGACTGAGTGGCAATCCTTGTCTCTCTCCATGGTAGCAGGAAGGACTGTCTTGGGGACAGGGACAGGGCTTCTGTTCCTTTGGCCGCAGGCCCTGCATAAACTCAAACTGTTTCAAGCTCCTACTCCTCCTTTGTTACCATAGGGTTCTTCCACTTTGTCCCACCTGATCACAGGAACAGCAGACTATCTTTTCCTTTGAAATCCTCCTTGCCACACCCATAGTGTACCTTCATGGTTTTAGTGGTTTTGCTTTTTGGGTTTTTTTTTTTTTTTTTGTGTGTGTGTGTGTGTGTGTGTGTGTGTGTGTGTGAGATGTATGTATGCAGGTACATAAGTATCTGTGAGCGCATGAGGACCAGTGAGCCCCAGAGATCCACTCACCTTCACCTCACAGGTGCTAGGATTAAAAACTAATCCCACCATGCTTGGCTTTAAAAACAACCAAGTAACAACAATAAAAACACAGGCTCTGGGGATGGAACTCAAGTCTTTGTAGTTAAGAGGTAAGCACTTTAGGACTGAGCTCTCTCCCCAGCCCTGGACAAGTTTTAAAAATCAATCTTCAGCCTACAGAAGAGCTACAAGAACCACATGATAAGACCCAGCAGTTCCATCCCGCTACTTTGGTTATATGCTCCATCCCATGTACACTTTCTGGCATGCATCCATTGGCTTTGGATACTCCAATGTCTGTCTTTTAAGCACAGCCCTGCAGTGCTCCCTGCACCCTCCCTACCATAACTCACCGTTAGTTAGACTCATCTTAGAGTCTGAACTAGTTGTAAAGATCTTGTTAGTCCATGTTCTTGTGTAGACATGGGCCATGCATTTCTGAAAGAGACTGGGAGAGGTGCTGGGCATGTCACCCGAGCATCTCTGCCTCCCTCCCACCAAGGTGTTGACCCCGATCACTTGCAGCAATTATCCTTGGCCAAGCTTCTCCCCTACGTATGCCTTTCAATAAGATGCTGCAACAGTTTTCTGGTCTTTATTAAACTCTCACTTCTGGCCCCTGCATCCAGTGATTCTTTCCTATATCTGCTCACATAAAGATCCCAGACAGTAGCTTGGTCTTTTGGCACATGCCTGCCATCCCAGTACTCGGGAGGCAGAAACAGGAGGGATGCTGCAGATTTGAGGCCAGCCTAGTCTATATAGCAAGTACCAAACCAGTCAGGGCTACATAACAGGATATATTCTCAAACTGCACCCACCTGCCAAAGAGAAATGTCAGCTGTGATGTTCCCTGTCTGTGGGCCTTCTTTTTAGGTGGCATTATACTGTAAGGAGGAGTCCCTGGCCATTCATCTGTTTCTTTGTTTACTCTTCTATATTATCACCCGTTCACAGATCATGGATTATCATCTGCCCTTGCTATTTATTCTCATGCTCACACTGCTGTAGGTTTGTCTCGTACACATTTCGTCATGCTGGTGGCTGTCATTGAATACATCTCCACTGTTCTTTTGAGCACTTCAAGCACAGCAACATGGTACAAAGCTTCACAGGTACTTTTCCTGGTTTTAGATCAGAACTCTGACTCCTTCAAGGATCTCTGGCTCTCCCTAAGTAGAGAATCGTGTTTAGAAACTGAGATCTGAGCTCTCAGGGTCTCATCCAGTCGTCTGTGGATACAGCTAGGAAATGTGTATCAGTGGATATGGACACAGAGAACCTCTGCATGCATACATATTGATGTGTCTACACCACTTCAATTGTTTACAACTTTTAAATTATGAGCTCCTTCCAGAACCTTCTCTTTGATCTAATGCCTCTGGCTTCTTTCAAGCCTCCTGACTCTGTGCTTGGCAGTACTTCCCTGGCAGCAAGAAACCCACCTCCCCTTATCTTTCCTAGTGACTGATGAGCTTGGTCGTAATAGCCCCCCCTCAAGATCTCTTTTCTGCTTTTCCCCTCAGTCCATCTGTTTCCTTGTAATTGGCCTCTCTCCACCCTCCAGAGCGGTCACTTGGTTTCCTCAGCTTCTGAGGTCTATGGGCTGGGCATTGACTCCAGTGTCCCCTGCTTGTGTGAGTAGAGTGGCTTGTCCCTGTCACCAGCCCGTGTCTGCTTCTTTCCCCTGAAGCTGACCAGAAGGCTTATGATGCTGGCAGGTCTTTCTGTCTCCTGATCTTCTGGGTCTTGGGGGAGCTGGACAAGAGCCAGTCAATAACAATAGCAACATGTAAGCAGACCTTGCCAGGAGTAAGTAACTGTCACTCCCCATCCTTTCACTCCCCTTTGCCTTTGCATCCATCTGCAGCCCTGGGAAGGGTTGGCGTGTGCTGAGAACGGGCTCAGAGGCAGGTGTAGGTGGCTCTGTTCACGGGGAGAGACATGGTCAAGTTTCCATCTCAGTCACCAAGCTGAAGGCTAGGCAGGAAAACTGGTGCACACCATTGGACTTACCTGGTCGCTCTGGGTGGCAGGAGAAGCGGTGGAGGTGTGCAGAGGTCCCTAGGTCTTGGTGTAACCTGAGTCCTCCCAACCACAGCTCCAGTGGTTCTAGGAGTCACCCAGCTGTGGAGGTGAGATCCTCCTCCCTGGCGTTCCTGGGGGTGGGGGAGGCATCTTTTTTGCCTTGGGACTCTCCAGCCCCTCTGGGTTCAGATCCTGTAGCCTTGGGAAGGTCTGCTAGCTCCTTCCCTTGAACAGAGACACTGGCTGGGTCTTTTTAACATCCCTGTTAGTGATACTTTCTCTGCCTGCCAGCCCACATAGCCACTCCCACGAAGGGGACTTGTCTGCCATCAAGAGTGGAGGACCCAGCTGACTTCACTCTGTAATCTATCCATGCTACGCTGGTCAAGTGGCTCCCTACCGCACCTCTGTGCATAACTGCCTCTCTGCTTCAGCCTCATGTGGGCCACCATTACCCTCAGAGAGCTTAGCACTGGAAGATAGGTCGCCACAAACTCGCTGCAGACCCAGGACCCAAACTGGGGAACTGAACTCAGTGAGGGGACATGCCCCCCCCCGGCTGACGTCATTCCTGCTAGCCTTGGCTAGCTCCAAAACAAGACTCCTCTGATGGGAAGCAGACATGGCAGGACCTGGACCAACTTCCTGAGGGACCAGTCCAGTAGAGTTGTTCTGGCAAGCTGCTTTTCTGATTGCATTTCCTAATCTTGAGAAAATGCAGGGTTAGGGCATGGCGGAGGCTGTCTGGGGTGTGGATTTGGATCACTGCTCTTCTTGGCTGCCAGTTCATCTAGGGGAGACCTGCACTCCCTTTTTGCTCCCCTCCTCCATGTGTGTTGTTTACCAGAGGCAATGGGATTGCCACCCACTCCTGTCTCTTCCCATGGTCAGGCATGGTGTTTGGAGAACTTGTGGAAGCAGACAGCTGGCACTTGTTGGCACCCTGAGTGTTCAGGGGCATTTGGTCTTCTCTCACTGTGTCCTCTGTCCCCAGGCCACAGAAGAGAAGGAGGAGATGGAGGAGCTGCAGGCCTACAACCGGCGCCTGCTACACAACATTCTGCCCAAGGACGTGGCTGCCCACTTCCTGGCCCGCGAACGGCGCAATGATGAGCTGTACTACCAGTCCTGCGAATGTGTAGCTGTCATGTTTGCCTCCATTGCCAACTTCTCTGAATTCTATGTGGAGCTAGAGGCCAACAATGAGGGCGTCGAGTGCCTACGGCTGCTCAATGAGATCATCGCAGACTTTGATGAGGTGCTCCTGGGGTCCCTACATGTCCCTCCTGTCCCCTTTCTCCATCTGCCAGAGGCTCTGATGGCAGGAGCCTGCTATCTCCCAGCTGCCATCATGGCTCTTGGTGCCAATTACAATGAGACAACTGAGGCCTCACACCTTAAGTGTCCTGCCTAAGGTCACCGTGATGACATGTGGGAGCTAGCGTTTCTGCCTGCTCTTTGAACTTGAGCCACTGTGGCTCCAAGGCAGAGATGGCCCAATATCTGTCAAGGGCTTTGAGAGCAGGAAGAGCCTGGGCAAAGGAAGAAGGCAGGCAGGAAAATAAGCCATTGTTTCATGTATTCCTTAATTAAATGCTTGCTGAGTACCCAGTGTGTACAGACCAATAAGGAAGGCTTCATCATGTCTGGAGTAGGGTACAATCCAGAGAGATAAATACGCAGTATTTGAAGGTCTGCTGCCCTAGGGCATCCAAATGACTAGAATTGGGTGAAGGTGGCTGTGAGCCTTCCAGAAGCCCTGGGAAAGAAAAAAAAGTGACTTACTAGATAAAGTTGGGGAGATTTTCATGGGTGGAGGAACGTGAGACTCCCTTGTCAAGGGCATGAGACCTGGTAGTGACTAGTGACCTTGTCCTCCGGGGCTCTTGGTGTAGGGACAAGTAAGAAGGCCAGAAGCTGTCTAATGGAGTGGTATGGTGGAGGCCCAGCTTTGCCACAGAGTCTTGGGCACCTCACTGTAAATTAATGTCCCAGCTGTGTGAGAAGGGGGCTCACAAGCCCAGGCTTTTATGCTTCCTTCCCCTTCCACCCTTCCTGTGGACTGCAGTGACCTAGTTGAATAGTGACTGAAGTCTGACCCCTTCCCGTCTAGATCATTAGTGAGGACCGCTTCAGGCAGCTGGAGAAGATCAAGACCATAGGTAGCACCTACATGGCTGCCTCTGGCCTCAACGACTCCACCTATGACAAGGCAGGCAAGACCCACATCAAGGCTCTTGCGGACTTTGCCATGAAGCTGATGGATCAGATGAAGTACATCAATGAGCACTCCTTCAACAACTTCCAGATGAAGATCGGTGAGAGGGCTTGGGGGTGGGTAGGGCTTTGTGGGCTCCCCATGCTCCGCCCCTATCTGTTGTCCGTCTAATGGCAGAAGGCAAGTCTTACTGCAGACTCATTCAGTAAAAATGAAAAGCAGTCAAACTAAATACTTCTACACTTTTATACAAAATGTGCATATTAGCATAACTGCACCTTTATAAACATTTTGAACAGATACTCTGTTAGCAAAATGAGTAAAGTAGAATGCTTTATGAAAATTATCAGATAATACTGACAATGATTTTATTTCAGCTTTTTCTGGTGTTGTGAGACAGGAACTCTTGACGGTCTTCCTGCTTGGCCTCCCAGATGCTGAGATTATGGATGTGAGCTATAGTATATGGCATGGTTTAGTTTTTAAAGCAGAGTAATCTTTAAAAGTATTTCTTGTGTGTATGAGTTCTGTCACATATATATTTATGCATCAAGTGCATGCCTGGTACCTGCAGAATCTGGAAGAGAGTGTCAGATCCCTGGTACTGGAGTTAACAGTCATGAACTGGATGGTGAACTGGTGCTGAGAATTGAACTCAGGTCCTCTAGAAGAACAGCCAGTGCCATTTGTCTCTGTAGCCCCAAAGCAGAGTAATCTTAAAGGGAGTGGACAAGGTACCACTGAGTTCTCAGTGTGAGCCCAAAGCAGCACTCTGAAAGCTGGGTGGTCCACACACACTTGGGTAGGCAGTAGGGAGGGCATGGTGTGTCAGGCTTCACTTGACTGCATCTCGTGTGTTTGTTTCTAGTACTGAGGATTGAACCCAGAGTCTCACATTTTTCAGACAAATGCTCTACCAACTGAGTTATACCTTTGGGCTCCATCTTGAGCAAAGGAAGCTTATTTACTTATTTTGTGTATATGCATGTGGAGGTTAGAGGACAACTTTCAGGAATCAGTTTTCTCCTTCCCCCACCATGTAAGGTCCTAGAGATTGAGCTTAGGTTGCCAGGCTTAGTGGTAAGCCCTCTTTACTGGCTAAGCCCTATGGCCAACCCTAACCATTTTATCTAACTCTGCAAAAGAGTAGAAAGAACAGTGCAGAGAGAATGCACACCCATCCCCAAGCTCACACTCCCTCAGCCCCCACCCCATCCACAGCTCTGAGTGCCCTGTTCCAGAAGGCACCCAGCTACTCTGCAGTGCATTTGCCTTCACCTTGCCCCTGCTAAGTCACAATGGCGGTTCATTTTGCTAAAGGAACAGAGTTGAGGGCAGTCTCCCTTCTCTTGAGGTTTGTATCGGTGGAAAATGTTTCCTAAACAAGCAGGCCTTTGTTCTAGTCAAAAGTTTTATGCATTATCAACTCCCTGACTAGGGCTTAAGTCATAAATGATTCAGATGTCTTTTTTAAAGTAACAGTAATTCACAAAAATACTGGCATTTCAATTCTCAAAATTAGCACATTAGATTGAAATATTACATCACTTAAAAACAATATTGTGATCGTTAATGTCCCCAGGAGATATTTTGTTCTGGCCCAAGTGTCGGGAATTAGGCTGTCCCTGAACAGGCTGCTTGTTTTGCCCTCTGGGCATAGTGGTTTGTGGATTGGCCCGGCTGCTGGAGGCCAGGCATCTGCTGTAGCCTGCATACACAGCCTGTGTCTGCGCTAACTCTGCCCTTACGTTGATGTAATGCTGCTCCACTCACCCTGCTACAGTCCTTTGTATTCTCCTGGTAATCTGTCCCAACAACTGGCCTGGACCAGACTGGGGATGAAAGACAGACTACAGCAGGCAGCTAAGCAGTCTTCGTGGCATGGCCTCTGGAATAGAAGCCATCTGAGCTCAGTGTGGTTGGCAATGTGGTCAGTCTAGCATAGGAATAGCATGTGGGTTTAAAAAGCCACATGTGCTGTAATGGGATTTGGAAACAGCCAAGACTGGGACAAGGAAATGGGCTAGGAACAAGGTCTCAGGAGCGAGGAAGAGAGGACTTTGTGCTGTCCTCTGAGTTGGTGCTGAAATATGTCATCAGGAGGGAAGAATATAAAAGGCATTGGGCAGCTGGAGATGGCTCAGTGGTTAAAGAGCACTTACAAAGTACCCAGGTTTGATTCCAGCACCCAAGCCCAATGAGCCACCCTTCACTCCAGCTCCAGGGTACTGAGATGCCCTTGGCTAGCCTCTGCAGGCACCTTCATGTGCGTGTACCACATGCTCACACAGATACTTGAATAAAATACATATAGGAAGAAGGTATGGGACTATGCTGGACATCCCTGGAGACCTCGAAGAGGGTACATATGGCAAGGGACTTAACGGTTGAGATAGGGACACAGTACCAGTGGATGTGTGCGCAGATCCTTGCTTTCTTGAACCATGAATAGTGCAGAAAAGTGTGAGACTCAGAGATTAAGCTTAGCCTCAGTCCAGCAGAAATCAGAAACACCTACAATACGCCAAAAGGTGGATGCTGGCAATAGCAAGCAAGCCATGTGTGTCTTAAGCTGATGAGTATGGCTGATTTCTGTCACACAGGGCTCAACATTGGACCTGTAGTGGCTGGGGTCATTGGGGCTCGCAAGCCTCAGTATGACATCTGGGGCAATACAGTAAATGTGGCCAGCCGTATGGACAGCACTGGGGTGCCTGACCGCATCCAGGTGAGTACAAACACTGCTATCATTCACAGCATTCACATGAAGGGCCTCTGTCACCCTGGTGCTAGGAGGTTTTCACTTCATACCACATAGAGTTCACAGTTAAAGTTCTTCTTCAGATTTAAGGGCGGAAGTGGCAGCCAGGGCAGACATCTCAGAGTTTTGGCAAACAGGGTTGGCTCAGACCTTCAGTACCATGGAGAGAGCCCCGGACCAGTGCAGAACCTCTACAGTGGACAGAAGGAATTGATGGGGCAGGCCTAAGAGTGCGAATGAGAAGCCTGGGCCTCACCAATCCAGGCATACAGGAGGATGCAGACAGCTGCAGGGAACAAGTCTTTATCCAGTGGGACTTGCAGGTCTCCTGGTGTCTTTAGAGTGCCAACAACCAAGAACATTGGGAATCACTTTCCCCTTCTCCGTCCTTTGTAAACTGTGCTGATTCCTGGGCTTGCAGCCCTTCAGCCCCTTCCTTCACTTTTTTCCTGAGACTTGATTCTTGTTCTGTTCTGATAAAAGATGTACTGGCACACACTTGAAGGTCCTCGTGCAGTTGTGGGAAGTCAGCTTCCCTGCCTGTTGTTACAAGCGCTAACAGTACCATTTCAAAGGCATTTTTGTTGTATCACACTGCTTGAATGTCCCCTCAGTTGTCTGGCCCACTGAATTGTGGGTGCTGTCCAAGGTACCAGGATGTTCCTTCTGCTCCAGTGCAGAGAGAAGGGACTGTGGGCTTAAGGAGGAAAAAGGCTGTCTGTCTGTATGGAGAGTGTCTAACCTCCTGCTGGGGTCCAGGTGACTGTCAGCAGCCCACCTTGCTCTTGCCACGTGTGCTCACTCAGCAGTGCCCAGCAGCTACATGACAACACAGACAGTTGGGAGTTCTGACAATCCTCGGTAGGCATCTGTGCCATCCATCCCTTCCCCCTCTCACCCCAGGACATTATAACTGATGAAGCCCCAGGGAATCTTCTTAGTCTGCAGAACTAAGAAAGACAGGCCTGAACTCTGGCTCTGGAGTGACATCCAAGCTCTACCATTTGTTAACTGTAACCACAGGTGGTTTCCTGAGCCTTACGCATGGGAATAATAGTTTCCTATAAAGAAATTAAATGAGACCAGAGGTGGCTCTCTGTTCTGTCATGGATGAGCCCCTCATTGTCTCCAAGAGTCAGCGGTGGAGGACCTTCCCTACTCTCATGTCAGGGCAGCAACAGGGTGCAGGCACACAGAGATAGATGTGCAGCAGCTCATGTATTGGGTCACTGATAGCCTGTCCTCTCCCTTCCTGTGCCTCCTCAGGTTACTACAGATATGTACCAGGTGCTGGCCGCCAACACATACCAGCTGGAGTGCCGGGGTGTGGTCAAGGTCAAGGGCAAGGGTGAGATGATGACCTACTTCCTCAATGGAGGGCCTCCCCTCAGTTAGCAGATACCAGCCAGAGGTGCCAGCATCCTGGCCTCCAGAGGATTGGAACAGCTTCTTTGTGCACCATGGGCAGATGAGGCCTGTGCTCCAGGCTCACAGCTGTGCTGGTAAAATTTCCACTTTGACTCAGAAGCAACTTCTGCTTTGCTGGTGGGCATGGCTTTTGGCCTAGGCCCAGGGTGCCAGCGTCCTGCAAGCACCAAGCTGACCAAAGATGTTCCCCTTGGCAGAAGATTCCGCTAGACTCGAGTTGAACCTTGAGTTTTCTGACAAGTGCTGCTGCTGCATGGTGGAGGTGCTACCGGAGCCTTCATTGGTGGCGCGGCATGGCACACAGTGGCTGGCCTGAGGGGAGGCCTTGGCCATGATGGGGAGGTAGGCAAGCTCGAAGCTGGCCTGGGAGTGTCCATGGACCTTAGGGGTCTGCTTTTCCACTGTGGAGAGGTCATGCCCCCTCACAACGGTTTGGGGGCAGGAAGTGGGAGAGGTGTAGCCTGTGCTATCCTCTCCCCACACCTCTGCGCACACAGACAATGCCCTGTAAGGGAAACAGGACTGTTGACAAGGGGGAGGCAAGAGGACACCAGGCAAGGAGCAGTGGCTCTGAGCAAAAGAAAATATTTATTAAATAAAACAAAACAAGTTTTCTCTGCCCGTCTTTAGACTATGCTAGTTGTATGCGTGTAAGAGACACACAAGCAAACGAGGATGCCCCTGGGGTAGGGAGGTGGGAACCCCAACTTGTCTTTTTGTATTTTTTATTTTGTATTATTGAAACCTTGGAGATCTAACAAATATACCAAATTCTATATTTTGTAAATTCTATTAGGAAACAGCTGTGCCCAGCAGGGCATTTCTGCTCCTCTGTACTGTACGTATGTCAGTGTGTGTATGTGTGTGTTCCCCTCATTTCAGACTTGGCAGGTTTGGGGTTTTCTAGGCACAGCCAGAGCAGGGGTGTGTGTTGTTGGGGGTACCACACTAGTCTCTCTTTCTAACCCCACCTTACACACATCCCATTTCCCAAGTAAATAAATGCCATCAGATTGAGAAGACGACGGCGCTGCTCCATCCCAGGCGGTGTCTGAGCATTCCCACTTACTAGTGCTCCATCACGGAGATACGGTGCGGTCCCCCCCACCCCCCAAGAGGCAGCTCCCACAGGTTCCTGGGAACTCAACAGTGTAAGAGCTAGGGCTGAAGGAAGCCCAGGCTCTACAGCCTCCTCAGCTGGCCCAGGTGCAGGGGGCTGTCTTGGAAAGGGTCCCAGTGACCTGGGGATGCAATCTATCGGTCCTGGGTTTAGGGAAAGGATGTAGCCTTGCCTTCCACCCCCAGACACAGGGGTTTTGTCTGGTTTTGGTGGGAGGGGACAGTTAAATGTCCTGTGGAGTTAATACTGGTTTTGTATTTCCAAAAACACCATTGAAAAATGGCATTCTACCACAGATAAACTTGAACAGCACCCTTACTGTCTGTGCCAGATTTCATTGCTTCTTAGGCACAGTTATTCTCTCCTCTCACAGGAGAGTAAAGGTGAGGTGGCAGCCAAGTGCCAGCTCAATGTTACTTTGATGCCCTTCATCATCCTCTAGTCCCGAGAAACAAAGTATGGCCCCTGAACTGCCGCCCCTGCATCTGTTTTGTGCTCTGCCGCTCCACCCGAGTTCTGCACTGCCCTCACCTCTGGTAGAGGGGCTGCTTCTCTCGCACTGTTCTCAAGTCCCCAGCCACATGTCCTGCCAATGTCAGTGGTTTCTGTTTAGCTTCCACCCAGAGTACAGTGTGTGTGCTGAGTTTATACTGTGTTCCCATGGAGGCTCCTCCCCACTCCAGCAGTGACTGGTGACAGCGTGCAGTGCTAGCTCTTCGTTCCCTCTAAGGGGTGTGTGCACTCTTTTTATTCCTGCTCTTGCAAAAATGATACAATTATGATTTCCCATGGAAATTGAAAAGTCTATTTAAATAATTTAACTATTAAAAACACTTTCACTGGCACCATTTTCTGGTCTGATTTTCATTTGGGTCAAGGTCCAGGAAAGGGTGTGCCAGAAGAAAAACAAAGCTGAGACCATTGGAAGGACCTGAGGAGGTGGACAGGGATGGCAAACAGATCTGACCTGTATGGATGGTGACAGCTGTGTGCCATACTGGGTTAGGCACCGTACAGATGCCATCTCGATAGCCCCTTCTGGTCATCACATTTCACTGAGGAAGAAGCTGAGGTGCAGAAGCCTTGTACTGCTGTGCTTAAGGCCACACAGCTGTCATGTAAGTGGCAGGAGGCTTAGAGCAAGAAGAGCACTGGTACCTGTTGCCAGAGACCACACAGGGGGCCTTTTCAGCAGATCCTATCTGCTGTACCATCAAATTCAGGGTTAACTGGGCCTAGGAAATATCTCTAGAGGGGTGCGGGCAAATTAAATTGGACACAGGTAACATGGAAGGACCTGTGAGAAAGTTTACTGGCTTCATGGAAGCAGTAGCCACACAGTTCTAGGCGTGGTAGGCCTAGATATCAGCAGGGCTTCCGATATGCATAGGAATGATATATGTTATAGAGCAGGAATTTATTATAGAGGCAGGGGCTTAACTCTGACATTTCCAAGCTGGGGCACACAAATTAGAGAATTCAATGATATGGAAATTCAAACTTGGTGGGTTGTGGTCATACACACCTTTAATCCTAGCACTTGTGAGGCTGAGGCAGGCAGATCTCTGTGAGTTCAGGGCGAGCCTTAGAACTACATAGAGAAACACTGTCTCCAAAACAAACCAAAAACCTTCATGGCTATTACTGGTCAGCGTAGGAACCTCAGCCCCTAAAGAAATCCTCCCTGTTGTGGCTGGGCCTTTGAGCATCCCTTAAGACCACATGCACACACAGCCACAGGCTCACACAAGGGCCTTCAAGCACCCCTTGAGAGCACATGCACACACAGCCACA
The DNA here is from genome assembly GCA_028551405.1 of Uromys caudimaculatus. Lineage (NCBI taxonomy): Eukaryota > Metazoa > Chordata > Mammalia > Rodentia > Muridae > Uromys > Uromys caudimaculatus. Next base: position 27,069,664 of record CM052713.1, read on the forward strand.
GGCTCACACAAGGGGACAGTTCCAAAGCCCTTCTCATACCCATCATGCTCACTGAGCAGATCCCAGAGACTAGGTCCAGCTCTACATTTCTTCCAAAGGATATTCACATGTAGAAAGCTAATTCACAGAACTTACTAGAAAACATTCCACTGGTACACAGGTCAAGTTCAAGCACTCCATCCCTGTGTGTAGCAAATACCAGATGTCAGCTAACATAGTAAGCAACAGAAAGATAGCAAGGAATTGGTGGCAAGCCACAAGGACTTCCTGTATTGGAGAGGATGATGAAGCTAAGTCTGTGACAAAGCCATGCTACTTCAAAACTTTTAAAGTTGCAAATGTATTCATGAACTTCCAAAAGCAAACGTCACCTGAGAGGCACAGAGCTCTGAGGCCAGGCTGAGGTTTTCACATGGTGAATTATGGGTATTGGGCATAATGCTTCAGTAGTAATCAATAGACCCTGAGCTTCCCAGCACTGGGCAGCAATGCTGAACTCACTCACCTGGGCAGAAAGCACTTGGACCCTGGGAGATGGAATGCTGAGTAGTGGCACCATGAAGCCTAACTGCTCCTGAGTTAGAGAATGGTAGCAGCAGCAACAACTTCAGAAAACCATGGCATTTGTGTCACCGCCTAAAGTAAAATGATATGCAAAAAGAATGACTGCATACCGTGGAGGAGAGCTTTTCTCTTCCATGCTGGTGGCAGGTCAGGAGAGCATTAGTACACCTGAGACTGCTGGGATGTTTACTTGCAGCTCATCATTTACCCAGGATGCCCTGTCCATAGCTAAGGTCTGGAGGAGTGGGCTAGTCACGCCCATGCCAAAGTTAGTGAGTTGTTAAAATGGCCCAGTAGGAAAATGCACAATCACTGGAACCCATATGGTGGAATGTAGACCCGATTCCCACAAGTGCTCCCTGACCTCCATACACACACTGTGGCATGGACATGCACAATATATATAATGTGTAATTTATTTTTTTAAAGATTTTATTTATTTTATGTATATGAGCACACTGTAGCTGTCTTCAGACACACCAGAAGAGGGCATTGGATCTCATTACGGATGGTTGTGAGCCACCATGTGGTTGCTGGGAGTTGAACTCAGGACCTCAGGAAGAAGAGTCAGTGCTCTTAACCGCTGAGCCATCTCTCCAGCCCTGTGTAATTTATTTTTAAAGTTGGTTATGTGAGATCCTTTTAGATTTCTAAAAGACCTCACGGTTCTGCTTCTGTTTCAGGTTGGGGGGCAGGACACACACACACACACACACACACACACACACACACACACACACACACACACGGCTTTTTTGCTCTCTTGCCTATCCTTCCTTCTCACCTGCAGGGTCTCTATCCCACACAAGAACATAGTTCAGTGAGGACAGCAACCTGTCAGGCCCCCAAGGTTTCCCTCTGGCATTCTAACTGTGCAACTCTTTACCCAGTTTCTGGGTGCCAGGCCACACATAGGATAACAAGTTGAATTAAGATTACAACTCTCAAGCTACAGGCAGGGTTTACAGTGAGGTAAAAGCCTGTAGTATGATTACCTCTAAACAAAAGTCAGAAAAGGCCCTTGCTTGGTCCTCAGCAGCAGCTAGGCAGGACAGCACACAAGGAGATCTGGCTTGAAGCTCTGAACCACGGGCTGGGGAGGCCAAGGTGGGAGGTCACAGAGTGGGTGGGTCTAGAGAAAAGGGAGAAAGGAGGACAGTGGAGGTTAGAAAGGAAGTCCCAAGGAGGGAGCTCCCAGCACTCCACCTCAGCTCTGCAGTGCTAGTGAGCAGGGCAGCCACCCCAGCTCACAGTGACAGCTCACTGGTCCCCAGGACCCTTGTCATGCTTTCCAAGAAAGAGAACTCACTAGAATTCCTCAGGGAGTCTCATCACCTACTATTTTCTGCTGGCCAGCTTCTAGTTCAGGCCTGGCTGGCTGTAGTCTCGGGCTTGTCAGCATCTCTGCTTAGCCTTACTTTCCCTGGTTTCTCAGTTTCTGTCACTTGGCCACAGTGGCATTCCCTATTGGCTCTGTTTTCAGAGCAGTGCACCTTCATCTTTTTATAGCCATGCTCTATTTGTGCTTTTCAAGAATGCCTTTCAGCTGACAGAACTGTAGGTTGCAGGCTGCTGGCTGCCCACCCCCTACCCTTCACCTTCCTATCAATAGGGACTCACAGGGGCACCAGGGAAGGTGTCATCCAAGACTGTCAGGTAGACAGACAAGGTCAGATTCTAGTGCCACACTGGATAGGACAGGGCTCCCCAGCATACCTGTGTCTTGGGACTGGGAGAGGACTGAAAGGCATAGCTTACCTCTTTCAGGGGGACACTGCATCCCTTCTTCAGGATATTAACGTGTGTAATGAACATTTCTTCAACAGAGTACCTGACATATGTGGGTCACTCAATTCCTTTCCCTCTTTGGATGTGTCCTCTGTCCAGAAGTCCACACATGTGTCTGCCCAGGGCACAACTGCATGCTAGACATTGCAACAGAATCCTTCCCTACAGAATAGCTTCTAAAGAGCTTTGTGCAAGGATTTATCACATCTGTGAGCATGGTGGCCACAGCTTTCTGCCTGGTGCTGGTCCCAGGGCTTTATCTTCATCCATTCACTTTAAAATCACAACAGCCATACTCACTACATAGGAGGAAACTAAGGCAGAAAGGTTTCAGAGACATGCAAGGTCACAGCACAAGTAGGAGAGAACCAGGGAGTCTGGATCCAAACAGTCTCAGCAGTGGAAAGCTATTCCCCCTGTTTCCTGTTTGCACATCTAGAGACTCAGAGTAGGTTTGTCACTAAATTACTCCAAGCCAAAGAAGCAGAGTATTCTGGCAGCATCCTAGTAAAGTAAAGGTCTGTAACATGTGACTCACCAGTAACACTTACAAATACTAAAATGTCTGGATACCTTGACCCAGGCTTTAATCCCATGCCCTTGAGCATCTGGCCTGTTAGAAGTGCAGGGATTTTAGCCAACTATTTTATCTCTTTTCGATGTCTTACCATAGGAATTGACATTGGCTTTGTTTAGTATGTAAAAAGCATATTATCTGAATACATATGTAGTTATACAGGCACCTATGTGATGTGGTTGAAGATTATCGGTAGCTAGGGATATGAGTTCCTAGTGAGGTCAATCTGGGTTACAATCCTGGTGCCACCCCAAGGATCACACTGACTGTGGTGAAGCCATGTGACATCTTTAGGACTTGGGCAGCTCATCTTTAGGAAAGAATGCCTTCAGGATTGCTGCGAGGACAATATGGCTACACCCAGATACATGTTGTAGAACATACAACTCTGTTTTCCTTCTATGTCTGCTCCACCTGTTCTCTCAACTGCTATAATGCTGTCATATATGCCAAGAATTTCCTTTTGGAGACACAATGTAGCATAGACAGATGTGCACCAACTTCTAAATAAAAACTCAAATCCAGGTGGCAGCTCTATACCACCACTGATTGGCATGGTACCATCCAAAGGCATTCTTGACCCATATTTTGTTCTCTCAAATGAAATGAGGTAGTGTCTCCTGCTCCCAGGCTGCCTTAAGGCACACCATACAGAAGTACTAAAGGCACCAGTAAGCATTACTGGTGCACAAAGTACAAAAGCAACAGTAGGCAAAGTTGTTTATAACCCAGCCTTGACACAAAGCGCTGGCATAAAATAGTCAAGTGGCCAAGACAGAGCTGGGGATGGACTCCTGGACCCTCATGGGAACGGAAGGCACAAGTCCTGTCTCCTGATCTCAGAGGGAGTCTGAGTTGTATAAACCTGGGTGATGCCTGCATTGTTGTGCTGTGGAATACAGTAGAAAAGGGCAAATGTGAACCAGGGGTGAGGCTGGGCTGAAAATACTGTCTGTTGCCAAGGAAACGCTGGGAAGGATTTGTGATGCTACAGTACTGATCCAGGAACTCCTCTCTCTGTAGTCTTAGAATCCTCAGGTGTGCAGAGCTAACTGTTTACACACCAGAACTGCCAAAGCACAGGACACTGGGTACCATGTGTCAATCCCAGTCACTATTATAAGCAGGATGCATATGGCTTCCAAGCACACAGGGGTCAACATTTACTGAATTTCACCTGCCTAACACTCTATTTGAAAAGCTCAACCATTCAAGAAACCATAAGCCTAGAGGTTTGTGGACATAAGAGTCAGTGGCAGTGATTGCTTTTCTTTGGAACAGCCAGTGCTTAAGCAGGAGGTTGATATCTGCCAGCAGCCCCAGGGCAAGAGAACATGACCAGATGCCTCTCACCAAGCGGCAGTTACACACTTTGCTGCACTCCTGCCTGCTTGGTCCTCACCAACCCATTCAGAACCCTTAGGGTTGCAGGGGGGTCCTCTTGCAGATCTTTAGTGGGGATATTGTTAAATCTAACTTAAACAACAGAACAGGCTCTACTTACTGCAGTGTTTAAGATTCCACTTCCTCAAGAAGTGCAGAAAAAGACTAAGAATCCCTGACCACGACAAAGAATGACCTGTGACCTGTGGTGAGGCTAAGTGTTCACTTTGGTCTAAGTGGAGGATGCTTTTGAAACCATGTATTTGTTCTTTAACCAAACACTCCATGGCTGCTCTGACTGACTCTAGCTTGTTAAATAACAAGAGATAAGCACACACTCCACCAGGCTCCCCTGGAAATCCAGCAGTTTAGAGTGTGTCCTTAGGTTAAGCCTTCTGGAGAAAAAAAGGCCAAGTAAGTATTCATCTGAAGGTCAGCATACTACAGGAGCACAGAGGAGTCACCCTGGGTCTGCACCACGGAGGCCAAGTCTGAGGCCAAGCTCTGGGCCTCTGTGGAGCCACATTCCTGACAGGGCCTAACCAAAATGTACTTTTCCAGACTTGCATCTGCTATGAAAAAGCCCTACACTGCAAAATTAACTGTGTTAAACTGAGAATAGCACATTGCTTTATAAATGACAAAACTGGGTAAAGGTTCTCCATGATCCATTTCTCTCAAATGGATTTTCAAGCTTTAACAGGTATGTGTTCTTAGCTCAGGGCAAAAATTCTTAATTATAGGAACAAAATAAAATCCTTACACACACATATGCACAAACACGCAGGCATGCGAACAAACACAGAAATGGAAGCCTGTGACAAATAGATAATCTACACAATATGCAAATACAGTGTCTATTTAAGAGTTCTGCTCATTTTAGCACTTCCAAGAACCCCAAGTGAGAACATTTTTACCAAATTCATGAGTACAACAGGCCTTATCTGGAATGTTTTATCTTTGACAGAGACCTGTCTAACTTGCTCCCTTCTGACCCTAGCTTCTGGACACTGAGTCATACCCTCCAAGCCACAGTGGCAGCTCTAGCCCTTCTTTGTACTTTACTGCTTTGGTCTGTCTCCCTTTCTGTTCAGCTTTTGTTAACAACATCTTTTGTGGCTTTTCTTGGCATGTTGTTCTTTCAGGGAAAAGACTCAGTATGAATACGTTTCAAACCCAGACCAATAAAGTAAGCAAATACTTTCAGATTATGACTGAGTGTTCTTGGCAGACACTTCAGAACTGGCTAAATTAAGATAAAATACATCCATTATCACACACCGGGAAGACTGTTGTCACAAACAGATAGAGTCTTTTCATTAGTCCCACACTAGTGAGAGAGCCTGGTGTGAGATTGGAGCACATGTGCTTAGCTATGGGACACGTAAGCTGGGGATCTGATTACTCCATTGTATCCACATAAGATGAACACAGCCACACACACCTCGCAAGGACCCTAGGGAGTGAACACTTAGAAGTAAAAGTGCACTTCAAATGTAAGCTGCTGTCAGTGTTACAGCTTAGACACTGAAGAGGTTCTCTAGGACCATGACAAGCCTAGAGATTCTTAGATAACATCATGGCAGTCATGTACCCTCTGTAGGGATGCACATTCCAAATAATGAAAGATGTCAGTGGTATACAGAAAAGATTACTTACAGCTGTTTCATTCTGTACATTAAAGATGTGAACACCCTCTTAACCCAGAACAGTTTGGAAAACACAAACAGAAAAACAAGTTTTTAGAAATAACTGGTGATTTTCCAAGTGTCCCTGCTGAACAGATTCAAATACTAAGCACTTCAACACTTCTTGGTGATGTCGAGGTAGCTTTTGGACCAAACTGGTAAGAGAGCTATCAAATACCAAGATGTAATAAAGCCACAATTAATCAGAAAGCTCAAGCTTCCTGGTTGATTAACTATTACAAGAAATCTCTTCTGCCCACTAGTTTAGAAAGCCTTCCTAAGTTGAGCCAATTTACTAGGCTCAATAAGTATAAAATGCCAAACATAGTCCATGTGATACCTTGGGGCATCTCTCAGAAGGTACATGACAACTTTGTTTGTCAGCAGCTTTGTTACAGCAGAAACCTAGACAGACTTGGAGTTTGTTTTAAATAAACCATGGACATCATAAATCCACTTACTGCCTTCCTTCTACCTTACTTTTCTAAGATGGAGGGGCAGTGAAGGTTCCGGGTACGAAGATCTTCCAGTTCTGCAAGTGTCCACACAATGGGTTAGGCAGACAAGGCAGTTCAGTGACCTGACCCTCTAGTCTCCTTCTACCGAGTAATTATAGCCCCTGAAGGAATTACATACCAAGGCCCATTGTTTTGAGGGATGATATAAAATATCAGAATCCTATGCATTCCTTGTTTGCAATCTTTTCTTTAAAAACAAAGGCAAATCACTCATGATGGCTCCAAACCAGGTGACTTGTAGATTTTTGCAAATAGAATCAAGCTGTGCTTCTATATTATGAATTCAACATGGCTTGAATAATCTTCCTAAAGGTATAAGAGTGTTATTTCTTCTGGATACTAGTTGCCTCCCCAAACCATGAAGTAACAGGAATTGTCAGGGGAAGTCCCATTTCTCACACTCAGCACCTCTGGAACAAATGAAATGGTTCTGGTGCAGACCATAACTAACAGTGCTGTGCCACCACGAGAATGCCCTTGCCTTTGCAGTCTCCCATTAGCCTTGGAGTATTCCACGGGGCTCTCATTGGGTGCCAGGCAACATTATCCCAGTGAGTGTGCCACTCGGGTCTAGAGCCCTGGTAGGTATCAGTATCTTGTAAGAACTTAGCATTTCATTGTGTGCTGGCAAACTGATACTGGTTTTCCACTTGGAGTAGGGGGTTCCTTTCTTTGTTAAATACTTTAAGATTTTAAATAAAGGTTAGAACCTAAGCAAATAATAGCACACATAGTACCCAAATGATAAGAGTTTGGAAGACCACAATAGTCAAATGAATCGTGTAATTTTAGTGATTTCAAAAGAAATAATAAACATGGTCTAGAAAGAAAACACATATCACTGTGTTGTCAGGACTTGTGATATTGTAGAAATGTACATCACAGCCCTCTCCCACACCAGGTGATCTCCAGAGTTAGAAGGTGGCAGAAACAGAAAAGTAAAAAAAAACAATTTCATGCCATTCTAGGCTTCATAAACTCTTAGTACTATAACTGTACAAAGAATCTGAAACTTAGTGCAGTGGCTGTTTTAGATCCTGCAGCAACCTCTTCATTGGTCTACACTAATGCCTCACAAAGGCAAACTCAGGTTGCAGCATTTCTGCTTGGTCCTCAGAGCACATCCCATGACTAAGCTTTGCTTAACTCTCTAGTGAGGATTCGGTGCTGCCTGCCAGGTCTTCAGGTGATGCTGAACTTCTTCAACTGTGATGCGCCTGACTTCCACTGCAGGATCCTTGTGGGAGTTCTCTTACCAGGTCTCACGCGCTCAATGGCATGCCAGGCTGATTTGTAAAACAAAAGGGGAAGATGGGCAGAGAAAGCAAGCAGAGCATCTCCTGTGTGGTGACTGGTTTCTTCATCACAGTGGCAGCTAGTGTAAGTCCTCTCCTCCTTCCCCTGAAGGCAAAGGCAAATCAATCTGAAGGCAGATGTCAGACATCATGGTCAGGAGCCTTGCCTTGGGCTTGCCTCAGCCAGATCTGCAGTGTAACAAACGCTCCCACAGTCACATGAAAGAAAAGCTGCCAGAGGTTGCGCAGTTCGTAGAGATACATGTTGCACAGACAGATTAAGCCAAGAGTCAAAAATGATTTGACATTCCGCCAGCTGGTGTAGTACACAAGTAAATAACACTGTTCAAAACATAAAAGTGAAAGTTGGTTAGGTTACAGGAAAAGAACTAGATATGTAACAGATCAGAATAAAACACGAGAAGAAAATGAATGTAGTTCCCAAAGAAGAAAGAGATAATGTAAGTAAGCTACTAGAGAAATTTGGTCACATATGTTCCATGGCTCGAAAGAGAAACAGATTTTCCCTTCTATGTCTTTCATTTTCAGAAGAAAAGCATTCTTCATCATACGTTAAATTGGAAGTACAGCTGGGTAACTCCCTTGTAAGACAGACTGAAGAAATTCTCTACTGTAACAGGGAACCAGGATAGATACACTGCTGAGCTCTCAGCCCTGGGCTCTCAGCATGTGCCATGTGTACCCAGGAAAGCACAGAAAACTCAACAAGCAACTGAGGAAGATGGACTTTCCCACAACTGGAGTCTGAGGGGGTAAAGAAAGCAGCAAGTCTAAGGTGCGATGAACAGCAGGGGGTGGTCAGGTTGGGGGGTAGTGGGGAAGCCCCAGGAGTTGGGCCTTGTTCCTCAGCTGTGGCAGAAACAAACAAAGCCATTGCATTGTTGGGCTTCCACTGGAGGAACAGAGTGTTATTAGCATATTTTCATCATTTAACTTAAGCAGTTCTATCTTGGGAAGTAGAAAAGGGACAAAGAATGACAGTGAGTACTATTTCAATGACACAGTAAAGGAAGCACCCCCACTCACCAGCCCTAGTACTGTCCCCTTTGTCCTTTATTTTTCCCACAACATGTTACACACATGCTTATTTCGCTTGACATCTATAGCTCCTGACAGGCAAAGATTTAACTAGCGTTCATTTGTTTATCGCCAGAGTCTAGAACAGTGCCAAGTACATAATAAATGCTATACAAAATTTAATGACTGAATGGATCCTTTTCTAGAATGTGCCTAAAATCTATTATCTGGGAAGTACGGGATTTGTATACACTCATGAAGTCTCTGAGAAGCAGCAGTGACTTCTGTGAACCGCATCCAGGCTCCAGAACGGGAGGGGGAAGGGCGTCCTTGCCAAGCATTGGCCTTACATGAGTAAAGACTACCCCATGTTTAAAACAGAAAGATGCACACCAGGATGATGCTTTTAATTCAGCACTTGAGAGGCAGAAGCAGGAGCGTCTCTGTAGGTTAGCATGGTCTAAAAAGTTCTAGGCAAGCCAGAACTATACAGTAAGACCCTGCCTGCTGTTTAAAAAAAATCCATTGCTATATATGTGAAACGAATAAATGCATTTATTTTATGAGAGTGATTTTCACTGTGGAATAAAGGGTTAAAGACACAATTTTTTTCCTTTGAATAAACTTGCGACTTGGAGGAGTTCTGAACTGGCAGACGTGTACTGTTTTCCATAGTTTCACTGCTACGTCACCACAGAACCGCCATCACACCAGGACATGATCACAGTGAGGACTGCTAACTGATGGATTCGAGTTTGTCCTCTGTCCCATTAGGGACCTTTTTCCTACCCAGGATTCCGTACTGCACTTAGCTGTCATGTCTCCTCCAATCTGTAACAGCTTCTCTCTCAGTCATGACCTTGACAGACCTGATACATATTCATCAGTTATGCTGGAGCCGTGTTCCTCAATTTGGGTGTAACAGTGTTCCAAGATTGAGTTAAGCATATGTAATTTTGCCAAGAACAACACAGAGGTGCCAGACAGTATGTTTTATCAGTGCTGTCAACTTGGACCCCTTGACGGGAATATATGCCACCACTGATAACTCTGCCTGCATCAGCTATTACAGTGGTGTTTGCGTCATGGTGATTTAATAGTGACTTTTTATCTCCATCATTCTTTCTACATTTATTAATTGGAATTCAACTGTAAAGAAGAGCTTTTCTTGTATTAAAAAATATTTAATTGATGATTCTAAAGTTTTCAAAGGCAATGAAGAAAAAAGATGTCTTGCAATGAAAGCTGTTGATACCACCTTGATCAAACATATTACACAGCTAAAAATTTACTCTAAACCAAAAAAGAAAATAAAAGAAGAAAAAACTTGAAATATTAAAAAAGAAAAAACAAGATGGTAGCAACAATGTAATTAAGTAGGACAGGTGGTCTTTTCCTTTATGTTTCACAGTTGAAAAATATATTAAAGTGTCTGATATGTTCTGGAATATATGGGGAATAAATAGAGGAGGACAACAGAACATCTAGAGAGACAATGTGTCTACATCTCACTAAACATGAAGTGACAACAACAGCAGACTATGACAAGTATCTATTGTTTGCTACCTATAGTAAGGAACCACTTTAAAATCCATAAGGTTTTTAAATACTATAGATAATACTGAAGTGGAATTCTTAAAACCTCAAATAAACTATAGAAACATAGAAAGATGAAAATTAAAAAATGAAAACAGAACAAAAAATAAGCCCAATATATCTATAATTATATTAAATGTAAATGGCTTACATACAGCAACTAAAAGAAAGAGATTGGCAAAGTGGACTAAAAATCCTATGTCACTATCAGAAAATTGAATTAAATAACAGTGACAAATTAAAAGTAAAAAGATGAAAAAGGATGTCATGTACATTAGTCAAAAAAAGGAAAACATATAAAAACACTTCAAAGCAAAGAAAATGATGACACATGAATCAAACTGCCAAGACAACAAAGCAATACTAAATTTGCATGAACTAAAACCACATAGCTTTAAAACATGTAAGACAAAATCAGAACTGAAATGAAAACTAGAAAGGGTCATGATTCAACTTCTAGCAAGAACAGAAATCAATAAAATTAAAAACAGAAAAACAGAAGAGGGAAAAAACAAAAAAACAAAAAACAAAAAACAAAATCACTGATGGACTGAACAGCTGGTCCAATCAGTGAAATAGAAACTGACAGGACCAACTGTGACAATATAAATTACCAACATTAGAAAAGAATCACTATCATAAACATTGCAGATACCAAAGGAACATTGAGATATGACTACCAATTCTATATATATAAATTAGATAAAATAGACCACTTCCACAAACCCAAAAACTACCATAATTATATCCACTGAAATAGAAAATTTGAATCATTCTGTAACTGTTAGGAAAATTGAATTTAAGGTGATAAATAGCTAGGGTAATAAAGACCATGTGATTATGGTAGAAGGATTATAGACCAAACTAACGTAATTCAGAACCCAGAAAGTCTCACAAAATACACCCAACTGGGTTTGTATAGAGGTGAAAAAGCAATCAGTGGAAGGAAGCAGTCTGATAAAGAAATGGTGCTGTGGCACTTGGTCATGTATAAACAATTTTTTTTTAAAAAAAAAGAAAAAGAAACAGGATTATTGACTTGGTTGGGCACAGAGGTAGCATGATACGGGGGCATGAAGTGGGCTCTAACTATGAAGCACCAGCCCTGGCTCCTCACTTTTCCTGGCTATGCCTCTCAGAGCCCTTCTGTCCTCTTTTTTTTTTTTTTTTTTTTGGTTTTTCGAGACAGGGTTTCTCTGTGTAGCCCTGGCTGTCCTGGAACTCACTCTGTAGACCAGGCTGGCCTCGAACTCAGAAATCCATCTGCCTCTGCCTCCCAAGTGCTGGGATTAAAGGTGTGCGCCACCACTGCCCGGCCCTGTCCTCATTTTTATAAATGAGACAATAATCTTATATGAAGGGGTGTAGGATTAAAGTGGGAAACCCTCAAGAGAACACTGTGCAAACTGAAGTTCACTGCGCCACTAACAAACACATGGCTTCACATTACCTGTATGAAATGTCATTTGTCCTAATGAAACCTGTCAAATTCAATAAGACTTCTAAAGATAACATTAAGAAAATTTAAAGATCTTAAAGTGAATCCACTAAAACTAAAATGTATAATGTTTGTTTATGTAAAGTTCAAATATCTATCAAAGTACTTCCCAAGGAGTTCTACCGAATTTTGGGTAGTCTTAGGAGCATACCGAGCTTTAAATATTCCTACCTTTTCTTTCATTTTCCCCATAGAAGCCAAAGGGATATGGCACTGATAAAGGTTAGGTCAATGGACCCTGTTTGCTCCCTATGCTCTAACAAAACTATTCCTGAGTTTGGGTCACTGTCATGGTCATTCTTCCCATCTCTCCCTGGACCGAGCTCCCTACCGGCCAGGCACAGAACCTGCCCCCTCCTTTAGTATCCTACACATTCTGCTCCTTCTCAGTGGCGATATTTCTTTCAGCGCCTTGCTGCTACTGCCACAGTCTATGCTCCCTTTATTTTCCATCTGAATTACTAGAATCATCTCCCAGCTTGTTTCCTAACTGCCAGTCCTTCTGATTACAATACATCCTTATTTGCCTTTACTAAAACGTCATGTCTACTTAAAAATCCTAAAATATGACTTTGCTGTGTCACTCCCTACTCGTGGCTTCCTCCAGAGCACAAATCCTCTGGCTCTCACTAGAAAATTTAGAAGTAGCCTTTCTGCCTCAGGCACATGACATGGCACCCCTGATAACCCATCACAGAGAAAGGGTTAAGAGTAAGTCCACTTCGAACATCTGTCTACAACTCAAGATTGAAGTGAGGGTTACAAAGATAACAGAGGTTCAAATTATAGGAGAGGCAAATAACTCAGACACCATTTTTATGCATTTTAAATACACCGGCAATTATTAGATTTGACATCTGAAACAAACAGCAATGGGGAAGTGTTTGTTACAAATGGGAGGAAACCTACCTGGTAAAGGCAGGCTGCTGTCCCAAGGAAAAATGCAATAATGTAATTAAGATCCTCACCATCACTCTGTAAAAAAACAAAGATTACCTTTTTGCTGGCAGTACTTATTTAAAAAAAAAAAAAAAAAACCAAACAATCTACTAGTATAGGATATGTTCATGTTTAAACACACTCAAACATTTTACAAAGTGGTATATAAAAAATTGTGAGTCTTAAAATAGAAATATAAAACACATGGTAAGACAGGGAGGGGGGTATGCTGGAGATATGACTCAGTAGTTAGAAGTACTGCCTGCCTTTCCAGAGGACAGAGGTTCAATTCCCAGCACCCACATGGTGACTCACAACTGTCTGTAACTCCAGTTCCGAGGGATCCAGTGCTTCGGTCCTGACCTTCATGTACTCCAGGCAGGCACATGAGTGGTACACAGACCACAGACATACATGCAGACAAAACACCCATACATATAAAATACATTTAAATTTAAAAGGCAGAGGAATGGGAAGTTGAAGAAAACTACATGCATTCTGTCTTGGCCTCACCTATCAGTGGCCTGTCACCCCAGGGAAGATGAAAGCACCAAGGAAAGGCTGGCTTCCTCATAATACAGAAACTCTCTTCTTCCTAGTAAAGCCACATAAAAATGCATACCACCCTGGCAGTGACCAAGTCCCGGCTCATGAGGGTCACCACTTAAATACAATCTGACAAACTTTACTCCCCAGAAGCACATAAATGAATTGCCTAATAAAGTAACTTGACAAGATAAATAAAACTGTGGTGACTGAAAAGCTCCTGTCCACTAGAGTGCGCTAAATCCCCAAAAGAAAGATCAGGCCTGGTTATAAAGCCAGTGTGCTAGAAAACAGTAAGGAAGAACAGCCAGCGCCTGGGGGAATGGAGAGCCACGCACTGTCCTTTGTTCCTACCAAGTATCAGCATTCAACTTCCTTCACTGTGTGGACGAACAGTGCATAAAACCAGGGCAGGAGGAGTAAGTGCTTTTCTTCCATGCAGGGACATTACACTAGACCTCTTATTTTAGAAAAAATAATTTTCTTTTTCCTACAGGGTCTCATTATGTAGCCCAGGCTGGCCTCAAATGCTCAATCCCCTTGCTGAGCTGCTTGCTCAGCTTCCTAAATGCTGGGATTACAAGACTGTGCCACCAAATGTGCCTCTGCCCAAGGCGGTAGAAAGATCATTATATAATAGAAAGAAGAGCAAATTGCTCTAGTGCAGTTGATTGGGTACAGAACAGTCCACAAGGCAGAGTGGCTTATCCTAGTGAGATCTTGAAACAGAAACTATTAATCTTCCTAGGATGCTCAGTCCAGTTCTGCCCTAGAGGCAGGCAGATCAACACGAAGCCTTTCTACTTTTTTAATTCAAAGGCTTGAATTAAACTGCTTATTTTTTAAGTCCCTTTTCCAGATTATAAAAGTTTATGTTCAAGCTGGGCAGTGGTGACGCATGCCTTTAATCTCAGCACTTGGGAGGCAGAAGCAGGTGGATCTCTCTGAGTTCAAGGCCAGCCCGGTCTACCAAGTAAGTTTCAGGAAAGCCAGATCTATATAGAGAAAGCCTGTCTTGAAATAACACACACTCGTTTATGTCCATTGTCAAAAAGTATGGAGACACATTATACAAAAACCCATGTTGTTCTTACATAAAGGAAAAATGATTGCCAACCTTTTCATGTGTTTCTGGTTTTTCTCTCTACTGCTCTCCACTCTCCATCCCTAACGAAATGGACCCATACTTTTTCATGCTGCTCTTTGGTACTCTGGTTGATCCATAAACACTCTCTAACATGGTAAATACATCAACCACAGAATATGTGAAAGGATGCACAGCCTTTCAACATATCACAGGACCTAATTACTGGTCCTATAACACAACAGGTTTTTTTCCTAAACTTACACTGACATTTGAAATCTCTCTTAATTGTTTTTAAAGCATGTTTCCAGAGTCAGTCTGACCTGTGCTTAAATCTTTATTCACAAGCTGTATTTTTCATTTCTTAATTCGTTTCTTCTTTTGAAAAACAGAAATAGAACATTTCTGCTTTGTAGTAAGTATTCTAAACAATTCTCGAGTCTGAGAACCTGAGGGCACTGGTACTTTATAGTCCTTGGGCGTGTGGAGTCTAAGCCTCCATCCTGCACACTTCAAGATGAGGCCACAGTGTCCTATCTGTGACTGAGCTAGTTACTGGCAGAGATCTCGGGTATCCTGACTTCCTGGGCAGCATTTCTATTGTTGTCACAGGATTCATTTTCTAATGCTCCATATGAAAACTACCTCTGCCTTGGCATTGGTCTAATTATCATTATTTCAAAACTGATCTTGAGAAGAGCCCATGCAATGCAAACAATGTGATAAAAGCTTAAACATTCCTGAGCTGTCAACTCACAGCAACCTTAGTACCATCTCTCAACTCAGAACAAAGCGAGGAAGCAAGTGCAAATAATCTAATTTACACATTACTGTGACCATGAAATCAAATTTACCGACTTAAAAAAATATATACATACATACATACACACACACACACACACACACACACACACCCCAAAGAAAAACTTTGGTGCCACATATTTTAATAAATCCTTACTACTCTAAGTAACAGTTACTAATCTAGGAAACTTATGTCGAGTCTTATGTTTTCATTTTCTACAAACGTTATTTTGTCTGTGTGTGGATACATATGTAGGTGTGCACATACACATGCCACAGCAAGCAGAGGGAGGCCAGAGGAGAACATGCACGAGTCAGTTCTCTCCTTCCACCCTAGGGGTCCAGGAATCCAGCTCAGCATTTAATCTGTAGCAAGAGCCTTTACCAGCAGAGCCATCTCACCAGCACTTATCTGGAATCTTTTAAGTAATGACAATATACAGGAATGCTGATTCATGTGAGTCTTCAGAGTTAAACACGCCACAAGCATAAAGTAACTAGATACTAGAAGATAAATGCTTTACCATTTTTAGTATTCGGAGTATTTACAAATCAAGGTTATAAAACTATAAATTTTAAATTAGTACTTATATACTATACTATTTGCAATCAGGAAATATACAATATATTATCCACTAGATTAAAGTTATAATTTCCAGATAAATTCTTTACTTATTTTTCCTTCTTTTTTAACAACAGGGACTCATGATATAGTCTTGGCTAGTCTGGAAGTCACTCTGTAGATCAGGCTTGCCTTGAACTCACAGAGATCCTAAAGATGTGTGCCACCACACCCAGCAAATAAACCCTTTACTTTATAAATCAAATTTTATAGAAATATGGAGGCTGTTGATTCAACTTTTTCAACCCTTTCACTAGCAAGAAATGAATAACTCCACTTAGATAATTCTTAATATTTGTATAAAATTCTACAGAGAAAGCTTCAGGAAGAACTATTTAACTTGTGACTTGAAGAAATTATTCCTAACACAAAATGCACTGATAAACCAAAAGAGACTAGGACCAAGACTAAAGGCTTTAGTGAAGAAAAAAAATGACGTTTCATCCCATATAAACTGTGAACAATAATAACTCTGAAGGAAAGAAAAAGTGACCAACATCAGGTCATTGTTCCATAAAAGATTTACCTGTATCTGAATTTTTGGTACTTGAAAAAATCTACCTATTAAATTGGATTAACAAAGATGTGGGGTTTTTTCCTTCTGTTTACCCTAGAGTAACTGGTTTTCATTGCTGAGGATTGAACTGAGGGGTTCTCTTACTGTTAGGCTACTGCTCCAGCACTCAGTTATACTCCTAGCCCAGCACTTGTTTTGATGAGCAATTTTATGTGGTCCAAAGTAAAAACAATCTACGAAGAGGCACTCAAGCCTTGCTGCCACTCGTTCCCCATCTACCAGTCCCCACTGTGTTTCTTACTTTCCCACCCTTCCAGAGCTTGTTTATGCAAATTAAAACATGCTGCTATTCAACCAGACCATTCTTGGTATGCGTGTATGGAGGAGGGGCAGTAAGTTAGTAGGGCCAGTGCATACAAGGTCAATAGACCCAACCTATTCACTGGCATTCTCAAAATGGCACAGAATTTACATATGGACCTTAAAACACAGATCAGATTCTTGAACCACACTCCATTCTAACCAGGGCATTAATGTCCTCCCATGGCCTATGCAAGGGGCAAGGCTCAGACCCCCACAGGCAGAGGAAGCCCACCAAATCCATGCTTCTAAGAGCAGGCTAGGTTCAACAGGTTGAACTTTTAACTGCTGCCAAGTAGAGCTGCACCTCACTGGAGAACATCAAAACATGAAAGCTCAGGGCCAGAGCATGCTTCCCTTCCCAGTTTCCCTTGGACTAATCATCAAAGAAAAAGTCCTTGTTTTACTCTTGGCTCCTAAACTACGTGTGTGTGTGTGTGTGTGTGTGTGTGTGTGTGTGTGTGTGTGTGTGTGTGTGTGTGTGTGTGTGTGTGTGTGTTTTGAGAAGACATAGTCTCACTATGTAGCTTTGACTGGCCTGAAACTCAGAGAAATCCACCTGCCTCTGCTTTCCAAGTGCTGTATTAAAGACAGATCCAACTAAAATTGATTTTTTTAGATTAGCCTTAGGCATACAGAAAATTGAGTAGAGTCTTCAGATATCCCCTTAACTCCCAGCTCAGCTTCTAGTAACAACTGGAATTGGTGTGGTACATTCATCACAAATGCTGAGCCAGTATTGACACGTTACCCCCGGTCCTTTCTACTCTTCCCGTTGTAGGCTCTGTGGTTTGGACAGATGCACAATGGCACCGCCACTAAGTCACAAAGCACCATTCCGCGGCCCTGAGGATCTCAGACTTCCCACCCCAGCATAACTACAGAACTTAAGAACTTACTGTCCATAGGTCTGCCTCTTGCAGAAAGTGTCCAGGATGTAGTTTTTCATGCTAGTTGCTTTCATCAAGCAATATGCACTGTAGAGGTCTCCCTGTCTTTCTGTGACTCACGGCCATTTCTTCTATCACTGAATGGTCATCTACTGTATGGACTACTACCATTTACCACTCATCTTCCATAGCTGTTTCCTTGAAATCATAATTAAGTTGATATAAACACTCACATGTTGAAAGTGCTCTACTTATTTGGTGAGAGACACCTAAGAGCACTATTGCCAGATGACAGAGTAAAGCTATGTTTAGCTCTGTGAGAAACAGTCCACAACTGATTTCCAGAGTGGTTGTAAGATTTTACACTCCCACTTAGCAGCAAATGAGGGTTCCGTATTCTCTTCAGCATTGGGAAGTGTCAGCTGTCACGGTTGGGGGCATGTTTTAACAGGTGTTTAGTGGCATCATGTTTTAAACTTGCAGTCTTTTAATGACATACAGTGTCTAGCATCTTTTCACATGCCTGTCTGTCACCTTCAGTATCTTCTGTGGTGAGGTTTTTACTGATTTTTTGACCACTGTTAACAGATGGATCTGCATTCTTAGTTTTGAGATTTCTGGTGTATTTTAGAATCGCCCTCTCCTCTCCTTAAAGATTTCTTCCTATTTATGTGTTAGTAATGTGTACATTATGAGTATGAGAGTCCTCTTGGCGGCCAGAAGGGTGTGTCAGATTTCCTAGAGCTGGACTTACAGTTGTAAGCCACCCAAGATGGGTACTGGAAGATGGTCCTCTGGAAGAGTAGTAGTAGTAAGCGCTCTTAACTGATACGCCATCTCTCCAGCCCTATAGAGTCTAGGCTAGAGGTTTCCTAGATTGTGGCTTTTTTCATTCTCTTAATAGTGTGATAGAGGTAGTAATGTTTAACAGCATATTTTTCCTTCACAACACTTTTGGTGTTGTATCTAAAAACTCATTTGCAGACCCCAGGGTCGTACCAGTGTTCTCTTTGCTGCTTCTTTTCATTCACAAATTTTAAGTTTTGTTCTTTACATTTAGGTCTATGAGTCACTCTCAATTCCTATTTATTCAACTTGTAACATCTACAGATTCATTCCTTGGCATGTAGCCTTCTTGTTGTTCCAGCACCATGTTAGATGACTGTCCATTCTCCATTGACTTGCTTTTGCTCTATATAGATGTAAATTTATCTCTAATCTTTCAATTCTGTCATGGTGGTGTACTGTTTATTCTTTTGCCAATATCATACTGTCTTAAGTATGTGGCTTTACAGTACATCTTAGAGTTGGCCCAACTTTTGTTTTCATCAGTAGGTATGAAATAGTAATAAATAGTCTGTCTCTAACACAGGGCTCCTAAAACCCTTGTAAATGAAGGGTAAAATCTTTTCATCTTTGACACTAGTCCTGTAACAGAGGCCCTTAGATTTAGGAAATTAGTTTCCTGAGTTATAGAAGAATTTGACTCAGAATTCCCATATCTCTTAGAATTTCCTGTGTAAGGCTTTTGTTCTGAAGCAACTCCTGATAGACTCCTAGATCAGTGCTGGATACCAGAAAAGACCATGGTTAGATGGCTGGAATTTTTGTCCCCATCCCAATCTTCCAGGAAGAGAGAGGAGAGAAGTCAGTAACAATCATACCCTCCCCCAAATCTCTAACCCATGGAGTTTGCAGAACATCTAAAGTTGGTGAACATCTCAACTTCTTAGGATGGTGACGAACTCAGCTCCATCAGGACAGAAACTCATGTGTAGAGTCTTCCAACCTCTCCCTATGTACCTCTTTGTTCATCTTTATCCTTAAAATATCCTTTATAATTAGCCACCAAATGTGTTTGAGTGCAGAACTATCCTAACAAATGGTCACACCAGATGAGGGAGTTGTACAAACCTAACAGCCAGCTGATGGCCATCAGTATAGTCTCTCCATAGGACTGGCATCTCAAGTAAGGGTAGCCCATGAGACTGAGCCTTAACATGTAAGTTTTGTCCTAACTCTAAACAGACAGTATTAAAACTGAATTAAAATGTAAAACATCTATCTGGGACTGAAGAACTGCTTGATATGGAAAGACACCCCCCCCCCCAATCTGGTGGTAGAAGTAAAATTTTGAGTTTTGTTAGTGAGGATACAGAATAAAAGCTTTTGTTTTTTTCTATGTACTGGGTCTTTTGCTTTCCATATAAACTTTGCAATCACTTTAATGAATCTACAAAATAGCTTGCTGGGATTTTGACTGGGACGGTGTTCAACCTACACATCAGCACACAAAGAACGAACACTTCAACGATATTGAGTTTTCCTGTTGAAATGTGGAATCGTTTTCCATTTATTCTTTGATTTCTTTGGTCAGTTTCTAATCTACTTCATGTGGGTCCTGTATGTATTTTAGATTTACTTATAAGCACCTCTTTTTTTAGAACTTTTAAATTTCAATTGTTGCTGGAATTTAAATAATGTCTGTATAGTTCAATCTCCCAATTTGTTATGTAACTATAATCACTTCATAGTTTCAGGAGCTTTTGGTTGAGTCTTGGGAGTCATTATATAGATAATTGTGCCATCTATAAACTTATTTCTTCCTTCCATATATATTTCTTCCTTTTATTTTATTGCATCATCTAGGTTTTCCAGTACACAGGACTTAGACAGGAGAGGTAAGTGGAGGCACCTTTCCCCTGTCTTAGGAGAAAGGTTATCTAGTTTCTTGTTATTAAAGATGTTAGTTGCTTGAGATTTGGAATGGATTTTCCTTATTAAGGTGAAGAAATTTCCCTCTACTCCTAGTTTGCTCCAAGCTTCCCCCCCCCCCTTTGTTGTTGTTGTAGTTGGTTTTTTTGTTTTTGTTTTTTTTTTATAATCATGAATGAAGATTTTTCTGGATTTTGTCAAATTCCTCTCTACATCTACTGATGTGATCAGATGATTATTATTTCTCCTTTAGACTGTTGAAGTGATAGCAGAAATTGATTTCAAATATTAAATCAGCATTGCACACTTGAGATAAATCCCACTTGGTTTAATATATTCCTAAAGATCTCTGCATCTGTGTCCAAGAAAGATAGTTTATAAAGTTGTCTTTTAAAAATATAACAAGCTGAGAAATCTCAGAACAAAGAGTCAATTCCATCTAAGTAGCAAATAGTTGGATCCCTTCTGAAACTTAAAACCATCTCACCACAGTCAGACGAGTGTGTTACTGGTTAGAGGGAAAACAGAACAGTTAGCAAGGAAGGAAAGCTGAAGTCAGTTGCAGCATTTCAAAAGCATGAAAGGCTGCAGTACACAAAAGCTTCCTTTAGTTCTTCAGTTATGAACCGGAAGAGGAAGAAAGAAGAGAATCAATCCCAGAAGAGGAAGGACGGTTAAGTGAGTGCGTGAAAGAAGTCTACATTTCCCTATTTTATAGGCACTTTTGACTTACAGGTGCTAAGATCTGAGCCACCACAGGATCATCAGTCAGGATGTAAACAAGGCTTTGTGACAGTAAAGCTTTTCTCTGCCTAGGGCTACACTGTCTAGAAAGTTAACTTTTTTACACACCTACCCCACCTCTTTTTTTCCCTATTACATCAATAAAATGTTTTAAAGACTGTTTTATTAGCTTTTTCCTCTGCAGTTTCAAAATTGCCCATTTGTCTAGCTGGCTGAAATAATCCAACCTAGCAGGGCAGGGGGTGAGACAAGAAGGTAGAGGGATGATAGCCAACATCCAATGACTGAGAGGGGGCAGGGCTTTGCCTCTGAGGAACTGTTTAGAAGAGAAATGACAAGGGGAAGCCCTAAACATTCCGATGTTGTCAGGACCCATGATGTCATCTGCTTTCTGTTGGTTTTAGGTGGCTGAATGTAGAGGATTTGTAGAATGGTACCATGAACCTAGCATAGTGAGCAGTTTTTTGTAAACAGTATCTTGAACTTAATGCCAGAGGGGGACACACACACACACACACACACACACACACACACAGAGACTTGATTTATAATGGATAGTGTCAAGAACTCTTGGTAGAAAGTGAATGGAAACAAAGGAAAGGACAACTGTGCAATCTCAAATGTGCTGGACTTTTAAGAAAGATTTTAGGAAGTACAGGAAGAGAATAGGTTAGATAGTCCGGCAGCTAAAGGCCCTGGAAGAAAGTACCATGGAAAATAAAGAATCTGAAGAAATTGGTGGCCCTGCCCATAAATAGGCAATTCAGGTTTTAAAAGGTCACTGACCAAAAGGAACAGGAGCAGAGCTTACTGAAATAAGTTGTGTCCACACAAACTATCTTCCTGTTCCCACCTTTCTCTGTCCTCTTGTTCCTTCCAAAACCAGCTCACCCTCTCTCCTCAGCTCTCCTGAATCACAGTAACTCGCCCCTACTGGCTCTAAGAACTTAGTTATTATATCTAGACTCCTTTGACTATCAAATTCCACTTTAAGCTGTGAGAATTCAGGGTCCATGCTACAAAGCTTGATATTCCCACAGTGCCTGTCAATAATGCCTCCGAAAGAATGGAAAATAAAGGAACATGC
Source organism: Uromys caudimaculatus (assembly GCA_028551405.1). NCBI lineage: Eukaryota > Metazoa > Chordata > Mammalia > Rodentia > Muridae > Uromys > Uromys caudimaculatus. Next base: position 27,091,914 of record CM052713.1, read on the forward strand.
CAACCAGAAGTACTTTGGGGGAGGGGGGCAGAGGAGGTTGCTTTTGTGTTTGTGTTTTAAGACAGGGTCTCATTGTATAACCCAAGTTGGCCTGGAACTCACTATGTGGTTTCAGCTGGCCTTGAATCTGTAACCCTCCTGTTTCAGCCTCCCAAGGGCCAAGATTACAGGCATCTCACAAGGCTTAGCTCTGAGGTCATGCTTTTGAAGGAAGTAGAGAAGGTCTGGTATAAGAATGGACTTGGAACTTGCACTTAGATTACACTAAGACCCAATCTAATTCAAATCAGTTCTGTAACAAGTAGAGTGAATAAGCACAGTCCCTAGAAACTGCAAAAGAGCACAGTACCTGCAGGAGGCTTTCTATGGCATGAAAGCCTCGAATTAAATTCAGAGCTCCACATAAAAGACTAAGGATAAACGCCACAATCCCTGACAGAGTTGCTGGTTCTAGTCGCTGATGGGCTGAAAAAGAAAAAGAATGGTTAGAAATGAACACCAGCATCTCTTGTTAGTTGAGCTTATGTGGACAGAAAGTCATTGCTCATCTTAGATGAGTCAAATGTAAATAACTTTAAACAATGTATCTTAGTAATTAAACAGTAATTAAACAATGTGTGTAGGCAAAGATTCTCTGTGTAGCCCTGGTTGTCCTGGAACTTGATCTGTAGACCAGGCTGGCCTCAACTCAGTGATCTACCTGCCTCTGTGCGGTAGATTAAAATTGTGTGCCACAATATCAAGCTTAAATATTTTTCTAAAATGCCAAATGTTTGGCAACATTAAAAGTCCCATTCTAAAGTCAAATGGAACTAACATTACTTTTCTACATTTTAGTAGACACCTCTAACTTCTATTTGAGGGGAAAGGGTGCTATAGAGTACTCACATCTGTCAGGGGGAAAACCTACTGCCTAAATATATGTACGATTTGCAATGTGGTACAAGTATTTGCAAAGGATGGCTTTGCTTGGAGAATAAATACAAAACTCCCATGTTTTCTTAAAATGTTTAGAAAACACTTTTAAGGATAGCCATAGCTTGCTTTTAGCAAAACCCACTTATCTGGGACTAAAGGCTATAAACACCGCTGGCTATATGTGGAAGCCCACATTTAGTCACCAACCCAAACCTGTCGATAGGATGCAGTCCTACAGCTGCAAAGACTGGTCCCCCTTGGTCTTTTGAAGAAAAGTGACTAAAACAAACCAAAACCAGAACCACACCGGCTAACATTGACCATTTCATGTTTACAAAGGCTTTCCTTAATTTTCAGGCTTCGACAGAGTAAAATATTCTGTTATATAATCACTTCCCTTCATGACCATTTTATAGGTATTAGGCTTTATAATTGTGCCTAAACGAAAACACAACTAAATACATAATCAGTAGACTTCAAAAGAGACACTGACAAAAAGAGAACAGCAGAACCATGTTTTTATTACTTTATTTAAACCACTGAAGTGTAAAAACCCAACAATGAAGTTAATGAGGCAGACCGTTAATAAAGGAAAAGCTCAGATCTGTGCAAATTGTATTTAGCAATCATAGCAGAAAAGATTTCCCCAAAGAGTTAATAAAACCCCAAACCCACATCTCATGGAGTATTATTCCTCAGGTTCAGCAGAAACTACTAATCTAGAATAACATTTCATAATTTCTTCTGTGCCCATGTCTGGTCTTTCAATAAATTCCCTTCAGACTCTAATATGAAAACAGAAAACCAAATGTCGCTGTCTAGTATTGACCCCATGGTGTTGTAGAAGTTGAGAAAGTCATAACTAGTCATGTTTTAGAGCATCTCTGTCCTTGGTCCCCATTCAGAAAAAGCAAATGGGCTTTAGGAATAAAACCAACTAACAACTGAATAATTACCAAATCATACTTCCATATGAAACAAGGTACCTTACCAAAAACAACAACAGTAACAACAAACCCAAACAGTGAAAATGCTGTCTTTACCTGGGCAAGCAAGGTAAGCATGTTCAAAAGAAAATCGCTACCATTTTCATGTGTTGATAGCAATAGATTTAAGAATCGAACAAGCAAATATAAATTAAGTTTTTAACACTTGCCTTTTGCCTTAGAACATGTATTTTATAATAAAAATATACCCTTTATGAATTCATCATTTCAGAATGACCTAAGACATTTTTAAAAGGTAAAAGCAAGTGCTAAGCCTCTTTTAATGAAGATAACACAAGCACTATGCACAAAGGTAGGCTGGCACTGTGCCAACTGACTGCGGGCAACAATTTCTAATGTGTTGATCTCCCTGCTTTATCCTCACCCCTTTCCTGAGACCTATGGCTTGTTTTCTAAGAAGAGTTTCCAAGCAAAATTTCATTCTGCAAATGCAATTTGGCACCACAGAAGGCAGTTTCCCAGTTTGATAAGCAAACAAGATATTTAACCACATGGTAATGTATTATTCTGTGTGCTATTTGTTACTTCAGTAAGACAGATTCTAGTTACGCTGTAAACCAAAGTTTGTAGCACATTTCAGTTTGGCACCATGCCAGGCACTAGTAGGTACAGAGTTTACCCATTCTATAACGAATAGAGGGCCATGCAGGAATATCATGAAGCCAGGTAGCATCGCCTCAACAGTGTTTTCATGTTGCTATTGTCAGGAATTGGGGAAGACAGATATGGGAGAATAAGATATGCAGATAACCAAAGACAACTAGAGGGGGGGGGGGGCTTCCAGAAATAAGATGTGGCTAACGGTACCTACAGAGAGGCCAGGAAACATCTGCATATAAAAATTACACAGTATCCAACCTATTGTTGAAGAGATGCTTGCTGGTGCTATAAAGCAGTTTCAGGAGGGAAAGGGGAGGT